>JAOPSE010000300.1:0-600000 GCA_029449295.1 Zea luxurians | reverse complement strand
TCTGACTTCGGGCTTCCCGAAGGGAAAGAGTCTCCTGGTTCGGGTCCAGCGGCTGCAGTGCAGCAGCCCCCGTTGCTGAAGCTTTCTTTGGCGGCATGACGAAGGTCGATGCTTGCCGAAGGTGGTCAAAAAGGGTTCACCGGAGGTGGGCGCCAATGTTGGGGACTTGTCCTTAAATGCTATGAATTAAGAACAAGGCAACACGGAAATCGTTAAACGTTAAAGTCCTTCGTCCTTTGAAGCATTATTTCCCTTAGGATATAATGAGTTTCGGACGAAGGTTATGAAGGATATACCTTCATCAGTATAACAAATAATGAAAAGGGGGTTCACATAAAGTATGAGAAATGACATAAATACTTAAATATCATTATAAGCTCATTTCAATTTTTATTATTATAAAGATGACAACAAATTACAGATGTACCTTCGGCTTGAAGGAAAGCAAAAGTACAAGCGTGACGCAAAAGTGAATGCCCAGTCAGCGTGAACAGTACGAGAGTACTGTTCACCTATTTATAGGCACGGGTCACAACCCATGTAAAATTACATCCAGGTCCTTTGCTTTTGAAAATAACTCTATAATAGTCCATCGAGGTCTAGATAGTCTTTTCCTCTTTAAGTCGGTTTCCTCTTTTCTGCCATCATGCCGAAGCTTCCTTGCGCACAGCTTCGGCTCTGTTTCATCCTTCGTTCTCTTTGTGTTTCTTCATACAGCAATTTTGACTTGTCCGAAGGGTTCATGTCCGAAGGTACCTGTTCATGTATTATACTCCAGAAACATTGTCAAATCTTGTTTTTGAGGACCTTCGGAAGCCGAAGGCCCCCAACAAGTACCTTATCCATATTTTCTACATCATCTTCAACTTTATATTTTCTAATAATGTAATTTATTTTATAAAATACATGATTTAGGGATTAACTGTTGGAGCTTAATTTGTTTTTAGTGTCCTAAACACTATAAATGATGTAGTATTTTAATTTTTGTACTATTTTGAGACAATTTGTTGGAGATGCTTATTATTATTATATTATTACGCTTAATGTGGTTTGATGAGGCTGAAGTAGTGGGCCGCACTGCAATAAATAAGTTTTTGGCTGAGTGTTGTCTTGAGGGCTGGAAAAGTCAGGCCCATGAGTCGCTGGATGGCCTGACGCGCTAAACTCAATCGAACCAACCAAAATCCAGGGCCGTCCCTTCCATCGAAGAAAAGGGGAAAAGGGAAAAATGATTTCTTAAAAAAGAGTGACCCGGTACCGGAGCGTAGGGTGCCGATCCCGTCGCCGTCGCCGCCGCTCAATCGCGAGCAACTTCTTCCGGATTCGCACCAAGCTCTCCACAATTCTATCGCTATGCTGCGGAAGGCCGTCGTCGCCTTCATCGCCTGCACCGCCTTCTTCCTCGCCTTCTCTGCCTACTCCCGTCGCCAGGTGTGGCTTTCCGCTCTCGAGTTTGTCTGGTCATGTTCAGTCGTTAAGATGCCTAACTGACTATGCTTAGTTTTCTAAGATAGTTCAGATTGATTAGTGTGTGGAGTCAAGATGCGACGTTGAAGGGGGATTTTAGTGGATTTCTCAGTGCTGGGTCGCTTTATCCTGTGTAGGGAATCGAGCTCTAGCTGCTCGTACTAGCATTTTTGCAATATGATGTCTGATATTAGAATGTCTGTCGCTAGTATGATGTCGCTAAGTAATTTTAGGGAGAGGTTCCCATGTCGACAGTACTTTTGCAGTGGAGGTGGTAAAGGCATACATGCGATTTGTTTTGCTACCTTGTCGATGCCATTGTTTTTATTGCTGAATTGTGTAGTCGTGTGGCTTGGCTAAAACATTGGAACTATCATGTGTATTGATTATTTTCAGTACCCCGCTTTATGCTGAAGATGCGGCTATCTTCATTTATCCAACCCGTAATGACGTGCAAGCAGTCAAACAAATCCTCAATGCGTTTGGAGCCGCCACGGGTCTAAGAACAAATTTTGAGAAAAGCTCCATCCACCTCATCCGTCGTGAAAATGCGGATTTATCCAACATCCTTCAGCCGTTCCCGGGATGCTGCAAAACCTTCCCTTGCCGATACCTCGGCCTTCAACTCCACACTCGTCTGCTCCAAAAAATTCATATCCAACCACTAGTGGAGAAGATCGGACAACGACTTGCCGGATCGATAGGTCGACTGCTTAACTGCGCAGGACGCCTCACCCTAGTATCTTCAGTGCTCTCCTCCATGCCGATCTACCACCTAACCGTCTTCCCCCTTGCGAAATGGGCTAGAAAGCAGATTGATAAGATTTGGCGATCTTTCCTCTGGAAAGGCGAGCATAACGCGCATGGGGGGCACTGCCTAGTTAATTGGCAAACAGTGACTAGACCGAAGGACCTAGGGGAATAGGGGTGCTCGATCTTGAGAAATTCAGTTGTGCCCTCCAGCTCCATTGGCTTTGGCAAGAATGGACTGACAGCTCAAAACCTTGGTAAGGGCTCTAGGTCCCTTGCAACAAGCTAGATCGCCTGCTGTTTCAGGCTTCCACCACTGTAGCGATTGGTAACGGCATCAAAGCAAAGTTTTGGCACCATAACTGGCTGGATGGAGAGGCGCTACGCAACCTGGCCCCTCACCTCTTCGAGCTGGTCAGAAGGAAGAACAAATCAGTGGCCCAAGAACTGACCAACAGTGCTTGGATTCAGTCTCTGCGAGGGAAAATCACAACCACCACGTAAATTGAGGAATTCGTCTACCTCTGGATTAGAATCCAACAGGTGAGCTTGCAGCCGGATGTAGAGGACACCTTAGTCTAGAAATGGACACAACATGGACTCCACTCCTCCAGTTCAGCCTACAGAGCCCAATTCTTGGGTTCCTACATTAGCCACAAGATCAACCTCATTTGGCGGGCTAGAACAGAGAACAAATGCAAATTCTTCGCTTAGGTGCTCATCCAAAATAAGCTCCTCACGACAGACAACCTAGCATGCCGTGGATGGCCGCACCAACCGTCTTACGCCCTCTGCAACGGACCTTTAGAATCAGGACTCCATCTGTGCCTAACCTGCCCCTTCGCACAGGAGGTCTGGAACACAGTTCTTAGAGCATCTCCAAGAGCTCCCCAGAAGTCTCCCCTAAATCCATTTTTTTGGTAAAAACACAAAAACGTGTCTTCAACAGTTCCCCTAAAGCGCTCCCAACTTTTTCATAGCCCTTAAAACTCCCTCATTTGTAGCTACAAATGAGGGTTTTTTGGGCTCACCAGATACAATCTGCCGCTTTAAGAGATCTGTTAGAGAAATGATTAAAATCTACCCACACTAATTATTTAGATGTCCCTTAAAGCTGATTTTGATGAGTCGTTTTCTTTCTAAATCAAGTTTTTTGGGAAAAACACAAAAATGTGTCTCCAACAGTTCCTCTAAAACGCTCCCAACTTTTTCATAGCCCTTAAAACTCCCTCATTTATAGCTACAAATGAGAGGGGGGTTTTGGGCTCCCCAGAAACAATCTGCTGATTTAAGGGATCTGTTGGAGAAAGGATTAAAATCTACCCCACTAATTTTTTAGATGTCCCTTAAAACTGATTTTGAGGAGTCATTTTCTGGGGAGCTCTTGGAGATGCTCTTACTTGGGAAAGCTTTTCCCTTCCACAACATGTTGATTTGAACAACATCTCCAGCATTAGAGAGTAGTTGGAGAAGACGGAAACTCTCTTCTCACAAGATCGCAAAAGGGCGTTCAATGGTGTGGTCATCTATACTATGTGGAACCTTTGGAAGGAGCGCAATCGAAGAATCTTTGAGCATTGCTCGTTGTCACCACTCCAGATCGCAGGGAGAGTGAGGGAGTGTGTTTTGCTCTATAACAGTGCATACAGTCGCCTTGGTTTGTACTAGAGCTGCATGTCTTGTTTCTTCTTGGGTGCCCCATCCTTTGGTCTGAGTGTCGCCGGCCCTGTGTACTCTAACTCTTTTCCCTCTCTTAATTGAAAGGCAGAGCTCCTGCCACTTCGTTCAAAAAAATTATTTTCAGTAGCTAGTCATGTTGCGTGACATTCTGAATTGATGCGTGGTATGTATTTATTTCTTTATTACCGAAGATGATGGAGATGCATTGTATGTACTAATATGACACTTTATAAGAGAAAATCAAAGAAAAAAAGAACTATGACAGTACTTGAATGATAAGGATTTCAAAAGATTTATCTTACTTTTTTCTCATGTTGCATAGGACATTGCAGAGGTTCAATTACCAGCAGTTACTCACAGGGTCTACCTAGATGTAGAAATTGATGGCCAACACATAGGTATATTGCAATAAACAGTACATTGTTGGATGCTTCAATGGAAATCTTTGGTCACCTTGCATTATTTTTTCATGTTTCACTACTCTTAACCATCATTACATTGTTGGCTTAATTCTTGTTGATCTGACTCCTAATTGCAGGTAGAATTGTTATTGGTCTCTATGGGGAGGTCGTTCCAAAAACAGTTGGTATTCTTATTATACTTCTCTTTTTCCAGCATGTTCTTTTATTGATTTTGATTTTCGAAGTTTGTGTACTCCTTTGCACGCCTGGTGCTTCCTGCGCTTCTGTTCTAGACTCTTGACATGTGGCATAGTCATGAACTCACACATTTGTGAGTTTCCCCATTGTTTTGGTTAAAAGTTACCCTGTCCCTGTTCCAAGAAGTAGAAGTTTAGTTGATACATATTAATTTCTAACATCTGTCTGTTCCTATCAGTGTGCTGTTTTGTGTGGTTAACAAAGATCTAGTTGCTAGCACTCTTCCTATTTTCATGATTCCACTTATATATGCCTATAGAAGGGTAGACAAGGTACAGTGGTGAGAGCTGTCTCTATTGATTCACCAGGTCTAGGGTTTGAAGCAGCCTTTCCGCATTTGTGGAGTAAGGCTTACCTTTGTTTATCCTTTCCCTAAATCCAACTCATGTGGGAGCCTTCAGCATGGGGCCTGCCCAATTATACATGCGTATGGCTGAGACCAACCTCACCGCTTCAAACTTACAACTATCATGTCAAAGTTTTTTTTGTAACATATATGAAACAAAATTGGCTTCACAGATTATAGTTCATCTACTAAATTTTTTTGTTCTACACTCTGCAGAAAACTTTAGGGCTCTTTGTACAGGTATTTCCTCTCTGGTCTCCATGGCTTATTTTCTCGCCAGCAACCCCACCTGAGCTGATCGTTCATGTCCATTTGTTCACCATTTCAGGTGAAAAAGGTGTCGGATCCAATGGCAAACCTCTTCACTATAAGGGAACACCATTCCATCGTATTATCCCTGGCTTCATGATTCAGGGCGGTGACATAGTTAGAGGCGACGGCAAAGGGAGTGAGTCTATATATGGAGGCATCTTCCCAGATGAGAATTTCACTGTAAAACATACACATCCAGGTGTGATTGTTCAGACAGTGAACTTTATCATCCAGTTTGCACTTTGCCTTTGTTGAAGTTCATGTGTACTCAGTTACACATTTATTTTCAAGGAAACCACCACTATTTTATTTGACACTAATGATGCTATCTATTAAAGAATATGCAACTTTTAGTTGATGGCATCTTTTTTAGGTTACAACGGGTCTGGTTTCTGATATGATTCACTATGTAGCTACACCTGATTTCAAGAAAGCTTTGTACCGAGACCTACTAAGTTGTTTGTCAGCAACAAGTCCAAATATTCTGGTGTTTTTTCCTTGTTTTACTTTGTTTATATTTCTTTCATCCTGACTTGGTTAGCAACCGGTCAATGTGGCCAAATCATGAATGGGTGTTTGATCTTCTGACAGGTATCTATCTGAAAATTTTTAAATTAGGATGGTCATTTCCAACTCTACCCCTGCTTTGCTGTCTTGCAGGGGTTGTTGCTATGGCGAATTCTGGACTTGATTCTAATGGATCTCAGTTTTACATAACTACTATCAAGACAAGCTGGTGAGTTGTGTTGTACACCACGTCTCACCAATGATTGACTTGGAAGCTGCAGCTCATGAAATGGTAGCTTTGTAGGTTGGATGGGGAGCATGTTATCTTCGGCAGGGTGATCCAAGGAATGGATACCGTGTACGCCATAGAAGGGGGCGCTGGGACTTACAATGGCAAGCCAAGGAAGAAGGCGGTGATCACCGACGCTGGTGAGATACCCAAGGAGAAATGGGGTGATCAGGAAGCGTAGGGTGTTTTCTACTTCTTGTCACCATGCCATTTTCAAATCAGGTAGCCATATACTTCTTTTTTCCTTGACCTCCATGGTGTGCCACGGTTCAGCAAGACTGCCGGAATGTTGTATATCGTAGCTAGCTTATGGCCAGTCGAATTGACTCTGATCCCTTGAGTTGTGATGTGGAGACGCATACATCTGAAAAATCTTTAGGCCATGTTCGGTTAGGGTGGATTTAAGGGAATTTCCTTCCATTCAAATTTGAATTCAAATTTAAATAGGAGGGAGTTGATCGCTTCGAATTAAAGCTAATTGTTTGGACTGTTGTAGTTGTAATCTATACGGACAAAAACATTATAGAAGCAGAAGCTGATATGGATTAAAGCTAAGTGAATAGGCTATTAATCTCCTCCAATCCTCTTTAATCCACACCAAACCAAACAAACCCTTAACTAGCTTTGTTTTCTTGATAGTTGATACTACTTGGATTGCCAATCTTGTGCATGAAGTTCGTCTGCTATATATAGTATATAAGAAATATTTTTCTCCTTCCTTTTTTTTAAGTTTAACTTCAACTTACCATATGTGGTGCCTATTAGGTTATCTGCAGTAACTTACACATCCTCATACCAATATTCAAACTTCACTATGCAAACAGTACAGTCTACAATATAAAATTATGCAAAACAATCTTTTGGGTAACTATATGGTTGAATTGTTGGACATGATCTTAGTCCCATTTGTTATACGAGAAGTAGGGAGAGGTGGTGCATGAAAAGATGAGGCAACACACAACTATTGAAACTATTGTATTATAATAGTAGAAGATATGGACACCATGGAATGGATAAGAGGATGGAATCTTGTCCTCTAGATCCATAAGGATGTCTCTAACAACTAACTTATCTTATTCTCTATATTTTAAATTTCACTCTATAAACAATATAGTCTATATTACAAAACAATGTTTTATATGACCATATATAAGATCTGTTAGAATTAGGTCAACTAGTGTGTGGTCCAATTCAATAATGAAGGCAAGGTGGTGTGTAGAGATGGCATGACTTTAGTTCCATATTGACCGTCTAAGTAGGAGAGAACCAACTTATATGTGGGAGTGTTTCCTACTCTTTATATGAGACAAATAAAGGGCTATGACAGCTTTCACGCTCGCTCGTGTTTCGCGTTATTTATTCTGTTACTTGTGACTTGTGATGATACACGATCGTGAAGTGATGTGTTCTAAACGATAGTTTAATTTTGTCTTTTGTTTATTTGGTTATCAAATATCACACATAGATTGTCACGTCAACCGGGAGTAATGAGTACACACGTTACGTGCGAGATCTTCGGACGGTTGCACGTAGAGATATTCTAGGGAGTGATTTCTGGAATTTAGTAGATCTAATCAAGAGAGGTTGTGGCGACCCTTCTATAAAAGGCAGGCGTCCTTCAGTCAGAGGACAGACGCGAATAGCAACCGACTCGTTCTCTTCTTCTCAATTCTCTGCGCCACCGCTTCTCTGTCCTGTCGTCCCTTCGTCTACCGTGGAGCAGATCAAGGGAGAGCGGTGTCTCCGAACCACCGTCGGCGTTTTGACGACCACTACGGGTGTCGGCGAATCAGGTTTCTGGGAAGTGTTTCACGCACGTCCGTTCGAGTTCCTCTCCAACTCTCGTGGAAATCATTGTAAGTAAATCTGTATTTTCAGTTTATTGATGGTCTTATGGTTAGATCCGTTGTCGATTCTTCTTTATGCGTTAATTTTGTTGAGTTAGTTTTGATCTATTCTGTTCTAATGTCATAGATAGTATCTGTCAGTAGATATGTGTTTTTTGTTTTATGCTGCATTATCAAAATAATCTTACGCCCTGTTAATTTTTCAACAAGATCTGTTAAGGACAATCTAGATACGCCTCTATAGTATGTGATCTCCGTGACCACGAGGGTTACAACTTTTCTTTCAAGAACCCCCTTGTACTGCAACAGCTAGTATGTCCGATTAACTTATTACTCTTCCACCCTTCATTTGAATCTAAAGTTATCTTAACTCATTTGAATCTAAATTGAAATTACAGGATACAAACATTTATGGGACCAAATAGTGTTATGTAAATATGTTTTATGGTATATTTAATTATATTAACTTAATAGCATATTTTTAAAATTTTATATACATTTAGTTAAGATAAAAAAAGCTGGCTTGAGATCTCTCAGATTTATTTATTTATTTAGGGACCGAGGGACAAAGGGTACCATCTCACTCACGGTTGGGGCTGGCCCACTGATCTCGTCGCATGTACTGTGCGTCGTTGTATATTATTATTATGAGTGGCGTATATAGCAGCACGTGCACGTACCGACGCCTGCGCTGCGTCTGCGTCTGCGTCTGCGTGTACTCCCTCCGGTGCAGTAAAAGAAGTCATCCTGCGCGTGACCGAGCGTGCACAAAAAGAAGTCATAGCGCGCGTGGGTCTGGGATTTGGACGTTATTCAATCCTGATTATTTTAGTGACGTTAATGCATCCATATCCCTATTTAATAGGGGCAAACAGGAAAAACTCTATGATAATTAATCACTCCTTGGTATGCACAATCATGTCCTAAACGACTACCTTTACTGCACTGGAGGGAGTACGTACATAAGGTGGCCCTAGAGGAGCGGGACCAGCCAAACCGGACATCATTGTGTGGTCCCTACGACTCAGAGACTGTCTACTAGTAGCTACGGCCTACCACACCACCGTATCCACATGTGTACGTGTCGTCTTCCTCGAGGGAGGGAGGAGGACAAGCTAGCAGCTAGCAGCTAGGGCGGGCGTGAAACGATAACGAAAGGTGCGTCCATGGACGCGCACGATTCGATCGTCGCAGCATGCATCTGACAAATTATAAATGCTGTGGGCCCCCCGCCTATGGCAACGACACTGCAATAGCAACCTAGCGGAGGCCCATCCCGCATGCATGATCGATCAGCAGACACACACGTACGCCGATGTCGATCGGAGCCAACTCGACAAGCCACACGCTGTTTGGACTGTTTATAATTAAACCGATATATATGGAGTATATTCACAGCTTATTTTGAAGAATTACAATTCCTTTCTTACATTTTCCCGACTCTTCTACGTACTTCTTTCCCTCACGCACACAACATTTCATGAGTTTATCCTCCTCCTTCCCATGTTTGTCCCATGGATCTATGTGTAATTTTGTTTCACATACTCATTTAGTATGTGCTATTTGACTTTGTTTGATCTATGTGTAATTTTGACTCAATTTTTTTGATCTATGTCTAAGTTTAGCATGTGTTCTACTAATTTCAGCATGCATTCTACCCATTTTGTTTGCAGATGTACGAAAGTGATACTGATAGTTCTATAGATGAAAGTGAGGAGTTTTGGAACATAGAGCTTGTTTCTCAAGCATCAATCTCAGGCATTCGATTTTGGATGCCTAGGGCTGGATTGAACTGCCTGACCGGTGCTTCTAGGCCAGGGTGCCAACCAAACAAGCTTATGGTCTTTGGTGGTGTCAAGGTAGTAGAAAAATATGTTGAGTTATACTTTGAAAAAGATCCGCCAAGAATAGGGATGGATTCAGATGTCTGGAGATCTGAATTATTCGTATTCGTATTCAGATAAAGTGCTAATATAGATATTCATATTCGATTTTAATATGGATGTTAAATAGATGTATCTGAATCGGTTTTTTCTCTATCCGGTTTAAGAGATTCGTATTAACATTCGATAAAATCGTGAAATATCCGATACTATTCGTATCCGAAAGGAAAAAGTATTCAATAAAATCAACTTAAACTTACTTTTATTATTAATTACCAATTACAAGTGATTTTAAATTTTAAATAATGTATTAAAAACTTAAGTACACCATTTGAAATGTTAAAAATATTTATATCATAAATAAATGATTGTGTTAATCTTACATTACTAGTAGTATGCAATGATAAATTTTAATTAATATTAAAAAGTATAATTTTGAATACATTAGATTTTGGAGTGTTTAGAGTCCAAAACACAAATATACTTAACATATAAAAAGATTATATTTAGAGTCCAAACTATAAATATACCAGATATAAATAATTTATTTAAAAATATGATACTCAACTAAGTTTCAACTAAATAATGTATATGTACTATTGTTCATAATTTGCTTGTAATATGGTTTTTATCAACTATAAATCCATCGATAAAACAAATTAATACTTATTATGATGCTATATTCCAAATCAAGTAAGTATCCGACTGCGAATCCGGATTCGAACTATCCGTTTTGTATTCGTATCCGATAGTATTCGTATTCGAATTAAAATATGGTAAATAGCGACATTCAGATTCGTTTCCATGCGTTCTTTTCAAATCCATCCCTAGCCAAGAATAGGGAACACAAGTGGTATGATATGAGATCGATGGGTGCTTGAAACATTGAGGACTCTAGCTAGGTCCAGTTACGAATGAGCACATATGTAAAATTCAGACTGACTTTAATTACTAGTGTAACTATATATTATATCATGCATGTGCCATACTAAGCGGCTGAGATTTGTGTAGGCTTTTCCCTTTTTTTTTAACTGGCAGACATAAACGTGTGTTGCAACACGATGCTTATTAGCTTGTTGAGTGGCTGCTCTGCCAACTTGTGGATTTGAGATTTATTTAGCAATCATATAATAGTGTGTTTCAATTCATCTAGAATTCAAACTTTTCACTCTGTATTGTGTCTGCACGCGCTGCTCATGCATATCATGAGTTTCACACTAGTACACACAGCCTCTATAGTGGCGGTTCTAGAGACGTTTTCACTGGCGCTTTTCAGTGCCGCCAGTGCTAGGGGCCAGTGGAAATCGTCATTTCCACTGGCGGTTATTCTAGAACCGCCAGTGAAAATGCTATTTTCACTGGCGGTTTTCTTAAGCAACCGCCAGTGGAAATGCTATTTTCACTGGCGGTTTTATAAAGAAAACCGCCAGTGAAAATAGCATTTCCACTGGCGGTTTGTTTTATTTAGCCGCCAGTGGAAAGTTTTCCCGCCTTTTTTTAAATTTTCAATCAGTACTGAAATTTATATATATTTACACACACAAAACATATATATATATATATTGATATTGATAAACATGTAGTATTGATATTAAAAGCAACATGGAATTAAATTCTATCATACATTTATATATAGGGAAATTTGGATCCATACCATTAAAAGATCACCACTTTAGATCCATACCATTACTATCTCACTTACATGTGGGTCCACATGAGTCAATGACATGTGGGGTCCATGGTATATATCTAAAGTTTGGATCTTTTAATGGTATAGATCCAATTGTTCCTTATATATATCAAAGTCTTGTTTACAACCATGTATGCATCACACATTATATACATCAAAGTTTTCACTTAAGCTCTAATAACTATCTCGGCTAAGAGATAGTCTACTAATTTCTGTTAGTATTCTAAACTCTGGCAAAGCTAATGTTCCGGAAGCATCGTGATATTTCCCTTCTGCGGGAATGACCTCTTTCAATATGAATGTGCACAGGTCCTCAACTATGCCATACAATGCACCTTCAGTCAAGTTCTCCGGGCTTTCTTGTTGAAATTGCTGTAAAGGAAGTTTATAAACATCATCTATTTATACTCAATAATAACACATTTGCATCTTTAATGACAAAAATACATACGTGGCTATTACTAATAATACCTTGCCAGGGTTTGTGATGTATCGTCCATTCATTCTCATGAACTCGCACACGTAGAACCCACATAGGACCGATCCGGGTGGTTGCTTGTGGCACTACATAAGGGAGATTGGTTATTTAGTTGCAACATTGTCCTATGTACGTACATGTATGATATGTATTCATAAATTCACATACTTACCGGCCAGTTATAATGGATGTCTAGTGGCACGCCTTTTTGGACGTGTCGTACTTTCCACCTCGTAGCTTATAAAACCTAAATGCCCTGTGATCTCAAATAGAATCACCATGTTATTCTACAATTCTCATCGATATAAGTATGCATGCATAGAAAAGGCTTACAGCTCTAAGATGCTGAGGAATTTTGAATAGGCCGAAGGCTCGGTGTGCAAGGAGTCGAGCACCAGCACCTTTCCAACCTTAGGATAAATGAAGAAGCATATCCAGTGGTCCCTATACGAATCAAACTTGTGATACATGTGTATTGAAATTATTAATTTTATTTATGCAAAATCACACTTACTTAAAGTTGTACGGGGCCACTATGGATTCCCTGTCTTGAAATTGAAGCATTGCGTGTCCTATGTAGGTGGCGTATCTTGCTTCAAAATCCTTCTTCAGATCCTGGATACGCACCTCAATTTCTTCGTCTGTTAGCCCCTGTAATGCTTCGTTGCCTTTTCCGATTCTAAAAGTGTGGTTATCCTCGCATATCTTTATTGGGTTGAGATACCCAACCCTTTTACTGGCACTAGCATTGGGATTGGTACCATAAAGGATCTCCTGCTGATCATGTTGCATTCTGCAACGCACACGTGCATGTCAAATATTGAAAATTTATACAAATCACTAATAATAACACATATATGTGGAGTATGAGTGACACTTACAATGCAAATATGGTTACAAGTTGCACGTCGAGTCTCTGAAGGTTCATCATTAACCACATGTCCTCGAATGTAACAACGGCTTTTTGATTTGAACCAATAAAAGCATGGGCTGGTATATTAACACTGATGGTGTTGATGCCAACTGAAGATGCCCGCATGTACCAATCATGCAACCTTTTAATATTAGCCGGGACCTTCTTTAGTTTCTCAAAAGTGAGTAGTGGTCTGCCCGGCACATATTTTTTAGGCACGTTTTTATAATCTGCCTTAGTTGGCTTCTTTATCTTTGCGGCCATTGCCTCAGCCTTTTTTGCGGACTCCTCGAGATCGGCCAAATCAACATTGTCTGACGTGAGGCTCTGTCCAATCCCTTTCAAAAAACGAACAGTGTCAGCAGTGGATTTACTCTTCTTTTTCTTATCATACGGGGACACTACTTTTGGTATAGAAACTTTAGATTTCTTTGATGGTCGTGGAGATGGCTGTGGAGAAGGTGGATCCCTGAAGGGCGACGTATGTGGCGGAGACGGTGGGCCACCATGAGGATGAGGAGAAGGAGGGTCAGAAATAGGATGAGGAGCAGCATGTGAAGTTTGAGGAGGTGATGATGGATGTACAATAGGAACAACAATTTGAGAAGGCGGAGACGGTTGGGCCTGCGACGAATTCGACCAATCAACCAATTCGACATCCCTTCGAGGCCAAAGGATAAAATTCTTGATAGCTTGTCCAAGTGTCTCGATACCTTCGGGCCCAGGGATGTCTAGCATGTCGTCCTCGTATCCTTGGACGACTGTCGTCACTTCTACCCTGCAATATTCTTCTGGAATGTCGTTTCCATGGAACTTGCGTCCTGGGATCGCAAGGCCTGTGGCTACTTTCCTTGTACGCTGATTCTTAATACCATATCTTATAACTAGTGTGCATGCCACAGGCCTTGTGATGTCATCAACTGGATAGCGGACCTTATTTCCCGTTGACGCGACAGAGCTTGGGATGGTCGTACCCTCGGTGGCAGCTGGTGTTTGAGCTGCTGGAAATATTTGCATCTGTGGAGTGGTCATCTGTTGAACAGACATTGCACTTGCCATCGCCAATTGCTGCATCAATTCTGGAGGAGGATTCGATAGTATTTCAGACATCAGGCCTTTGAACTCTTTCTTGGCCTCCTCCTTAAAATAATTTGCCATCTCTTCCTTGTATCGATCACGTTTCTTGTACAGACCTTCCCATTGTGGTCCGAATCCTTCCTTCCATCCTTCCTTAGATGATATTCCTCGTACACGACCAGGATGCTCAGGGTTACCGAGACCAGCCGTTAGAATGTCTTTCTCCCTTTGCGGCTTAAATGTTCCTTCGCTCTACTTAGCTGCAATTGCATATATGTTTTTTGCCGCTTCTTCGACAGCGGGATCATCAAAAGATACACCAGACTCAGTTTCCCTTGGTTTTCTAGCACGGATCCAATTAGCTGTCCTTTCACCGAGTTGCTCGGACAGCGTCGGCAACCCTGCAGCCTTCTTCTCGGCGTCTTCTTGTCTCCATTTTGGAACCTGACGCTTGTAACCACCTGTGCCAAGGTGGTGGCGGTATTTGTTCTTCTTAGACAGTTCTGAATTTGCCTCACTTAGCGATATGAAATCAGGGTTGCTCCTCTGCTCTAGAAATACTGCCCACTGACCTGCTGAGATTTTATATTTTTTCGTCGGGTCTAGGCCTTTCTTTGCAAACTTTGTATTCATCTCAGACCTCCAGTTTCAGAAATTTATTGCAAACTGCTTCATCGTGTATTTTTTCACGAGTTCTTCTGAACCCCCAGACAAAACGAACATCGTTACTAGCTTATTCCACATTTGATTCTTGACATCATCTGATACATCTCTCCACTGTCGGATTGTGATGTCAAGATTATCTCTAACTAAGAACCCAAGTGCATTCCGAAACTTAGGCAGTGCCTCTTCTGGAGCTAGGGGCTGACCATTCGGGCTCACGTCTGTGATTTTATATGTCTTGTCAGGAAACTTGTTTAGCCCCCTGTCACCTCTGTTCTGATCGCTCTGCTTCCTTTTCCTTGACCTCTCGGTGGTTGTCTCGGTCGATTCCGGTGCGCCTTGGGTCGGTTCCGGTGCGCCTTGGATCGGTTCCGGTGCGTCTTGGTATCGTGCCACAGCTTTTTCGAGCATCGCACGAAATTCAGACAAGACCTCCTATTCATGTAATAAAATGCACAAGAAATCATGCATGTGTAATAGACATTGTGAAATCAGCTAATTAATTAGGTATACACACGAAATTAAGGATGTGTAATTTACCTCATGTTCTTGTGGATCATAAGTAGGGTCACGTTGCAACTCACGCGCAGCGGCCCTATCTATCCTAGTGGTAGGAAAAGGGTCGCTAGGCGTTTCATATCCTTCACTGCTGGATTCTTCTTGAGCAACACTCTTGTCCATGTGGTGGGGCCCTAATCCTTGGTCCTTGGTTGGAGAACTCATTGAGCTACATATTAACATAAGCAATAATTAAATTCGTATTAACAAATACCCTAACCCTTATCGAGGAGGAGTCGTATAGGACGTATAGAGAGGGAGAGAGGGAGATGGAGAGTCGTATAGAACGTATAGAGAGAGAGAGGGAGAGAGGAGGAGTCGTATAGGACGTATAGAGAGGGAGAGAGGGAGATGGAGAGTCGTATAGAACGTATAGAGAGGGAGAGAGGGAGAGAGGAGGAGTCGTATAGGACGTATAGAGTCGTATAGAACGTATAGAGAGAGAGAGGATGAGTCGTATAGAACGTATAGAGAGAGAGAGGGAGAGAGGAGGAGTCGTATAGGACGTATAGAGAGGGAGAGAGGGAGATGGAGAGTCGTATAGAACGTATAGAGAGAGAGAGAGAGGGAGAGAGGTGATGAGAACTCGCTCTGGTCAAGTGGGGTTCTGATGAGTTGCTCTTAATCGAAACAACGCAAGTGTGTCGTACGTTGTCTTCTAATTTCACTAGCTAATAGTACTACAATGCAATACGTTGTCTACAATGGAATACGTTGTTTACAATAAAATACAACAAAGTATGTTGTTCTCTCCGTTGCTCTCTCCTCTCTCTCTCTCTAATCTCCCTCCCTTTCCTCTCTCTTCCCTCCCTCCCTCTCCCTCTCTTTCCTCTCTCTTCCCTTTTCCCCCTCTCTCCTCTCTCTCCCCCTCCACTCTCTTTCGTATATATACACTCCCTCTCCCTCCTCTCTCTTCTCTCTCTCCCTCCCTCCACTCTCTTTCCTCTCTCTTCCCTTTCCCTCTCTCTCCTCTCTCTCTCTCCCTCCACTCTCTTTCCTATATATACACTCCCTCTCCCTCCTCTCTCTTCTCTCTCTCCCTCCACTCTCTTTCCTCTCTCTTCCCTTTCCCTCTCTCTGCAGAGAGAAGAGAGAGGAGGGAGAGGTCCTCTCCTCTCTCTTCCCTCTCCCTCCTCTATCTTCTCTCTCTCCCTCTCTCTCTCTCTGCAGAGACGCGCGCAGGGTCTCCCTCTCTTCCCTCTTCCTTCTCTCTCTTCCCTCTCACTCTCTCACTCTTCCTAGGCTTAGGGTTTAGCCGCGGCGCGTGCACGGCGGCGCTTGCACGGCGGCAGCGGCGCGCATGCCCGAGCGATCATAGTCGAAGAAAGGGAGAGAGAGAGAGAAGAACTTACCTACGGCGCGGGGACGACGGCGTGGACGACGGCGTGAACGACGGCGGCGCACAGCAGAGAAAATCGCCGGGCGAATTTTTGGCAGCCTGACGGCGGGAAGATGGAAAGACAGGGCGCCAGAGACTTAGGGAAATTTTTCGGCCCCACGCGCGCTCCTTTATATAGGAGATATTTCTACTGGCGGTTGACAATGACAACCGCCAGTAGAAATCATTTCTACTGGCGGTTGTCATAGAGAACCGCCAGTAGAAATGCCATCCACAGACTGTGGAGGCCATTTCTACTGGCGGTTTTCATCGACAACCGCCAGTAGAAATCATTTATACTGGCGGTTTTCGTTGTGATTATACTGGCGGTTTTCGTTGTGACAACCGCCAGTAGTAATTATATAAATATATATATATATATTTAGTATATATATATATTTAGTATACATAATATATATATTTATATATTACTTCTCTCTCTCCCTCCTCTCTCTCTCCCCTTTCTCTCTCTCCTCTCTCTCTCTCCCCTCTCCCTCCTCTCTCTTCCCTCTCTCTCTCCTCTATCTCTCCTCTCTCTCCTCTCCCTAGCTCCTCTCTCTCCCCTCTCTGTCTCTCTCTCCTCTCTCTCTCTCCTCTATCTCTCCTCTATCTCTCCTCTCTCTCCTCTATCTCTTCCCTCTCTCTCTCCTCTCTCTCTCCTCTCCCTAGCTCCTCTCTCTCCCCTCTCCCTCTCTCTCTCTCCTCTCTCTCTCCCCTCTCTCTCCTCTCTCTCTCTCCTCTCTCTCCTCTATCTCTCTCTCTCTCTCCTCTCTCCCTCCTCTCTCTTCCCTCTCTCCCCTCTCTGTCTCTCTCTCCTCTCTCTCTCCTCTATCTCTCCTCTCTCTCCTCTATCTCTTCCCTCTCTCTCTCCTCTCTCTCTCCACTCCCTAGCTCCTCTCTCTCCCCTCTCCCTCTCTCTCCTCTCTCTCTCTCCTCTGTCTCTCTCCTCTCTCTCCTCTATCTCTCTCTCTCCTCTCTCTCCTCTCTCTCTCCTCTCTCTCTCCTTTCTCCCTCCTCTCTCTTCCCTCTCTCTCCCTCCTCTGTCACTAGAATGCCCGTTCTTGCAGTGTTTAAATACTACGTCGTCTCTTGGCTTCGCATCTCTCATCACCATTGGTGTGAAGTTCTTTCACAAGTATCAGATCTGGTAAAAATCTTTCCAAGTTCTTTCACAACATGTTCTTTGAAGATGCTTGTTTCTTACTGCCTGATATGTATATATTAGTCGAATAGTCCTCCCTGCTTTTATTTTGCCTCTTCCTCTAACGGCGGCACTCCAAAGAAAGCCAAGGTGGTGGTGGAGGATGAGGAAGAGGCGGGGTTGGAGGATGAGGAAGAGGCGACTGTGACACTATCCGTGGAGAAGGACGCGCTGGAGTGCGACATCTGCTGCCTACCCTTCCAGTCCGAAGTTTTCATGGCAAGTCAAATTACCATGCATGTATATATACAGTACATATTGATTGGTAGGCTCCAGCATGATGTTCTGCTCTGTGTAAAATCAGTGCAAGAACGGGCATTCTGGATGTGCAAAGTGCTGCATCCGCACGGACGGTAAGTGCTGGACCTGCTCCAAGCGCATTGGCAACAATAGCTCTCTCTCCCTCTCCCTCTCCTCTCTAGAAAGTCGTGTAAAATTACATGCTTCGGTTTGTCGCTAACAATAATCAATTACATGACAACTATATAATCTAGGGAGCTATTGTTCTGCCTTGTCCATCGTGGCGTACCCAGGGCATCGAATTGCGTGGGATGCTTCGCTCAACGTTCCTTATCTTGGTTGGATGGTCTATGAAAAGAGACATGTCGTTGAACTGGTTAAAATCCTCTAAATCAGATACACCATCAACTCCTATAGCTTGTTGTTTTCCAGGAAAAACTACATGCTTCGGTTTGTCGGTGCTTTTCTTCTCATTGTTAGAAATGATCTGTTCAGCACAGAAGACCTGTGCAGCACGATTAGCAAGGATCCATGGGTCATCTTTGTAACCTACCTTACTTAGATCAAGAACTCTGACACCATAGTTGTCTACCGTGACATGTTTGTCTTCAACCCATTGACATCGGAAAACCGAGATCTGAAATGTACCATAGTCTAGTTCCCATATGTCCTCAATAAAGCCAAAATATGTAATAATCTCACCAGTTTCATCATCTATGGCCTCGCATCGAACACCACTGTTTTGTGACATGCTCTTTTTGTCCTTGGACTTTGTACAAAATGTGAATCCACTAATGTCATAGGTTTGCCATGTTGTGACCTGGCGTGAAGGTCCAGATGCCAACCCCTTGATGGTTTTTTCTTCTATTGTTTCTCCACGTTGTAGGAAACGGGTGACGCCTAAGAGGGGGGGGGGTGAATTAGGACTTCTAAAACTTTTACTAAACTAGGCCACAATTAAATCCCTAGAGCAAAACCTATGCAAGTAATCAAAACTAGAATGTGCAAACTAGGTTTTGTTTAAGTGTTGCTATCTCTACCGCAAAGGCTAAGTTTCAATCTACACTAAACAAGTATGACAATAAGATTGAAACTTAAATGCTTAATATAAATGCGGAATGTAAAGAGCTAAGTAGAGAAGCAAACTCTCGTGGATGACGCCGGTATTTTTACCGAGGTATCCGGAACCACGCAAGGTCCCGACTAATCCTCGTTGGTGCCCCTACGCAAAGGGAAGCCCACGCGAGGGCCAAGCACCACGGTCGAGTAACTCCGTAGAGAGCCGCGGGCCTTCTCCACGCGCAAGTGGTGCTCCGCTTCCGGCTCCTCTCGGACGCTCCCCGCCGTCTCCACTATCGAGCTTCCGGCCGAAACGCCGCGGGCCTCGTTCCCTCCGGTACACGGTGGCGGCCGTGACACAAACGCGGTTGTCACGGTCTCGCAAGACTCTCGCCCCACTCGGTACAATTACAACGACTCACGCAAGAGCCGAGGGGTTGTGTGGTTTTACAAAACTCACTCAACTAACTAGGATTCACCTAGAGCAAGCGCTAAAGCGGTCTAACTAACCTAAGCACTTCGCAAAGCACCTACGCTAATCACCGAGTGATTCTATTAAGCACTTGGGTGTTTGAGCTCTTGGAAATATGCACTATGTGTATTGGTATGTTGCTTGGGCTCTCACACATGAGAATGGCCGGTTGGGGTGGTATTTATAGCCTCCACACCCCAAACTAGCCGTTGGACAGAAAGCAGCAGCTTTCTGTCGTCGGGTGCACCGAACAGTCCGGTGCACCACCGGACACTGCACAGTAGATGTTCGGTGCACGCCACGTCAGCCGACCGTTGGCGCCTGTAGCAGTCGACCGTTGGATCCGACCGTTGCCGTCTGCCCGTTGGCACACCGGACAGTCCGGTGCACATCGGACAGTCCGGTGCTACAGCCAGAGAGCGCCTGCCTGCGGCCTCTCTGCGCAGACTGTCCGGTGCCACACCGGACAGTCCGGTGCACACCGGACTCTAATGTCCGGTGTGCCACCAGGCGCTGGCTCACAGCCCTTATCTTGGATTTCTTCGCTGATTTCTTCGGGCTTCTTTGTTCTTGAGTATTGGACTCCTATGCATCTTTTTATGTCTTCTTTTGAGGTGTTGCATCCTCATTGCCTTGGTCCAATTCTCTTCGCATCCTGTGAACTACAAACACAAACACTAGAAAACTTATTAGTTCACGGATTGTGTTGTTCATCAAACACCAAAACTCAATTAGCCAAATGGCCCGGGGTCCATTTTCCTTACAATCTCCCCCTTTTTGGTGATTGATGACAACACAACCAAAGCAAGCAAATAATACAAGTATTTGAATGAAAATATGCATTTTACTTGCTAAGATGCATGATTGTCCCCACAATGTGAAATTATGGACTTAAGCCTCCCCCTAACTCCATAATTCACTTACTTCCTATTTTTGGACCAAATAACCAAAACCACTTAAAAAACCATTTGTAGATATAAAATTTTAAATTGGTGGTGTTTGGTGTTTGATATAGTTTTCATTGCTTTGGTCCCTAAACTTCTCCCCCTTTGGCATCAACCACCGAAAAGGAAGACATTAAAAGCATGTAGGAAGTAAATAAAAGCTTGCCCTCATCAAGAATTGTATCAAATGATATCACTAGAAGGATATTAAATTAAACTATGTGAATGATACCACTTGAAGGGGTCCTCAAAAGATTACTCCCCCTAAATGAGTTGTCTCCTTTAGAAAGAGTTTTTCTCCCCCTTTAGAGATGAAGAAATACTCCCCTTGACAGAGAACCTCTACTTAGGAAAAAGCATGTGAAAAATTAGAGGTGCAAGACATGATTTGAAAAGACTAACTTCCCTTATGCATAGGTAACAAAATATGAGTTAACTACTTATGCATTTTTAGCAACATGGAAGCATATGATATGAATTATAGTCTAATCAAATTTTGGAGAAGACATGTAAATAATACTGAAAGTAGTCTCAAAAGATACCAATTGAAAGTCAATGATGAGCTTGAGAGACATGAGAGTTCTTGGAGATTTTGCAGTGGAAGATTGTTGTCTTTCTCCGGGGACTTCATTTTCCTTACAATGAGACTATCACAAGAAATAGACTTGAAAAGGTGTTAGTCTCAAAGTGTTAGATTATAGAGTAACCTCCCCCTAAAGGAGTGCATACAAGTTTTGAATACTTGTAGGAGACATGCACTTTGATTTGATATCAAGAGGGGCAAATTATCCATAATCCAAACTTTGGCACATATAAGTTAAATGATACAACTTGTAGGAATCAAAGTTTTCAATTGATGCATCATTTACTATGGAGTAATATAAAAGCTATGTGCCGTGCTTAAATAAACATTTTAAGCCATGTAGGTTTGCTTAAGTATATGAATTAAAAACAAGCAATCCTACCATATGATTTACCTAGTATGCATGATTTTAAACAAAAGTACATAACAGATGTAATACTAGGCAAGAAAGGTAAACTAGATAAAAGATAAATAGATACGCATATCTAAAGACGAAGAATACAATAAAGCTAGTTACCTTAGTCATGGGTGGGAAATTTGGGTCCAAAATTTTCACTGACCCACTTGGCAATTAACTTGATCCAATATGATGTATCCCATGATATACATCCCAAATTTGCCAAGTCTCCAAATTTCCCGCAGACCTTCGGTCCACTCACTTCCCTTTCGGGATCCAAACCTTCTTGGTGCTTTTCATGGTTGAAATTATCTCCTTTGGCACCCAGATGCGTTTGGCCCCTTTTTCTTTGTTGGCTTGCTTGTTGGCCTTGATTGCTATCACCTTTCCATTCTTTTTCTTCTTGATCAAATATGGTGTAGCATCCTTTTTGTTCACCTTTTTGATGTAGGTGTTGGAGATTTTGCTTGATGGCTTTTGCTTGAGCTTTTGCCTTTGTTTATCCCCGGTCATCGCCTTGCATTGGAAAGACTTGTGGCCTTCCTTGTGGCATAGCCTACAAATCACAGTTTCTCCCTCTACAGGCTTGTTCACTCCCGCAGTGGTGTTATCCTGTGGAGGTCGGATTTGTTTGGCTTTGCCTTTCTTGTCATACAAAGCCTTGCCAAGGCGAGCCACTTCTTGCTTTAATTGTTCATTTTCCTTTGCAACCTCATCCGAACATGTTTCTACAACAATATTCTCAACACAGACTAGGTTGCAGGGGTTAGAATCATCAATTAAATCAAAGCAGGAAGTCGAAGCATCTTTCTTAATAATTTCAGGTATTTCAGCTAAAGATGCTGCTGGGGTGCTACCAATGTTTTCTAGTTTAGTAGTTAGCTCATTATTGTGAATGCTAAGAATTTCCATTTTCTCTAGCAAATTTTCAATAGCTTCTTGGGAGCTAGCTAACTTAGCCTTAAGTTTTTCATTCCTTTTAATAAGGCTATCATCGGTAGCAGTGGATGGAGCACTAGATTCTAATAGCTCAATTTTAGTTGATAGCTCACTATTTAAGTTTGCAAAAGTTTCAAATTTTTCTAGCAAACCTTTGTAATCATTTTGAGAGCTAACCAACTTATTTTTCAAAGTTTTAAGTTGAGCTTTTTGCTTAGTGCAAACATCCTGGAAAAATTTTACGGCTTCCGCAGGCTCTTCTAGAGAGGCCTTTCCCTCACCTTCATCATCACTACTACTTTCATCACTAGAGGATGGAATGCTTTTGTTACCTCTTGCCATAAGGCATTTGTGTGATGACCGTGATGATCGTGACGAGGACCGGTGGCTGCGCGTCCTTGGAGGTTCATTTTCACTTGAAGAATCATCCCAAGTTCTAACACTTGTGAGCGACTTGCCTTTGCTCCTCTCCTTTTTGGGTTTGGCCATATTTGGACAGTTGTCCCTGAAGTGGCCCTTCTCCCCACATGTGAAGCATCCTCTCTTTCTTTGCTTTTTCCTGTCAATGTTAAAGAGAAGATCCTCGACCTGCAGGGGCACACCCATTAGATTAATCTTGCGGATCATCCTCATTACCTTTCCGACGCGTCGGATTGTTTCTTCGTCCTCGGAGGATGATGTGCATGGTTGATTATCTTCATCATCATCACTTTCTTCTTCTTCCTCTTCTTCACTTGAGGAACTTGGAGTAGGAGCCTTCTTTTTGCCCTTCCTTTCATCACATGCAAAAGCATATGGCCTTGAGGAAGTTGGCTTCTCTTCCCGACTCATTTTTCGCGACATCTCAAAGGCCGCGATTTTCCCAATCACAATGGTCGGGGTCATGTTGCTCAAATCCTCCATGTTGTGAAGGATGGTGATGATGCTCCCATATCTTTGTTGTGGTAGCAGGGAGATAATCTTCCTCACAATGTCCGCATCACCTAGCTTATTAATGCCAATAGAGTTGAGCTCATTGATTATTAGATTCAAACGAGAGTACATGTCTCTAACAAGCTCATCATCTTTCATAGCAAAAGAATTGTACTCATTTAAGACTAGGCAATGTTTTTGCTCACGGACATTGGATGTGCCGTCATGGAGCTCATGCAATTTTAGCCAAATCTCATTAGCAGTTTTCAAGGTAAATACTTGGTTAAAAATATCCATGCTAAGAGATTCAAACAAGCAATTTTTGGCTCTAGCATTTAAATGGATTTCTTTTTCCTCACTCGTGGTGGGTTTCTCAGGATTCTTGAGGGGTTTCATCCCGTCACGAGTGACTCTCCAAACACCTAGATCAACGGCCTCTAGGTAACAAGCCATCCTAGCACTATAATATGGGAAGTTAGTGCCGTCGAAGTGTGGTGGCCTATGGGTATCCATCCCTTCCTCTAAAAAGCGTCGGCTCTTTTAGCGGTGAAGCTAAAGCGTTTCAAATGAGCCAAACCAGGGCTTTGATACCACTTGTAGGAAACGGGTGACGCCTAAGAGGGGGGGTGAATTAGGACTTCTAAAACTTTTACTAAACTAGGCCACAATTAAATCCCTAGAGCAAAACCTATGCAAGTAATCAAAACTAGAATGTGCAAACTAGGTTTTGTCTAAGTGTTGCTATCTCTACCGCAAAGGCTAAGTTTCAATCTACACTAAACAAGTATGACAATAAGATTGAAACTTAAATGCTTAATATAAATGCGGAATGTAAAGAGCTAAGTAGAGAAGCAAACTCTCGTGGATGACGCCGGTATTTTTACCGAGGTATCCGGAACCACGCAAGGTCCTGACTAATCCTCGTTGGTGCCCCTACGCAAAGGGAAGCCCACGCGAGGGCCAAGCACCACGGTCGAGTAACTCCGTAGAGAGCCGCGGGCCTTCTCCACGCGCAAGTGGTGCTCCGCTTCCGGCTCCTCTCGGACGCTCCCCGCCGTCTCCACTATCGAGCTTCTGGCCGAAACGCCGCGGGCCTCGTTCCCTCCGGTACACGGTGGCGGCCGTGACACAAACGCGGTTGTCACGGTCTCGCAAGACTCTCGCCCCACTCAGTACAATTACAACGACTCACGCAAGAGCCGAGGGGTTGTGTGGTTTTACAAAACTCACTCAACTAACTAGGATTCACCTAGAGCAAGCGCTAAAGCGGTCTAACTAACCTAAGCACTTCGCAAAGCACCTACGCTAATCACCGAGTGATTCTATTAAGCACTTGGGTGTTTGAGCTCTTGGAAATATGCACTATGTGTATTGGTATGTTGCTTGGGCTCTCACACATGAGAATGGCCGGTTGGGGTGGTATTTATAGCCTCCACACCCCAAACTAGCCGTTGGACAGAAAGCAGCAGCTTTCTGTCGTCGGGTGCACCGGACAGTCCGGTGCACCACCGGACACTGCACAGTAGATGTCCGGTGCACGCCACGTCAGCCAACCGTTGGCGCCTGTAGCAGTCGACCGTTGGATCCGACCGTTGTCGTCTGCCCGTTGGCACACCGGACAGTCCGGTGCTACAGCCAGAGAGCGCCTGCCTGCGGCCTCTCTGCGCAGACTGTCCGGTGCCACACCGGACAGTCCGGTGCACACCGGACACTAATGTCCGGTGCGCCACCAGGCGCTGGCTGACAGCCCTTATCTTGGATTTCTTCGCTGATTTCTTCGGGCTTCTTTGTTCTTGAGTATTGGACTCCTATGCATCTTTTTATGTCTTCTTTTGAGGTGTTGCATCCTCATTGCCTTGGTCCAATTCTCTTCGCATCCTGTGAACTACAAACACAAACACTAGAAAACTTATTAGTTCACGGATTGTGTTGTTCATCAAACACCAAAACTCAATTAGCCAAATGGCCCGGGGTCCATTTTCCTTACAATCTCCCCCTTTTTGGTGATTGATGACAACACAACCAAAGCAAGCAAATAATACAAGTATTTGAATGAAAATATGCATTTTACTTGCTAAGATGCATGATTGTCCCCACAATGTGAAATTATGGACTTAAGCCTCCCCCTAACTCCATAATTCACTTACTTCCTATTTTTGGACCAAATAACCAAAACCACTTAAAAAACCATTTGTAGATATAAAATTTTAAATTGGTGGTGTTTGGTGTTTGATATAGTTTTCATTGCTTTGGTCCCTAAACTTCTCCCCCTTTGGCATCAACCACCGAAAAGGAAGACATTAAAAGCATGTAGGAAGTAAATAAAAGCTTGCCCTCATCAAGAATTGTATCAAATGATATCACTAGAAGGATATTAAATTAAACTATGTGAATGATACCACTTGAAGGGGTCCTCAAAAGATTACTCCCCCTAAATGAGTTGTCTCCTTTAGAAAGAGTTTTTCTCCCCCTTTAGAGATGAAGAAATACTCCCCTTGACAGAGAACCTCTACTTAGGAAAAAGCATGTGAAAAATTAGAGGTGCAAGACATGATTTGAAAAGACTAACTTCCCTTATGCATAGGTAACAAAATATGAGTTAACTACTTATGCATTTTTAGCAACATGGAAGCATATGATATGAATTATAGTCTAATCAAATTTTGGAGAAGACATGTAAATAATACTGAAAGTAGTCTCAAAAGATACCAATTGAAAGTCAATGATGAGCTTGAGAGACATGAGAGTTCTTGGAGATTTTGCAGTGGAAGATTGTTGTCTTTCTCCGGGGACTTCATTTTCCTTACAATGAGACTATCACAAGAAATAGACTTGAAAAGGTGTTAGTCTCAAAGTGTTAGATTATAGAGTAACCTCCCCCTAAAGGAGTGCATACAAGTTTTGAATACTTGTAGGAGACATGCACTTTGATTTGATATCAAGAGGGGCAAATTATCCATAATCCAAACTTTGGCACATATAAGTTAAATGATACAACTTGTAGGAATCAAAGTTTTCAATTGATGCATCATTTACTATGGAGTAATATAAAAGCTATGTGCCGTGCTTAAATAAACATTTTAAGCCATGTAGGTTTGCTTAAGTATATGAATTAAAAACAAGCAATCCTACCATATGATTTACCTAGTATGCATGATTTTAAACAAAAGTACATAACAGATGTAATACTAGGCAAGAAAGGTAAACTAGATAAAAGATAAATAGATACGCATATCTAAAGACGAAGAATACAATAAAGCTAGTTACCTTAGTCATGGGTGGGAAATTTGGGTCCAAAATTTTCACTGACCCACTTCGCAATTAACTTGATCCAATATGATGTATCCCATGATATACATCCCAAATTTGCCAAGTCTCCAAATTTCCCGCAGACCTTCGGTCCACTCACTTCCCTTTCGGGATCCAAACCTTCTTGGTGCTTTTCATGGTTGAAATTATCTCCTTTGGCACCCAGATGCGTTTGGCCCCTTTTTCTTTGTTGGCTTGCTTGTTGGCCTTGATTGCTATCACCTTTCCATTCTTTTTCTTCTTGATCAAATATGGTGTAGCATCCTTTTTGTTCACCTTTTTGATGTAGGTGTTGGAGATTTTGCTTGATGGCTTTTGCTTGAGCTTTTGCCTTTGTTTATCCCCGGTCATCGCCTTGCATTGGAAAGACTTGTGGCCTTCCTTGTGGCATAGCCTACAAATCACAGTTTCTCCCTCTACAGGCTTGTTCACTCCCGCAGTGGTGTTATCCTGTGGAGGTCGGATTTGTTTGGCTTTGCCTTTCTTGTCATACAAAGCCTTGCCAAGGCGAGCCACTTCTTGCTTTAATTGTTCATTTTCCTTTGCAACCTCATCCGAACATGTTTCTACAACAATATTCTCAACACAGACTAGGTTGCAGGGGTTAGAATCATCAATTAAATCAAAGCAGGAAGTCGAAGCATCTTTCTTAATAATTTCAGGTATTTCAGCTAAAGATGTTGCTGGGGTGCTACCAATGTTTTCTAGTTTAGTAGTTAGCTCATTATTGTGAATGCTAAGAATTTCCATTTTCTCTAGCAAATTTTCAATAGCTTCTTGGGAGCTAGCTAACTTAGCCTTAAGTTTTTCATTCCTTTTAATAAGGCTATCATCGGTAGCAGTGGATGGAGCACTAGATTCTAATAGCTCAATTTTAGTTGATAGCTCACTATTTAAGTTTGCAAAAGTTTCAAATTTTTCTAGCAAACCTTTGTAATCATTTTGAGAGCTAACCAACTTATTTTTCAAAGTTTTAAGTTGAGCTTTTTGCTTAGTGCAAACATCCTGGAAAAATTTTACGGCTTCCGCAAGCTCTTCTAGAGAGGCCTTTCCCTCACCTTCATCATCACTACTACTTTCATCACTAGAGGATGGAATGCTTTTGTTACCTCTTGCCATAAGGCATTTGTGTGATGACCGTGATGATCGTGACAAGGACCGGTGGCTGCGCGTCCTTGGAGGTTCATTTTCACTTGAAGAATCATCCGAAGTTCTAACACTTGTGAGCGCCTTGCCTTTGCTCCTCTCCTTTTTGGGTTTGGCCATATTTGGACAGTTGTCCCTGAAGTGGCCCTTCTCCCCACATGTGAAGCATCCTCTCTTTCTTTGCTTTTTCCTGTCAATGTTAAAGAGAAGATCCTCAACCTGCAGGGGCACACCCATTAGATTAATCTTGCGGATCATCCTCATTACCTTTCCGACGCGTCGGATTGTTTCTTCGTCCTCGGAGGATGATGTGCATGGTTGATTATCTTCATCATCATCACTTTCTTCTTCTTCCTCTTCTTCACTTGAGGAACTTGGAGTAGGAGCCTTCTTTTTGCCCTTCCTTTCATCACATGCAAAAGCATATGGCCTTGAGGAAGTTGGCTTCTCTTCCCGACTCATTTTTCGCGACATCTCAAAGGCCGCGATTTTCCCAATCACAATGGTCGGGGTCATGTTGCTCAAATCCTCCATGTTGTGAAGGATGGTGATGATGCTCCCATATCTTTGTTGTGGTAGCAGGGAGATAATCTTCCTCACAATGTCCGCATCACCTAGCTTATTAATGCCAATAGAGTTGAGCTCATTGATTATTAGATTCAAACGAGAGTACATGTCTCTAACAAGCTCATCATCTTTCATAGCAAAAGAATTGTACTCATTTAAGACTAGGCAATGTTTTTGCTCACGGACATTGGATGTGCCGTCATGGAGCTCATGCAATTTTAGCCAAATCTCATTAGCAGTTTTCAAGGTAAATACTTGGTTAAAAATATCCATGCTAAGAGATTCAAACAAGCAATTTTTGGCTCTAGCATTTAAATGGATTTCTTTTTCCTCACTCGTGGTGGGTTTCTCAGGATTCTTGAGGGGTTTCATCCCGTCACGAGTGACTCTCCAAACACCTAGATCAACGGCCTCTAGGTAACAAGCCATCCTAGCACTATAATATGGGAAGTTAGTGCCGTCAAAGTGTGGTGGCCTATGGGTATCCATCCCTTCCTCTAAAAAGCGTCGGCTCTTTTAGCGGTGAAGCTAAAGCGTTTCAAATGAGCCAAACCAGGGCTTTGATACCACTTGTAGGAAACGGGTGACGCCTAAGAGGGGGGGGTGAATTAGGACTTCTAAAACTTTTACTAAACTAGGCCACAATTAAATCCCTAGAGCAAAACCTATGCAAGTAATCAAAACTAGAATGTGCAAACTAGGTTTTGTCTAAGTGTTGCTATCTCTACCGCAAAGGCTAAGTTTCAATCTACACTAAACAAGTATGACAATAAGATTGAAACTTAAATGCTTAATATAAATGCGGAATGTAAAGAGCTAAGTAGAGAAGCAAACTCTCGTGGATGACGCCGGTATTTTTACCGAGGTATCCAGAACCACGCAAGGTCCCGACTAATCCTCGTTGGTGCCCCTACGCAAAGGGAAGCCCACGCGAGGGCCAAGCACCACGGTCGAGTAACTCCGTAGAGAGCCGCGGGCCTTCTCCACGCGCAAGTGGTGCTCCGCTTCCGGCTCCTCTCGGACGCTCCCCGCCGTCTCCACTATCGAGCTTCCGGCCGAAACGCCGCGGGCCTCGTTCCCTCCGGTACACGGTGGCGGCCGTGACACAAACGCGGTTGTCACGGTCTCGCAAGACTCTCGCCCCACTCAGTACAATTACAACGACTCACGCAAGAGCCGAGGGGTTGTGTGGTTTTACAAAACTCACTCAACTAACTAGGATTCACCTAGAGCAAGCGCTAAAGCGGTCTAACTAACCTAAGCACTTCGCAAAGCACCTACGCTAATCACCGAGTGATTCTATTAAGCACTTGGGTGTTTGAGCTCTTGGAAATATGCACTATGTGTATTGGTATGTTGCTTGGGCTCTCACACATGAGAATGGCCGGTTGGGGTGGTATTTATAGCCTCCACACCCCAAACTAGCCGTTGGACAGAAAGCAGCAGCTTTCTGTCGTCGGGTGCACCGGACAGTCCGGTGCACCACCGGACACTGCACAGTAGATGTCCGGTGCACGCCACGTCAGCCAACCGTTGGCGCCTGTAGCAGTCGACCGTTGGATCCGACCGTTGTCGTCTGCCCGTTGGCACACCGGACAGTCCGGTGCTACAGCCAGAGAGCGCCTGCCTGCGGCCTCTCTGCGCAGACTGTCCGGTGCACACCGGACACTAATGTCCGGTGCGCCACCAGGCGCTGGCTGACAGCCCTTATCTTGGATTTCTTCGCTGATTTCTTCGGGCTTCTTTGTTCTTGAGTATTGGACTCCTATGCATCTTTTTATGTCTTCTTTTGAGGTGTTGCATCCTCATTGCCTTGGTCCAATTCTCTTCGCATCCTGTGAACTACAAACACAAACACTAGAAAACTTATTAGTTCACGGATTGTGTTGTTCATCAAACACCAAAACTCAATTAGCCAAATGGCCCGGGGTCCATTTTCCTTACACACGTGGAATGTCCTTCACCATTAGCCATGTGTTGAACCGCTGCTTATGTTGCTTCATTACCCAATCAGCCGTATGCCCAGGATTTTGCTCGTGAAGCTCATTGATGTGTTGTTGGATAAATGGCTCTATTATCGCTAGCTGATGTAGGATGCTGTGATGTGCCTCAAGTACTGTATTGTAATCTGGTGGGATGAAAGATTTCCGTCCCATCCTCCCGCTTCCATACAATCTACCCTCGTGTCGTGACGGAGGCAGACCTATTGCAACCTGATCTTTTAGGATACTATTGCAGAATGGACCTCCGGACTCAATGGCCTCTTCGGTACAGTACCCCTCTATCATGGATGCCTCGGGACGAGCACGGGTTGATACATAGCCATTCAGTATTGACATGAAACGCTCATACGTCCACATTTCATGCAAGTACATAGGACCCAATGCCTCTATTTGTGGCACCAAGTGCACCACAAGGTGCACCATAATATCAAAGAACGATGGAGGAAAACACATCTCAAACTGTGCTATTGTCTCCACTGCGAATTCCTGAAGAGATGCCAACTCATCACGGTCAATTACCTTTTGTGAAATTCTGTTGAAAAAGTAGCACAACCGTGTGATTGCCATCTTTAAAAACAAAGGATTTATAGCCCTGATGGCAATAGGTAGGAATGTAGTCAGCATGACATGACAATCATGTGAGTTGTAGTTGGTGACTATCAGGTCTTTCATTGACACAATACTTCGTATGCTAGAGCAGAATCCGGATGGGACTTTCAAATTCTTAAGCCAAACACACATCGCATGTTTCTCATCTACATTGAGATTGTAGCTTGCTGCTGGGAGATGATACTTCCCATTTTCTTGAAGAACAGCATGTAGTTCCTTTTTATGCCTAAATTTACCAAGTCCATGCGTGAATTGAGCCCTTCTTTTGTTTTGCCCTTTATGTCTAGTAAGGTGCCAATTATGCTTTCAAACATGTTCTTCTGAACATGCATACCATCGATCGCATGCCGCATATCTAACTCTTTCCAGTAAGGCAAGTACTCGAAGAAAATAGACTTTTTCTTGAATATAGCCCCCGGAGCTGGTTTGACATCTTTCCTTGTTTTTCCGTCTTTTGTCTTCTTCCCGAAAACAAACTTGATATTCTTGACTATTTCAAAAACTCTATGACCTTTATTGTTACCCGATGGAGCAGTAGAATGTAGTTCACCATTATTGTCAAAGTACTTATCCATCTTTCGCATGCGGTACCTGTGTCCTTCCAATAAAAAGCGTCTGTGCCTCATGTACACTATCTTCTTAGATGCAGTAAGGGACACGTAAGCAGTTTCATCAATGCATACTGTGCAGCCAACCTTTCCCTTAAACTGGCCTGATAATGTGAAGAGTGCAGGGTAATCGTTGATCGTAACAAAAATAATTGCTCTCAGCGTGAATGAATCTTTACGATACTCATCCAACATTTGAACACCCGTTACCCACAATATTTTCATATCCTCCATTAAGGGCTCTAAAAATACATCCATATCAACTCCAGGTTGTGTAGGTCCAGAAATAAGCATGGTTAGCAAAATGTACTTCCGTTTCTGCATCAACCATGAAGGAAGGTTGTATATGGTGAGGATCACTGGCCATGTGCTATGCTTGCTGCTCCTTTCAGCAAATGGATTCATTCCGTCAGTACTCAGTGCGAACCTAACATTTCTTGGTTCATCGGCAAAGTCTCGGTGGTTCTCATTGAAATCTTGCCACTGCTTCCCATCGGCTGGATGTCGAAGCTTCCCATCATTTTTGTGCTCATTAGAAGTATGCCAGCTCATAAGTTTGGCATCCTCAGGGTTAGCGAACAAACACCTCAATCGATCGACGACGGGGAGGTACCACATCACCAAAGCAGGAATCTTTTTGAGCGCATAATAGTCTACTTCTTCTTTTTCTTTGCACCTGGATTTTGAAGTCTTCTTTTTGGCTTTCTTTCGCTTCTTCCCTTTAGACACAGATGCAACACACTCTTCCTCTCGATAGTCTTTATTCGTCTTGTACCTACTTGCACCACAGTTTGGGCAGCTCTCCAAGTCTTTATAATCATCACCTCGATAAAGGATACAGTGATTTCTACACGCGTGGATCTTCTCCACGCCCATAGTGAGTGGACTGATTAGTTTCTTTGCATAGTACGTGTTAGCAGGCACTTTGTTCTCCTTTGGAAGCATGTCTGCGACAATACTCAAGAACGCATCGAAGCCAGCATCAGACAGACCATATCTAGCTTTTAACATCAACAACTTTAACACAGACCAGAGCGTCGTGAACTCTTTGGTACAACCCTTAGACTCGTCGTACAAAGGCTCTTCTGCTGCCTTCTTCAGGGACTCCATACCTTTCATGAAGAACATCGATGGATCTGTATGACGACGCAACATTGCCTCTAACAACTCTGCATCTTCCTCGTCCATAACATTTGGCAGAACATGGGTTCTTTCACGTTCATTTCCTCCAGCGTAACCATGATCAGTAACATTTGGCACTACATGTTCGCTCTGTGGAAGAGGTTGTTGTGTCTCGTGAACGAACTAAAAGCTATCGTCGATGTTCGCAGGGTTTCCAGCTGTATAAGGCGAAGAGCTACCCTCTCCATGCTTTGTCCAAGTTATGTAATCCTTCACAAATCCTCGGCATACCAGATGAGATATGATTTGTTCTGTGTCATCAAATACAACAGCATTTTTGCAGTCCATGCATGGACAATATATGTGCTTTGTCTTTGTTCTCCAAGCATGGTTCTTAGCGACAACAATAAACTTATGGACCTCAGATATGTATGATGGATCTAGCCTTGATAAGTTATACATCCAGGATATTCTCTCCATCATCACCTGTAAAAAAGTAACATAAAACACATGGTGAAACCCTATATCCTCTCTCCTCTTGCAGTGTTTAAATACTACGTCGTCTCCTGGCTTCGCGTATCTCATCACCATTGGTGTGAAGTTCTTTCACAAGTATCAGATCTGGTAAACATCTTTCCAAGTTCTTTCACAACATGTTCTTTGAAGATGATGCTTGTTTCTTACTGCCTGATATGTATATAGTAGTCGAATAGTCCTCCCTGCTTTTATTTTACCTCGTGTTCTAGGTGATAAACCATGACCGGGAAAAAGACCACGGCTTCTCTATGGAGGATGAGGAAGAGGTGGGCTTCTCTACGTATGGCGGCACTCCAAAGAAAGCCAAGGTGGTGGTGGAGGATGAGGAAGAGGCGGGGTTGGAGGATGAGGAAGAGGCGACTGTGACACTATCCATGGAGAAGGACGAGCTGGAGTGCGACATCTGCTGCCTACCCTTCCAGTCCGAAGTTTTCATGGCAAGTAAGATTACCATGCATGTATATATACAGTACATATTGATCGGTAGGCTCCAGCATGATGCTCTGCTCTGTGTAAAATCAGTGCATGAACGGGCATTCTGGATGTGCAAAGTGCTGCATCCGCACGGACGGTAAGTGATGGACCTGCTCCGAGCACATTGGCAACAATAGCTCTCTCTCCCTCTCCCTCTCCTCTCTAGAAAGTCGTGTAAAATTACATGTTTCGGTTTGTCGCTAACAAAAATGTAGTTAGACTACTTTATCTCTTCCAATAAAAGTAGTTAGACTACTTTATCTCTAACACATGGTGAAACCTTATATCCAAAATGTGGCTAAAATGGAGGAAAAATGAACAAAATTTGGCAAAAGAAACATAAGCCAAACTTTCCTAGCAACTAATAAACAAAAAAAATTAATACCCAAACCTATCTCTAACACATGGTGAAAGCCTAGTTTCAAAATGTAGTTAAAATTGAGCAAAAATAAACAATAACTGACAATTGAAACATAATTAAACCAACCTTCCATACAACACATTCACCATTCATTAAGCTTGTGTTATGGATAAACTTATTTGAGAACTAAACATGAAAAAGGAGAGGGAATAGACAAAAACTAACCATCTTAAGCAACCTCATTTGAGGAAATAGAGAAAATTACCTAGCTATACTCTTCTCTCTCACATGTAAAACCCTAGATCCAAAATGTGGCTAAAATTGAGCAAGAATGAACAAAAATTGACAAAGAAACATAAACCAACCTTTCTTATCCACCTTCTTCCAAGAAATGAAGACCAAAACCTCCCCCCTTATATTTTTGTGAAATCTGGACCTCCAAAATTGCCTCCAATGGAAGCTGGCTGCGAGCATACAGTTCACTGTCGCGGGGAAGAAGAGGGGTATTTATAACAGACAGTTCACTGGCGGTTGGCTTGAAAAACCGCCAGTGGAAACCTATTTCCACTGGCGGTTATCTTAACACAACCGCCAGTGGAAATAGGGTATTTCCACTAGCGGTTCTCTTACACCAACCGCCAGTGGAAATACCCTATTTCCACTGGCGGTTGTGTTAAGATAACCGCCAGTGGAAATAGGTTTTCACTGGCGGTTCCCAAGCCGGGCCCATCTTGTTTTTTTTACTGGCGCGCGATAACTGAAACCGCCAGTGATAATTTATGGGTGCCGCAGGCTATGAGCTCTTTTCTACTAGTGTCAACACGATGCTTATAATAGGTTTATTTCCACAGGGAAGTCGAATAAAAATAAAAGCGACATTTATTCGTTGGGCATCATATCACTGTGCATTGCCCGGAAACAGTTACAGAGTATTATTCCATGCACACTTGACAGAAACGCAAACTGAGACGACGGTACGGTGTATCAGTTGTCCATGGCGACGCCAGGCAGCTGGAAAGGGTCGTCGTCCTCGTTGAGCTGCTGCTTGAGCATCCACTTCTTGAAGGGGTGGAAGAGGATCTCCTTGGAGCAGGTGTACTGCTGCGGCGCGGGGCAGTCGATGAATGTGCCGTTCCCCGCGGCGCAGAAGTAGAGCTGGAACAGCATGTACTTGTCGAAGGGGCCCTTGCTGCACTGGATCACCGGCGTCGCGTTGATGCCGCTCTTGAAGACCTTGGTGATCGCCTTGAGGCCGTAGAGCTCGAAGTCCGGCTCGATACCTGCAAGCATATGCATGCAGAAGAAAGAAAGAAAGATTCAGACTGCTAGTAGACGACGATGCATTAATTATGCTTAGTTAGTTTACCACCTTTGGCTTTGAGGCGAACGAGTGGGTTGATCCGGCTACGGAAGGAGAGGGCAGTCTCGAAGTAGTCTTTCTCGCTGAGGCCGGAGCAGGCGCCGGCCTTCTTCCAGGCGTTCTTCCAGCTGCTCTGCCCGTTGTTGCTGGGGCACGTGATGTTGCTCCAGTACTGATTCAGGCCTTGGATGCCGGTAATCTGTCGTCAATATATATATATATATATATATATATATATATATATATATATATATATATATAATGCGCATTATTATTATATATAATATAATATTATAATTATATATGATGGAGCTAGCTGGAGTACGTACCAGGTTAGGGTCGTAAGGAACTTTGTTGCTGCATCCCGTCACTGCAGCGTCGGTGGTCGCGTTAAGGACGGTGAAGCCCGTTATGTAGAAGTCGCGCGCCGGCGAGACGCCGGTGGTCGGCTTGCAGCACCCAGCGCTGGTCTGCTCGCAGTATGCTCCTGGCCACTGCACGCGTCCCATCCCATGCATGCGAAAGATTTGGTCAGGCGGCCGGGCCTTCTTCTTAATTAGATATTATTATTATTATACATACCATAAGAGCCAGCTGGTAGTAGATACCGGAGTCGTCATCGGCGATCGCGGGCGAAGCTACTACTAGCAGCAGCAAGCCAAGGAGGAGTGCGATCCTGCAGGAAGCCATATGGAATGTGGACGGTGAATGTGCCTAGCATACGCGTGGGTAGTACTTATAGGCAGGCGGGGGCCGCGTCCGTACCACGAGCGAGCGCCCTCATATTTTCTTTCGTCGACCATTTTAATTTTTTTTGTGTGCGGCTGTGACATGTGCTCCTCTCCGGTCCACTGCAACTGTAAGCACGTGCTATAATCCAATGATTTTTTTATTACAAACATTTGTTTTTTTTAAGAATCGAGCACTATTTGTAGCACTGGGCATGACCAGAAAGTCCGATCCTACGGTCCCAACACTCCGGACCGTGGATGGTCCGTGAATAGATCAGATCATGCAGTTAAAACTTCTACCTCCTCGCGTGTTTAGCTCTCTAATCCCACAGAAACTATTACGAACGTCTAGGAACGGGTCTAGACCCCCCCTATATGTTTGAAGGGGTACGACCGATTCAAGAACCAACAATCGATCAAACAACCAATTTAACTTTAGTTCTTTACCTTTTGCATAGGAGTAGACACTAACATATAGATTTTTTCCTCTATTCTTCCCATCTCTCCGGCTCAACGTCGTTAAGAGGCATCTTGGGTGGCATGTCGGTCCCAAGATAAACTCTAGGATCTTTCCTCCCCGACGAGTCCCTCCCGGGAGCAAGATCCAGGTGCTGTCGGCGAACTCGTCGCCTCTACATACGCGCGGACTGTCCGGTCACCAGGCGCGGACTATTTGGCTCGTTAGGCAGGAACCTTAGACTTTACGTCAGGTCGTGAACCATCCAGCCCTCGACATGATGGGGACCCGCCACCAGATCTGCATCCCTAAATCCCTCGGCCACCTCTCGGTCTCACAAACATACCCCCCACTATGGGGGACGGATATCCCTCGGGTCCACTAGAAGGCTAGAAAGCCTCGCGAAAGGCTTTAGGCCCATTACTTCGCAAGGCCATCCCTTCATGGGCCAGGGGAGAAATCACTGGCGGAATGGATCGACGCAGGATTGGATAGACTCGAGCCCAGACGACTCATTGGGTTTAAGCATTATCCACAGTATTGATTCGATTCTCTAGCGCAGCGCCCTCAGACGTCGGAACTAAATCAGGATAAGTCGGCATGATTATAGGAAGATAAGTTCAGTCGGTTCACTATTACTTAGGAGCACGTAGTTATCATACCCGCATGTAACGCCCCACGGTCGAGTATATAAGGCCTAGGGGCACCCCATCAAAAGACATGTCACTCATTAGCCATCTATTCCATTCTCTAGCATCCATCGTACTAGAGAATCCCTCTGCAACCCATCACATAAAGATCCACACCAGGAAGTAGGGTGTTACGCCTCTCTAAGCGGCCCGAACCTGTATAAAATTGTCCATCATCTCTCGTGCACCTAGCACGAACCATCGAGCTACAGTCGGTAACACCGTCCTACCCAAAAGCACCTCGAGGGGTAACCCCGGGTGCGTGGTTGGGTCCTAAACACCGACAGCTAGCGCGTCAGGTAGGGTGTGTGTCACTGATCCAAGCTAGCTCAATGGCCATCGTTTTCCAACACAAGATCGTCCTCCGACCCGGATCCATGTTCTGCTTCGGTACCATCTCGTCTGTGGCAGACGAAGAGGGGACTCTACATCATATAGCGGATCCACCAGAAAAGGAGCTTTCCTCAAAAATCTCCGAAAAAGTCGGAACGAAGCAGGAAATAATGCAACCTCCAGTGCTCCGGGCAAAGACTACCTCCTGCAAGCCAGAAGCAGAGAATTCGTTTACCCGGAGAACCCCGCTGTCCACCTCATCCACGGAAAGATGGACACGGATTACAAGGAAAAAAGAAGCAAATGAGATAAAGGCCCGTCAAGCTGCTCTTCTGGCACCTCCGCCCTCAAAGGAGAACAGAGAGAAGCTTGTCGTTACGGCAACTCCATTCTACCCCGATGTCCTCTTCATCGGGGGAAGAGTGGAATCGTCCCCCATCTCCGACGACGAGCCAACTGTGCCTGGGGAAGAACCTCCTCAGCGAGAAGCTCGCTGACGGAGGAACCAACGCTAGAATGCTAGGCGACATCATGAAGCCGGAGAACGAGACCCGGCACAGCCTGTATCTCGAGATGAGATCTTAGATGTGGGAGAAACTCCTGACGAACGAGTCTTCAGGGAAAGGAGGAATTCCCATTGACGTGATCGACGACAAGCTCAGGAGCAAGCTGAGCAGGATGAGAGACAACGCCGAGAGAACCCTATCTTCAGACGGAACCTGAACCCAGACTTCGCCTGAGCCATGAACACACCGAGCGAGGTCGGTGGAGTATTGGCTCGGATAGCTGATGGCCTCCCCCGGACTCCAGACGTTCAGGGCTATCGGCGGTTGCTCACTCGGGCAGCTAACCATCTTCTGCCTCTCGCTCATCCTCCGAGCGATCTACGTCACACCATCAATAGTCGGCGCGACGTGTGTAGCTCCATCAATGCTTCACACGAACGACGACATGAGAACGAGATCCGGTGCCGAGAAGAGTATGATCGGGATCATGGCATCCCTGCACGAAGTCAGGCCACTAGGGTTGAGTCGGCAACGGCTTCAACTGAAGCCACAACCCAGGGACGGTCGAGGCAGCACATCGACAAGTCCCCTCCCCGGGACCGACACCACAATCGTCGATAGGAGGACATATGTGGAGTATCTGCGCTCACTCTGCGTCTCAGGGCCATTCAGTGGCCCCAAAACTTCAAAGTCTCCAACGTCGACAAGTACGAGCCTAAGCAGGACCCGGGAGGCTGGTTGGCTGTCTATACCTGAAAGGGAAATGTGCCCTTGGGCCATTTCTAAGTATTTTGGTGGTTTAGTGACCAACACAAGTGCCTAAGTGTAAAAAGGTGGACAAAGTACAAATCAAGGATAAAGGTATGTTTCTCAGACTTAGTACATTGTTTTAGAGACTAATGTATTGTGTCTAAGTGCTGGAAACAGGAAAAGTCCAATTGGAAATATCATGGCTCGAGCAGCCAAAGTCTGCTCAGTCTGGGTGCACCGGACTGTCCGGTGGTGCACCGGACAGTGTTCGGTGCGCCAGGCTGGCTCGAGGGAAAAGGCTGCTCTCGGGACTTCGACGATGGTGTACGACTATAATTCACCGGACTGTCCGGTGGTGCACCGGACTGTCCGGTGGGCCGTTCACAAGCGAACTCGTCGCTCTCGGGAATTCATCGGCGACGTACGGCTATAATTCACCGGACTGTCCGGTGTGCACTGGACTGTCCGGTGAGCCAATGGTCGGCAGGACCAACGGTCGGCCGCGCGATCTGCGCGGGACACGTGGCCGAGCCAACGGCTAGAAGGGGGCACCGGACTGTCCGGTGCGCCAACGGCTCTCAGGCTGCCAACGGTCGACTGCACCATTTTTGGAAGGAAATCGGGCACCGGACAGTGTCCGGTGCGCCAGTCGACAGAAGGCAAGATCAGCCTTCCTAGAATGCTCTCAACGGCTCCTAGCTGCCTTGGGGCTATAAAAGGGACCCCTAGGTGCATGGAGGAGTACACCAAGCATTGCTACAACATTCCTAAGCACCAAGACATCGATTTCGCACATTCGTTTCATTGTGATAGCATATAGAGCTCTAGTGGAGTTGTGAACTCATTGAGTTGTGTTGCGAGCTCTTGTTGCGACTTGTGTGCGTGTTAACACTCTGATTCTTGTGTCTTGTGTGCGTTGCTAATCCCTCCCTTGCTCCGTGTTCTTTGTGAATTTCAAGTGTAAGGGCGAGAGGCTCCAATTTGTGGAGATTCCTCGCAAACGGGATTGAGTAAAGCAAACAAAACACCGTGGTATTCAAGTGGATCTTTGGACCGCTTGAGAGGGGTTGATTGCAACCCTCGTCTGTTGGGACGCCACAACATGGAGTAGGCAAGCGTTGGTCTTGGCCGAACCACGGAATAACCACCGTGCCATCTCTGTGATTGATCTTTGTTGGTTATTGTGTTTTGTTGAGGATTCCTCTCTAGCCACTTGGCAATTATTGTGCTAACGATTAACCAAGTTTTGTGGCTTAAGTTTTGAAGTGTTACAGGATCACCTATTCACCCCCCCTCTAGGTGCTCTCAATTGGTATCGGAGCCGTTCTCTTCACAAAGGGACTAACCGCCCGAAGAGATGGATCCTAAGGGGAAGGGTATCGTGATCAACGATAAAGAGAAGGAATCCTTCGTCAACGAGCTAAAGGACGACAAGCCTACCGACTCCAGCTCGGGCCATAGACGGAAGGAAGGGAAGAAGAAGAAGACGAGGCGCATCAAGGAGATCGTCTACTACGACGACAGCGATGAGTCTACTTCTTCCCAAAAGGACGACGACCACAACGACTACGAGAGAAGGAAACCGGTTAATTCGAACTTTTCTTTTGACTACTCTCGTATTCCGCAAAGTTCAAATTCACATTTGCTCTCCATTCCACTCGGCAAGCCTCCACACTTTGATGGGGAGGACTACGGATTTTGGAGTCACAAAATGCGTAGTCACCTATTCTCTCTCCATCCTAGTATATGGGAGATTGTAGAGAGTGGAATGCACTTTGATAGTTCGGATAGTCCCATGTTCATTAATGAGCAAATCCATAAGAATGCACAAGCTACTACTGTTCTTCTAGCTTCATTGTGCAGGGATGAATATCACAAAGTAAGCAGCTTGGATAACGCCAAGCAGATCTGGGACACCCTCAAGATTTCTCATGAGGGGAACGACGTCACCTTGCTCACCAAAATGGAGTTGGTGGAGGGCGAGCTTGGACGGTTCGCGATGATAAGGGGCGAGGAGCCAACTCAAACATACAACCGGCTCAAGACCCTTATCAACAAAATAAGGAGCTACGGAAGCACGCGATGGACGGACCACAACGTCATCCGACTGATGCTAAGGTCCTTTACCGTTCTTGATACTCATTTGGTGAATAACATTCGTGAGAATCCCAGGTACACCAAAATGTCGCCCGAAGAAGTCCTTGGAAAATTCGTTAGCAGGCGGATGATGATCAAGGAGGCAAGGTACGTGGACGACGCATTGAATGGTCCAATCAACGAGCCTCAACCCCTTGCTCTCAAGGCAACAAGAAGCAAGGAGGCGCTACCTAGCAAGGTGGCACAAATTGAGGCGGCCGGACTTAATGATGAAGAGATGGCCCTCATCATCAAGAGATTCAAGACGGCGCTAAAGGGTCGCAAGGGGCAGCCAAGCAAGACCAAGACAAAGGGGAAGCGCTCATGCTTCAAATGTGGTAAGCTTGGTCATTTTATTGCTAACTGTCCCGACAATGATAGTGATCAGGACCAAGGGAACAAGAGGGAGAAGAAGAAGAACTATAAGAAGGCAAAGGGCGAGGCACATCTAGGAAAGGAGTGGGATTCGGATTGCTCCTCCTCCGACTCCGATAATGAAGGACTCGCCGCCGCCGCCTTCAACAAGTCATCCCTATTCCCCAACGAGCGTCACACATGCCTTATGGCAAGGGAGAAGAAGGTATGTACTCGAGACTCTACTTATGCTTCTTCAAGTGAGGACGAATCTAGTGATGAGGATGAAATAGATTATTCATGTCTATTTAAAGGCCTAGATAGAACCAAGGTAGATAAAATTAATGAATTAATTGATGCCTTAAATGATAAGAATAGGCTTCTAGAAAAACAAGAAGATTTGTTGTATGAAGAACATGACAAATTTGTAGAAGCACAAAAATCTCATGCTTTAGAAGTTAAAAGAAATGAAATGCTTTCTTGTGAATTATCTTCTTGCCATGAGACAATTACTAGCTTAAGGAGCATTAATGATGATTTGAATGCTAAGTTAGAAATAGCTAGTAAATCAACAACTTGTGTAGAAAATGCTGTTATTTGCAATAGATGTAAAGATTTTGATATTGATGCTTGTAGTGAACACATAGCTTCTATTGAAAAATTAAACGATGAAATGGCTAGTCTTAATGCCCAACTTAAGGCTAGCAAAAGCGATTTTGATAAACTAAAATTTGCTAGGGATGCCTACACGATTGGTAGACACCCCTCAATTAAGGATGGGCTTGGCTTCAAGGGGGAAGCCAAGAACTTAACAATCCATAAGGCTCCCATCTCCGCCAAGGAGAAAGGGAAGGCCCCTATGGCAAGTAGTACTAAAAAGAACCATGCTTTTATGTACTTTGATAGAAGACAGTCTCATAGGAGTTGTAATGCTCTTGATTCACATGCCTATGATTCTTATGCTATGTTTGCTCCCAGTTCTTCCTATATGCATGATAGAGATATGCCTAGGAAAAATATTCATCATGTGCCTAGGAAAAATATTCATCATGTTCCTAGAAAAGTTATGAATGGTCCCTCTATAATTTATCATGCTTTGAATGCTTCCTTTGCTATTTGTAGAAAGGATAGGAAGATAGTTGCTAGGAAGTTAGGGGCAAAATGCAAGGGTGATAAAACTTGCATTTGGGTCCCTAAGGAAATTGTGACTAACCTTGTAGGACCCAACAAGAGTTAGGTACCTAAGACCCAAGCCTAAATTTGCCTTGCAGGTTTATGCATCCGGGGGTTCAAGCTGGATTATCGACAGCGGATGCACAAACCATATGACGGGGGAGAAGAAGATGTTCACCTCCTACGTCAAGAATAAGGATTCCCAAGATTCAATCATATTCGGTGATGGGAACCAAGGCAAGGTGAAAGGTTTAGGCAAGATCGCAATATCCAATGAGCACTCTATCTCTAATGTGTTTTTAGTTGAGTCTCTTGGATATAATTTACTATCTGTCAGTCAATTATGTAATATGGGATATAATTGTCTATTTACAAATGTAGATGTGTCTGTCTTTAGAAGATGTGATGGTTCACTAGCTTTTAAGGGTGTACTAGACGACAAACTTTATTTGGTTGATTTTGCAAAAGAAGAGGTCGGTCTAGATGCATGCTTAATGGCTAAGACTTGCATGGGCTGGTTGTGGCATCGCCGCTTAGCACATGTGGGGATGAAGAACCTCCACAAGCTTCTAAAGGGAGAACACGTGATAGGTCTAACCAATGTACATTTCGAAAAAGATAGACCTTGTGCAGCTTGTCAAGCAGGGAAACAGGTGGGAGGCTCTCATCACACCAAAAATGTGATGACAACATCAAGACCCCTGGAGCTGCTACATATGGACCTCTTCGGACCCGTCGCCTATCTGAGCATAGGAGGAAGTAAGTATGGTCTATTTATTGTTGATGACTTTTCCCGCTTCACTTGGGTGTTCTTTTTGCAGGATAAGTCTGAAACCCAAGGGACCCTCAAGCGCTTCCTCAGGAGAGCTCAAAATGAGTTTGAGCTCAAGGTGAAGAAGATAAGGAGCGACAACGGGTCCGAATTCAAGAATCTTCAAGTGGAGGAGTTCCTTGAGGAGGAGGGGATCAAACACGAGTTCTCCGCTCCCTACACACCTCAGCAAAATGGTGTGGTAGAGAGGAAGAACAGGACGCTCATAGATATGGCGAGGACTATGCTTGGAGAGTTCAAGACCCCCGAGTGCTTTTGGTCGGAAGCCGTGAACACGGCTTGCCACGCCATCAACAGGGTCTACCTTCACCGCCTCCTCAAGAAGACTTCATATGAGCTGCTGACTGGTAACAAACCCAATGTATCGTACTTTCGTGTATTTGGGAGTAAATGCTACATTCTAGTGAAGAAGGGTAGGAATTCCAAATTTGCTCCCAAAGCCGTAGAAGGGTTTTTATTAGGTTATGATTCAAATACAAAGGCGTATAGGGTCTTCAACAAATCATCGGGTTTGGTTGAAGTCTCTAGCGACGTTGTATTTGATGAGACTAATGGCTCTCCAAGAGAGCAAGTTGTTGATCTTGATGATATAGATGAAGAAGACGTTCCAACGGCCGCGATACGCACCATGGCGATTGGAGATGTACGGCCTCAGGAACAATTGGAGCAAGATCAACCGTCTTCCTCAACTATGGTGCATCCCCCAACCCAAGATGATGAACAGGTACCTCGAGTGGAGGCGCTTGATCAAGGGGGAGCACAGGATGATCAAGTTGAAGAGGAAGAAGCACCTCAGGCACCTCCAACCCAAGTTCGAGCGACGATCCAAAGGGATCATCCCGTCGACCAAATATTGGGTGATATTAGCAAGGGAGTAACTACTCGTTCGAGATTAGTTAATTTTTGTGAGCATTACTCTTTTGTCTCTTCTATTGAGCCTTTCAGGGTAGAAGAGGCCTTGCTAGATCCGGACTGGGTGTTGGCCATGCAGGAGGAACTCAACAACTTCAAGCGCAATGAAGTTTGGACACTGGTGCCTCGCCCCAAGCAAAATGTTATGGGAACCAAGTGGGTGTTCCGCAACAAACAGGACGAGTACGGGGTGGTGACAAGGAACAAGGCTCGACTTGTGGCAAAAGGTTATGCCCAAGTCGCAGGTTTGGACTTTGAGGAGACTTTTGCTCCTGTGGCTAGGCTAGAATCAATTCGTATTTTGCTAGCATATGCTGCTCACCATTCTTTCAGGTTATACCAAATGGATGTGAAGAGCGCTTTCCTCAACGGGCCAATCAAGGAGGAGGTGTACGTGGAGCAACCCCCTGGCTTCGAGGATGAACGGTACCCCGACCACGTGTGTAAGCTCTCTAAGGCGCTCTATGGACTTAAGCAAGCCCCAAGAGCATGGTATGAATGCCTTAGAGACTTTTTAATTGCAAATGCTTTCAAGGTTGGGAAAGCCGATCCAACTCTTTTCACTAAGACTTGCGACGGTGATCTTTTTGTGTGCCAAATTTATGTCGATGACATAATATTTGGTTCTACTAACCAAAAGTCTTGTGAAGAGTTTAGCAGGGTGATGACGCAGAAATTCGAGATGTCGATGATGGGCGAGTTGAACTACTTCCTTGGGTTCCAAGTGAAGCAACTCAAGGACGGCACCTTCATCTCCCAAACGAAGTACACGCAAGATTTGTTAAAGCGGTTTGGGATGAAGGACGCCAAGCCCGCAAAGACGCCGATGGGAACTGACGGACACACCGACCTCAACAAAGGAGGTAAGTCCGTTGATCAAAAAGCATACCGGTCCATGATAGGTTCTTTGCTTTATTTATGTGCTAGTAGACCGGATATTATGCTTAGCGTATGCATGTGTGCTAGATTTCAATCCGATCCTAAGGAGTGTCACTTAGTGGTCGTGAAGCGAATTCTTCGATATTTAGTCGCTACGCCTTGCTTCGGGATCTGGTATCCAAAGGGGTCTAACTTTGACTTGATTGGGTACTTAGATTCTGACTATGCTGGATGTAAGGTCGATAGGAAGAGTACATCGGGGACGTGCCAATTCTTAGGAAGGTCCCTGGTGTCATGGAATTCTAAGAAACAAACTTCCGTTGCCCTATCCACCACTGAAGCCGAGTATGTTGCCGCAGGATAGTGTTGCGCGCAACTACTTTGGATGAGGCAAACCCTCAGGGACTTTGGCTACAATCTGAGCAAAGTCCCACTCCTATGTGACAATGAGAGTGCTATCCGAATAGCGGAAAATCCTATTGAGCACAGCCGCACAAAGCACATTGACATCCGGCATCACTTTTTGAGAGATCACCAGCAAAAGGGAGATATCGAAGTGTTTCATGTTAGCACCGAGAACCAGCTAGCCGATATCTTCACTAAGCCTTTAGATGAAAAGACCTTTTGCAGGCTGCGTAGTGAGCTAAATATCCTAGATTCGCGGAACTTGGATTGAATTGTAGCATACATGTGTTTATGCCTTTGATCATGTTCATTCTGCATTTTGTTGCTTATTGTGGTGCTCAAGTTGTATACTCAATCCCCGGACCTCACAAGTCCTTGTGCAAGTGATGCACATATTTAGGGGGAGTTGTGGTACAACTTGACCCTTTGAGACTAACCGTTTGCTTGAGTTTGCTTGAATTTAGTCTCAAAGGAAGTTTGAAAGGGAAATGGTGGACTTGGACCATGCAAGACTTCCACTGCACTCCGATGAAAAGAGTAACTTTTCCAAGTTCATCTTTATACTCTTATTGCCTTTGTATTCTCATTTGAAGATTTTGGTGAGGCAATGAGGTTAAGGGGCCAAGATTGATCCCGTTTTGGTGCTTGATGCCAAAGGGGGAGAAAATAAAGGCCAAAGCGATAAATGGATCAGCTACCACTTGAGAAATTTTGAAAATAGTAGATTAAGAGCTTTTGGTTTGTCAAAACTCTTTCATTGTCTCTTATGTCAAAAGTTGGCCTCTTGTGGGGAGAAGTGTTGATTATGGGAAAAAGGGGAGTTTTTGAAATCTTGAATCAATTTCTCTTGGAATGACTCTCTTTATGTCTTAACATGTGTGTTTGACTTAGAGATAGAAATTTGAGTTTGATTTGCAAAAACAAACCAAGTGGTGGCAAAGAGTGATCCATATATGTCAAATTTGAATCAAAACAATTTGAGTTCTTATTTGAAGTGATTTTGTACTTGTTCTACTTGCTTTATGTTGTGTTGGCATAAATCACCAAAAAGGGGGAGATTGAAAGGGAAATGTGCCCTTGGGCCATTTCTAAGTATTTTGGTGGTTTAGTGACCAACACAAGTGCCTAAGTGTAAAAAGGTGGACAAAGTACAAATCAAGGATAAAGGTATGTTTCTCAGACTTAGTACATTGTTTTAGAGACTAATGTATTGTGTCTAAGTGCTGGAAACAGGAAAAGTCCAATTGGAAATATCATGGCTCGAGCAGCCAAAGTCTGCTCAGTCTGGGTGCACCTGACTGTCCGGTGGTGCACCAGGCAGTGTCCGGTGCGCCAGGCTGGCTCGAGGGAAAAGGCTGCTCTCGGGACTTCGACGACGGTGTACGACTATAATTCACCGGACTGTCCGGTGGTGCACCGGACTATCCGGTGGGCCGTTCACAGGCGAACTCGTCGCTCTCGGGAATTCATCGGTGACGTACGGCTATAATTCACCGGACTGTCCGGTGTGCACCGGACTGTCCGGTGAGCCAACGGTCGGCAGGGCCAACGGTCGGCCGCGCGATCTGCGCGGGACACGTGGCCGAGCCAACGGCTAGAAGGGGGCACCGGACTGTCCGGTGTGCACCGGACATGTCCGGTGCGCCAACAGCTCTCAGGCTGCCAACGGTCGACTGCACCATTTTTGGAAGGAAATCGGGCACCGGACAGTGTCCGGTGCGCCAGTCGACAGAAGGCAAGATCAGCCTTCCTAGAATGCTCTCAACGGCTCCTAGCTGCCTTGGGGCTATAAAAGGGACCCCTAGGCGCATGGAGGAGTACACCAAGCATTGCTACAACATTCCTAAGCACCAAGACATCGATTTCGCGCATTCGTTTCATTGTGATAGCATATAGAGCTCTAGTGGAGTTGTGAACTCATTGAGTTGTGTTGCGAGCTCTTGTTGCGACTTGTGTGCGTGTTGACACTCTGATTCTTGTGTCTTGTGTGCGTTGCTAATCCCTCCCTTGCTCCGTGTTCTTTGTGAATTTCAAGTGTAAGGGCGAGAGGCTCCAATTTGTGGAGATTCCTCGCAAACGGGATTGAGTAAAGCAAACAAAACACTGTGGTATTCAAGTGGGTCTTTGGACCGCTTGAGAGGGGTTGATTGCAACCCTCGTCCGTTGGGACGCCACAACGTGGAGTAGGCAAGCGTTGGTCTTGGCCGAACCACAGGATAACCACCGTGCCATCTCTGTGATTGATCTTTGTTGGTTATTGTGTTTTGTTGAGGATTCCTCTCTAGCCACTTGGCAATTATTGTGCTAACGATTAACCAAGTTTTGTGGCTTAAGTTTTGAAGTGTTACAGGATCACCTATTCACCCCCCCTCTAGGTGCTCTCAATACCACCACTGCCCGGGCCGCTAGGGCAACTGAAGATGTGAAGACTGCATACTTGCCTATCGTCCTCGGGCAAGATACACTGCAATGGCTACGACACCTACCCCGACACTGCATCGACGATTGGAGCGACTTCAGTCGGCGTTTTATCGCCAACTTCCAATCCCTCTTCAATAAGCCGGCGTAGCCATGGGACCTCAAATCCATCAGGCGCCGAGGGGATGAGACTCTTCGGTCGTACCTCAAAAGGTTTCAGACCATGAGAAATCATATTCCCAAGGTTGCTGAAGCAGCAGTGATCGAGGACTTCTACCGAGGATCTAATGACTCGGCCTTCGTCCGAGCCATACTACAAAAGGCGCCGACCACTTCCGAACAGCTGTTCAGGGAGGTGGACCTCTACATCACGGTCGATGAGCGTGCCCAGGACCTCATCGGGGGAACAAAGCCCGCTCCATCTGCACCACAGTGCAACGTGAACCAGCAAACCGACAAGCGCTGGGAGAAGAGGCCTCGTGAAGAAGTCCACGCCGCTGGACCACCCGTCTCTTGCGCCCGAGGGGCACTCCGCGGAGGCGAACGAACATTGGACGACATCCTCGATGCCTAGTGCCCGTACCACAAGGATATGCGTCATACCCTCCGGAACTGCAGAGACTTCAAGCACTCCGTCGGGAATGGCCGACCCTTCCAACCTCTACCACCTCCCCCACCACGAGGAGGACCTAGAGAACCTCGATAACCTCAGCAGCAGGAAGGGGAGGAGGTGGAGCGTTTCCACGCGTCGATGGAGAAGTCAACGTCATCTTCGGTGGACACGGGTCACAAGAGAACAAAAGGCAACAGAAGCTCAACGATCGACAGATACAAGTGGCAACCACCAGTGCTCCCGCCCCGTATCGATGGTCAGAACACCCGATCATCTTTACTCAGGCAGATCAATGGCTCAACTTCGATCATCCGGGCAAGTTGAAAGTTCCCTTTGACCCGGGAACAGGACCTGGATGTCGCCTAGAGGGGGGGTGAATAGGCGAATAAAACTTATTACTTTAAAACTTAAATTCTTACTCTACTCGAAGACTTAGTACGCAGTGGAGTGAGAAGACTCTTCGGGTAGGTTGCAGCGGGATGGAAGATCCTGTCTCAAAATGTCCTGCACTTCAAATCAAGCTTATACCACAGATAAGTATTGAAGTGCAGATATAAAGACGAGTAAGGCAGAGAGTCAGGATAGAACAGAGCACACAGACGCAAGGGTTTATCCCGAGGTTCGGCCAAGCCTGAAATGCTTGCCTAGTCCTCGTTGGAGTTAGCCACACCTGGGCTTGGAGTCTATTTCAACTCCTTCCTCCGTTTGCTCAGATCTGTTAGTATGACAGATAGAGCCTTTCACTATTGAGTGGAGTTACAACAGAACCGCGGCTGCTTACAGACTTCTTGGCAGCACCCCGGCAGAGTAACGATACGCTCAAGACCTTGCTCTAGCTCTTAGCAGCACTACTCCTCTCTCTAAGGCTTATAGCTGTGCCTTCTACACAAACTATAGAGTTACACACAAGAGGGAGAGTGAGAATTGATTCCAGTGGAGTCTACACTTGTTGGCTGCGCTTGTATATTGCTTGAGGCGCCTAGGGGTCCCTTATATAGGCACAAGGAGCCAGGGAGCCGTTGGAAGCAATCCAGGAAGGCAAATCTTGCCTTCTGTCGGGTGGCGCACCGGACAGTCCGGTGCACACCGGACACTGTCCAGTGCCCGATTTCTTTCCTTCTATGGCGAAGCCGACCGTTGGCAGTCTTGGAGCCGTTGGCGCACCGGACATGTCCGGTGCACACCGGACAGTCCGGTGCCTCCATCGAGCCGTTGGCTCGGCCACGTGTCCCGCGCAGATCGCGCGGCCGACTGTTGGCCCGGCCGACCGTTGGCTCACCGGACAGTCCGGTGCACACCGGACAGTCCGGTGAATTATAGCCGTACGTCGTCGGTAAATTCCCGAGAGCGGCCAGTTCGCCAGAGTTCAGCCTGGCGCACCGGACACTGTCCGGTGCACCACCGGACAGTCCGGTGTGCCAGACTGAACTAAGTCTTGGCTGTACACAGCCAAGCCTTTTGCACCTCTTTCCTTTTCTTCTTCTTTCTGTTTCTAACACTTAGACAAGTATATTAGTCCACAAAACCAATGTACTAAGTCTAGAAACATACCTTCTCTTAATTATTACATCTATAGCATTTCACATGCTTGAGCTTTGATGTTGGACTCATAAATCATCAAGTCGGCTTGACTTGATCTAGATTGACATTTCTTGGCTCCAACATCCTGCAAAGGTCACATAGAACATCTCCACACATAGGAACAACCCAAACTAAAGATTAAGGTGAACTTAGCTCTTTTGGGCTGCTTCCAGTTCTGGTTTTGACACTTGTTCTCCTTCTAGTGACCTTGATCTCCTTCTTAGAGCTTGATCTTGAGCCTTATGACTTACACCACATAACTGTAGCTGTTACCTCATTGGCTGTAAGTCACGTCCTTATGTAGTGATCCTTGATGTGCCGTAGCTGTTCTCAACTCGATCACCCTTGACTTTGCAAGCCTTCTTCTTCACCCTTGGCTTTGGGTTCCTCAGCCTCCTTGACCTTCTCCCGTGCACTTAGTACCTCGAAGCTTTTCTTGCATCCGTCCTTGGCTTGATCAGTTGTCTCCGAGCTACGCACCCGAGTCTCACTTTATGCAATGTCCATCTTACTTGTGATGTCCATTATGTATCCATAATCCAGTTCTTGAACAATCACATTTGTTCACTTGTGTTGAACCCTGTTAGCTCTACCTTAAGCACATGTTCAACACTTAGTACACTGTTAGTCCTTTAATTGAGTTGTCATCCAAACACCAAAACTCACAAGAGAGCTTTCAATCTCCCCCTTTTTGGTGATTGATGGCAACACAATTAAAGCTTACATAAGAATAAGATTTGAAGCACAAATTTTCAATTCTAAGTTTAGAGAATGCTCCCCCTAAATATGTGCTTACTTCAAAAAACATAATCTTGACCTTAGACACCAATTTGCACATACTTAGGCAATTCGAAACATTTCTACACCTTAGCACTTTTTAGGATGCATTGTGTCAAGAATCAAACCATGATGCTATAACACACAAATGCACATAATCAACCACACAATTGCACATAATCAGAGTTAAACACCATTCAAATTAGTGGATATATCACAGGAATATCAACCTACCACTATTCACCATTAAGATACCAATTTAAACTAAGATACCAATTTAAAGCAATCTTAAAGCACCTTTAATCTTAAAGCACCATTAACCACATGACTATCTATTACACTATAGAAGCCAAATAATAATTCATCGCGGTGGAAACACTAGTCCATATGATGCAACACATATAATACTGCAAGAAGCATATGAATAACACACTAGCAAAACTTAAACTAACACATCACCCCTTAGGATAAGTTTTCCTCTCAGGTTGAGATAAGCTTTAATACACAAATTCTCCCCTTTTGACATCAAACACCAAAAACCATACTCAAGCAAGAACATAGGATGATGTCAAGGGACGGCAGGGTGTCAAGGAGGAAAAACGACTATCAAAACTCCCCCTTACTTATTGAACATATGCACTATCAACATTTAGGTAAGATACATATATGCAAAAAGATTAATACTTCCTTTTGTACCTTTACCATGTTGTAGTGTATTTCCCATCTTGAAAGTATTTAATCTCTCGAGAGCTTCTCCACACTTGTGCCTGATTTTTTATCCTAACTTTTTCTTGTTGCTAAGACACCAACCTTAGAACAAGTTATATTATTGGGCACAAGAAGAAACTTCTATTCTAATGATTATCAAAAGATGTCAATTGAAGCAAACTATCACGGCTACCAATTGAAAGATACCAATTGCAAAGTTCATTTATTATCATAGCTCCATGATATTTAAGAATAAGCATCTATTATCACCAGATATTATAGAGCACGAGCAATCTAAAAATATGCACTTACTCACGACTTGAGATACCAATTTCTTGACTTACAGAGGTACCCAAGTCCTGATTGCTCCATTTCTTGCTTATCTTCTCTTTTCCACCTAGAGACTATACAAGATTGCTCAAGAAACAGTTAGTCTCAAAAGACACAAGTTATGTGTGCTCCCCCTCAAGTTGTGCATCAAGTATTTGAATGACTTGCACTTTGCACATTCTAGCTTCCTTAGAACTAGAGGGGATCACAACAAGGCATACTTTACCACTTTCATCACACAAAGATGCCAATTTGAATATCAAATGAAGAGCCACTTAACACCAATTGAAGGCTAAATGAAAGGTTGACTAAATACAACAATGCATGCCTCAGTGGCATCTAAGCCAATTGAATACTCACAGGAAGTATAACATTTACACGCAACTTAGATATGCTTCATACTTAACTATCATTGCATCACATATACTAATTGAAAAACAACATGATCATGTCTAAGCACATCATAGTTAAGAAGGTTCTTTAGGTACACCAAAAGAAACAACATTTTAAGGCATAAGTCTCCTAAGCCATGATACTACCAATGAAATGCAAGAACACAGCTATGATCACTATCAATGGAACTTCAAGATATTCAATAAAATTGCACAGTTCCATTTTCCATACCTTTGCCTTTATGAGAGCACTTGTTATCACCAATTCAGGGCTCCTTTTGCTCATGCACCTCATAGCTCAAAAGGGCACGACATGGATTTGGAATTCACACAGTACTAAACTAGGGTAATCATGTGAACATGGACTAAACAAAATGTCATAATTGCACATAGCATGACTTACAAAAAGTTACAGGTTTATCCATATACACCAAGAGAGTTAATCGTTGTGGATATAACAAGTGAAAGAGCTACCCATGAATGATTCAAAAGATATATCCTATATAGCACCAGTCATGATTAAGCAAACATCATTATGATTCATTTAACACAGGCAATCATAAAGCATAACTACTCCAAAGACAGGTAGCACAACAAGCCAACTTAAGAGCAATACTAAATTGCAATTATGTACTTAAAATACACGGGTACCATCATTTGGAGAGCAAGTTGTAGATTCTCATCAAAGTCCTTTACTTGATTCACCAATAATGATTCAGGACCTATACACCTTATTTCACTTGAGATGAACATGGGATTAGTGTTTCACAATAATTCAACCTTGGGTCAATAAACACCAAAACAATTAACAGTTTAAGCATAGAGTTTTAGATAACCGTCTTAAGCTCTTCCATGGTCTCCAGTCCATCTCAAGGCACCTGCATGGTCTAGTTAGCACAGTTTGGTACCCATCTCGGGATGGGTCCATAATGATCATCTAAATGTGCCTTTGGTACCCAAATGGCCTTTGTGCTTGTTCTAGGTGATCTCATTATAGATCTAGCACAAGTGTATGATTTGGGTCTCCTAAGCGAATGAGATTGAGACAAATTTACTTGCTTAGGAACCTTACCTTCATCACATACCTTTGATATATGACCTTGCTCACCACACTTGTAGCAGAAGCGTCGCTCAACCTGACATGACGCTTGTTGTTTGTCATTTTCCTTGGTGAGGGTCATCTTGGAGGATGCACATCCTTGATTCTTCATGACCAGACATGAAGTGATCATGTGGTCCTTATTGTTGCATCCAAAGCAACTTCTTGTCCCTTCATCCTTGTCTTTGTACGGACAAGACGCGATGAGGTGGCCTATCTCCTTGCATTTGAAGCACCTCCTTTTTCCTCTTCCTTTTTTGTGCTTGAATGACATGGAGAGATGATCAGTGCAAACAACATGACTAACTGATTTTTTACCTTTTTCCTTGTTCATGTTGATTTCTTCATTTATAGCTTTGGGAACATTCTTCTTATTGAGCTTAACACTTGCTGCAGTTTTTCCTTTCTCAAGCTTCTTCACCATGCGCCCATGGATATCTTGAGAGAGTTGAGCAATGTGTCTTCTCCTTAGTTGTCTTTGCTTCTTGTTCCCACAGAATTTCTTTTGTGACCCTAAAACTTGTTGCTCAATCAATGATTGGCTTTCTTTTGAGCAACAGGGGTTAGCACATGGTGATATACAATTCAAATGCGCACACGTGCGAGAATGAGGTTCACATGAATTTAAGTTTGCAATTATAACCTCATGAGCAACATTAAGCATGATATGGTCATCAACTAATTTGTTATGAGAATATGACAACCTATCATACTTTTTACCTAGAGCACGTTTTTCTAAGTCCATTGTTTCTACTTGACTCTTAAGCATAGAATTTTCCGTTTTAAGTTGAGCAATATTAGATAATGCATCATGACTATTTCTTTGCTCAATTAAAACATATTCATACCTTTGGACCAAATCATCATGAGAGCACTTTAGCTCCTCATGTTCTTTGGTCATCTTCTCCAGGCTGTTGTTGGTTTTGATGAGGGACTCCTCTAGCCTGAGAAGCGTCTCGCCTTGTTCCTTGTTCCTTCTCAACAGCTTAACCAAGAGTGCCTTGTCCTCTTTGTTGAGATGGATGTAGAAACGGCGAATCTCCTCTTCTTCCACATCATCGGTCTCATTTTCCCTGTCATTAATGTCAGTGGAAGCCAAATAGGAAAATGTACCTTGAGGTGATGAAGATTCATCCTCGCTATCATCCTCATATTCCTCCTCATCATGGCTTTTGTCTCCACCGTCAATGTTAGCAATAAAACACTTATTATTAGTGGAGACCAAACCTGTCGACGAGGTGGATTCATCATTGGGTGCCCATCGTTCTTGATCTTCTCCCTTTGAAAGGTTAGCCTCACAAGCAATATAGGGAGTAGAAGTAGTACAATTTGCCACACAATATTTTACTTTAATTCTATTCCATTGTCGGGGACCATAATTAGGGGTACCCTCAAGACGCCTAATTCTCAGCTGGTAACCCCCATCAGCATAAAGCTGCAGAGGCCTGATGGGTTTGATTAAGTCAGGGATCAGTCCATACGAGCGACTCGATCACGCCACGCCCGAGCCTAGCCTCGGGCAAGGGCAGCCGACCCTGAGATGTTTCTGTCTCGCCCGAGGCCTCCTCTTTCACGGCAGACGCATCTCCGGCTCGCCCGAGGCCTTGCCTTCGTTAAGAAGCAACCCTGACTAAATCACCGCGCCGACCGACCAAATCCCCGGGGCATTTAACGCAGAGAGTGAGACCGACGGGCGGCCAGGCTTTGCCAGAAGCGCCATAGGAAGCTCCGCCCGACCCAGGGCTCGGACTCGGGCTAAGGCCCCGGAAGACGGCGAACTCCGCTCCGCCCGACCCAGGGCTCGGACTCGGGCTAAGGCCCCGGAAGACGGCGAACTCCGCTCCGCCCGACCCAGGGCTCGGACTCGGGCTAAGGCCCCGGAAGACGGCGAACTCCGCTCCGCCCGACCCAGGGCTCGGACTCGGGCTAAGGCCCCGGAAGACGGCGAACTCCGCTCCGCCCGACCCAGGGCTCGGACTCGGGCTAAGGCCCCGGAAGACGGCGAACTCCGCTCCGCCCGACCCAGGGCTCGGACTCGGGCTAAGGCCCCGGAAGACGGCGAACTCCGCTCCGCCCGACCCAGGGCTCGGACTCAGGCTAAGGCCCCGGAAGACGGCGAACTCCGCTCCGCCCGACCCAGGGCTCGGACTCGGGCTAAGGCCCCGAAAGACGACGAACTCCGCTTCGCCCGACCCAGGGCTCGGACTCCGCCCTGGCCTCTGCCGAACGACCTCCGCCTCGCCCGACCCAGGAGCTCGGGCTCGGCCTCGGCCATGCAGGACAGACTCGACCTCGGCTTCGGAGGAGCCTCCACGTCGCCCGACCTAGGGCACGAGTCCGCCACGTCGACAGGAAGCGCCATCATCACCCTACCCCGAGCCGACTCGGGCCGCAGAGAACAGGACCGACGTCCCATCTGGCTGGCTCCGCCAGATAGGCAATGATGGCGCCCCGCTGGATCCATGACGACGGCGGCTCTCAGCTCCCTTACAGAAGCAGGGGGACGTCAGCAAGGGCCCAACCACTCCGACAGCTGTCCCTCCGCCAGGCTCCATTGCTTCTCCGACAGCCACGACGCCACACTAGCTGGGTGCCAAGATCTCTCTGGCTGCCACCTTGGCATGTACTTAGGGCACTAGCTCTCCCCCGCTAGACACGTAGCGCCTTGCTACACCCCCATTTGTACACCTGGATCCTCTCCTTACTCCTATAAAAGGAGGGACCAGGGCCTTCTTAGAGAAGGTTGGCCTCGCGGGAACGAAGGGCAGGGGCAGGCGCTCTCTTGGGGCCGCTCGCCCCCTTCACCCGCGCGGACGCTTGTAACCCCCTACTGCAAGCGCACCCGACCTAGGCGCGGGACGAACACGAAGGCCGCGGGATCTCCGACTCCCTCACGACCCGGCTCCGGCCACCTCGCTCTCGCTCTCTCCCCCCTTCGCGCTCGCCCACGCGCTCGACCCATCTGGGCTGGGGCATGCGGCACACTCACTCGTCGGCTCGGGGACCCCCCGGTCCCGAAACGCCGACAGTTAGCGCGCCAGGTAGGGGCACGCTGCGTGTTGACGAGCGGATTCCCGTCAAGCTCCAGATGGGCAGTCTCCAACGACCCCTTCAACCCGGGACGGTGCTCCGTTTCGGGAGCCTCGAGTTCATGTCTTTCGACGGCAACTACGACATGATACTCCTTCCACCGCCGCGCGACAGCGACAATGGTGGCGGACAGCCCGCCCGCCGGTGGCGGAATCGACGACGTCTTTCCCGCGTGGGGGAAGGACAACTTTCGAGCTCGCCCCATCCTCTCCCTCGCCATCGGAGGAGGAGGCGGGGCAACCAGGGCCGAGCGGGAGGCTGCGCTCAGCCGGCTGTCGAGCAAATCGACATCCCCAGCGCCCCAACGGAGGACGCGTCGGGCATCACCCACGCGTTTGAGGCGAAGGCGAGCGCCGTCCCCCCGCGACACGCCGACCCCGAGCAAGTGGACGACGCCAGCGCGCTCACGGAGGGCCTGCAGGACGTCGCCCTCGCACCCAGGACGACGGCGCGATCAGCCCCCGGTGTGACTTCGTCGCTCCTCGTCGACCAAAAGTTACCGGCTGATCCCCATCCTACGTCATTTCGACTCGGCCTCAACCCACCTAGCGACCTCGCTTTGGCGGGCGCTCACGTTGAGGCGAGTGCAACCCCTCTGGGGTTTCGTGTGCGGTCGTCTTGGGACCGATTGACGGGCGTCTCGACCTACGGACCTTCTGGGTCCGAGGAAGATGACGACCCCAGCATCTGCTGGGATTTCTCTGGATCTGGCAACCCCAGTGCCATGCGGGATTTCATGACCGCATGCAACTGCTGCCTCTTCGACTGTTCCGACGGCAGCCGCAGCCTTGGCGACAAGGACTGCGGCCCGAGCCGCGAGTGTTTCCACGTCGAGCTAGGGGATCCCTCCGGAGGCAGCTGTCTCGGCATGCCGGAGGATGGTGATCCCCCTAGGCCAGCGCCTCGCGCCGACATCCCGCGGGAGCTAGCTGTGGTCCCCGTTCCGGCGGGGGTCACGACCCACAGCTCGAGCAAGTCCGCGGGGCGCGGGCCGGGCTCGATGAGGGAGCAGGAGCGCTCGAGGCAATCCGCCGGGACGTCGGGCAGGTATGGGCGGGCCAGCCCCCGGTCGGAGAAATACGTCACCTGCCCCAAGGTCTCCAGCACCGCATCGCCAACGATGCCAGGAACAGACCGCCACCCGCATCCGGCGGAACCGGTCAGGACCTGGCAGCCGCAGCGATGCTCCTCCGCGCGATGCCGGAGTCATCAACCACCGAGGGTCGGCGAATCCAAGGAGAGCTCAAGCATCTCCTGGAAGGCGCTGCGGCCCGGCGGGCCGAGAGCTCTGCCTCCCGAAGGCAGGGGTACCCCTCGGAACCTCGTGCCGCGACTTCCCGACTCATGCGGGAAGCCTCGGTCTACACCGGGCGCACGCGCAACACCGCGCCTGCGGCCCCGGGCCACCTCGGCGACGAGCACCCTCATCGCGACCGTCGGGCCCGCCTCGACGAAAGGGTGCGCCGAGGCTATCACCCCAGGCGTGGGGGACGCTACGACAGCGGGGAGGATCGGAGTCCCTCGCCCGAACCACCCGGTCCACAGGTCTTTAGCCGAGCCATTCGGCGGGCGCCGTTTCCGCCCCGATTCCGACCCCCGACTACTATCACAAAGTACTCGGGGGAAACGAGACCGGAATTGTGGCTCGCGGACTACCGCCTGGCCTGTCAGCTGGGTGGAACGGACGATGACAACCTCATCATCCGCAACCTCCCCCTGTTCCTCTCCGACACTGCTCGCGCTTGGTTGGAGCACCTGCCTCCGGGGCAGATTTCCAACTGGGAGGATCTGGTCCAAGCATTCGCCGGCAACTTCCAGGGCACGTACGTGCGCCCCGGGAATTCCTGGGACCTCCGAAGCTGCCGGCAACAGCCGGGAGAGTCTCTTCGGGACTACATCCGGCGATTCTCGAAGCAGCGCACCGAGCTGCCCAACATCACCGACTCCGATGTCATCGGCGCGTTCCTTGCCGGCACCACCTGCCGTGACCTGGTGAGCAAGTTGGGTCGCAAGACCCCCACCAGGGCGAGCGAGCTGATGGACATCGCCACCAAGTTCGCCTCTGGTCAGGAGGCGGTCGAGGCCATCTTCCGAAAGGATAAGCAGCCCCAGGGCCGCCCGTCGGAAGATGCCCCCGAGGCGTCTACTCCTCTCGGCGCCAAGAAGAAAGGCAGGAGGAAGTCGCAAGCGAAACGCGACGCCACCGGCACGGACCTTGTCGCCGCCGCCGAATACAAGAACCCTTGGAAGCCCCCCGGAGGCGCCAACCTCTTCGACAAGGCACTCAAGGAGACGTGCCCCTACCATCAGGGGCCCATCAAGCACACCCTCGAGGAGTGCGTCATGCTTCGGCGCCACTTCCACCGGGCCGGGCCACCCGCAGAGGGTGGCAGGGCCCGCGACGACGACAAAAAGGAAGATCACCAAGCAGGAGAGTTCCCCGAGGTCCGCGACTGCTTCATGATCTACGGAGGGCATGCGGCAAATGCCTCGGCTCGGCATCGTAAGCAAGAGCGTCGGGAGGTCTGCTCGGTGAAGGTGGCGGCGCCAGTCTACCTAGACTGGTCCGACAAGCCCATCACCTTCGACCAGGACGACCACCCCGACCACGTGCCGAGCCCGGGGAAGTACCCGCTCGTCGTCGATCCCGTCATCGGTGACGTCAGGCTCACCAAGGTTCTGATGGATGGGGGCAGCTGCCTCAATATCATCTACGCCGAGACCCTCAGGCTCCTGCGCGTCGATCTGTCATCCGTCCGAGCAGGCGCTGCGCCCTTCCACGGGATCATTCCTGGGAAGCGCGTCTAGCCCCTCGGACAGCTCGACCTTCCTGTCTGCTTCGGAACACCCTCCAACTTCTGAAGGGAGACTTTGACGTTCAAGGTGGTCGGGTTCCGAGGAACCTACCACGCAGTGTTGGGAAGGCCATGCTACGCGAAGTTCATGGCCATCCCCAACTACACCTACCTGAAGCTCAAGATGCCGGGCCCCAACGGGGTCATCACCGTCGGCCCCACGTACAAACACGCGTTTGAATGCGATGTGGAGTGCGTGGAGTACGCCGAGGCCCTCGCCGAGTCCGAGGCCCTCATCGCCGACTTGGAAAACCCCTCCCGGGAGGTGCCAGACGTGAAGCGACATGCCGGCAACTTCGAGCCAGCGGAGACGGTTAAGGCCGTCCCTCTCGACCCCAGTGGCGACACCTCCAAGCAGATCCGGATCAGTTCCGGGCTCGACCCCAAATAGGAAGCAGTACTCGTCGACTTTCCCCGCGCAAACGCCGACATCTTTGTGTGGGGTCCCTCGGACATGCCTGGCATACCGAGGGATGTCACCGAGCACTCGCCGGATATTCGGGCAGGAGCCCGACTCGTCAAACGGCCTCTGCACGGACGACGCTCGGGGGCTACGCCCTTCCCCCACTCACACACGAGAATCAGTCATCAAGGAAGGGTCGGCCTCGCCCCGGCGGAGCCCGACCCTCCCTCGGGGGCTAAAAAGGGGGAACCCCTCTCGTCGAGTTTGGATGCGCCTCTCCGCGTCAAAAAAATTCTTTTTTCGATCAAGAAGGGGTTTTTGCGTTCTCCCGGATGCGTCAGAAGCAGGGTCCCGAGGAGCGAACTTGGGTACAAATAAGTGGCGAGACCAACTGAGCCGAGGAACACCTATGCCTCCAGGCTAGGGACACCTCACTCATCGCCTGCCACGAAAAAGGACCCAGCTCGGGAAATCACCCTGTTGTTGACAAGTCGGGCCAGGCGCGCAAATTGAAACAGAAAGGAGTATGACTTCACGCAAGAGAAGTAAAGTGTCCAGGCCTCGGCGGCCGCGGCAAATCGCACATCCAACAGAAATTGTCTCAACAAAAGTCAGGCGTCGCCTTGGGAAGGCGCCGCGCCCTCAGCTCCACCCCCGCCATCGGTAAGGTCCACCTCCGCTTCCGGCGGCGGCACAGGAGGAAGAATCTCTGCCTCGAAGATGGTCGCCAGCGCCGCGCTCGGACCCGCAGCGACCGCGTCGAGCCGCTGAACTTCTGCCAGGGCGGCCTCGTCTTCGTCAGGAAGGCAATACCCCTCACTGACCCGCTCCAGGTCCACGACGTAGTGGGAAGCGAGCACGGCGAAGGCCCGCCTGACGCCGTGGTGTAGCGCCCTGCGGACTTTACCGCGCGCGTAACCACCTAGGGCTTGAAGACGGCTTTGGGGGGAGCTTCCTGAAGGGACGTCGCCGGGACCAAGGGTCCGATAGACATCCGAGATGGCCTCGGACATGGCCGCGAGATCGGCCTCCCTCTGCTCAGCAGCCCCAGCGAGCGCCTCGGCGAGCGCTTTGGCAGACTCGTCGAGGGCAGACTCGAGCTCTGCGAACAACCAGAAGAAAGACCTCAAACACAAGCGGAAGAAACGGACAAGAACGAGAACCGAGGGCGGTCGAAGCATACCTCCGGCTCGGACGCGCTGCTCCGAGGCCGCGACTTGGGCTGCGGCCAGGTCGGCCGCGAGGGTCTTGGCCCGGCTTTCGGCCTCGGCAGCCTGGCCCCGAGATTGGTCCCGCTCCTCGGCAACCCGGACGAGCTCCGACCGCTGCCGTAGCGCCTCCGTGCGCGCCGCCGCCGCCTCGGCCCTCAGGTCAGCACAGAGCAACTGGAGGTCCGCTATCTTAGCGTCCTGCTGAGAAAGGCGCGCGGTAGCCCCGGCGAGCGAAGTCCTCAGGGACCGCAGCGAGCCCCAGACGTCGGCCTCGCGGCGGATGAACGACGACTTGGCGGCGCTCCGGTCCGTCAGATCCTGGAAAGGAAAACAAGACATCACGACGGACGCCTCGCTCGCAGAAGGTAGAAGGTATGCCTGAAATTGTTACCTGGAGGATTTTGGGGACGTCCCCGCAGAGAACCTCCAGCGACGACCGGAGCGACCCCACCGTTGCTTCCGCACGCTTGCGGAGCTCGTCCCAGGACTGGTCCTCCTGTTCGTCGTCAAGAACGAAGATAGGGTCCGAAGCCTCGCGGGTCTGGAATCGGAGCAACTGGCCCCGGGCCTCGGGGCTCCGCCGCACTGCGACAAGGCTGCCGCCCGCCTGGATGAGCTGCGCGTCCACGCCCACCTCTTCCGAGGCCCTGGGCACCGACGCTGCGGCCGTCTCAACGTCGGCAGCAACCATATGCTCTCCGACTGGGACGGTGCCAACTGCGGTGGCGACAGGCACCGGCATGGCCGACACGGCAGGCGGGCTCGGGACCGCGTCGGCGCCGGCCGCCTCCCCGATCACGATGGCCGCCTCGGCAGAGGAGCCCGCCTCGGGGACCTGCTCCCCCGGGACATGCGACGCCTGAGCCCCATGCGGCGAAGCGCCCTGCGAAAGGGTCGGCTGAGCGGCGGGGCCCGGGATGGCGCCAGCCGCCTGGACCAACGCCGTCTTAAGGGCCTTCCGGGGCGCCAGGTCGGTAGGGCCATGGCTCCGCTTGCTGGAAAAAAGAAGAAAGGGAAAATCACAGCCAAGACGTATGAATGAAGCGCCGGGACGGAGACATTCCAAGGTACTTACCCGCTCCGGGCCATGATCCACTGTGCCTGGGGGGAGGTCTCTTGACTCCCGCTCCCTGGAACCACCGCCGAGGTCCGCCTCGCCGACAGCCCTGGCACCGCCCTCGCCTTGGGCGCCCCTGACGCCCGGGAGGCGGACTGCCCAGGCGCCGCCATGGCAACCTGAGGACCGCTCCCCCGCGCTGCCGGCGCGGGGGACGGCTCTCGAGGGACGGACCCCTCGGCCCGGCTCCCTGGAGTCGCGTCAGCTCCTCCAGCCGAGGGGTCAAGTACCCTCTCGGGTTGCCCCCGCCCCTCAGGTCGGGGATCCGGCGTCTCGGCCCTAGGAACCGACGACATCGGCCCGCTCGGGGGCTGACTCGACAGCTCCCGGCCACACCCCAAGCTGGGGCTGAGGCCGAGACGGGCGGCCATGTCGTCCTCCTCCTCTTCATCATCGTCGTCGTCGTCGTCGGATGTCTCCGGCGACAGCTCCCTGGGGAGTCCTTCCCTCTTCTGCTGGCGACGGCGTTTCTCCAGGGCGTCCCGAGCCCGCCTCCGCTTGCGGGCCCAGGCCTTCTCCACATCCTTTTTCTTCTTCTCCTCCTCCGCGGCGACCCGCCGCGCTGCCCGACCCACCGCGTCCTCCGGGACCCGCGGTAAGGAGGGTTTGTGCCGCCCCACCTCCTAAAAAGGGGGGAGGGGGAAAGAAACCCAATCATGAGAATCAGGAGCAACCCGGTATATGAGGAAGGAAGGAGCAAACACTCACCAGAGCGATGCACCCCTGGTCGGGGCGCATTCCAGGCTGGGAGAAGGCGTGGGGTTCTGGCTTCCCCATCGCGGCCGACACCCGCCATTGGAGGGCGTCACGGGGAAGAGGATCAGGGGACATCCGTGACCCCTCCCAGTCGGCCTCCAGGGTCATCTCCCAAAGCGACAGCCGCCGTTCCGCCAGGGGGAGCACCCTCCGACGATGGATGGCGGCAACCACTCCCGCGGCGGTGAGTCCTCCCTCCCGCAACGCCTTCAGGGCCTGGAGAAGAGGTTCGAGGTTCTTCTGCCTCTCGTGTGGAGTCCCGTGGCGCCAGGCGTCGGGAGCGGCGGTGACAACCCGCTGAGAGAACGGCGGGAGCAACTCTTCGTCATTCCGGAGGTAGAACCACCGGCGCTGCCAACCCTTGTTTGAGGATGCGAGGACGGCAGTGATATACTGCGACGACCGCGACTGCCTCAACAAAAGGGTGCAGCCGCCGGCCCGCACCGCTGCGCGGACTTTCCTCTCCCCCGTCGGCGAGGCGAAAAGCTCGGCGAAGAAGAGATGGGTCCACAAATCCCAATGGGGGGCAATCCCCAAATACCCCTCGCACACCGCTACGAAGATAGCGGCCTGCGAGATGGAGTTGGGGGTGAGGTTGTGCAACTCCACCCCGTAATGGAACAGGATGGCCCGCATAAAGCGGCTCGTCGGCACACCAAATCCCCGCTCATGGAAGGAGATGAAGCTCACGACGTACCCCAGCGGAGGGGATGGAGTGACTCCGCCCGCGGGAGGAATCCATTCCGGCCGCTGCTCATCGGCGAGAGGGCGGAGCAAACCCTCGCCGACGAGGTCCTCCAGATCACCCGCCGTCACCATGGAGAAGGGCCACGGGTCGCGCGGCGGGATGATGGTCACCCGGTCAGCCATCGCCAAAGCAGAAAGGGTGGCGGCGCGGAGGACGAGGGAGGGCGGTTTCCTTTTTCCTGGCTAGATCTCTCAGACTGCGAAAAAAACCTAAGGGGGAGACAAGAAGCGGAGTCGAGAACCGTCACCGGACCCTCTCCGGGGTATATAAAGACCAAGGTGAAGACGGTTCCAACGTACCGCCCGAACCGGACGCGGGGTTCAAAAAACGCAAAGCAAAACAGCCATTCCTCGAACGGCTCGCGCACGCAACGGCAGCCTCGCCGACCGCTCGCCCCGGCACATTAACTCCGCGGCTCGACGGGCAGCGCTTCTGGCGGAAGCAGCTGGCGACGTTTCGCCTTCGCCAAAACGACCACACCAAAAAAGGTACGCCACGTCGTTCGAATTTCGTATCCTTTTTCCCTTTTCCTTCTTTCTCTATCTCTTGCAACAGGGACCGGGAAAGGGGATACCCCCAAAGGGATCCTTCCCCGTGAAGGAACTAGGCTCCGAGCCTCCTTACTGATCAGGGGTTCGAAGGCTGGCCCCCCGAAGGGTTCGACAGCCGCCTCAGATCGCGTGGGCCCGACACCCACTACTGGCCAGAGGTTCGAAGGTCGGCCCCCCGAAAGGTTCCACGACCGCCTCAGGCTACTCGGGCTCCGCGCCCATTACTGATCAGGGGTTCGAAGGCTGGCCCCCCGAAGGGTTCACAGTCACCTCAGACACCGAGCGAGGGATGACCAGGGGTACGTTTGATACATAACCAAGGCTCGGGCTGCGCTCCCGAGGTACCCTAGGACATTTCCGAGACCAGCGGGAACGAACCTGTAACGGAATCCCATCGGAGGGAGGCATCGAGCCCTCGGACCCCGTCGCCAGGGGACCGGGTCCGGCAGGTCACCCGCAGGTACTTTTGGGCGTGCCTCCGGGCCCCTAGCCGACCCCCAACGAACGGGGCACGGACGTCCACTCGGATTACCCGATTGCAGCTCACCGGAGACACCATGTTCGGTGCCCATCGAGGGTAACATGGCGCTCTCCCCCCCTCCTCCTTGCGGAAAGGCGACGTAGGGGCGTATGTAAAAAAGCCGAGTCTGTCCCTGATCGTCCTCTCGCCCTGTGCGGAGGCTCGGGGGCTGCTCTCGCAAACCCGGCTCCGGCCGAACCGTTGACAGCGTCAACATACCAGCCCGAGAACTTGGGCCCCGACAGTGCACCCGGGCTACGGCCTGTTCGCATGAGGGAACCGCCAGACCAGCCGAAGCATTACGCAAGGCATTAAGACCTCGAAGGAGTGAAACCACTCCTCCGAGGCCTCGGGGGCTACACCCGGCGGGTGCGCTCGCGCGCACCCACCAGAACAAAGTGCAACCGAGAAAGGCTGGTCCCCTTGCAAAAAAGTGCGACGAAAGCCTCCAAGCGAGTGCAAACACTCCCTTCGAGGCTCGGGGGCTACTGTCGGGGACCATAATTAGGGGTACCCTCAAGACGCCTAATTCTCAGCTGGTAACCCCCATCAGCATAAAGCTGCAGAGGCCTGATGGGTTTGATTAAGTCAGGGATTAGTCCATACGAGCGACTCGATCACGCCACGCCCGAGCCTAGCCTCGGGCAAGGGCAGCCGACCCTGAGATGTTTCCGTCTCGCCCGAGGCCTCCTCTTTCACGGCAGACGCATCTCCGGCTCGCCCGAGGCCTTGCCTTCGTTAAGAAGCAACCCTGACTAAATCACCGCGCCAACCGACCAAATCCCCGGGGCATTTAACGCAGAGAGTGAGGCCGATGGGCGGCCAGGCTTTGCCAGAAGCGCCATAGGAAGCTCCGCCCGACCCAGGGCTCGGACTCGGGCTAAGGCCCCGGAAGACGGCGAACTCCGCTCCGCCCGACCCAGGGCTCGGACTCGAGCTAAGGCCCCGGAAGACGGCGAACTCCGCTCCGCCCGACCCAGGGCTCGGACTCGGGCTAAGGCCCTGGAAGACGGCGAACTCCGCTCCGCCCGACCCAGGGCTCGGACTCGGGCTAAGGCCCCGGAAGACGGCGAACTCCGCTCCGCCCGACCCAGGGCTCGGACTCGGGCTAAGGCCCCGGGAGACGGCGAACTCCGCTCCGCCCGACCCAGGGCTCGGACTCGGGCTAAGGCCCCGGAAGACGGCGAACTCCGCTCCGCCCGACCCAGGGCTCGGACTCGGGCTAAGGCCCCGGAAGACGACGAACTCCGCTTCGCCCGACCCAGGGCTCAGACTCCGCCCTGGCCTCTGCCGAACGACCTCCGCCTCGCCCGACCCAGGAGCTCGGGCTCGGCCTCGGCCATGCAGGACAGACTCGACCTCGGCTTCGGAGGAGCCTCCACGTCGCCCGACCTAGGGCACGAGTCCGCCACGTCGACAGGAAGCGCCATCATCACCCTACCCCGAGCCGACTCGGGCCGCAGAGAACAGGACCGACGTCCCATCTGGCTGGCTCCGCCAGATAGGCAATGATGGCGCCCCGCTGGATCCATGACGACGGCGGCTCTCAGCTCCCTTACGGAAGCAGGGGGACGTCAGCAAGGGCCCAACCACTCCGACAACTGTCCCTCCGCCAGGCTCCATTGCTTCTCCGACAGCCACGACGCCACACTAGCTGGGTGCCAAGATCTCTCCGGCTGCCACCTTGGCATGTACTTAGGGCACTAGCTCTCCCCCGCTAGACACGTAGCGCCTTGCTACACCCCCATTTGTACACCTGGATCCTCTCCTTACTCCTATAAAAGGAGGGACCAGGGCCTTCTTAGAGAAGGTTGGCCTCGCGGGAACGAAGGGCAGGGGCAGGCGCTCTCTTGGGGCCGCTCGCCCCCTTCACCCGCGCGGACGCTTGTAACCCCCTACTGCAAGCGCACCCGACCTAGGCGCGGGACGAACACGAAGGCCGCGGGATCTCCGACTCCCTCACGACCCGGCTCCGACCACCTCGCTCTCGCTCTCTCCCCCCTTCGCGCTCGCCCACGCGCTCGACCCATCTGGGCTGGGGCACGCGGCACACTCACTCGTCGGCTCGGGGACCCCCCGGTCCCGAAACGCCGACATCCATAAATCATGAGCATCAACAAATAAATCATTATCACTACTCATGATGGCAAAATAAGCACCTCTAGAAAGAGAATCAACTAAGACGTTGCAAGCACGGTGATTGAGAGATAAACATCTTAGTTCATCATTAGAGGGATTTTTACTAATATCAGATGGAAAAATACTTCTACTAAAGATCTGTCTCAAATCAGGATCAACACTTATGAAAGCATTATAAATAGAGACAGACCAAGATTTGTAATTAGAGCCATCGCCTAAAAGAAGTTCTACAGTTACCTCTTGTGACGACATCGTTATCTCCGGACGGCTAAGCCCACACTGGAGAGGCCTAGCTCTGATACCAATTGAAAGTTCCCTTTGACCCGGGAACAGGACCTGGATGTCGCCTAGAGGGGGGTGAATAGGCGAATAAAACTTATTACTTTAAAACTTAAATTCTTACTCTACTCGAAGACTTAGTATGCAGTGGAGTGAGAAGACTCTTCGAGTAGGTTGCAGCGGAATGGAAGATCCTGTCTCAAAATGTCCTGCACTTCAAATCAAGATTATACCACAGATAAGTATTGAAGTGCAGATATAAAGACGAGTAAGGCAGAGAGTCAGGATAGAACAGAGCACACAGACGCAAGGGTTTATCCCGAGGTTCGGCCAAGCCTGAAATGCTTGCCTAGTCCTCGTTGGAGTTAGCCACACCTGGGCTTGGAGTCTATTTCAACTCCTTCCTCCGTTTGCTCAGATCTGTCAGTATGACAGATAGAGCCTTTCACTATTGAGTGGAGTTACAACAGAACCGCGGCTGCTTACAGACTTCTTGGCATCACCCCGGTAGAGTAACGATACGCTCAAGACCTTGCTCTAGCTCTTAGCAGCACTACTCCTCTCTCTAAGGCTTATAGCTGTGCCTTCTACACAAACTATAGAGTTACACACAAGAGGGAGAGTGAGAATTGATTCCAGTGGAGTCTACACTTGTTGGCTGCGCTTGTATATTGCTTGAGGCGCCTAGGGGTCCCTTATATAGGCACAAGGAGCCAGGGAGCCGTTGGAAGCAATCCAGGAAGGCAAATCTTGCCTTCTGTCGGGTGGCGCACCGGACAGTCCGGTGCACACCAGACACTGTCCGGTGCCCGATTTCTTTCCTTCTATGGCGAAGCCGACCGTTGGCAGTCTTGGAGCCGTTGGCGCACCGGACATGTCCGGTGCACACCGGACAGTCCGGTGCCTCCATCTAGCCGTTGGCTCGGCCACGTGTCCCGCGCAGATCGCGCGGCCGACCGTTGGCCCGGCCGATCGTTGGCTCACCGGACAGTCCGGTGCACACCGGACAGTCCGGTGAATTATAGCCGTACATCGTCGGTAAATTCCCGAGAGCGGCCAGTTCGCCAGAGTTCAGCCTGGCGCACCGGACACTGTCCGGTGCACCACCGGACAGTCCGGTGTGCCAGACTGAACTAAGTCTTGGCTGTACACAGCCAAGCCTTTCGCACCTCTTCCCTTTTCTTCTTCTTTCTGTTTCTAACACTTAGACAAGTATATTAGTCCACAAAACCAATGTACTAAGTCTAGAAACATACCTTCTCTTAATTATTACATCTATAGCATTTCACATGCTTGAGCTTTGATGTTGGACTCATAAATCATCAAGTCGACTTGACTTGATCTAGATTGACATTTCTTGGCTCCAACATCCTGCAAAGGTCACGTAGAACATCTCCACACATAGGAACAACCCAAACTAAAGATTAAGGTGAACTTAGCTCTTTTGGGCTGCTTCCAGTTCTGGTTTTGACACTTGTTCTCCTTCTAGTGACCTTGATCTCCTTCTTAGAGCTTGATCTTGAGCCTTATGACTTACACCACATAACTGTAGCTGTTACCTCATTGGCTGTAAGTCACGTCCTTATGTAGTGATCCTTGATGTGCCGTAGCTGTTCTCAACTCGATCACCCTTGACTTTGCAAGCCTTCTTCTTCACCCTTGGCTTTGGGTTCCTCAGCCTCCTTGACCTTAACCCATGCACTTGGTACCTCGAAGCTTTTCTTGCCTCCGTCCTTGGCTTGATCAGTTGTCTCCGAGCTACGCACCCGAGTCTCACTTTATGCAATGTCCATCTTACTTGTGATGTCCATTATGTATCCATAATCCAGTTCTTGGACAATCACATTTGTTCACTTGTGTTGAACCCTGTTAGCTCTACCTTAAGCACCTGTTCAACACTTAGTACACTGTTAGTCCTTTAATTGAGTTGTCATCCAAACACCAAAACTCACAAGAGAGCTTTCAATCTCCCCCTTTTTGGTGATTGATGGCAACACAATTAAAGCTTACATAAGAATAAGATTTGAAGCACAAATTTTCAATTCTAAGTTTAGAGAATGCTCCCCCTAAATATGTGCTTACTTCAAAAAACATAATCTTGACCTTAGACACCAATTTGCACATACTTAGGCAATTCGAAACATTTCTACACCTTAGCACTTTTTAGGATGCATTGTGTCAAGAATCAAACCATGATGCTATAACACACAAATGCACATAATCAACCACACAATTGCACATAATCAGAGTTAAACACCATTCAAATTAGTGGATATATCACAGGAATATCAACCTACCACTATTCACCATTAAGATACCAATTTAAACTAAGATACCAATTTAAAGCAATCTTAAAGCACCTTTAATCTTAAAGCACCATTAACCACATGACTATCTATTACACTATAGAAGCCAAATAATAATTCATCGCGGTGGAAACACTAGTCCATATGATGCAACACATATAATACTGCAAGAAGCATATGAATAACAGACTAGCAAAACTTAAACTAACACATCACCCCTTAGGATAAGCTTTCCTCTCAGGTTGAGATAAGCTTTAATACACAAATTCTCCCCTTTTGACATCAAACACCAAAAACCATACTCAAGCAAGAACATAGGATGATGTCAAGGGACGGCAGGGTGTCAAGGAGGAAAAACGACTATCAAAACTCCCCCTTACTTATTGAACATATGCACTATCAACATTTAGGTAAGATACATATATGCAAAAAGATTAATACTTCCTTTTGTACCTTTACCATGTTGTAGTGTATTTCCCATCTTGAAAGTATTTAATCTCTCGAGAGCTTCTCCACACTTGTGCCTGATTTTTTATCCTAACTTTTTCTTATTGCTAAGACACCAACCTTAGAACAAGTTATAGTATTGGGCACAAGAAGAAACTTCTATTCTAATGATTATCAAAAGATGTCAATTGAAGCAAACTATCACGGCTACCAATTGAAAGATACCAATTGCAAAGTTCATTTATTATCATAGCTCCATGATATTTAAGAATAAGCATCTATTATCACCAGATATTATAGAGCACGAGCAATCTAAAAATATGCACTTACTCACGACTTGAGATACCAATTTCTTGACTTACAAAGGTACCCAAGTCCTGATTGCTCCATTTCTTGCTTATCTTCTCTTTTCCAGCTAGAGACTATACAAGATTGCTCAAGAAACAGTTAGTCTCAAAAGACACAAGTTATGTGTGCTCCCCCTCAAGTTGTGCATCAAGTATTTGAATGACTTGCACTTTGCACATTCTAGCTTCCTTAGAACTAGAGGGGATCACAACAAGGCATACTTTACCACTTTCATCACACAAAGATGCCAATTTGAATATCAAATGAAGAGCCACTTAACACCAATTGAAGGCTAAATGAAAGGTTGACTAAATACAACAATGCATGCCTCAGTGGCATCTAAGCCAATTGAATACTCACAGGAAGTATAACATTTACACGCAACTTAGATATGCTTCATACTTAACTATCATTGCATCACATATACTAATTGAAAAACAACATGATCATGTCTAAGCACATCATAGTTAAGAAGGTTCTTTAGGTACACCAAAAGAAACAACATTTTAAGGCATAAGTCTCCTAAGCCACGATACTACCAATGAAATGCAAGAACACAGCTATGATCACTATCAATGGAACTTCAAGATATTCAATAAAATTGCACAGTTCCATTTTCCATACCTTTGCCTTTATGAGAGCACTTGTTATCACCAATTCAGGGCTCCTTTTGCTCATGCACCTCATAGCTCAAAAAGGCATGACATGGATTTGGAATTCACACAGTACTAAACTAGGGTAATCATGTGAACATGGACTAAACAAAATGTCATAATTGCACATAGCATGACTTACAAAAAGTTACAGGTTTATCCATATACACCAAGAGAGTTAATCGTTGTGGATATAACAAATGAAAGAGCTACCCATGAATGATTCAAAAGATATATCCTATATAGCACCAGTCATGATTAAGCAAACATCATTATGATTCATTTAACACAGGCAATCATAAATCATAACTACTCCAAAGACAGGTAGCACAACAAGCCAACTTAAGAGCAATACTAAATTGCAATTATGTACTTAAAATACACGGGTACCATCCTTTGGAGAGCAAGTTGTAGATTCTCATCAAAGTCCTTTACTTGATTCACCAATAATGATTCAGGACCTATACACCTTATTTCACTTGAGATGAACATAGGATTAGTGTTTCACAATAATTCAACCTTGGGTCAATAAACACCAAAACAATTAACAGCTTAAGCATAGAGTTTTAGATAACCGTCTTAACCTCTCCCATGGTCTCCAGTCCATCTCAAGGCACCTGCATGGTCTAGTTAGCACAGTTTGGTACCCATCTCGGGATGGGTCCATAATGATCATCTAAATGTGCCTTTGGTACCCAAATGGCCTTTGTGCTTGTTCTAGGTGATCTCATTATAGATCTAGCACAAGTGTATGATTTGGGTCTCCTAAGCGAATGAGATTGAGACAAATTTACTTGCTTAGGAACCTTACGTTCATCACATACCTTTGATATATGACCTTGCTCACCACACTTGTAGTAGAAGCGTCGCTCAACCTGACATGACGCTTGTTGTTTGTCATTTTCCTTGGTGAGGGTCATCTTGGAGGATGCACATCCTTGATTCTTCATGACCGGACATGAAGTGATCATGTGGTCCTTATTGTTGCATCCAAAGCAACTTCTTGTCCCTTCATCCTTGTCTTTGTACGGACAAGACGCGATGAGGTGGCCTATCTCCTTGCATTTGAAGCACCTCCTTTTTCCTCTTCCTTTTTTGTGCTTGAATGACATGGAGAGATGATCAGTGCAAACAACATGACTAACTGATTTTTTACCTTTTTCCTTGTTCATGTTGATTTCTTCATTTATAGCTTTGGGAACATTCTTCTTATTGAGCTTAACACTTGCTGCAGTTTTTCCTTTCTCAAGCTTCTTCACCACGCGCCCGTGGATATCTTGAGAGTGTTGAGCAATGTGTCTTCTCCTTAGTTGTCTTTGCTTCTTGTTCCCATAGAATTTCTTTTGTGACCCTAAAACTTGTTGCTCAATCAATGATTGGCTTTCTTTTGAGCAACAGGGGTTAGCACATGGTGATATACAATTCAAATGCGCACACGTGCGAGAATGAGGTTCACATGAATTTAAGTTTGCAATTATAACCTCATGAGCAACATTAAGCATGATATGGTCATCAACTAATTTGTTATGAGAATATGACAACCTATCATACTTTTTACCTAGAGCACGTTTTTCTAAGTCCATTGTTTCTACTTGACTCTTAAGCATAGAATTTTCCGTTTTAAGTTGAGCAATATTAGATAATGCATCATGACTATTTCTTTGCTCAATTAAAACATATTCATACCTTTGGACCAAATCATCATGAGAGCACTTTAGCTCCTCATGTTCTTTGGTCATCTTCTCCAGGCTGTTGTTGGTTTTGATGAGGGACTCCTCTAGCCTGAGAAGCGTCTCGCCTTGTTCCTTGTTCCTTCTCAACAGCTTAACCAAGAGTGCCTTGTCCTCTTTGTTGAGATGGATGTAGAAACGGCGAATCTTCTCTTCTTCCACATCATCGGTCTCATTTTCCCTGTCATTAATGTCAGTGGAAGCCAAATAGGAAAATGTACCTTGAGGTGATGAAGATTCATCCTCGCTATCATCCTCATATTCCTCCTCATCATGACTTTTTTCTCCACCGTCAATGTTAGCAATAAAACACTTATTATTAGTGGAGACCAAACCTGTCGACGAGGTGGATTCATCGTTGGGTGCCCATCGTTCTTGATCTTCTCCCTTTGAAAGGTTAGCCTCACAAGCAATATAGGGAGTAGAAGCAGTACAATTTGCCACACAATATTTTACTTTAATTCTATTCCATAAATCATGAGCATCAACAAATAAATCATTATCACTACTCATGATGGCAAAATAAGCACCTCTAGAAAGAGAATCAACTAAGACGTTGCAAGCACGGTGATTGAGAGATAAACATCTTAGTTCATCATTAGAGGGATTTTTACTAATATCAGATGGAAAAATACTTCTACTAAAGATCTGTCTCAAATCAGGATCAACACTTATGAAAGCATTATAAATAGAGACAGACCAAGATTTGTAATTAGAGCCATCGCCTAAAAGAAGTTCTACAGTTACCTCTTGTGACGACATCGTTATCTCCGGACGGCTAAGCCCACACTGGAGAGGCCTAGCTCTGATACCAATTGAAAGTTCCCTTTGACCCGGGAACAGGACCTGGATGTTGCCTAGAGGGGGGGTGAATAGGCGAATAAAACTTATTACTTTAAAACTTAAATTCTTACTCTACTCGAAGACTTAGTATGCAGTGGAGTGAGAAGACTCTTCGAGTAGGTTGCAGCGGAATGGAAGATCCTGTCTCAAAATGTCCTGCACTTCAAATCAAGATTATACCACAGATAAGTATTGAAGTGCAGATATAAAGACGAGTAAGGCAGAGAGTCAGGATAGAACAGAGCACACAGACGCAAGGGTTTATCCCGAGGTTCGGCCAAGCCTGAAATGCTTGCCTAGTCCTCGTTGGAGTTAGCCACACCTGGGCTTGGAGTCTATTTCAACTCCTTCCTCCGTTTGCTCAGATCTGTCAGTATGACAGATAGAGCCTTTCACTATTGAGTGGAGTTACAACAGAACCGCGGCTGCTTACAGACTTCTTGGCATCACCCCGGCAGAGTAACGATACGCTCAAGACCTTGCTCTAGCTCTTAGCAGCACTACTCCTCTCTCTAAGGCTTATAGCTGTGCCTTCTACACAAACTATAGAGTTACACACAAGAGGGAGAGTGAGAATTGATTCCAGTGGAGTCTACACTTGTTGGCTGCGCTTGTATATTGCTTGAGGCGCCTAGGGGTCCCTTATATAGGCACAAGGAGCCAGGGAGCCGTTGGAAGCAATCCAGGAAGGCAAATCTTGCCTTCTGTCGGGTGGCGCACCGGACAGTCCGGTGCACACCGGACACTGTCCGGTGCCCGATTTCTTTCCTTCTATGGCGAAGCCGACCGTTGGCAGTCTTGGAGCCGTTGGCGCACCGGACATGTCCGGTGCACACCGGACAGTCCGGTGCCTCCATCTAGCCGTTGGCTCGGCCACGTGTCCCGCGCAGATCGCGCGGCCGACCGTTGGCCCGGCCGATCGTTGGCTCACCGGACAGTCCGGTGCACACCGGACAGTCCGGTGAATTATAGCCGTACATCGTCGGTAAATTCCCGAGAGCGGCCAGTTCGCCAGAGTTCAGCCTGGCGCACCGGACACTGTCCGGTGCACCACCGGACAGTCCGGTGTGCCAGACTGAACTAAGTCTTGGCTGTACACAGCCAAGCCTTTCGCACCTCTTTCCTTTTCTTCTTCTTTCTGTTTCTAACACTTAGACAAGTATATTAGTCCACAAAACCAATGTACTAAGTCTAGAAACATACCTTCTCTTAATTATTACATCTATAGCATTTCACATGCTTGAGCTTTGATGTTGGACTCATAAATCATCAAGTCGACTTGACTTGATCTAGATTGACATTTCTTGGCTCCAACATCCTGCAAAGGTCACGTAGAACATCTCCACACATAGGAACAACCCAAACTAAAGATTAAGGTGAACTTAGCTCTTTTGGGCTGCTTCCAGTTCTGGTTTTGACACTTGTTCTCCTTCTAGTGACCTTGATCTCCTTCTTAGAGCTTGATCTTGAGCCTTATGACTTACACCACATAACTGTAGCTGTTACCTCATTGGCTGTAAGTCACGTCCTTATGTAGTGATCCTTGATGTGCCGTAGCTGTTCTCAACTCGATCACCCTTGACTTTGCAAGCCTTCTTCTTCACCCTTGGCTTTGGGTTCCTCAGCCTCCTTGACCTTAACCCATGCACTTGGTACCTCGAAGCTTTTCTTGCCTCCGTCCTTGGCTTGATCAGTTGTCTCCGAGCTACGCACCCGAGTCTCACTTTATGCAATGTCCATCTTACTTGTGATGTCCATTATGTATCCATAATCCAGTTCTTGGACAATCACATTTGTTCACTTGTGTTGAACCCTGTTAGCTCTACCTTAAGCACCTGTTCAACACTTAGTACACTGTTAGTCCTTTAATTGAGTTGTCATCCAAACACCAAAACTCACAAGAGAGCTTTCACAAGTACCCGCTGCTCGTCCATCCGGTGATCCGAGAAGCCAGGGTAAAGAAGGTGTTGGTGGACGGGGGAAGCAGCATCAACGTCACCTTCCCCCGGACACTCTTAGGTTTGGGAGTCGCACTCAAAGAGCTCCACGAGTCAGACACTCCTTTTTTCGGCATTGTGCCGACCAAAGGAGAGTACCCGCTTGGGCACATTTACATGCCTGTCACCTTTGGAACTCCGGAAAACTACAGAACCGAGTTCCTGAGGTTCGAGGTAGCAAGCTTCGACTGCGGATACAACACCATCATCGGCAGGCCAGGGTTGGCAAAATTCATGGCCATTCCACACTATTCGTACATGATATTGAAGATGTCGGGGCCACAAGGAATCATCACTGTGCGTGCTGACTTCCAAGGCACCGCGGAATGTTTCCGAGTGGCCATTCAGGCGGCCCTAACCACCAAACCACCGACGACTTCCAGACCGTGGATGGTCCGTAAATAGATCAGATCATGCGGTTAAAACTTCTACCTCCTCGCGTGTTTAGCTCTCTAATCCCACAGAAACTATTGAAGAACGCCTAGAAACGGGTCTAGACCCCCCTTATATGTTTAAAGGGGTACGATCGATTCAAGAACCAACAATCGTTCAAACAACCAATTTAACTTTAGTTCTTTACCTTTTGCCTAGGAGTAGACGCTAACATATAGATTTTTTCCTCTATTCTTCACATCTCTCCGGTTCTACGTCATTAAGAGGCGTCTTGGGTGGCCTGTCGGTCCCAAGATAAACTCTAGGATCTTTCCTCCCTGACGGGCCCCTCCTGGGAGCAAGATCCAGGTGCTGTCGACGAACTCGTCACCTCTACGTACATGCGGAATGTCCGGTCACCAGGCGCGGACTGTTCGGCTCGTTAGGCAGGAACCTTAGACTTTACGTCAGGTCGCGAACCATCTAGCCCTCGACATGATGGGGACCCGCCACCAGATCTGCATCCCTAAATCCCTCGGCCACCTCTCGGTCTCACAAACATACCCCCACCTCCACACCCATCATGTCCGTTTCAATTTTAATCTATATGGATAGCTCATCCTATCATTGTTCATTTCAATATTAATCCATATGCATAGCTCTGTTTGGCTGCATAATGAAGGATTCTAGACCTAAAACGGTTCCATGCCACGAAACAGTGGACCACTCAATTCAGACCAAGATCCGATCTTGAGGATACGAGCCTGGGTTTCATACCAGGCCATGAACGACGAAGAATTCTTCAAACTAGATCACATCTGCTTTTTTATCCAAATCCAAACAAACAGTTGTTTCAATCCAGGACGTGAATAATTTATATTAGTTATAAGTATTAAATATATGTTTAATTAAGTTTAATAAATTCGTCTTGGCTTTTAGTGTTCATGTGCGTAATTAGTTTTATAACTAGACTATATTTAATAACCATAATTATCATTCAAACATTTAATGTTAAATGGGCTAAACTTTAGTTGGTGAAATCAAACACCCCCTAATATCGTGTTTGGATGTTGGGGTCAGCACTGTAACCTATAACGTTGACTTAAACGACTTAGCACCATAAACTATATCACTAAGACCATGTCCAACAATTTATCTATATGGTTACCCAAAACACGGTTTTGCACTATAGACTGTATTATACGCAAAGTGGAGTTTGAATATGGGGTGGGGATGGGTAAGCTGTTGTAACACCCTGAATTTTAGGGTATAAAAATTTCTTTGCTCTTACACAAAATTTAGGTGTTACTCTTTCCTTTCTTCGCTTTTCTTTTCCCTTTACTAAAATAATGAAGAGTTATTTTGTTCTATGTTGGCGTGAGCCCTAGAAGTGTTTGGTTGTTGCATCCATATTTTGTCTTACGTCGTTAATTCACCTCGCTTAGAGTAGCTCATATTATTTAAATTGCTTCTTTAACTGAGAGCTGTTAGTGTAAAAGATTAATTAAAACTAGGTGATAACTCTAGTTTACATTTGATAAATGTCGATTAATACAAGTATGTCGAATTAAATGTTCTAGTTCATATTTGTATAACGTAAACACGAAAACTTCTCAATCGTAACTTTGATCTCGGTGTTTCTTTTCTTGTGTGACCATAGAAGCGAACTCTATTTCATATTGCACGTTTTTATAATGTTTCTCCTTGTATGATATACTGTTCATTTCTATTCCAAGAATGTTGAATGTATGCTCGCACTTGCCTAAGTCCGCGGAGTCCGAGAAAGTTGCAAGAGAAGCCCCTAAGCAGCAGCAGTTTGGTAAAGGCAAGTGTCCTCTGACCTATTATGTCCTATTTACTTTATAACTCACTATCCCGCATACTATGATTAACCTAAGGATTTACTAGCTTTCTATTTATGTTGACCTTGATTACCTTTTTGGGTTAGGCTATTATGATCAGCTACATGCTAGTGCTTTATTTTAATCAATGAACATGATGAGAATTACTTTATAATACGATGATTCATTCTGATTATGATTATGAACTTGTGACATTTTAGGGGGCTCGGACTATTTTTACCGAGTACCTCTCCGTAAGGACCTATTCGTTGAGAGACCACCTGGAACAACAGTACAACCATAAGGGTGGTATGGGACGCCTTTAGCTGATTAATTGGAGGAATCTGAGGTGTAGCTTGCTTCAACGTTGTGCCATCAATGGGGGCTGGGGCATAGTGCTTGCTCTGCTAAAAGTGGGTGTCAAGGTTTATTCGATTTGGTTTTGTTAGTCACCTCCCTTAGTGAGAGTACTATGTTTGAACGACTAGTGAAACCTAACGGATAGCTACACACCAGGAGAATCTTTGTAAAGGCTATGGCCCTGTTTGGCACAGCTTATTTTCAGCTTCTTCACAAATTTAAGCAGAAGTTCTGCCAAACAGCTAGATTCTGCAGCAGCTTATCAGTTCAGCTGCTTCTCAGAATACACTAAAAGCAGCCAACAAGCAGAAGCTGCTTTTCACCAGCTTATCAGATAAGCTGTTTTTTCAACAAGCAGCAGCTGTGCCAAACAGGGCCTATGTAGTGAATTCCTAGCCATTCACCTCGGTAGTGAACATTGGGTCTTGCAAACCCAGGCTAGAAAGAGATCATGACTCGTGGATAAAGTGTGCGACCTCTATAGAGGGTTAGAAACTGGTATATCAGCCGTGCTCACGGTTAAGAGCAGCCTTGAGATCCTCTTTGATTAGTGATACTCTAGATACATTTATGTTGATGGTTTAATGATGATGGCTGTACTTATGGTATCTGGTACTTTCCTCTCTGAGGAGGTGCTTCCTTTTGGAAATATTAACTTGGGTTCTATGATAAAACTTGGCTTCTACTAATGATAAATACCTGATCAACTAAAAGCAACTTCTTTGAGCTTAACCCCACATACATCTTGTCCACTTCAACCAAACGGGACATTTGTTGAGTACGCTGATGTGTACTCACCCTTGCTTAAACACCAAACATCAGGTTGTCCACATTGCAACCATTGTTTAGGAGAAGATGAAGGTAACCTAGAGGACCTTCAGCAGTTTCAGGACTTCGAGGAGTTCTAAACTAGATTAGTGACAAACCCCCCAGTCAGTTGCCTGTGATGGCCTTTTCTCTAGTACGTTCCGTTTAGCACTTTGGTTTCTATTTAAGTTAATGACTATGTGGATGTTTTGGACATCATGATGTAATAAAGTACTACTTCTTTACGCTATTATTTGAGCACTGTGTGATGATGTCCGGTTATGTACTCGCTATGTATGTGAATTTCTAATCCTGGCACGCACATGGTTCGCATTCAGTATACCTTCCAAAACCGGGTGTGACAGCTGTTGGAGATGGTCTAAAGTATTATTCTACATATGGCATAAACGACATTGTGGCCCTGATGTGACGATACCTTGACATTGTAGCTCGTTGAGATCGATGCCACAAAACATGGTATCAAACCTTCGACCATCTGGGCTTGTTTGACATTTGCAGAGAGTGTATCGCCTCACTCGAAGCCCAACCACGAAGAGGTCGAGAACTTAGGCATCTTCGTCTTAAACTCTGCCTTGCTCGAACCCGAGGTGAGGGGTTAGAGACTTCGTCCAACCACCTGAACGTGGGATTCTTGTGCCCATACCGTCTCAACCGCTGTGAACGTGGGACATGCAAGTTAAACTCTAGCATGGCGCAGAACCGGAATGACAACACAGAAACATGTGTGTCAGGACAAGGATATCACCCGTCATGGCATGGAGACTGACACCGGCTCAACCTCTCCCATGTAGGGAAGTCAAAAGTGACTGTTGGCCCACTCGAAGATGAATTGTTTTTTTAACATATACACACAATGGCCCACTCGGGCTTTCACTGCTGCTTTACTAGCCCAGCCCACCAAACTGCAGGCAAGACGGACACAAACACGAAGCCCAAGTAGAAATAGACTGCACCCCTTTTTCCCAAACGCCCCTGAACAAGACAGGGCCCAGAAAAAATTCAGCAAACAAGCAAAGGTACGAGTACGACCACCACCACCGGCCAGGAAGCAAGCTCAAACCCTAACCGCCGGCGACGCCAGCTCGATGGCCCGCTACGACCGCGCGATCACCGTCTTCTCCCCCGACGGCCACCTCTTCCAGGTCGAGTACGCCCTGGAGGCCGTCCGCAAGGGCAACGCCGCCGTCGGCGTCCGCGGCACGGACACCGTCGTCCTCGGTGTGGAGAAGAAGTCAACCCCCAAGCTCCAGGACTCCAGGTAGCAAACCCTCCGTCCCTCCCATCGATCCTCCGACCAGATCTCGCGATCCCCGACTCAAACTAATATCTCTGACCCCGAATTCATGTCTCCCCAGGTCCGTGCGCAAGATCGCGTGCCTGGACACCCACATCGCTCTGGCATGCGCGGGGCTGAAGGCGGACGCACGCGTGCTCATCAACCGCGCGCGGGTCGAGTGCCAGAGCCACCGACTCACCGTCGAGGACCCCGTCACCGTCGAGTACATCACCCGCTACATCGCTGGGCTGCAGCAGAAGTATACACAGAGTGGTGGAGTCCGCCCCTTCGGCCTCTCCACACTCATTGTCGGCTTCGACCCCTACACCGACAAGCCAGCGCTGTACCAGACCGATCCTTCCGGTACCTTCTCTGCTTGGAAGGCGAACGCCACGGGAAGGAACTCCAACTCTATGCGTGAGTTTCTGGAGAAGAACTACAAGGAGACCTCCGGCAAGGAGACCATCAAGCTTGCTATTCGTGCACTTCTAGAGGTATATCATAAATAAATTCAGTTTTAAACTAGGTCCGTGCCCGTACGTTGTAACGGGAGTAAAAAGTAGATACAGATCGACAAACATCACTAATCACTTGAAAACATTCTCCTTGCATCTCCGGAGTACATTAAAGTGCCTGATTACAAAGTATGAATAATTCCAATAAAGACAAGCTTACATAGTTTAGGCAGACACACCACCACGACAACACTTGTTCAGCATGTCAAGGTACAACTTTAATATGCAAAATCCGTATGGTTGTCAAGGTAGCACATTTGTATTATATTATTCACAACAGATTGTGCTTAGGGAGTTCATACACCTTATGGGGGAGAGTAGTAGGGATTCTGTGTTCCAAGGTGACAAACACAGGGAGAGCTGCCCTACAATCTGAAAAAAGAACAAGAACAAGGACAAGTATTTTTCCTTTATTTTTATCCCACCTCCTAAATTGTCTGTATTGCCTTTGGTTCCTATTTCCCATTTGTTGGTTCGTTTCTTCTCAGCGTGGTCAAGGATGAAATAGTACATTTGCAACCGGGGTGTTCTAGCAAACCAAAAAGGCCACCCCTGATTCCTCCACCATCAGAGAGTAAATATTAATAAGATTCTGTTTTTGTTCATAAGCACAGCAGAAACAACAAGTCCCTTGTCACACTCACACAACATGCTTTCATATTTAGTACACTGAAAGGTAGCCAGAGGACCCCCTCTTAAAAAGAAAGACATCCAAAGGAACTCAAGGAACCTGATTAATAGTCTGTTAACTGATGTAACTTGAATGTCCGTTACCTTTTCCATGGCATTACTGATTACCCCCACGAAAACAAGAAAATTCTCAGCGATTTCTCCACAGACAAAGGCAATGTATCTTTCTAAAGAAAAAAGGAAACAAAATCGTACATGGACGCTACGAAAAGGCAACCAATCTTCTTATCGTACATATTGAACATTTCGATTCCAAGCTATCACATCAAGCATGAACAGAAGTAATCCCTAAGCACGAAACGATTATAGGCAGGCCGAAGGCTCACATGATTAGAATCTGAGTAAGGGATAAACCAACATAAATCTCACCGTAAATACGGCCGTAAATACGGAGAGTGACTTGGTGAAGAAACACGTATTGGAAGAAAATTCCTGTACAAACACTGAAGGAGCAAACACATAAACCCACAACTTTTTTTAATGAGGTATGAAATCAAACAGGGCTCCAAAAGGAAGAACCTTTTCGCAGCAATAGCGACCAGAATCCCAGCAGGAACCATGATCCACCAACACGCATTTGACAGTGCAAAAGCAGGGGGAAGAAAAAGCGTATCCGATTCCGCTTTCCCGTCCTCTCCCTTTTCCTCAGAAACGGCCGGCAATGACCATCCTGCTCCCCCGCGAGAACCCGTCGACCATGAAAGATCCCCGTCCCTCGTCAGGGAATGAATCCGAGAACTGAGACTGTTGCTGCTGCTCACCTCGGATGCGGCCACGGTGGTGGCGGCGAAGACGGAGGAGTGGAGAACCGGGATGCTGCGGCCGAAGAGCTTAATGGAGGCGTCCTGTGCATAGTCCTAGTCCAGGCCTTCGGGCACGGCCATGGCGCGCCGATCTCGACCCCGCGGTCACCGGGAACAGGCGGCGCCTTGTGCGGAGGGCATGCGGCGTTCCTGAGGGCGTGGTGCCGAGGAATGGAAGGGGAAGAGAAGAGCGACAGGATGACAGTGGTGATGATTGCGTGGGTGCTCGAGCGGAAAGGCGGCCTGCTGGTTTGGCCTAGACTCTAAAGCGAGGTTGTGCCTGGGCGAGGAGAAATCGGTGGCCTTTTTGCCCCCTTTTCTGATGCCTGCAGGAGAAGGAAGCGCGACCGGGGCAGCCGGTGAGAATGTGATAGCGGGAGGCATGAATCTGCGCGTGATTTGTGGGCGCGGACAGAGCTGCCATGGATGGCAGCGGTGATGATTGCATGGGTGCTCGAGCGGAAAGGCGGCTGCCATGAATCTGCGCGCGATTTGTGGGCGCGGCCAGAGCTGCCATGGATGGCGGCGGATGCAGAGAGAGCGCGGAGCAGGGCAGACTGCAGAGGTGTGGGCGCCAAGATTCGCGGCGGACTGCAGAGAGGAGAGCGAGGCGCGGCTGCCATGAATCTGCGCATGATTTGTGGGCGCGGACAGAGCTGCCATGGATGGCGGTGGATTGCAGAGAGGAGCGCGAAGATGGCGGTGATTCTTGGCGCAGATGGCGGGCGAGAGAGACATCAGAGAGGAGAGCGGAGTCGGACCTTCCGGAACCACACGGACCTTCCCTGGATGTGTCTGGATGTGTTGATTCTCCTTCCATGATGGCGGGCGAGAGATCAGAGGCTCGAGATAGGACAGCGGGGGTAGGTCTGTTGGCGAGACAGCGCGAGAGGAGAGCGGGTGACGGCAGATGGCAGAACCGTGCACCAAAAAAATGTGAACGTCTACACTAACGTCTTATGTAGTAGTAGAGATTTCCTGCAATTTAAGCAACAGGCTATAAACATAATGAAGGTTTTGCCGATGTTTTGGTTCGCTTCAAATGTTTCTATTCTTTCAGTTTAAAGAACACAATATAACAGTTGCAGAGCACGGTTAACATGATCAGGGATAATCAAAGGTGTTACTTTTCTGCCTAAGCCTAGAGCAAACCAAACAAGTTTCCATGGAAACTATAATCTGAATATGCATCTTTGTTCACCGCCTATCAGATCATGTAGTTTCCACTTTAATTACATTTGGTGCTGGCAATCATAGGAAGCTCTTGGAGCAATACTTTATCAATGACGAATCTGTTCCTGACTTGAGTTGTTTTTTTAAGCATGAATTGCTTGAGGGATCTCCCAGATTTGTCATTCTAGTCATTGACTTCGCTTCATGTGTTTTATACACATCCAATAAGATATTAGCCTTAGTGATGCCAGGTTTCCTTTTTTAACAAATGGGGTAGTCTTTCCTGCAGATGATGTTTTCATTGAATAATACAAAAGCAAACTAATGCAAAACTGCAATCATATCCATTAGTACCTTCTTTGAAAAACTAGGTAAAAATACGAAGGAACTGAATAATTTTGCACCAGATTTCTCATATCTGCTGATGTGCATAGTATATTTTATATCTGTCCAAGATGTTTGATAAATGTTCACAGCAACTGCGGAGTTATGGATTAGCTTCGTGTCAGCTTGTGTTTGTCCTACTCACCATCATTTGCAAATTAGATAGCATGATGTTCGATTATTATAGCATTGGATGTGTACTTAAAAGGTGATTTAGCCTCTCCCCGATATCTTCCTGGCCCCTGGGAGCAATTCAGCCCCCTATCTGATATCTATATTGCCCCTATAAGCAAATTCAGCTCCCTCTCTTGTAAAAGGTTTGACTCCACTCTTTTGATAATTAAAGGTAAGCTTAATTAGGACTACACCATTCTAGGTTTTATTGAGAAAGCTGGCAAATTCCCCTTGTTTAGGCAAAGGGATAGGCTGTTAATAAATTGGTCTACTTCCTGCATGGTAAACGGAAACCTCATCAAGACCTATTCCAAAATACCAAACTATGATCTATAATTTAGTTTTACAGTTTACACCATTCAACATGGTAGGGTAGAGAATAGAGATGGGACATGAAATCTCGAGAAGGCTGCCAGTCGCTAGGTTTAAAAAAGTTCAGTGTGCTAGGACCAGTGTTTTCTTAAACGTTAAACACTAAACGAACGGTGAGGCTGTTTTTAGGGTTTAAAAGGAGGTAAACGGTTTGGTACTGTAGCAAAATTTCAGCAAGATTAAATAGCTTCTTACTAACCTTTTGTGAAGTAAACATGAAGTTTTTGATGTCCTCCTAACTTCAGATATGTACCTAAAAAAGCAAGAATTGATTGTTAGTATGTACTTTGTAGTATGTAAAATTGACACCTTGCATAGAAAATAAAAAAATGGATTACTCTTGTGTAATTGGGTTGGTGTTAGGATTTGTTTGTTGAGTTCATTTTCTCAAGTTCCAGAATATTGACAAAGCTGTTACTGATAGGTTGTTGAAAGTGGTGGGAAGAACATCGAGGTTGCAGTGATGACAAAGAAGGATGGTCTCCGGGAACTTGAGGAGGCTGAGATTGATGAATATGTTGCTGAGATTGAGGCAGAGAAGGCTGCAGCCGAGGCTGCAAAGAAGGGTGGTCCGAGGGACACCTAGTCCCTGTATTGTGGTATTCCTCCTTTTGAGTGTCTTGTTTTTTATGTTCCATAGCACCATCTTAATTGTTTTAGAAGAAGGATGCTTATATGGCTGTGGCTGCCTTCTGACTTGTGTGGGCCTGTGGGCTGCGGGGTGGTTCTAAAGCTCTGCAGCCCCGAGCGTTTATTTATTAGTTATTGTTGAGGTTGAGAGAACAGGGATGACACCCACACCATGGTTTCTCTAGTCGTTCTGATGCAGGAAGCAACGAACCTGGGCTCCGTTCCTCATCATGCAGTCCACCACCGTCTCATTACGGAATCTGGGACAGGACAGGAGGAGGCTGTTGGCGAGGGGTTGGGCCGTAGCTATCCATCCGCTGGGCACTCCGTCCCGCCCTTTATTACAACCAAGGTTTACAAAACCGGTAAAAACCGGCGGTAAACCGGACGGTTTACCGAAACCGCCGGGGTGCGGTTTCGGTTAACCACCGGTTTTTTTTTCAAATTCGTTCCAAATTCAAAAAAATTGAAAAAATTCATAAAAACCGAAAACCGTCGATAAACCGTTTTTAGGACCGGTAAACCGTTGTTTTAGACCGGTAAACCGATATTTTTTGCCGGGAAACTGGATTTAATGCCACAATTAAGTATTTAATGATCAATTTAGGTATATATTAGTCTTGTTTAATGTTTTAAGCTATATGTGAAGATGTTATATGCTATATATGAAAATGAATCCCGCAGCTCAAATCAAGTTTAGGCATTTAGTGGTCAAATTTGGTTTCATTTCCTGTCCAAGATGGATTCCGTGGATCAAGTAGCTTTAGTTCTTCTAATAAGTATCCGTCTGGACAAAACTCAATCTAGAACCCTTAGCTCCAGTTCTTCTGTATGTGTTCCTAAGATTTGCTGATCAGAAGAAATGTTCAACACTTGGTGAGGTGCACATGCAATATACAAACACCAAACACACATACCGGTATATTTTTTGCTTTGTGGATAAGTATTTGTTTGTCATTCCTGTTTTCTCGATAATGTATCTCATATCTATAGACCTATCACTATCACTATAACGGATTGAAACAATATCACGATACTTCCAACATGCCTAAGTACTATCACTATGACTCGAGCTGAACATGTGAGTATTGTGAAATAAGTTGACCTATGTGTAATTGCCTTGTTGGAGAGTTATAAAAGAACTTGTATTTGAGTATTGCGAAGTTCGCTGGTTGTTTGTTGCATGAGAACTGGAGTTTGTGGTTGCATATGTATGTTGTATGTTATTTTGGTGAACACATGTCGTGTAGATCAATTAATATTTACTGTGCAATGTGAATTGAGCAAACTACAAATAAATCTTGTCAAAAATTTTCATTTTTTCTGTAAAAAACAGCAAAAACCGGTTTGTTTCGCGGTTAACCAACGGTTTAGAGCGGTTTCTCGCCGGTTTTTCACCGGTTTTCCACCGGTAAACCGTTTCGAATTCAAATTGATTTGAACTGGTCAAACCGGTCGGTTTTTACCGGTTTTCACCGGTTTACCGACGGTAAACCGTTACCGGTGGGTAGCGGTTTTTGTAGGCTAAACGGTTTTGTAAACCGTGATTACAACACGACCGGCTCATCGTCTCTCCTCTTGCGCGATGACCATGCGCCCACCACCGCTCCGCTTTTCTAGAAGCGCCAAGGTACTTTTTTTTTGCCGCCGTGCGTGACATCACGCACGCACGCGCGCGCGCAACATTCTTAGCCGGTAAAGCGGTCTGAAAGGAGACCCACTGATCTCCAACCCAACCGGCTAGTAGAGAGTTGACCATGGCGATTGGCAGTTTTGCCAAATCAGGAAAAGCAGTGGTTTCGGATAAGAGCGAGGACGAGGACTACCCTGGCGCTGGGAAAGGGAAAGCTGCGGGCGGGCTCCGTCCCAGTATATATATATATATATAAATAATGGCGCTTCGCTATCGCCTACCTGGAGAGGACAGCGACACGCACGCGCTTGCCAGCAGATCGACGACATGCGTGGTCATGCTCTTGTTGTAAACGAGCAGATCGACGACATGCACTCGGTGAAAGTCAGCAGAACTGATCTGAAACATGCATAGCTAGGTAGGTTCATCTGATCACTCTCGCGATGAATCGATCGTACATGTAAACGAGCAAATTAAACAAAAGGTCCGTCGTCCGTGGTGGATTGGATGATGGTGCTGCTAGATGCTAGATCCAGCGCGAGATATTTGTGAGTGCACGATGCAACTGGTGCTCACCACACGTCGCTGGCGCCGCGTGCGCGCTTTTTCCTTGCCAAATGGCGCTTTTTCTTATTCTTCTTGGTGGGAGAGCATGTAGTATCGTGTACGTAGATCTCGAAAATATCCAGGTGGTTGGTTTCTCCTCCGATCCACACTGACACTGTCGTGGCTGGCTCACTGACAGGAACAGTGCTGACAAAAACACAGCAGTGAGAATGTCCCCCTCCGCACGCCACCAACAGCTGCATCGATCGTCTATGGGCGTGTTTGATTCGACTTTTTTCTGACCAGCTTTTCTGAAAAGCTGGCTGTTGGGAAAAGCTGTTGGTTAGAATTTAGGTGTTTGGTTCGTCAGCTGTGCAGAAAAGTTGTTCGTTAGAATCTACGTGTTTGGATAAACAGATTCTCATATTGCAGATTCTGTTCGAACAAACGATAAACTTAAACAGTAAACCAACAAAAGGTCATTACACAATAATTAGTAGAGTTGATTACATCATAAGTACCGTTACATTGACAAAATTAACTACGACACTAATGCATTAGCAATTGCATCTCGAAAAGTACTCATGTCTAACTCATCAGATGTGCTAGTACTACTCTCACCTACAGGTACATCATTACTCAGGCTATTAGGTCCTACTTCATCAAAATCTCTATCGTGTAGAGCACTATCTCTAGTGAAGTTATGCAATGTCATACATGCAATAATTATCTTCGATTGTTTCTCAAGCGAAAAAGAAGGGAGACTTAATAGAATTCTCCACTTCATTTTGAGCACCCCAAACGATCGCTCAATAACATTGCGCAGCGATGAGTGTGCATAGTTGAATACTTCTTTGCTCCCAATAGGTTGCCTCGCATTTTGCCATTCCGAAATGTGGTACTTCTGACCCTTATAAGGTGCAAGGTACCCCTTTCTATTTGGATAACCTGAATCGACAAGATAGTATTTACCTGCACAAACATGCAATACAAATGTTAAATACTTAAGCCATAAAATAATACGGTAATATACAAAAGTACTACATATTTATGTACCTTCCGGTGGATGGGGGAACTTGTCCGCATAAGTTATCAAAGTATCTTGTAATACTCTTGTGTCATGTACGGATCCTAGCCATCCTGTGACAACAAATGTGAACCTCGTATCAAAGTCACAAACGACCATTACATTTTGCGATGCGTAACCGTGCCGGCCAATATATTTCGCTTGCTCCGAGGCCAGGACTGCCGCTGGAAAGTGACTACCATCAATTGCGCCTATGCAATCCTTGAAGTGTGGCCAAAACCTCGCCTCTCGCAAACGAGGATGAGTCTCGATGAAATTTGGGTCTTTTGGCTTGATTATGTCAAATGACATCTTATACAGTGCATTAAGGACTTCACTATACTTGCGACTAATTGTTTCCAAGGAGTGACCAAACTTATTCCGTATCTGCCTAAAAGATTGTGGACCCCCACATGCCCACAAGAATATGCCAAGAGCTTCCATAGTACTGACACCCCGACTAGGAAGCAGACCATAATTTTCTACCAACGTGTCATGCAATCGTCTAAAAACAGTTCGGTGCATGCGAAACATGTCGAAGCAGTCGTTACTAATCTCCAACGTTCTCTGAACCCATTGAATACCAGATTCCACCAATGTTCTTCTAGGAACCTGACTGAAATGCCTGCCCCAAATGTCTACAGCATATAGAGCAACAAGCAATTCACCATTTGTGTCATCCATTTCATCATCATCAGATGTGTGTGCATAAGGGTCACACATCTGCATGCACAGAAACAACAGGCAGAATTTCATATGCAACCACAGTTGTATAAGCACCATATTAATGTAGAAGCACAGTTTACAAGCCACATAAGCATGTATCATAGGTGACATAAAGTTCACAGATTCACATTGTTCACAAGCTTACAACTCTGATTATTGACATACATGTTCAACTCGAATATTTGGAAAATTGTTTGCAAGGGAAAACGATGCGTACGAAAAGTTTATGTTCTAAGACGACAATCCTCATAAAACTGAAACGACAAGACTCATAAACCAGACACAACTAACATAATACTCAACATATAAGCCTCTGTTGTCGGACCAGCAGCATCTAATTGGACTTTTTCACATCTATCTCGAATGCATGGCGCAGCCAAGCGTTCCTTCCTTCTGCGGTCTTGAGTGAAGCAAATATATCTCTATATTTTTTCTCAATGAACAGATGAGTGGCAAACAAATGCAGATCGCTGCCTTCTGGTGAACCATCATCGATCACTTGTTGCAACTGCGCACTAACCTCAACAAGCACAGGGTCGGTCTCAGTAGAGGTGATGGACTTGTTAGTGGTCCTTGAACGCGACTCAAAAGCCTCCACAAGGCGTTTCATGTACTCTTCCCTCGAATCTTTTTTCCTCTTTGGTTTAGGAGAATCATGACGCACCTTACGCTTCCCAGTCGCATTTGAGCATGGGTCAGGTGTGCTGTTTTTGCCCCCACCTAAAGTGGCTTCGATATGATCATCAGATGATGAATTAGCATCCTCGACGCCAGGAACAAGGGTTCTTTCATTTGTGCAGACAATGGGTCCAAACATAACCTTTAGCTCGTCCTCATTCTCTAGGGGGGCTGTTTTGAACATAATACAACCTGGCATTGCCTGCACCAACATGGTAGTTCCTAGTTTTAGATGGCCAATACTAATGTTAGTCTAGGGAAAAAAAGATCTACTTCATTTTGCTTGGCCCACCACTCATCTGGCGCACTGATTGAACCAGTATGAGGGTCTCGACCAAGACCAGTAGCCCTTTCATTAAGAGTTTTCCACTGGGTGAGCATTCTCTTCAACGTATCCCACCTATTCTTCATTTGATCCCTTGTGTAAGTGCGACCAGTGCGTTCCTTAAACTTTCTTATCAGGTTAGCATACCCTTTGGCGTTTAGGAATTGTTGTGGCCTGTTCCGTGCATTGACCTCTTCTACACATATTTCTGTGTAAATTTTTGTTGCTCTACTATCCCACTTAGCAATCACTTTGCCAGACTTGTCCATCTAGTGCAAAATAGTGTACACGATTGAAAATACGTATTGAAGTTTCAGTTACTACGACAACAAATATAACAGGAAACTGACCATAATAAAATAAAGCAGTACCAGAAGCAGTCACATTCGTTTGTCATAATTACATATAGGGTCTGACGAAATTAAAGTGCTGCTGAACACAAAAGCACAAGGAACAGTTTAGAAAGTCGCATGAACCAAAAGCCTGATCTATCCCAGTGACACTACTAACACCTGACTCTAACATGATCCAAATTAAACTTCATTGTCACTAAACGATGGCATCTGGTCGGAGTCATATTCAAGACCCCAGAAGTTTGCAAAGTGGTCAGCAAAGTCCCAATCCGGACTAAGGAACTCGTCAGCTGGGGGTGGTGAGGACAAAGCTGACGGTTCATAGCTGCTGTCAGCAGGGTTGTTTACGTTGTTCACGTTGTCCAAATTCTCTTGCAACACCAGAGAGTCTTGCTCAAGCATGCAAGCAATGTCCTCCAATGCTACACGTAATTTGGTAGCCTCAAATGAGGACAACCCGCGTCCTGGACGGATTGTTTGACGAGCTACGGAAAAAATCTTGTCCGCAATCTCTTGCATCCTTCCAATTGCCTTGTCAGCTATGGAGTCTGCTGAATCCATCTGATGTGGATTAAGGTTGTTAGTGAACTAGACAGTAGGACAATGTACTTACATCCATTGACATACTCTAAAAAATTAGGGTTGAAGCTACAATCATAAAGATACTCAGGTTGGCAATCTATGGAATAAACCCTGAACCCTAAATACGACGGATAGAACATAACAATGGATTGCAGTTAACCGCGAACAACAATTGGTACTATCTTCTGTATTCAAAAAAAATCATCCCCCCACAATAAAATTGTTGAAGCAGTTGATCCCTACCATTTAGATTAGTTCTCTTATCCTAACCGTGGAATCATTGTTCAGGTCTAGTGATGTTTATGAACTAAAACAAGGCCATGGATCCACGTTCTTCGAACACATAAACTGCATCTATGCTGACAAATAAGTCAAACACAAATTGATATTGACGTTACCTTAGCTTCAGTGGAGGTTGGAACCGAACCTAGAATCCCAGTTGATCTTGGATCCGAAGACCTTGACCTCGACTTGATACGAAAATCTGTAGGCCGCAATGAAGACAATAATCTGTTACTAGGTCATTCAGTACCTTTGAAGATTAAGTGGAGCTACTGGACATGAGGGGGAGGGGTGTGGCGGGATCCAGGAACCCTAGCAACACGACAGGAGACAGCGGGGTGGGTACGGATGGACGCGAGGTGCACCGTACCTACGAAGATGCAGGCGCGATGGTGGGGGAGCTGCGGAACCTTCGCAACGGAGGCAGGGCGGCGGTGTCACTGCTGCAACGAGGAAACGGTGAAGGAAACGCGACAATGGGAGGAGAAGACGGTGGGGACGGCAATGGGAGGAGGGATTCCGTACCTGCGTACACCGGCGGCGTTGCGTTCGGTGCGGACCGGCGGCGCTCCGTTCGCTTCGCGGCGGCGGAGGAGCGTTGCAGGGAACCCTAGCCTAACTTCGCGTGGGCTTCTCACGGAAGCCAAATGAGCGCCGCTTCGCGCGGACCGTGGGCGGGCGGCTTCTTACCCAAGCGCTTCGCCCAGAAGCCGCGCGAGAAGTTGAGCGTTTGGTTTCAGCTTCAGCTTCTGGCGGCCAGAAGCCGCCCAGAAGCTGAACCAAACAACCACTATATATGCCTCGACCACCACCACCACCATCCATCCCACTAGACCTCCCTATCCGTTCCACCGTGCAATTGCAACACCTACCTCCGTGCTTGTCTCGTCACTTGCAATCGAGCTGAGTGTTGGGACACCTAGTGGGCCTAATCACTCGAGAAAGAAGGAACATAGTTGCCCAACATAATAGCTAGCATTGAACTATAACGTCTCGTTAAGCGTGTCCTATCAATGTACAGTGCGAGATTATTTATAAGTAGCCGAGTAGTTAGGTGCGTCCTACTAAATACTGTTACGTCCATGGTTACCTGCTATAGCCCCAGAATATCCCACCTTACGAGGTCATTACATTGATGTTAAGTAAAGTTTGACTAAACGTACTACAGATCCTACACCATAGAGGGGCTTACAAATGGACCCAAACGATAACAGGACGTGACCTGGGCCCTGCCGTTGGGCGGCACGGCCTTCGCCCGCTCGCGATACCCTTCGCCCTATGAAGTCAGGTCTTCGACCTTGTCGAGACTGTCATCTTTCAGAACTGTACGAGCCGACTGTCGGTGTTTAGAGTTCGACCACACACCCAGGGTTACCCCTTGCGGTGCTTTTGGGTAGGACGGTGCTATTGATTGTAACTCAATGGTTCGTGCTGGACGCACGAGAGAGGGACATGCGATTTTCTGCAGGTTCAGGCCGCTTAGAGAGGCGTAATACTCTACTTCCTGGGATGGATCTATATGTGGTGGGTTACAAGCAAGGTCTCCTGAATGGAGAAAAGCTAATGAGTTAGGTAGATGGTCGATGGAAATGATGGGGTACCCCTGGGCCTTATATACACGACCATGGGGCACTCCATACGTACATGAGGATCATATGTCTTCTAAATAATAGCGAACCGACTGAACTAATCTTCCGAAGGTCTCGCCGACTCATCCCTAATCCGCCCCGATATTCAAGGACGCCATCCGCGGGAAAGTCGGGTGGTTTCCATGGATAGCGCACGAGTCGACATATTGTTTGGGCTTGAGTCCGTTGCCTTCTCCGGCTGGCCCATTCCATCAGTAGCTCTAGCCCGGCCCACGAAGGGATGGCCTTGCGGGATAACCGGCCCGTGGCCCCGCGCGAGGCCTTCTCGCCTTCTATTAGACCCAAGGGATATCTTTCCCCCACAAGCCCCCAATCTTTGAGTTGATTTTGAAATAATCAACCCAAAGATTCTTGGTTCGGCTTATGGGTTTGTGATAGGGCCTGATTTCTGCTTTGCCAATGGGTGCACTAGGTGTAGCCTTCGAGCTTTGAGTGGATTTTAGAAATAATCCATTCAAAGGTCTTCATCTCATGCTTTAGAAATCAACATTTTTGTTTTCATGGGACTATAAATCTATTGGGTGCACCGAATAGGTGTAACCCCCGAGCTTTGAGTGGATTTTAGAAATAATCCATTCAAAGGTCTTCATCTCATGCTTTAGAAATCAACATTTTTGTTTTCATGGGACTATAAATCCATTGGGTGTACCGTGTAGCCCCCGAGCTTTGAGTGGATTTTAGAAATAATCCATCCAAAGGTCCTCATCTTATACTTTAAAAATTCAAATGATGCCATCTGTCCATGCCCTGTTAGGTCTGAAATCAATTTGATTGGTGACAAATTGGACGTCTGGCTAGTTGAGGCAGATGACTCACAGCTGGACATCGCCCTGCTCTGTGCTTCAATGCTTCTATTGATTAGACTTGCGCTTTAGTAGCCACATTTGGACTTCCTTCCATCTCAGCCGATCTCCTCCTTTTGTCGTGGTACATTCATTGTGTATATTTTGTGGATATCGTTTCTTCAGAAAATCTTTGAAAATTCTAGGCGACACACCTAATGGGTGTGCCCAAGGGGTGTCTTGGTACGTAGAGTGTTTACCGCGCTGTCCTGGAGTAGTAACTTGATGTGACCGAGAGGGGTAATCATTTGCCTGAGCAGTTGACTTAGGTCCAACTGGTGTCGTGTTACGCGAAGCGGCGCCTGTTGCCTGACTCATTTCAGGTGGCTTGAATTGCTTATTGAATTCTTGTGACTGTTCGGCGAACGGGGTAGGAAGTGGATGGTCACCCCAGCCTCTATAAATAGCCTGCTTGCCCCGGCTGTTCTCTTCACTTGCTCATTGATCATGGTAGGAAGTGGACGGTCACCCCCAGCCTCTATAAATAGCTTGCTTGCCCCGGCTGTTCTCTTCACTTGCTCATTGATCACTTGCTTTCTTCTTTGTCTTCTTCACTCTCTCCCTTTCCAACCGACGATGTGTAGGGGTAGGAGGGGCAGAGGTTTGCCTCGCCACGCTGACGGCAAGCGTAAGCACGCTCCGAGTCCTCCCTTAGAGGACTTTGGTGACTCAGAGTACTCGAAGGAGGCCTCCTCCGAGTATGATCGATCGCTCGCTCCGGCTTCTCCCCCGGCGTCATCTGAGGATTTGAATGATTCCATGGGGCTATCCACTGCAGTTCGGGCGTACTAGTGCACCATCGAGCGCGCCGGGCTCAGTGGATCGGATGAGTCGAAGGAGATGTCCTCGGAGGACGTGGTCTCCTCTGACTCCTCCGAGGAGTGGAGTGGCGGTGATGGTGACGACGAGAGCGACGGCAGCAGCTGCGACAACGGCGAGGGCGACGACAGCAAGGGCGACGGCGGCAGCGGCAAGGGCGACGACGATAGCGGTGACGGCAACGGCGGCAGTGGCGACAGCGACAGTGGCAAGGGCGACGGCGGCAGCAGCGGCAAGGGCGATGGCGGCAGCGACAAGGCCAGTGGCGCAATGTCACTGGTTTAAATATTAGTATAGATAGTAGTAGTAAGTAGCAGTAGAATAGAGTAGTGCTAGTTGGTAATGTAGTGTAGTGTAATGTAATGTACTACAGTGACTAGGGGTAAAAGAGGCTAACTCATAATGAGTCAGCTTCGAGTTTGTATTACTTCCCCTATTACGAATGAAGGATGAAGTTACTCCACTTAATCACCACTGCTTGCTTTTTATTCGCGCGCTTGAAAGTTTGTCCGTGTGCTTGACAGTGACGACATTTTAGAGGTAACGCCCGAGTGACGATTGCAGTTTTTACTTTTCCGAGTTGTGATCTGGCACTTTAGAGGTAATGCCCGACCTAAGGAGCCAACTTATACTCATGCCGACATGCCTTCTTGAGTTTCGAACCCTAAATCCTGCTTTTTCCTCTGCCGCTTCTTCGCTTTCTAGATTCCCGAGCCCGCTCGCTCCGCCTAAGAGATCACGATGGCCCCCAAGCGGAAGAGACAGAGCTCTGCCGCTCCGATCATTCCGCCCATCGATCCCAACAGCCAGCTTCCATTCGCTGGTAATCATATGTCCATAATTTCCGAATCAGATCTTTTGCATCTTGTAGAGACTGGGGTTTTGCTGTCGAAAGAACTGTGTTCTTGGCGGATCTGGCGTGGGGTCACTGTTCCGACAGAGGACACCCATGAGTCCATTATTTATGTGCCGTTCCTCATCCGCGGACTTGCTCTTCCTGTTTCTCCCTTTTTCCGTGGTCTCCTTGACTTCTACGATTTAAATCTTACACATTTAAATCCTCACTCCACTCTTCAAGTTGCCATTTCCGTACACCTGTGCGAGGCCTTTCTTGGAATTCTCCCCCACTTTGGACTCTGGAGGTATCTTTACCACTGTCGGCCCAGCATGGCTGGAGGACAGCATCAGCTCGTCGGTGGTGCCAGTTTGGAACTTCACGAGGGAGGAAAGTGGAATACCTTAACATTCCCCTCAAGGACAGCATCAAGGGATGGCGCCTCACGTGGTTCACCATGGAGAATCACAACAAATCCCTCCCCCTCGATTAGGAAGGCAGCCTGACGTTCGCACGCCCAGCTGGGTGGAGTACCGTTCTTATTCAGAGGTAGCCGAAGCCAAAGTGCTGCTTGCCGAAATTTGCTCGCTGAAGGACAAAGGCCTGACTGCTGAAGTTGTGGTTGTCGACTTTGTCTTCAAGAACATTCAACCTTTAAAGGATAGAGTTTACCCTGCTTACTTGTACACTAGCGTCAATGATTCTACCCGAGTCACTAACAGGCAAGTTTCCAATGAGGACCTGCTAAGCTGACTTGATATGATGCTGAGGGGCAGGGTTTCAAATGCTGGTGCCCCTGTTGGGGGTATGCTTCGTCGCCGAAGATCCTGTAGGAAGAAACACCTTCGGCAGATCCTTTCAAAAGCAGCGCCGAAGCTATCATCCATGAAGCTTCGGCATAATGGCATGTCTCAAGACGAAGGATTGTACCGACTTAAAGATGAAATGACCGATTAGTCCATGAGAGTCTGTGTCACAGTTGTAATCTTTTGTAAAGGGCATGAATGTAATATCTCACAGGCTGCGCCCTGTGCCTATAAATAGATAAACAGTACCCCCGTACTGTTCACGTTGACTTGTATTTGCTTGCGCATTACGCTCGGACTTTTGCCTTCTGTCAAGCTGAAGGTATGAATGTAAATTGATACTGTTCATGTTCATTCATAATGATATAATAGAAAAGTATTTATAATGTCACATGATCATTTATATTATTCTTCATGTTTCATATGCCTCTCCTTTCGTTAATACATATTATGATGATGAAGGTATGTCCTTCATGACCTTCGACTGAAGACCATTATATCATGAGGGAAATAATGCTTCGGAGGACGAAGGACAATTACCATTAACCTTTTCTATGTTGCCTTGTTCTTAATTCATAGCACTTGAGAGCAAGTGACCAACATTGGCGCCCACCTCCGGTGAACTCACTTCCACTGATTGAGCCGATGGCTTTGTCCAACAAGCAAGCTGAAGCTGCTTCGGCTACGAAGCTGGTGCTCCCGATAACAGGCAGTTCATGCTCAGAGCCGGCCAACAAGAAGCAGAAAAAGGAAGCTCAAAGAAGGGTGCAACATGTTGGGGTGTAGGGACCCTTCATCAAGACAAAATTGTCCCACATCCTAATCACCTTCTCCCAGGAGGACCTTCAGCTCAAGGATTATCCTCATAATGATGCTATGGTCATATTTTGTGTTATCAAGGGATTTCTGGTCCACAATGTTTTGGTTGATACAGGCAATGCATCTGACATCATATTTGCTAAGGCATTCAGACAGATGCAAGAGCCAGAGGACAAGATCCATGATGCTACACACCCTCTTTGTGGCTTCGGAGGAAGGCAGATTGTAGCACTCGACAAGATCACAATGCCAGTAACCTTTGGATTTGTCCACAACACAAGGACTGAACAGGTTGTGTTTGATATTGTTGACATGGAATATCCTTACAATGCAATCATTGGTCGTGGGACACTTAATGCTTTCGAAGCAATTCTTCATCCAGCATATCTATGCATGAAGATACCTTCGGAACAAGGTCCTATTGCAATTCATGGAAGTCAGGAAGCTGCCAGAAAGGCTGAGGAAAATTGGACAGACTCGAAAGCCATCCATAATATAGATGGAGCTGAAGCTTGTGAGCAGTACAAGTACAGAAGAGAGAAGGCCACTTCGGCTGATCAGCCAAAGCCCATGCTTCTATGTGATGACATGTCACACCCGGTTTTAGAAGGCAAACCGAATGCGAACCATGTACGTGCCAGGATCAGCAATTCACGTACACAACAGTTACATAACATGGACATCATCACACAGTGCTCAAATAGTATTAAAAAGGGAAATAATAGTCGATTACATCATTTGTCTGAGACATCCACATAGTCTTTACAATAAATCAAAGTGGAAAACGAAACGTAGATAAACGCGGCCTTCACAGGCAGCCGACTGGGGGTTGCCGCTAACCCACGCCTAGAACTCGTCGTAGTCTTGGAACTCCTGGAAGTCTCCTTCCACGGCTTCATCTTCTCCTGAGCAGTGGTTGCAATGCGGACAACCTGGGGAAGGGGGGGGGGATTTGGTGTGCAGAGCAAGGGTGAGTACACATCAACATACTCAGCAAGAGTCCTGTTTGGCTGTAGTGGACTAGCTTTATGTGGGGGGTAAGTCAAGCAGTTTCTTTTAGTCGGTCAGATTATTATTACTAGTAGAGAAAGCCAAGTTTTAGATTTAGCCCACGTTATTAACCCAAACGTACTCCTTTCCAAACGGAAAGAGGACCACTTACCATTACCAGAGTCAATTCCAAGAACCATCAATCTCATTGCCACCTGCAAATCCGAACATCTCTAATCAAGTACCACTAATCACTGGAGCTCCCTTGGCCGCTCATAACCGTGAGCACGGCTGATATATCAATTTTCATAGACTCTGCAGAGGTTGTGCACTTTACCCACAAGCCGTGATTCCCTTTCTGCCCGGAGAGAGCTACTTCCCTTTGACCACTACCTAGGTGATCCAGCAGGGCATCACTACGTAGCCTTTACAAAGATTCCCCGAGGCTGTAGCCGCCCGTTAGGTTTCCTAAATGTACCGCACTCCTCCCCAAAGGACAAATCAACCTTGGCAGAGCGAGCCGCATACACCGAGCCCCATTGACGGCACGACGGCTAAGCGAACTACACCCCGGTTCCTCTAATTATTCAGCTAAGGGCGTCCCACTCCACCCTCATGGTTGCACTGTTTTCCCGGACGGTCATCCAACGAACAGGTCCTTACGGAGAGGCACTCGAGAAACCGCTCGAGCCCCCTTGAAGGTCACAAGTATAACATCATAATAAAAGAGGGGAAAACAACGTATCATTGATAATTCTCATCATGTTCATTGATTAGAGTTGAGCAGTAGCATAAGACTAAGCAATAATAATCCAACCCAAATAGGTAAACAAGGACATGGATAACAAAAGCTAGTCGATCCTTAGGTGTAACTGTGAAATGCGGGAGGTGAATTAAAGAATGTATAGGACAGAGATAGGTCAAGGGACACTTGCCTTCACCAACCGACTGCTGCTCAGGGGCTTCACCTACGAGTTCTTCGGGCTCTTCAACTGGATCGTTCTCTATGCAGACACAAACATATATACATCCACACATTTAATATAAAATTACAGTACACCATACAATAGAATGCAGTAAATAAACAGACGTTCCACGCGGGCTCGCAATTAAGGTTAAGAGAGAAAGAGAAAAAAGACAGTCGAGAAACGATCACGTTACATTATTATAAATTAAACCACTCGCTTAATAGAAGGGAATTAATTTGGACACTATGTTTTAGCATAAAGTAAAGTCAAGTTCCACATTTAATCATTATAAACAATTGAAGATGAATGAAAGGGAGTGGTCGCACGGCGAGACGTACGACATAACATTTAGATTGAATTAAGAAGTAAACGACTCACTGCGTGACAGAGCGCGCAACAAGACACTTGCATTACTTACAAAGGGACGTTAAGCATCGCGTGACGAAACACACGACGGCATACGTCAACAGAGCTGAGTTTAAAGTGGAACGTCGCGCGTCTGGACACGCGACGTCGCACCTTAAACAACCTGAAATTAAAATAGATCGTCGCGCGACGAAGCACGCGACATAGCACATTAATAGAATCCGAAATTAGACAAATTCGTCGCGCGACGAAGTGCGCAACGCAACACTTTAATAAATATAAATTAAAAGAATCGTCGCGCGACGAAGCGCGCGACGCAGCACGTCGTCTACACAAATTAACATCGATTAAAGCGGGGTTAAGCGCAGTGCGACTACGGTCGCACGCGCGAGAGCGCGCTACGCGTTCAAAGGCACGTGAACTGTGCAGGCGTGCGAGACGCGAGTCGCCGGGGCACGGGTGCGGGCAGGGGCGCGGGGCCGGGCACGGCCGCCGGGGCACGCGGCGAGGGCGCAGCCGCCGGGGCACGGGGGAGGGAGTGGCTCGCCGGGGTCGAGCGCGCGCGGGGGAGGGAGGGGCTCGCCGGGCGTGAGGACGCTGGGGCGGCGCGGGCACGGCCGCGCGAGCGCGCAGGCCGAGGGGCGGCGCGGCAGGGCGGCGCGGGCGCTAGGGCGCGGGGCGCGCGCGAGCAGGGGAAAAAGAAGGGAGAGGGAGGGAGAGAGAGAGAGAAGGGAAGGGGAGGGAAAAAACTCACCTCCAAGGATCCAAATTCCGGTGATCTCGACTCCAAACCCTAGGGCACCACAGGGAGAGAGAGAGAGGTGGAAGAAGGAGAGGGAGGTTACTGCGCGGGAGAAATCAAATGAGCCAAACGGATCTGAAAGGGAAATGTGCCCTTGGGCCATTTCTAAGTATTTTGGTGATTAAGTGCCAACACAAGTGCTTTTGTGTTAATCTATGCAAAGTGGTGGACAAAGTGCAAATCAAGTCAAAAGGTATGTTTCTAGACTTAGTACATTGCTTTATGGACTAATGTACTGTGTCTAAGTGCTGGAAACAGGAAAAATCAAGTTGGAAAAGAGATGGCTTTGTTCAACCAAAGTCTGTGCAGTCTGGGTGCACCGGACTGTCCGGTGGTGCACCGGACAGTGTCCGGTGCGCCAGGTTGGCTCTGGCGAACTTGCTGCTCTCGGGACTTCGACGGCGGTGTACGGTATAAATCACCGGACTGTCCGGTGGTGCACCGGACTGTCCGGTGAGCCGTTCACAGGTGAACTCGTCGCTCTCGGGAGTTGATTAACGGCGTACGACTATAATTCACCGGACTGTCCGGTGGTGCACCGGACTGTCCGGTGAGCCAACGGTCGGCCGGGCCAACGGTCGGCCACGCGATCTGCGCGGGACACGTGGCCGAGCCAACGGCTAGAAGAGGGCACCGGACTATCCGGTGTGCACCGGACAGTGTCCGGTGCGCCAACGACTCTCAAACTCCAACGGTTGGCTTCGCCAAAGAAGGAAAGAAATCCGCATCGGACAGTGTCCGGTGGTGCACCGGACTGTCCGGTGCGCCAGTCGACAGAAGGCAAGAATTGCCTTCCTACAATGCTCTCAACGGCTCCTATCTGCCTTGGGGCTATAAAAGGGACCCCTTGGTGCATGGAGAAGATATCCAAGCATTCTTTGAGCATAGTTGATCACTCACACTTCGTTCTTGCGCACTTGTTCGACATTCTTAGTGATTTGAGCTCTGTTCTAGTGAGAAACTCGTGATAGTCTCTTGAGCTCAAGTCTGGGTCTTGTGTGTGCGTATTTGCTGTGATCTTTGTGTCTTGTGTGAGTTTCTTATCCCTCCCTTACTCCGCGCTTCTTTGTGAACATCTTTGTAAGGGCGAGAGGCTCCAAGTTGTGGAGATTCCTCGCGATCGGGATATAGTAAAGCAAAGCAAAACACCGTGGTATTCAAGTGGGTCTTTGGACCGCTTGAGAGGGGTTGATTGCAACCCTCGTCCGTTGGGACGCCACAACGTGGAAGTAGGCAAGTGTTGTACTTGGCCGAACCACGGGATAAACCACTGTGCCATCTCTGTGTTGATATCTTTGTGGTTATTGTGTTTTGTTGAAACTCCTTTCTAGCCACTTGGCATTATTGTGCTAACGCTTAACCAAGTTTTTGTGGCATTAAGTTTCAAGTTTTACAGGATCATCTATTCACCCCCCTCTAGGTGCTCTCAATTGGTATCAGAGCCGTTCTCTTCAATAAAGGGACTAATCGCCCGAAGAGATGGATCCTAAGGGGAAGGGAATTGTGATCAATGATAAAGAGAAGGAGTCCTTCGTCAACGAGCCGAAAGATGACAAGCCTGCCGACTCGAGCTCGGGCTACAAACGAAAAGATGGGAAGAAGAAGAAGACGAGGCGCATCAAGGAGATCGTCTACTACGACGACAGCGACGAGTCCTCTTCTTCCCAAAAGGACGACTACGACTACGAGAAATGGAAAACGGTCAATTCGAACTTTTCTTTCGATTACTCTCGTATTCCGCAAAGTACAAATGCTCATTTGCTCTCCATTCCACTTGGCAAACCTCCTCACTTTGATGGAGAGGACTACGGATTTTGGAGTCACAAAATGCGTAGTCACTTGTTCTCTCTCCATCCGAGCATATGGGAGATAGTAGAGAGTGGAATGAAATTTGATAGTACTGATAGTCCCATGTTTATTAACGAGCAAATCCACAAAAATGCACAAGCGACTACTGTTCTTCTAGCTTCATTGTGCAGGGACGAATACCATAAGGTGAGCGGCTTGGACAATGCCAAGCAGATCTGGGACACCCTCGAGATCTCTCATGAGGGGAACGACGTCACCATGCTCACCAAAATGGAGTTGGTGGAAGGCGAACTTGGGAGATTCGCGATGATAAGGGGCGAGGAGCCAACCCAAACGTACAACCGGCTCAAGACCCTCATCAATAAAATAAGGAGCTACGGAAGCACGCGTTGGACGGACCACGGCGTCGTTCGCCTAATGCTAAGGTCCTTTACTGTACTTGATCCACATCTGGTGAACAATATTCGTGAAAATCCTAGGTACACCAAGATGTCGCCCGAAGAAGTTCTTGGGAAGTTCGTGAGCGGGCGAATGATGATCAAGGAGGCGAGATACGTGGATGATGCGCTAAATGGCCCAATCCATGAGCCTCAAACCATCGCCCTCAAATCAATGAGAAGCAAGGAGACGCTACCTAACAAGGTGGCGCAAGTAGAGGCGGCCGGGCTTAATGATGAAGAGATGGCCCTCATCATTAAGCACTTCAAGATGGCGCTAAAGGGACGCAAGGAGCATCCCAAAAAGACCAAGATGAAGGGGAAGCGCTCATGCTTCAAATGTGGTAAGATTGGTCATTTTATCGCTAACTGTCCCGATAATGATAGTGACCAGGAACAAGGGAACAAAAGGGAAAAGAAGAAGAATTACAAGAAGGCCAAGGGCGAGGCACATCTTGGAAAGGAGTGGGATTCGGATTGCTCCTCTTCCGACTCCGACAATGAAGGACTCGCCACCACCGCCTTCAACAAGTCATCCCTCTTCCCCAACGAGCATCACACATGCCTCATGGCGAAGGAGAAGAAGGTATGTACTCGAAACAATGCCACTTATGCTTCTTCTAGTGATGATGAGTCTAGTGATGATGAAATAGATTACTCTAGTTTGTTCATGGGATTGGATAGAACTAAAATAGATAAGATTAATGAATTGATCGATGCCTTGAATGAAAAGGATAGACTTTTAGAAAAACAAGAGGATCTTTTGTATGAAGAACACGATAAATTTGTAGAGGCACAAAAATCTCATGCTTTAGAAGTTAAAAGGAATGAAATGCTTTCTTGTGAACTATCTACTTGCCATGAGACAATTTCTAGTTTAAAGGATGTTAACAATGATTTAAATGCTAAACTAGAAGTAGCAAATAAATCTAACTCTTGTGTAGAACATGTTATGATTTGCACTAGGTGTAAAGATTTTAATGTGGATGCTTGTAGTGAACACCTAGTGTCTATTGCAAAGTTAAATGATGAAGTGGCTAGTCTTAATGCCCAACTTAAGACTAGCAAAAGTGAATTTGATAAGTTAAAATTTGCAAGGGATGCCTACACGATTGGTAGACACCCCTCAATTAAGGATGGACTTGGCTTCAAGAGGGAAGCCAAGAACTTAACAAGCCATAAGGCTCCCATCTCCGCCAAGGAGAAAGGGAAGGCCCCTATGGCTAGTAGTGCTAAAAAGAACTATGCTTTCATGTATCATGATAGGAGACATTCTAGGAATGCCTATAGAAGTTATGATTCTCATGCCATGTTTGCTTCTAGTTCTTCCTATATGCATGGTAGAGATATGTTTAGGAGAAATGTTGTTCATCATATGCCTAGGAGAAATGTTGTTAATGTTCCTAGGAAAATTAATGAACCTTCTACAATATATCATGCTTGCAATGCTTTATTTGCCATTTGTAGAAAGGATAAGAAGGTAATTGCTAGGAAATTAGGGGCAAGATGCAAGGGAGATAAAACTTGCATTTGGGTCCCTAAGACCATTGTGACTAACCTTGTAGGACCCAACAAGAGTTGGGTACCTAAGACCCAAGCCTAAATTTGCCTTGCAGGTTTATACATCCGGGGGTTCAAGCTGGATTATCGACAGCGGATGCACAAACCATATGACGGGGGAGAAGAAGATGTTCACCTCCTACGTCAAGAACAAGGATTCCCAAGATTCAATCATATTCGGTGATGGGAACCAAGGCAAGGTAAAAGGGTTAGGGAAGATTGCTATTTCATCCGAGCACTCTATTTCTAATGTGTTTTTAGTTGAGTCGCTTGGATATAATCTGTTATCCGTTAGTCAACTTTGTAAAATGGGATATAATTGTTTATTCACAAATGTAGATGTGTCTGTCTTTAGAAGGTGTGATGGTTCACTAGCTTTTAAGGGTGTACTAGACGACAAACTTTATTTAGTTGATTTTGCAAAAGAGGAGGCCGGTCTAGATGCATGCTTAATTGCTAAGACTTGCATGGGCTGGCTGTGGCATCGCCGTCTAGCACATGTGGGGATGAAGAACCTCCACAAGCTTCTAAAGGGAAAACACGTGATAGGTCTAACTAATGTGCATTTCGAAAAAGATAGACCTTGTGCAGCTTGTCAAGCAGACAAACAGGTGGGAAGCTCTCATCACACCAAAAATGTGATAACCACATCAAGACCTTTGGAGATGCTTCATATGGACCTCTTCGGACCCGTCGCCTATCTAAGCATAGGAGGAAGTAAGTATGATCTTGTTATAGTTGATGATTTTTCCCGCTTCACTTGGGTATTCTTTTTGCAGGATAAATCTGAAACCCAAGGGACCCTCAAGCGCTTCCTCAGGAGAGCTCAAAATGAGTTTGAGCTCAAGGTGAAGAAGATAAGGAGCGACAACGGGTCCGAGTTCAAGAACCTTCAAGTGGAGGAGTTCCTTGAGGAGGAGGGGATCAAGCACGAGTTCTCCGCTCCCTACACACCACAACAAAATGGTGTGGTAGAGAGGAAGAACAGGACGCTCATCGATATGGCGAGGACGATGCTTGGAGAGTTCAAGACCCCCGAGCGGTTTTGGTCGGAAGCCGTGAACACGGCTTGCCACGCCATCAACCGGGTCTACCTTCACCGCCTCCTCAAGAAGACTTCATATGAGCTTCTAACCGGTAACAAACCCAATGTGTCTTACTTTCGTGTATTTGGGAGCAAATGCTACATTCTAGTGAAGAAAGGTAGAAATTCTAAGTTTGCTCCCAAAGCTGTAGAAGGGTTTTTATTAGGTTATGACTCAAATACAAAGGCGTATAGAGTCTTCAACAAATCATCGGGTTTGGTTGAAGTCTCTAGCGACGTTGTATTTGATGAGACTAATGGCTCTCCAAGAGAGCAAGTTGTTGATCTTGATAATGTAGATGAAGAAGACATTCCAACGGCCGCGATTCGCACCATGGCGATTGGAGATGTGTGGCCTCAGGAACAAAAAGAGCAAGATCAACCTTCTTCCTCAACGATGGTGAATCCCCCAACCCAAGATGACGAACAGGTACCTCAAGTGGAGGCGCGTGATAAAGGGGGAGTACAAGACGATCATGTGATGGAGGAAGAAGCACAACCGGCACCTCCAACCCAAGTTCGAGCGACGATTCAAAGGAATCATCCCGTCGACCAAATTTTGGGTGATATTAGCAAGGGAGTAACTACTCGTTCTAGATTAGTTAATTTTTGTGAGCATTACTCCTTTGTCTCTTCTATTGAGCCTTTCAGGGTAGAAGAGGCCTTGCTAGATCCGGACTGGGTGTTGGCCATGCAGGAGGAGCTCAATAATTTCAAGAGAAATGAAGTTGGGACACTGGTGCCTCGTCCCAAGCAAAATGTTGTGGGAACCAAGTGGGTATTCCGCAACAAACAGGACGAGCACGGGGTGGTAACGAGGAACAAGGCTCGACTTGTGGCAAAAGGTTATGCCCAAGTCGCAGGTTTGGACTTTGAGGAGACTTTTGCTCCTGTGGCTAGGCTAGAGTCCATTCGTATTTTGCTAGCATATGCCGCTCGCCATTCTTTCAGGTTGTTTCAAATGGATGTGAAGAGCGCTTTCCTCAACGGGCCAATCAAAGAGGAGGTGTACGTGGAGCAACCCCCTGGCTTCGAGGATGAACGGTACCCCAACCACGTGTGTAAGCTCTCTAAGGCGCTCTATGTGTCGGTGTTTTGGGTCCGACCGCACACCCGGAGTTGCCCCTCGAGGTGTCTTTAGGAGTAGGGTGGTGTCGCCGACTGTAGCAAAATGGTTCGTGCTAGATGCACGAGAGACAAGAGACAACGTTTACAGGTTTGGGCCGCTTAGAGATGCGTAACACCCTACGTCCTGGCGAAGATGCTTTGTGTAATGGGTTACAAGGTGATTCTCTAGAGCGAGGATGTGGAGAGTGTAGGTAGATGGCTGGATAGTGTGTTCGATCGTTCTGAAGGGGTGCCCCTGGGTCTCATATATTCGGCCGTGGGGCGATACATGCGGATATGATAACAACGTGCACCTAAAGGATAGTGAACTGTTTGAGTCTATCTTCCTATGATTCAGCCGACCTATCCTCGCCTGGTTCTACTGCATGGTGCTCCAATGCGGGAAAGTCGGATCTTCTGTTGTAATTTCTTCGCTCAACGTTGTGAGGCCATCTGGACTTGCGTCGACCCGGCTTTACGTTGATTTGCTTTGCTGATTGTCCCCTCCCCCAGGCCCATGAAGGAATGACCTTACGACTTATTGGGCCTATGGGCCCTTCGTGAGGTCTTTTACCCTACTAGTGGACCCGAGGGATATCTGTCCCCCACAAGCCCCCGATCTTTGGGTTGATTTTGAGATAATCGGCCCAAAGATCCTAGGCCCAACTTGCAGGTTTTGCTTACGACAAGAAACGCTTCTCGGGTAATCTGGTGAAAATGATTTCTTACTGTCTTCTTTTGCTTTGCTTCACTCGAAGTCTGTAACTTTGCCTCACACTTGTGCCTCAGAGGTCGGCTTCTCATTTCGTAGGACCTTGAATTTCAATGGGTGCACCGGAGGTGCACCCAATGGGTGTAGCCCCCGAGCTTCGAGTAGATTTTAGAAGATAATCTACTCGAAGGTCTTCATCAGAATTTGTTTTTATTTTCTTCTCGTGCTCTGGTTGAGGGCCAGCCTTGTCTTTTAATCTTGTCTTATGCCTTAGAAATCGGCACTATCTTGGCTTGAAGTGGTGATCCATGGGGTGCACCGAAGGTGCACCCAATGGGTGTAGCCCCCGAGCTTTGAGTGGATTTTTGAAAACAATCCTCTCAAAGGTCTTTACCTCGTGTCCTTTTACCGAGAGTCATACTTTCTCTCTTTTTTGTTTCTTGGATGCCTTAGAAGTCGGCATTATGTCATCCATATTATGCTTCAGAGGTCAGCATTATGTCATCAAGATTATGCATCCGAGGTCAGCATGTATTTTGTCTTTTGCAGCCGAGTTCGTGATCTGCCCATATCTTGCTAAGTGGTGCAATTTATTTGCTCTGTGACTGATTGGACGTTTGATGGACGTTCCCTGGCCAGTCTTCACGTCACTTCCATCGGTCAGATTTTGTACTTCACCGGCTATATTTGGCTTTCCTCTGATCCTTACTGATATCTCATTTTTGTCTTGGGGTGTTCATTGCACGCCCTGCACGGATGTGACAGTTTTCTGAAAAATATACTGATAATTCCTGGGCGTCCCCCCCAATGGGTGTGGGTAAGAGACGGCTTGGTACGCTGAGTGTTTTAACCGGCTGCTTCTGAGTAGTAATGTGATGTGACGGCGGGTGTAATCATATCTTCTGTGCTGTTGACTGGAGCCCCAATGGGTGTTGCATTGCGTGAAACAGCGTCAGCCACGCGTCTTCAGACGGGTTGGAGTGTGTATTGAATGCTTTGCGACTGTTCAGTGACCGCGGTTGGAGGTGAGCGGTTGCCTTCTCTTCCTATAAATAGTGCCTTTGCCTCTCTGGTTTTTTCACATCTCTTGCTGTTATCTACCGCTTGCTTCCTTCTTCTACCTGCATTTCCATCATGGGCAATAAACGCAAGCGCGAGCTAACTCCTCCGTCCGAGGACTTTGGTGACTCGGAATATTTAGAGGAGGAGTTCTCCTCTGAATCCGAGGGGTCTCTGGCTCCCATCCCCCTGCGTGAGTCGTCTGATGATTCAGACGACTCCCAGGGGCTTGCGGCGGAGGTCTCGACTTACATCTGGGCCGTCGAGCGCTTCGGGATCGCGGGCTCGGATGAGTCGGAGGACTCCTCGGATGAGGAGGACTCGTCCGAGGAGGACGGCGGCGACGGTGGCGAGGGCGACGACGACGACGACGACGATGACGACAGAGGCGGTGGCGGCGACGACGACGGTGACTGCGGCGGCGGGGGTGACAGCAGCGGCAGGGGCAGCAACAGCGGCAGGGGCGGCAACAGCGGCGGCAGGGGCAGCAGCGGCGGCAGCAGGGGCGGCAACAAGGCCGGTGGCTAAATGCCACTGGTTATTAATTATTAGTATAGATTAGAAGTACTATAGTAAAATAATGTAGTAGTATTAGTAATGCAAAGTTGTATAGTGTAGTAGTAGTAGTAGCAGTAGGGAAGTTATCAACTCATAATGAGTTGATTTGTAAGTATGGAAACTCCCTTAATGAAGAACGGTTTCGTCCCTTCTGTGCGGATTTTGAGTTCTTAATCAACTAAATTGTCGATTATGAACGACGCCGAGTTTTTGAGTCCTTCCTCCGCCTGCTTTATTTACGGAGTTGACTCCTTTGGGATAGTAACTAAATAACTCGGGCATCACGCCGACGTTTTGTCATGGCCGAGCTATTGTTGTCACCATTTGCGCTTTTAAAATAGTGTCCGAGTGATTACGAAACTGTGTGACCGGCGAAATGACTGAAGGCTGCGTCAGCATTTTAGAGGTAACTGCTGAGTGACTGAAGACGTCGTTGGCGCTTTAGAGATAGCTGCCAAGCAAATGAAGACATTGTTGGCGCTTTAGAGGTGAATGCCGAGCCATTGGTGATAACGTCAGCGTCTTAGAAGTGACAGCCGAGTTAGAACGGGCCGCGTCGACCACTTTTGAGGATAACAGCCGAGTGATGATGTGGCACGTCGGGGTTTTAGAGGTAACCGCCGAGTGACGACGTGGCACACCGGTGTTTTAGAAGTAACCGCCGGGTGCTGACTGGGCGCTTTTGGAAACGGTATCCAGCTCGGGAATATCCCGCTTATACAGCGCTTTCAGCCGCCTCTGCTTTCCGTGCCCTAGTTCTTGTTTTTCTGCCTCCAAATCCTCTCTGCAATTCAGCTCTCGCTCTGTTCGCCAGTAGATTTGAGATGGCGCCAAAGAGAAAGGCCTCGAGTTCATCCGCTGTGGTAATTCCCCCTATCGACCCCAACGGCCAATTGCCTTTCGCAGGTAATCACATGTCTGTTGTCTCCGAGTCTGATCTCCTCCACCTCGTGTCCATCGGGGTTCTTCCCCCGAAGGAGCTTTGTTCTTGGCGGATTTGCCATGGGGTCACCGTCCCGACAGAGGATACCCATGAATCCGTGATTTACGTTCCTTTTCTTCTCCGCGGTCTCGCTCTCCCCATTTCACCTTTCTTCCGCGGCCTCCTTGATTTCTACCACCTTAACTTGACCCACCTGAATCCCAATTCTATTCTTCAAATTTCTATTTTCGTTCATTTGCGCGAAGCTTTCCTGGGAGTGCTGCCACATTTTGGGTTGTGGAAGTACTTGTATCACTACCGCCCTAGGATGGCCGGGGGTCAGCATCAGCTGGTCGGGGGTGCTAGTTTGGAGATGCGCCGTGGGAGGAAAGCTGAGTATCTTGAAATTCCTCTCAAAGACAATATCAAGGGATGGCGCTTGGAATGGTTTATTGTTGAGAACCATGGAAATTCCCTCCCTCCACTGTCAGGAAGACAGCCGGATGTTCGCACTCCGAGTTGGACTGAATCTCCCACAGATCAGGAGGTAGCTGAAGCGAGGGCTTTGCTAGCTGAAGTTGGACTGCTGAAAGAAAGGGGTCTGACTGCTGAAGCTGTGGTTGCTGATTTCGTTTTCAAGAATGTTCAGCCGTTGAAGGACAGAGCATACCCAGCTTATCTGTACAGAGGCTTGGCTGACCCGACCCGGGTTACCAATAGGAGAATTCCCTCTGTAGACTTGGTGAACCGACTTGAGACGATCCTTAGAGGCAAAGTATCAAATATTGGCGCCCCAGTGGCATATTCAGCATGGAACCTGCCTTCTCCCAAGACCTTCACTCTTTTTGTGTCGAATCCACCTGTCACTGATGACGGTTTGGGCCTTAGAGTGCGACCCTCTGCCGAAGAGATTGACACATTGGTTGCTTCGCTCGGGGAAATTCCTGACGACGAACGGCAAGTCCACTTCGAGGTGCCTTTGGATCCTAGTGATGCAGAAATAAGTGCTATGCTTGATTTGCTGGCTGAGGACTCCCCTGATGCTGCTCCTGCTGGGACATTGGTGGTGGCGCCTCCTTCAGAAGCTAGTGTAACTTTGGATGTTCAGAAGCCTGCCAGTGCTCGCTCAAGACGCCCTTGCCGAGCCAATCAACCTGGTCCTTCTGCAGATGAGCAGAAAAAGAAAAAGAGACGTCTCTGGCAAGTGTCTAGTTTGGATCGGGGTGCTGGTCCCTCGGCTCCTGCTGCTGAGGAGGTTCCCGTGCCTGATTTCACTGACGCTGACCCCAATGGGTGTACTCCAGCTGCCGCTGAACCCAATGTTTGTGCCCCATCCGATGCTGACCCCAATGGGTGTGATGCTTATGTTGTTGATGAAAATGACAGGGAGGAAAAAGATGAGGTCCCTCTGACCCAGAAGAATAGTCGGCAGTATATTGCCAGTGGGGAGAGCAGTGGAGTTCCTTCTCCTGCTTTGTCAGCCCTCGTTGGCTTACAGGAGTTATCTCTGGCCAATTTTGATCAGACCCTAGAGGATATGGTTCCAGAGGACCTTTTGTTAGAGCCAGCGGATGACGGTGTGATGGAGGTTTGTGCCGATGTGCTCGATGCTGGGTTGAGGTCATCCTGCGCCTCATCGACCTTAGAGCGCGGTCTTGAGGGCCAGGAGACTGATTTGGATCATCTCGGTCCTATGGAAGCAACTGAGGGGCCTTTAGCCTTAGAGGTGGCAACTGCAGAGAACTCGGCTCTCAAGGATGGTGTTGACGCTTACCCAGCCCCCGAGGGTGTTGCCGAGGGTGACTCGGCTCGGGTGGAAAGTGCAAGCCACTGTCCAGCCCCCGAGGGTGTCCCAGCGAGGCCCCTCTCTTGTACTTCCATGGACGTTCATGCGGGATCGCCCCCGCACTCCGGCTGTGTGGTGGTCGCCCAAGCTTCGAACCAGGGAGTCGCTTTGGAGGGCAGCGTCCCCGCTGGCCAAGTCTTGAGCCCTGTTGATGGCACTAAGTTGGTTTCTGCTGGCTTGTTGCCAACTGCTTCGGGTGGTGACCTTACGCCAGGCCATCAATTGATCTCTCATGATCTGGGAGCCCCTTCGTTCTTTTCCAATCTTTAGGTATTGTAATATATCTTGTCTTGACTTTCGCGCTGTGTGAACTGCTGTCATTACACTCATCTGTTCTTCTTATCAGGCTTTGGTAGACGGAATGACTAGTCAGCTGAGGTTGCAGGGTGCTTCTGTTCCAGAAGGAGCTTTGTCTCTTGCACGTTGGAATCCGGTGATACTTCAACAACGTGTTTCTGACTTGGAGGTGACCAACGCTGGTTAGTGCCTTTCTGCTTCTCTTTGTTCTGCATTACTGAACTGCTTTATATCCTGATCCTTTTTGTTTGATTATTTCCTGCTAGATATGACTCGGCAAATTTCCACTCTTGAAGAAAAACATTCCCGAGATCTAGCTGAGCTGGTCCAGCGGTGCTCTGACTTTGAAGAAAAGTATTCTCAAAGCCAGACCAAACTAGCTCAGGTTTCTGCTGCCTTAGATGACGCTAATGCACTGAGCTCTTCTCTGCGCACTCATCTTGATTCTGAAAAGGTGACTTGTGAAGCTGTACCTTGCATTGTTGTGTTCCTATTGTTTGTTTGATGTTTGAAAGGAGTTGATTCTTGTTTGTAGGAAGAGAAACGTGCCCTTGCTGCATCTCACGATAATCTTGACAGACTGTATCGCGATTCTAGCAACTCGCTGACCATCCTGGAGAGGAGTCATCGCTTTTCCATGGAGGAGTTGGATAATCTTCGCTACAGACTGCAGGAATCCACAGATGACGTGATCCGTCTCCGACAGTTGATATCGGCTAAGGATGCTACTATCAAAGAACTCCGTGCTTCCAAGAAATCCATCACGCAGGAGCTAGAAAACGCTCGATTGGCTGCCAAGGTTGCTGAACAAACTTCCACTACTCTGAGAGCCCAGCGTGACAGGGCCATGGATAAGGCCATACGAGCGGGACGAATCTTGATGAGGAGACCTGGTGTAGTTGTTCCTGAAGACATAAGGGCTGATGTGAATGCTGCGCCTGATTCCTCAAGTCGCCCTTCCTCGTCGGTGGCTCCTGAGAAAGACATCACGAAATAGAGAAATGTTTTGTGTGCTTTGAGCGCGCGGTTAGCACGATCATATATTTTTTAGAGGACACCAGTTTAGCATTTGAATGATATTGCTATTCTTCTACTGTTTTAGAGTTCAACAGTGCATAAATTTGTAGCAGTAAAAAGGTTGTGTGATGGTTTTTGAGACTTGTTTGCGGGATATAGAAGTCATCCCTCGAGTTACGTAAGCGCGAGTATGTCGCATTGCCTTAAGTCGTTGCCAACTTAAGCCGATTGCTTCGTCAGTAGGGCATAGTGGTCACCCCGAGCTATGTAAGCGTGAGCATGTTGCACCGTCTTAAGTCTTTGCCGACTTAAGCCGATTGCTCCGTTAGCAGGGCATAGTGGTCACCCCGAGTTATGTAAGCGTGAGCATGTTGCACCGTCTTAAGTCTTTGCCGACTTAAGCCGATTGCTCCGTTAGCAGGGCATAGTGGTCACCCCGAGTTATGTAAGCGTGAGCATGTTGCACCGTCTTAAGTCTTTGCCGACTTAAGCCGATTGCTCCGTTAGCAGGGCATAGTGGTCACCCTGAGTTATGTAAGCGTGAGCATGTTGCACCGTCTTAAGTCTTTGCCGACTTAAGCCGATTGCTCTGTTAGCAGGGCATAGTGGTCACCCCGAGTTATGTAAGCGTGAGCATGTTGCACCGTCTTAAGTCTTTGCCGACTTAAGCCGATTGCTCCGTCAGCAGGGCATAGTGGTCACCCCGAGTTAAGTAAGAGCGCTAGTCAATCATGAACAAATTGAGTATCTTTGAAGCCTTCTTTATTGATGACATATCTCCCGTTTTACAGAGTACATTGTCGTCCCGATAGCTTTTGAAATTCAGCTAGGGGTAAAACTTCCTGAGGTGTTCTATATTCCAGGAGTTCCCAATTTCTGTGCCGTCCGTCTGGGTTAGACGATATGATCCTGGCCGAGTGACTTCCGCTACTATGAATGGTCCTACCCATAAGGGCGATAACTTGTGCCGTCCCTCCCCCGTTAGAATTCGGCGGAGGACGAGATCTCCTACTGAAAAGGATCGTTGTCGCACGACTTTGTCGTGATAGCGTCTCAGAGTCTGCTGGTACCGTGCTGATTGAATTACTGTGTTCAACCGTTCTTCTTCGAGTACATCAATGTCCTCCAGCCTAGTAGCTTCAGCTTCTGCTATGTTTTCAAAGACCAACCTCGGCGCCCCGAACTTGAGATCGGCGGGTAATACTGCTTCTGATCCATAGACCATGAAGAAGGGAGTGTTTCCATGCAGAGCTCGACTAGGTTGAGTTCTTAGGCTCCAGACGACATAGGGCAATTCGTGTATCCACTTTCCTGTGAACTTTTCATTCTTTTCGAAGACCCTTTTCCTGAGTGCCTCCAGTATCATCTCGTTAGCTCGCTCAACCTGCCCGTTGGCCCTCGGGTGTGCTACCGAAGCGTACTTGATCTGAATGCCCTTTTGCTCGCAGAAGTCGAAGAATTCTGAACTTGTGAAGTTGGATCCCAAGTCAGTTATGATATTGTTTGGTATTCCGAATCTGAATATTATGTCTTGTATGAATTCCACGGCCTTGGCTGAGGTTAAGGAAGCAATGGGTTTGAATTCTATCCATTTGGTGAACTTGTCGATTGCTACCAGTACATGAGTGTATCCTCCTTGAGCCTTCTTAAAAGGTCCAATCATATCCAGTCCCCAGCATGCAAAGGGCCAAGTTACTGGTATGGTCTGCAATTGCTGTGCTGGTAAATGGTGTTGCTTTGACAAGTACTGGCAAGCTTCGCACCTCTGAACTAACTCAGCTGCATCGCTTTTCGCTGTTGGCCAATAGAATCCTGACCTGAAGACTTTCCCGACTAGTGTCTTGGACGCTGCGTGTATTCTGCATTGCCCAGCATGGACCTCATCTAGAAGTTGCTTCCCAGTAGATGAGAGAATGCACTTCATGAGGACGCCTGATGCACCCCTTCTGTATAACGTTTCCCCAATGAGTGTGTAGTGGGCTGACTGTCTGGCGATGCGCTCGGCTGTATTTTTGTCATCTGGTTCCTCTTCATTCTTTATGTATCTGATGACCGGCCTTCTCCAGTCGTTAGAGTCTGACTCGGGTTGATCCACGATATTACATTCTTCTGCTTGATCTGTTGTGATGCTCGGTTGTGGTATTTCTTGCACGAAGACTCCGGGTGGGACCTGAGTTCGGCTGGATCCTAACTTGGACAATACATCAGCTGCCATGTTTCGATCTCTCTCTACATGATGAAATTCTAGTCCTTCAAACTTATCTTCTAGCTTCTGGATGGCAGTGCAGTATTTTCCCATCGAATCCTTCGAACAGTCCCATTCTTTGTTTATCTGACTTATGACCACCAGAGAATCTCCGTATACCATTAATCTCTTGATGCCCAATGATATGGCGATGTTTAGTCCATGGATCAGAGCTTCATACTCGGCTGCATTGTTAGAGGCTGGAAATAACAGTTGGAGGGCATATTTGAGGTGTTCGCCTCCAGGCGCGATGAAGAGAATTCCTGCGCCTGCTCCCCGCAACTTCAGTGAGCCATCAAAATACATCCTCCATACTTCTGCAGTTTCCAGGTTCTCTGGTATTTGTTGTTCAGTCCATTCTGATACGAAGTCAACCAATGTTTGGGACTTTATGGCAGTACAAGGTCGAAATTCAATGTCATGAGCTCCCAGTTCACAGGCCCACTTGGCTATTCAGCCAATGGCTTCCTTGTTGTGGAGAATATCCCCTATCGGAAAACCGGTGACTACTATGATTTTGTGGTCATCAAAGTAGTGACGCAGCTTGTGGGCAGTTAGAAGTACTGCATATAATAGCTTCTGCACTTGGGGATACTTTTTCTTCGAGGGACCCAGCACTTCACTAATGAAATAAACGGGGTGTTGCACAGGGTAGGCATGTCCTTCTTCTGATCGCTCGACTACCAACGCGGTGCTTACCACGTGAGTCGTGCAAGAGATATATAGCAACAGATCTTCAGCTGGTTGAGTTGACGTGGCTCGCCGTGGTGGTTTCAGTACTGGTGGGGTTGTCAAGAATTTTTTCAGTGCGTCCAAGGCTTCCTGCGCTTCTAAGGTCCACTGAAACTTGTCCACCTTCTTGAGTAGCTTGTAAAACGGTAAACCTTTTTCTCCCGACCTGGATATAAATCTACTCAGAGCTGCCATACATTTGGTAAGTCGTTGAACCTTCTTTTTTGATCGTGGAGCTTCCATTTTCATGATAGCTTCAATCTTTTCCGGATTAGCTTCAATTCCCTGGTGGCTTACAATAAATCCGAGTAGCTTTCCTGCTGGTACCCCAAAAACACATTTCTCGGGATTAAGCTTCCACCGATACCGTCGTAGACTGTTGAAAACCAGCTGCAAGTCTTCGATGAAGTTTTCCGAGTTCTCCGTTTTGACTACCACATCGTCTACGTAGGCTTCCACACGCTTGCCCCAGTGATCGGCTAAGCATGTTTGAATGGCTCATTATAAGTTGCTCTAGCGTTTTTGAGGCCGAACGGCATGGAGGTATAACAGAAAGCACCAAACGGAGTGATGAACGCCGTTTTCTCCTCGTCTTCTTTTGCCAGGCTGATCTGATGGTATCCCGAATAGCAATCCAGGAAAGACAGCACAAAACATCCGGCGGTGGAGTCTACCACCTGATCTATCCTTGGGAGCCCGAAGGGATCCTTCGGACAATGTTTGTTGAGATCAGTATAGTCGACGCACATGCGCCAATCCACTTTATTCTTTTTGAGTACAAGAACAGGGTTGGCTAACCACTCGGGATGTAACACTTCTCTAATGAACCCAGCCACGACCAAGTGGGCCAGCTCAGCGCGAATGGCCTCTCTCTTGTCGGGCGTGAAACGACGCAACTTTTGCCGGATTGGTCTTGCTTGGGGGTAGACCTTTAATTTGTGCTCGGCCAGTTCTCTTGGGACTCCCGGCATATCCGCAGGTTGCCATGCGAATACGTCTCGGTTGTCTTGCAGAAACTGGACGAGCGCGCTTTCCTATTTATCATCCAGGCTAGAGCTGATGATGGCAGTTTTACGTTCATCGGCAAACCCCAGATTGATTCTTTTAGTTTCTTCAATCGGCCGCATAGAGGTCGCGGCTTGAGCTTCATTCGCCGACGCTGTGTGGTCTTCCTCAGGCTTAGAGTTCGCCTGGGTCGAAGAAGTCGCTAACGGTTTGGTGGTGAGGGCCGCCTGGATGACCACTCGGAAACATTCTGCGGCGCCTTGGAGGTCAGCACGCACAGTTATGATTCCTTGCGGTCCCGGCATCTTCAATATCATGTACGTGTAATGCGGGATGGCCATGAATTTTGCCAGTCCCGGCCACCCGATGATGGCGTTGTACCCGCAGTCGAAGTTCGCCACTTTGAACCTCAGGAACTCGGTTCTGTAGTTCTCCGGAGTCCCGAAGGTGATGGGCATGTAGATGTGGCCCAGTGGGTATTCTCCCTTAGTTGGCACGATGCCAAAGAAGGGAGTGTCTGACTCGTGGAGTTCTTTGAGGTGAACTCCCAAGCCTCGGAGTGTCCGGGGGAAGGTGACGTTGATGCTGCTTCCCCCGTCCACTAACACCTTCTTCACCCTGCTCTCTCGGATCACCGGGTCGACGAGGAGCGGGTATTTGCCCGGGTGGTCGAAGTTGAGCCATTGATCTGCCCGAGTGAAGGTGATTGGGAGCTCCGACCATCGGTACGGAGCGGGTGGATCGGTGGTTGCCACTAGTATCTGGCGATCGTTGAGCTTTTGCTGTCTTTTGTTCTCCTGCCATCCGTGTCCGCCGAAGATGATGTTGACCTCCCTGTCAACGCGTGGGAAAGCTCCTCCTCCCCCCTCATCCTGCTGCTGGGGTTGTCGTGGTTCTTCTGGTCCTCCCCGCGGCGGAGGAGGAGGCAAAGGTTGGAAGGGTCGGCCGTGCCCAATGGAATGCTTGAAGTCCCGACAGTTCCGAAGAGTGTGGCGCATGTCCTTGTGGTACGGGCACTTAGCGTCGAGGATGTCGTCCAGCGTGCGTTCGCCTCCGCGAGGTCCTCCCCGGGCGCGAGAGGCAGGTGGTCCGGCGGCATGCACCTCTTCGCGTGGTCTCTTCTCCCAGCGTTTGTCAGGTTGCTGGTTCGTGTCGAGTCGTGGTGCTGCTGGAGCAGCTTTGCTCCTCCGATGAGGTCTTGGGCTCGCTCGTCGGCGGTGATGTAGAGGTCGGCTTCCCGGAACAGCTCCTCGGAGGTAGTTGGCGCCTTCTGTAGTACTGCTCGGATGAAGGCCGAGTCATTGGATCCTCTGTAGAAGTCCTCGATCACGGCCGCCTCCGTGACCTCGGGGATACGATTTCTCATGGTCTGGAACCTTTTGAGGTACGATCGGAGGGTTTCGTCCCCCCGGCGCTTGATGGATTTGAGGTCCCATGGTTGCGCCGGTTTGTCGAAGAGGGACTGAAAATTTGCAGTGAAGCGCCGACTGAAGTCGCTCCAGTCGTCGATGCAGTGTCGAGGTAGATGTCGTAGCAATTGCAGTGCGTCTTGCGCGAGGACATGGGTAAGTATGCAGTCATCACGTCCTCGGATGCTCCGGTGGCTCGAGCGACGGTGGTGTAGACGGCCAGCCAGCCTCCTGGGTCCTGCTTAGGTTCATATTTATCGACATTGGATACCTTGAAGTTAGGGGGCCATTGAATGGCCCTAAGGCGTGGAGTAAGGGCAGACACTCCACATGTGTCCTCCTGTCGTCGGGGATGATGTCTGTCCCGGGGAGGGGAGTAGTTGTTGTGGTTCCTCGACCGTCCCTGGGCAGTTCCGCCAGTCGAGGCCGTCGTTGATTCGGCTCTGGTGGCTTGACTCCGGGTGGGGATGCCATGATCTCTGTCGTATTCCTCCCGGCGGCGTATCTCGTTCTCATGCCGTCGTTCACGCGAAGCGTTGATGGAGCTCCGCGCGTCTCGGTGACTGTTGATGGCGTGTCACAAGTCGTTCGGCGGGTGAGCGAGAGGTAGAAGATGGTTGGCTGCCTGGGTGAACAGGCGTCGATAGCCCTCGGCGTCGGGAGTCCGAGGGAGCTCATTAGCTATTCGAGCTAGTACTCCTCTGACTTCGCTCGGCGTGTTCATGGCTCGGGCGAAGTCGGGGTTCAGGTTGCGACCAAAGAGTGGATTTTGCCGGCGCTGCCTCGCGTCTTGCTCGACTTGTTCTTGAGCTCGTCGACTATCGCGCCGCCAGGAGTTCCTTCGTTCTCTGAAGACGCGTTCTTCCAGAGTTTCTCCCATCTCCGAGACCTCGTCTCGCGAGACAGGCTGCTCCGGATCCCGTTCTCCGGCTTGGTGATGTCTCCGGATGTTTCGGCGCCGATTTCTTCGTCGACGGGATTCCCGCTGAGGTGGTTCTTCCCCAAGCGCAGTCGGCTCGTCGTTAGAGACGGGAGGCGACTCCACTCTCCCGATGAAGAGAACGTCGGGGTAGAATGGCGTGGCCGTCGTGGCGATCTTCTTTTGGAGAGCTGGAGATTGCGCTTCTCCGGTTTTTTCGGAGATTGTTGGAGGAAGCTTCTTTCTCGGCGGATCAGCGACGCGGTGTAGAGTTCCTTCTTCGTCGGCTATGGACGAGATCGTCCCAAAGCAGAACATGGATCCGGGACAGAAGGTGATCTTGCTGTGGATGGTGACGGCCATTAAGCTAACTTAGATCGTTGACACCCCCCTACCTGGCGCGCCAGCTGTCGGTGTTTTGGGTCCGACCGCACACCCGGGGTTGCCCCTCGAGGTGTCTTTAGGAGTAGGGTGGTGTCGCCGACTGTAGCAAAATGGTTCGTGCCAGATACACGAGAGACAAGAGACAACGTTTACAGGTTCGGGCCGCTTAGAGATGCGTAACACACTACGTCCTGGCGAAGATGCTTTGTGTAATGGGTTTGAAAGTCGCCTAGAGGGGGGGTGGATAGGCGAAACCTGAAAATTAAAACTTTATCCCCCAACTAGATCCCTTGATTAGTGGTTAGAACAAGATATACAAATATATGAGTATACAAACTAAGTTCTTGCTTGAAAAGAGTATTGCTAAACAATGCGGGAGTGATAAATCAATACAACTAATAAGTTATAGAATAACAAAGCAAGAAGCCTTAGATGAGAAGAGCACTAGGTCAAGTTCTTTCTTGCAACGTGTTGTTTCACTAAATGGGAATTTAACTTGAATCAACACCAAATGATATTAGCAAATAATGGTGCAAGAAAACTTAGATCAAGGGAAAACAAACAAATCACAAGCAATAAACACAATGGACACAGGTGATTTGTTTTACCGAGGTTCGGCCCTCGAAGGCCTAGTCCCCGTTGAGGAGTCCACTTAAGGACGGGTCTTTTTCAACCCTTTCCCTCTCTCCCCCGATCACACAAGGATCGGTGAGCTCTTCTTCTTCTCAAGGATCACTCTCGATCCCACAAGGACCACCACACTCTTTGGTGTCTCTTGCTAGCTTTTACAAGCCTCCAAAACTTTGGAGGAAGTTCGATGGGAGTCGATACTCCACGCACAAATGAACACAAGGATGTAGCACACACTATCTCTCAATGAATCTCACAAGGCGCTAGGGCTAAACTCAATTGAGTAGCTCTCAATTGCTTGCTCTCTCTTTTGTGGCACTTGTGTTGGTTGTAGTGGACTAAATCTTGTGTATAGGATGAATCAATGAATATATGTGGTTGGGAGGGCTTGAGTATGTCAACTAGATGACTTGGAATGTTGCTTGGGCTCCCCCACATTGAAGTGGCCGGTTGGGGTGGTATTTATAGCCACCAACCAAAAACTAGCCGTTGGTGAAGGCTGTCTGTCGCATGGTGCACCGGACAGTCCGGTGCACACCGGACATGTCCGGTGCGCCAGCCACGTCACCCGACCGTTAGGGTTCAGACCGTTGGAGCTCTGACTGCTGGGCCTGCCTGGATGTCCGGTGGCGCACCGGACATGTACTGTAGAGTGTCCGGTGCGCCATGACGCGCGTGCCTATCTTCTGCGCGCTCTAGCGCGCATTTAATGCGCCTACAGGTGACCGTTGGCGCCGAAGTAGTTGTTGCTCCGCTGTTACACCGGACAGTCCGGTGTACACCGGACATGTCCGGTGAATTATAGCAGAGCGAATTCCTGAAGCTGGCGAGTTCAGAGTCGCTTCATTCCTGGAGCACCGGACACTGACCGGTGTACACCGGACAGTCCGGTGAATTATAGCGGAGTGACTCTGCGTTTTCCCGAAGGTGAGGAGTTCAGCGCGTGGAGAACCCATGTCCGGTGGTGCACCGGACATGTCCGGTGGTGCACCGGACAGTCCGGTGCGCCAGACCAGGGTGCCTTCGGTTGTCCCTTTGCTCTTTTTGTTGAACCCTTTTCTTGGTCTTTTTATTGGCTTTTTGTGAACCTTTGGCACCTGTATAATTTATAGACTAGAGCAAACTAGTTAGTCTAATTATTTGTGTTGGGCAATTCAACCACCAAAATTAGTTTAGGAAATAGGTGTAAGCCTAATTCCCTTTCAATCTCCCCCTTTTTGGTGATTGATGCCAACACAAACCAAAGCAAATATAGAAGTGCAAAATTTGAACTAGTTTGCATATGCAAGTGCAAAGGTTACTTAGAATTGAGCCAATAAATATTTCTTTCTAGGTGTGCATGGATTGTTTCTTTATTTTTAACATTTTGGACCACGCTTGCACCACAAGTTTTGTTTTTGCAAATTCTTTTTGTAAATCCTTTCCAAAGTCTTTTTGCAAAATAGTCAAAGGTAAATGAGTAAGATTTTGCGAAGCATTTTCAAGTTTTGAAATTTTCTTCCCTTGTTTGAAATGCTTTTCCTTTTGACTAAACAAAACTCCCCCTCAATAAATTCTCCTCTTAGTGTTCAAGAGGGTTTTAAGATATTAATTTTGAAAATACTACTTGCTCCCCCTTTAGAACACAAAGAGATACTAATTTAAAATTTTTCAATTGAAAATCATTTTAAAATTAGGGTGGTGGTGCGGTCCTTTTGCTTTGGGCTCATACTTTCTCCCCCTTTGGCATGAATCGCCAAAAACGGATACTTTGAGTGAGATATAAGCCCTTTCAACTACTTTCTCCCCTTTGGCAAATAAGACATATGAGTGAAGATTATACCAAAGTGGAGAACTATGCGGAATACCGGCAAGGAGTGGATAATACCGATGGAGTTGAGTGGAAGCATCGTCTTTGCCGAATACTCCATTTCCCTTTCAATTCTATGACTGAGCATGAGAATACACTTGAAAACACATTAGTCATAGACATAAAAGAGATATGATCAAAGGATATGTCAAATTAAGCATGATCATAGTTCTATATAACATAGATTGCTCCCCCTAAATATGTGCATGGAGAGGAATACATATTTTGGCCTTAAATGCCATTTGCACATAATTAGATTAATGAGAACATATATATGTTATACGGAATGTGAAGTGCATTGTGTCACAGTATAAGTGTGATGCTCATGACAGTTTATGCACTTATGAAAGCATGTTGCAAACATTTTAAGCATTTACCCTTGAAGATTTCAAAGAGACTTAAGGACCATCCACCTTTGGAACAAAGGTAGCTTATCCTCGTTACAAGGTTAAGCTTTAAGCTCTTTGACAATAAAACCACTTCATCTAGTTTTATCAAAGATGCATAAATGCAGGAATGAAATATTTCAGAGGTGAAACTAGAAATGAAGCAGGGAAAATGCATGGACATGCTTTCTCTTCCTTCTATACAAGATATGCAAGGAATGTATACAAAAGGAAGATTTAGGTACATATGTAAATGAATGGAAGTAGTTTTACTGTTTTGTACCTTCACATAGAGACGCTCTCTTCATTGTGCTTTGTCCTTAGTATTTAGATGCTTAAGACCTATACTCAATGACAATATATGGAAATATTTTGCACAAGAGAGAGTTCTACAACTAGTGATCCTTTTCCAAGTTATTATAAGCATATATCAAATGGATCATTAATTGCATAAAAGTATCATGAATTCTCCTTTTAACTTAGTGCACATCAAGAGAGATATAGATTAATAGAATATACGACACTAAGAAGCATGAATGTTTAATTGAAGTCATTCAATGATCAAACAAATAACAGATGTGATTAAAAGAACAACATATGCATTAGATTATCAATTAAGCTTAGAGTAGGAGAATCCAGCAAATATGCTACTTTAGAGTGAAAGACAAGAATTTAAGAATAGTAGCATACTTCATGAGAAACTCATTCTCATGCAAGAGACTATATGAAATTACTGAGATAAAGCAATAGTCTCAACAAAATCAAGATATAAGAATAGACTCCCCCTAAAGATATGCATCGAGTATTTGAATTGAATGGATGTATTTACTATAAAAACAAATAGGGAGAAGCATTGAATTGAGTCCAATAAAGAATCTATTCCTCACATGGGTAGAATATGATAATTTAGATTAAATAGCCATTGAGATGTGAACTAAATTTGATTAATAAGATGAGTTCTCATACCTTTGCTTTTTACCTTTCTTCCTTTGGGTGAAGAGCAACCCATGAGGCTTGTTCACTTTCTTTTGTAGATATTCACAAGTAAGCTCAAGGAATGCTTTGTTAGTAACACAAGCACTAATTTCCATTTTTGTAATCATTTTGATAAGGAATGAAAAGCTAGATTACAAAAACATGGAAACTTCATACCATGAACTAGATTATCCTATAGATGATGTTATGCTCAATTTTAACTTATAAAACAAGCATAAATAATTCTTTAAGAATACAGGAATAAATCTAATTCATGATTTGGAAAGCAATAAATGTGAAAGAATCATATCCAATTTAAGCAAGTAGAAATACATCATAAATCATTGGATTGATTTTTCTTTTCATGTTAGATTACACATTTCCAAAGAGAAACTTATTCTCTACAAGTGAGACTACTCAAATTACTTAGACAAAAACATTAGTCTCACTCTTCTAGTTATAGAGAGAGATTCCCTTTATAAGTGTTCGAAGGATTTGAATTCCTTACATAGCACCTTATTCTTTTAAGAACCTGAAATATCTCTCTATATCTAGAATCATGACAATAATAGAATAACTTAGCGTAAAACATGCCATGAGATACTTGTTGGAACTTGCACACGGGCACAAGTCGATCCAACAGTGGGGGGAGTGTTAGCACAAACAGGGTTTTAGCACGTGATGGCAAAAGCACTGTTCATCTGGCCTCTCACGGGCACTGTGCAGGGGTATTTATAGGTACCTGAGAGCGCAGCGCCTTGAGCTAAGGACGCATGTGCCCTCAGCTACCTAGGTTATCCCCAGAATATTCCCATAAAGCGGGGTTACAGACCGTAATTACACGGATGCCTTTACAAATTAGGCCCGTAACGCACGACGGCCACGTGGGGCCCGTTACGATGGGCCGGATCACACGTGGGCCTCTGAGCTGGACGAGGCCGCGCTGTGGGATGCCCTTCGTCGCCGGTCTTCGTCTGGTGCGGAACAAGCGAAGGGTGTCCCTGCCTGTTCTGTTTCTGTTAGCTCAGCTGCTGCAGCGAAGACTTCGAGCGAAGGGTGGCGCCTTTGCCTTCGCCCCAACATTTGCCCTCCGAGGGACCAGTTCGACAAAGTCACCTGGTGCCGAAGACGTCGCTAGATGGCGGAGACGCTGCCCTCGCTCGAAGTGGTTCCGCGGGGGTTTTTGATGTGACCGTTGATTGACGGCGTACTGTTGGATTGCGGGTTTCCCAAAGCGCCGCGCCCTGTTGGATTGCGGGTTTCCTGAAGAGCCGCGCCCTGCCTATAAAAGGGGGCGGGGGTCGGCGCTTTTTGAACTTCACCTTCCGCGCTCCGTGAAAACCCTAGCCGCCCTTTCCGCCGTCTTGCTGCTCGTCTGCCCGCCGTGCTCTTGCTCGCCGGAGATCTGGCTCGAGTGAAGCAGACCGCCCGCCGCCGCCGACGGTACGTAGCGATGCCGTCCTCATCTTCTTCCGCTGCCGCTACACCGCCGGCCGTTCCCTCGCCGCCGGCCGCCGCCTCGTCTAAGGAGACGCTGAGTAGTTTAATGGCGGAGGAGTTGCGCGCCGGCGATTCTATTGATTTTGGCGTATCGCGGATGTCGTCGGTCCGCGTGCACGATATGCAGCGGTTGGGTTACTTCGGCGGCGGAGTTGCTCGAGTCCCGGGGACGGAGGAAGTCCCCGAGCCGGAGGGCGAGTTTGTTGTTTTCGAGGCGTTCTTCGCCGCCGGACTCCGCTTGCCTGCACACCGTTTTGTTAGCGAAGTCCTGCGCAAGTTCAACGTTCAAATACATCAGCTGACACCGAATGCCATAGTGGCTCTGTCGAAGTATGTCTGGGCGACGACTTCGTACGGCAGACAGCCATCGGTCGAAGTTTTTGCGAAGTACTATTGTTTGCACTGGCAGAAGAGGATGATTGGAGACGAAGTTGCTCAGTTTGGGTCCTGCACATTCACGCCGAAGACCGGCAAAACCACGATGCAGATAGTCGAGTTGGTTCCTTGCGCCCGCAACAAGTGGGGCAACTGGAATGAATTTTGGTTTTACGTCGCTAAGGGTACTGTCGAAGGCCATGAAGGACTCCCCGTGTCCGAGATGTGTTCTCATTTTTACTCAGCGTACCCGCCCTTTGAAGTGGCGGAGGAGGATGTGGACGAAGGGGCCCTTCGGTGCGCCGCCGGCCTGAGCAGTGGGCGCGACTTGGTTGAAGAATTTGTGGCGTACGGGGTATGGCCCTTGGCGCATGGCTGGGCGTTGGGCGAAGTGTGCCCTCGCCAGATGCCTTTCCATGGCGGAAGGGTGGTGCGGAGTCCCGCCTTCGCCCTGAATCTGCAAAACCGCGATCCGGTCGCCTTTGTGCGTGAGGCGGAGGATGGGGCGGTGCGGCTCGTTGGACGCTACGTGCCGAGGACAGAGGGCCAGCGCAGCTGGGATATCCGCGGGTCGAATGACCGTTTGAACAGGGTTTTTGAATTAAATCAATTGCCATATGACGGCTACCCTGGTCAAGACGATGCGAACCGCCGTGGGAAGAAGCCGGCGGTGGGGACTGGAGACGACCCTGCGCCGGCGGCCGCCCCATCCTCTAAAAAGAGAAAATTAGGTACTGCTATGGGAGGACTTGGGGTTTCTGATGGTTTTGCTAGAGAGTTGATGAGGACGTGTGCGGCCCCGGGGGAAAGGATGTCTTCGCCCGAGCTCCGGGAGTCTTCGGCTCGGATGCTGAGGGTTACCGGGGGTTGTTGGCCTAGGAATGTTCCTATCCCCCGCGCGGCTGGCGAGGACTTTTTTACATCTCGCATGGTTCGTGAATGGAGGGTTTTTCCTTACGGGCGGAATGTTGCTGCTGTTGTGTCAGCAGTGATGGACAAGGATCGCCAGGGAGCCGCACAGAATCGCCAGGCGGCAGTCAGGCTCGTTGAAGCCAGGCCGAAGAGGCAGCGGGGGGCTGCGAAGGCTGCGGCCCCCGGCGGAGGCCGGCCGCCCTGGCGGCGAAGTCGGGCGTACCTGCATCTAGCAAGGCGCCGGAGGCAACGGCAGGCGCCGGAGGCTCGAAATCGGCGAAGGCGGTGCCGCCGTCTAGCAGAGTGGCGGAGGTCGCGAAGGCGGCCCGAGCGTTGCCATTGTCGGGCAAACGTGTCGCCGACTTCGCCACCGATATTAGTGTGGACGACTATCTCGGTGGTAAGTCGTTGGCTCTATTTGTTTATTAACTATTTTTTTTAATTTATTCGTTGAAACGTCGCAGGGTCGGGCGAAGGCCAACTTGCTATGGTTGCGCCTGCCGCGGCGACCACGACGGCTGCCGCAGTGCCGAAGGCGAAGGGCGGGGCTCTTAGCGCCGGGGGCGAGGTGTCGGCCCTCGCAGTTGTCATGGATGAGGCGGGCGCTGCGGCCCGCCGGCTGAAGGAGGTGACGGAGGCGCTGAGTCAGGTCCGCTGAGCTGGACTCCGCCCCCCCCTTTTTTTTATCGGCTTGCTGGGGCCGCGGTCTTACGATTGCTCTGCAGGTGGCTGACTTCGCCAGCCGCACTGCGTCGGGGGCCCTCACGGCAGCTGTGGTTGCCGAAGTCGAGAGACTTCGGACACAACATGCTGACGCCGTCCGTGAAAAATCGGCCGCCGACAGCAAGTGTCGCAAGCTGGCGGACAAGGTGGCCACCCTGGAGGAAGAGAAGGCTGCCCTCCGGCGCCAGCTGGCGGGGGAAAGGAGGGAGACCAACGAGGCCCTTGTCAAGGCGCAAGCTGCGCAGGCGGAGGCCAACTTGGCACGGGCGGAGGGCAATCTTGCCAGGGAGCGCGCCGAGCAGCTGCAGGAGCGGCTCACCGCCCTGGAGAGCCGCGTGGACAGGGCCGAGGCCGCATCACGCGCGGAGGCAGAGCGGACGCGCCAACTGCTCATAGATACATACCGCGGGCTGGGCGCGGGGACCAGTGATTTCGAAGTGCCGGACCGAGAGCCCAGACTTCGGTGCCTGGAGTGGGTGCAGGAGGAGTTGCAGGCACTCCCCACTATCGTGGAGGGGTTTATGGCGTATGCCTCCCTGGTCACCTGCGAGGGGGCGATGAACCCGCTCTCCCGCGAAGGGTGCCGGCACTTCGAGGTCTTCGACCAAGTCGAAGAAGATTTTGAGCAAGATATCTTCAAGGTTGAGGACCCCGTTGTGACGGAACCTCCCAAGTAATTAGGCCCACCTACAGTTGTCCTTGTCCAACGGACCTCAGACAACCCTATAGGTGCCCCTGAACTACTTGACAAGTTCGGTATCTTTCCTTACCTTACCAGGAACGTTTCACCCGTCATGCAGACATTACAGAACATCGGAGATAAGGAATTGCGGAAGCGATTACATAATTTACATTTATTTAAAAACAAGCTCAAGTTGTTTTATTACAGACCAGAACTAAGAGCGAGTGCTGAGTAATATTATACAAACCAAGGGAGGCAAAAACTGCTCCCGATAAGATTTAAGTAAAAGATCTAGATGGAGGACCAAGTCCTCCCACACTTCAGTCTTGTTTTTCTTCTTTAGGAACCACCTTGGCACAGAAGCAGCAGAAATCTGCTACTTCCTCACCTAAAAACAACGAAGGGATAAACCCTGAGTATGGAATTACTCAGCAAGACTTACCCGACTAAAGAAAAGACTCTCAAGGGTATGCTGGTTGTAAGGGAGTCAAGGTAAGGCTTTTCAATAATCAAGACTCTGTTTTGCAGAAATGCTTACTAAAGTGGATCCTTAAAAATCCAATTTTATTTGTCAAGTTAAGTTCAATTACCTGCAACTAGAGTTCTTTCTACCCTAGTTCAATCACTGGTCCTGCACTAGCCAATTTCTTACAAATACCCATCATCTTTAGTAGAATGCTACGTGTAGGGCAGTGACCAAGTCTTCATAACCGCGAAGGTACGGCGATCCGAATCGATTATACTCAGCTGAGGATCTCCAATCACACGACATATGTAGCACTTAACCCTTGCATATGTCAACCCGCCACCGGGGTTCTTAAGACCGGATCAGGTTCACGCAAACCGAGAGCACAGATAAACCACCGTCCAGCCTCTTGCCACGGAGGGTACACGCTACTCTCGCCACCGCTCCACGCCCATTTCGTGTTATCTTATTCCGGCCTTAGCCTGCCCGAGGCAAGGCTTACCCATGATGAGGCATGTGACCAGCTAAACGGGTCCTCGATCATCAAGCCTACATCGAGACGGTCCTTAATCGACTCAGACGGAGACACTACACCGAGACTCCTTTCTCGTGCAAGTCACCTGCCCGGTCTCAGCTTAATCTTTTCAACCCAAAAACTTGGTACCTAGGGCAAATTTCTCCAAATTTCGATTGGGTTTTTCTCCAAATTTCTCATAGGATCATGGCTTGAATCCTTAAACAAAGTTGTTCTCCTATGTTTAGTCTTCAACTTTGATGTGGTGACCTAGGGCAAATTCTCAATAATTTGGAAGATCCAATGCTCCAAAGTTGAGCTTACTAATCTGAAATTCAGACTTAGAGAAATCTCAATTGGGGGTCCCTTTTGCATTTAAGTCCAAAACTTAGGGTTTGGCTTGTAAATTCACATATGAGTGCCCTAAATGACTTTAGATACTTATTTAACTTGGTTTTTGCACTTTAGTCCAAAAGTGGACTAATTTTGCACATAAGCCACTAGGGTTTGGATTTAGGGTTTTCCAGGGTTCCAATTAGGGTTTTTAGTATCCCAGGGGTATAATTGTGGTTCAATTTTGTTTTTGGGGATATTTTATAACTATTATCCTAAAGTATTTAGATTTTCTCAAGTTGGGTTAAGTCTTACCCCTTTAATCCTTGTTTAGGGTAAAGCTTCCTATCCAGGGTCCTATTTGCAAAACCTTAAAACAATACAACTTGTTTGAAATTTTTGCCTAGTGAATGCACTCTAGGTGTGTCAAACATATGCAATGTCAATGCTTATGATGTCATGCTCAAGTTTTAGTCATAGTAACACCAGGGGTGTTACACCCGTAGTGAAGGAATCCGCCGGAGCTATCTTCGACCGGCTGTGGGGTCCACACGGTCGCGAGGTGGTCAGGGAGCGCGCCGAGACGGCAAGGGCTCAGGTAACGTTTTCGCTTGTTTGGTATTTGTTGGGCGTAGGTTGTGTGTGTGTTTGATGAATTTTGTGTGTTTTGGCTTAGGCGGCGCGTGGCGAGAGGGTCGACGACTTCGGGGCGTTGAACAGCATGCTGACTGACCCGGAGCCGACCCCGGCGGAGACCGTGTCTGGAGTCGCCCTGGAGCCGACCCCGGAGACTGCGGGGGACGCGTCGGGTGCCCCCGCATCCGCTGCGGCCGGCGAAGACGTGCCCCCAGAGGTCGCCGAAGGCGCGCCTGATGCCTCCGCAGCTGCTGCGCCGAGTGCTGAAGATCCCGCAGCGGTGGCGGCGGAGACAACAGCAGAAGCAACAGCTGAGCCAACGGCGGAGGCTCCCGCAACGTCAGGGCCGTCGCAGGTGGCGTAGTGGGTGTAGAGGGTTGGGGAAATTTGTATATGTTGCTGAATTTTGGTTGCTGCGCAGGTTCAAGATTTTGGGCCTACGCACACAACCGCTACTACTAAATTTTTGGCGGCTTCGACCGAGGAAGATGGTAATGAATGTGGTGGATCTGCATCTGGGTTTTTTGATTGTGCTGACTCTGGGAGCTCGGTTGAGTGGACTGAGGAGTCGTCGGAGGAGGACTTGGACTACTTTGCGGCCTTGGATGTGGCTGCGGCGGAGGCTTCGCCGCACGTCGCAGACGCAGGAGATGTGCCAGGTCCTAGCACCGGGCGACGACGACGAAGGGCGGTTGCGAAACGTAGAGTTAGTGGGGCGGAGGGGGCTCGGCTTCGTGTGAGTGGGGCTGGCCGGCAGGAACTGTTGTCTTTGCCGGCCGCCGTGAATACAAGTGAAGGGAACTGCGAAGTCTCTTTGCGGGTGAGGAGCTTAGGATAATGTTATTTAATTATAGGGAGATGGGAATTATTCCTAAGGTTGAGCCGATGTAGAGTGTGGTGCCCTCGCTTGTATATGTAGAGGCTTGTATGATGAAGTTGTGTGCCCTCGCTTGTGTATGTGTGCGAAGGCGTTGTGGACTTTGTCTGGTTTGTTTTGTTGTGCTGTGTTGGTGTAATTATAGTTGGTCTTGGCGCGGACGGTTTGATGTTGTCGTTTCTGCCTTTGTTGTGTTGGTCCGGTTGCACCCTTAGGTGTCTTCTGCACGGACAGTCTTTGCGGTAGGCTTCGGTGCTAGTACGGCTGCACCCTTAGGCGACTTCTGCGCGGGTAGTCTTCGCGATAGACTTTGGTTTTTCGCACTTGTTGTGCTTAGTCCGGCTGCACCCTTGGGCGACTTCTGCGCGGATAGTCTTCGCGGTAGAATTTGGTTTTTTCGCACTTGTTGTGCTTAATCCGGCTGCACCCTTGGGCGACTTCTGCGTGGATAGTCTTCGCGGTAGAATTTGGTTTTTTCGCACTTGTTGTGCTTAATCCGGCTGCACCCTTGGGCGACTTCTGCGCGGATAGTCTTCGCGGTAGACTTTGGTTTTTTCGCACTTGTTGTGCTTAATCCGGCTGCACCCTTGGGAGACTTCTGCGCGGATAGTCTTCGCGGTAGACTTTGGTTTTTTCGCAATTGTTGTGCTTAATCCGGCTGCACCCTTAGGTGACTTCTGCGCGGATTTGTCGCACGCGAGGGTGGCTAGCGCTTAGCCTCGCGGTGACCTCGTATTGGTCGAATGTCGAAGACCGTCGTCGCGGTCTTTTTTTGACGCGTGTTTTTGCGGGGGATTTTCACACATATATTACATGGCTCCGCCTCGTTAAAAACCTCACCCCCCGGGAGGAAAAGAGTGCGGGCCGGTACAAGATTGTTTTTGCGAATTACAAGGGCAAAATCAGCCCTGAGGAGTCAAACAAAAAATTTGCAGAGGTTGTCGATGTTCCAGGAGTGCTCCAGGTCTTCACCGTTTGGCGTTGTGAGCCTGTAAGCGCTGGGGGAAGCTTTTGTCTTGACTATGAAGGGGCCCTCCCACCTGGGCTCCAGCTTGCCCTTGGATTCCGTCCGAGCTGTTCGGATGAGTACGAGGTCCCCCTCGCTGAACTCCCTCGGGATGACTCTGTGGTCGCGCCATGCTTTGGTCTGGGCTTGGTATTTGTTTAGGGCCTGTAGGGCGAAGACCCGGTCTCCGTCAATGAGATCCTTTGAAGTTGGCTCGTCCACATCGGGGACTGCTGACAGAACTGTTCGCGGAGACCCATGCTTCATTTCTTGCGGGGTCATGGCCTCCGATCCGTATAGGAGGCGGAAGGGAGTAAACCCGGTCGCCCTGCACTCAGTCGTGTTTAGTGCCCAGACTGCCTCAGGTAACAAATCGGTCCATCTGCCCTTTTTTCATCAAGGAGCATCTTCTTGACAGCTGTGAAGATTTTTCTGTTGGCGCGTTCCACGACCCCGTTGGACTGCGGATGATAGACTGAGGCGAAGGCAAGCTTGGTGCCAATGGAGAAACAAAAATCCTTGAAGTCTTGGTTGTCGAACTGCTTGCCGTTGTCAACTGTTAGTTCGGACGGTACTCCGAAGCGGCAAACAATGTTCTGCCAGAAGAATTTTTGGGCAGTCTTTGATGTTATTGTAGAAACAGCCCTCGCCTCGATCCATTTGGTGAAGTACTCGACAGCGACAAAGGCGAACTTAAGGTTCCCCTGAGCGGTGGGCAGGGGCCCGACAATGTCCAGGCCCCAGCGCTGGAGGGGCCATGTATGGGCGATCAGCTTTGTGTACTGCGAGGGGCTGCCTGACCGAGGAGAAAACTTCTGGCAGGCTTCGCAGGATCGTGTGACCCGATTTGCGGCGCAGATCATTGCGGGCTAGTAAAAGCCCTGGCGGATCACCTTAGCAGCTAGGGCCCTTGGCCCTGCGTGTGAGCCGCACGTGCCACTGTGGACTTCTCGTAGGATCTGCATGCCTTCGGCTTCGGTGACGCACTTAAGCATTGGCTGACTGACCCCTTTTTTGTAAAGTTGGCCTTCAATCAGTGCGAAGTCTCAGCTTCGATGTCTGAGGCGCTTGGCCTCACTGATGTCGGCTGGATGATAATACCCCTGTAGGAACAGGGTTATTGGTGCCCGCCAGTCTTCGGTCATGATCAGGTTGACTATGCGGTGGCCTTCGCTGTCATTGGTTATTTGGAGCCCTTCGGGGCTCCGGACGGCTGGCTTGCCGATGACATGAAAGAACACGTCGGAGGGCAAAGTTTCGCCCCTGGCGGCGGCCTTGGCCAATGCGTCGGCCTCTTCATTCTTGGCCCGATCCACATGCTGCAGGGTGAACCCCTTGAATTGCCTCTCGAGACTTCGGATGGCCGAGAGATATTGCATAAGTGCGGGGTCCTTTGCCGTGTAGTCTTTCTCGACTTGGCCGGCAACTACCTTGGAGTCTGTTTTGATGATGCAGGTGGTGACTCCGAGGGCCCTTAGCTTGCGGAGGCCGAGGATGACTGCTTCGTATTCTGCTATATTATTTGTGCATCTGTCGGAGTCCAGATTGAAGCTGAGTCGTGCTGCATATCTGTGCTTGACCCCGGCTGGTGAGGTGATGACTGCAGCGATGCCTGCCCCCGCATGGCACCATGCGCCGTCGCAGTGGATCGTCCAAATCTTCTCTGCGGACCGGTCTGGATGTGTTGTTGGCCCAGTCCAGTCGACGACGAAGTCTGCCAGGACTTGAGACTTGATAGCTGTCCTGGGCTCGAAGCTGATGTGGTAGCCGGATAGTTCGGCTGCCCACTTGGCAATCCTCACCGATGCCTCCGGGTTTCTGAATAATTCGCCGAGTCCCCTGTCAGAGGTGACTCGGACCTTGAAAGCTTCAAAGTAGTGGCGCAGTTTGCGCGAAGACATAACGACTGCGTAGGCAATCTTCTCCAGCTCTGTCATGTTGCACTTGGACGGAGTCAGTACCTCGGAGACATAGTACACGGGGCACTGCCGGACCACGCCCTCCACAGTCTGCTCCTGCACTAGTGCCGCGCTGACCGCATGTGGCGAAGCCGCGACGTAGAGCAGCAGGGGGAGCGAGGGGTCGGGGCTGGTAAGGACAGCCAACTCTGTCAGGTACTGTTTTAATGAGGCGAAGGCCACCGCCTGCTCTGGTCCCCAGGCGAAGTCTTTTGCACCACGGAGTGTCTTGAGGAAGGGGAGACTTCGCTCGGCGGACCTGGAGATGAATTTGTTGAGAGCGGCCAATCTGCCTGTCAGGCGCTGGATGTCCTTGACGGACTGCGGAGGCGTCATGTCTATGATGGCTTGAATCTTGGTTGGGTTGGCCTCGATGCCGCGGTGTGATACCAGGTAGCCCAATATTTTGCCTTGGCGAACGCCGAAGACGCACTTTTCCGGGTTTAGGCGGAGTTGTGCGTCTCGCATGTTCGCGAATGTTTCGGCGAGGTCGGCGAGGTGGTCCTCCTTGCTCTTGCTGGCGACAACAATGTCGTCCACATATGTGAATATGTTTCTGCCAATTTGCCCTTCGAGCACTGTTTTGGTGAGCCTGGAGAAGGTGGACCCGGCGTTCTTGAGTCCCTCCGGCATTCTGATGAAGCAATATGTGCCGAAGGGTGTTATAAAGCTGGTGCTAGCCTTGTCTTCTTCCTTCATGTATATTTGGTGGTAACCGGAGAAGCAGTCGAGGAGGGACATGACTTCGCATCCGACCGCGCTATCGACTATTTTGTCGATCCGCGGCAACGGGAAATATTCCTTTGGGCAGGCTTTATTGAGACTGGTGAAGTCGATGCACATTCGCCACTTCCCGCTCTTTTTCTGCACCATCACGACATTGGAGAGCCATGTGGGGTAGGCCACCGGCTCGATGAATTTGGCTTCCAGGAGGCGGTGCACTTCTGCCTTGGCGGCCTCCGTCTTCTCGTCGGACATCTTGCGAAGCCGCTGTTTTTCGGCCTTACCGAGGGGTCGATTCCCAGACTGTGCTCAATTATTGAACGGCTAACCCCGACCAGGTCGAGGGCCGACCAGGCGAAGACATCTTTGTTCTTGGACAGGCAGCAGAGGAGCTTCTCTTCTTCATGCGAAGTAAGGTCTTCGCTGATAGTGACTGTCTGCCTGGGCATGGCCTGGTCGAGGGGGACAGTCTTGGTCCCGTCGTTGCTCTGCAGCTGTGCCTTGTCGTGCTGCTTATTGGTTGGGCTGGCGGGTGCGGGGACCTCGCACTGGGCCGTGAGGCAGTGCACGTTTCTTTGACCGGGCACGAAGTCCCGCTCTATGTTGCGCGCAGTCTGTTGATTGCCGAAGACTGTGATAACGCCTAACGGACCTGGTATCTTCATACATAGGTACAGTCCGTGAATGGCTGCTTCGAACTTATTGATGGAGCCCTAGCCCATGATGGCATTGTAAGGATATACCATGTCCACAATGTCAAAGGTTATTTGCTCGCTTCGGGCATTGGGTGCTACTCCGAAGGAGAGAGGCAGCTCTATTTTGCCGACGGGGAAGGTGCCCTTGCCGCCGAAGCCATACAATGGATTGTCCGAAGGCTTAAGCAGGCTGTGGCTTATGCCCATGCGATCGAAGGTGTGGAGGAAGATGATGTCCGCCTGACTGCCATTGTCAACTAGGACCTTGTGCAGGTCCCATCCTGCCACGCTGCAATTGATAACCATGGCGTCGCAGTGGGGGGCGCTGTGCAGGTCGACGTCCCGTGCGTCGAAGGTTAGCGGTATGTGGGACCACTTGGTCTGCACGACTGGGCTCGTGACGGCGACATGGTTGATGCTGCGGTAGTGGTCCCGCTTCTGCCGCTTTGTGTCGAAGTCAGTGCTGGACCCCCCAGTTATCATGTGGATGACTCCGCGATATGGTTGATCAGCGAAGTCTTCCTGCTTTGGGGCATGGGGGATGTTTTGATGTTGCTGGTGTGGTGGTGGGGGTGGATGAGGTACGATTTGTACTTCCTGATGGTGTTGGTAAGCGTGGTGCGGTGGATGCGGGGCGGGAGCGTGGATATATGGTGGAGGGGGTTGCTGGTAATTGTGCGCGACAATTCTGGGGTTGTCGGCTGGCTGCGCCCGTGCCATTCTGTCTCTGGTAGCCTTCGTTTCGGGGCAGTCTTTGGTTTGGTGGGCGCAATCTTCGCCATGGAAGAGGCAGTAGAATCGGCGCGGCGGCTGCGCACGCCCTCGGCCTCTACCACGAGTTCCATTTCCGCGGCCCTGGGGGGGATATTCCTGGCGATGAGGGGGGTCAACAGCGGGGTGCTGGTTGGCGATGTTGTGCACTTGCTGCTGATTGCGGCCGTCTCGACCGGAGTCTGGCTGCGGAGTCCTTGTCCACGTGCGGCTGGACTGTGGAGCATCTTTCGGCTTCCTTTGGGACTCAATCTTGCGCTGGTGGAGCTCTTCGGATCTGGCGTACTTTTCAAACAGCTGATACAACTCCTGGAGGTTCTTTGGCGGATCTCTGATGCAGTGGCTGTAAAGGACGCCGGCGCGAAGGCCACTAATAGCATAGTGGATGGCAATCTGGTCATCGACTGAGGGCAGCTGTGATTTGAGTGTTAAAAATTTGCGGTAATACTCCCTCAGAGTCTCCTTTTCCAGTTGCTTGCAGAGCGAGAGTTCGGCCAGGGCGTCAGTGTCTGGGCGGTACCCTTGGAAATTGAGTAGGAACTTGTCCCGGAGACTTCTCCAGGAATCAATGGACAGCGGAGGCAGCCTGGTGAACCAGGTGAGTGCTGGGCCCTCGAGGGCGATGATGAAAGACTTCGCCATTGTGGCGTCGTCCCCTCCGGAAGATGCAACGACGACCTGATAACTCATTATGTATTGAGCCGGGTCGGTGCTGCCATTGTACTTGGGATAGGTCCCTGCCCGGAAGTTAGCTGGCCAAGGCGTCACTTGCAGGTGTGGCGCCAGGGGACTTCGCTCATCGAGATAGTTGACCCCTTGAAATGGCGCGGCGTGCGGGAAGGTGTGGTCGTGTTAGGGGAAACGCGGGTCCTCCGGTTGCGCGCGGTGTTGCAGGGGTGGCCCATGCTGTAGGCCGAGGTGGCCTTCGCGCATGTCTTCGAGTTGAGCGCGCTGCTGGAGGGGTGACTCGTGCTGCAGGCCGAGGTGGCCTTCGCGCTGCATCAGCGCAATCTCCCGCTCGAGTTCCTGGGCCTTCTGCTCTTCGTCGCGTATCATTTGCCGCACTTTGGCTAGTGCAGACACACGCTGGCGCTTGGCCTCCAGTACCTCCTTCTGCCTCTGGAGATTGCGGTTCTTGAGGCGCAGGGCGCGCAGCTGTAGCTGTTCTTCTGCTGAGACGCCGAGGACTTCACCGTCCTCGGTGAGGTCCGCGCCCTCCGGTGGTGCGAAGCCTGAGGGTGGCTGCGGTTGTCCCTCAGGGTCGCAGGTGCGGAGGGTGTCGTCTTCACAAGCGCGAGGAACATCGTCTTCAGTGGCCTCTTGGTGGGTGGATTGGGTGAGGGCGAGGGCCTTGCCCTTTCTTGCGGCGAGCAGTGCTGCCTTCGCAGCCTCGTCAGCCTTCGGGTTAGCTCTCTTGGGTGCCATCGCGGGTGGTTTTCTCGTAGCACTAACGGTGGGCGCCAAATGTTGGAACTTGCACACGGGCACAAGTCGATCCAACAGTGGGGGGAGTGTTAGCACAAACAGGGTTTTAGCACGTGATGGCAAAAGCACTGTTCATCTGGCCTCTCACGGGCACTGTGCAGGGGTATTTATAGGTACCTGAGAGTGCAGCGCCTTGAGCTAAGGACGCATGTGCCCTCAGCTACCTAGGTTATCCCCAGAATATTCCCATAAAGCGGGGTTACAGACCGTAATTACAGGGATGCCTTTACAAATTAGGCCCGTAACGCACGACGGCCACGCGGGGCCCGTTACGATGGGCCGGATCACACGTGGGCCTCTGAGCTGGACGAGGCCGCGCTGTGGGATGCCCTTCGTCGCCGGTCTTCGTATGGTGCGGAACAAGCGAAGGGTGTCCCTGCCTGTTCTGTTTCTGTTAGCTCAGCTGCTGCAGCGAAGACTTCGAGCGAAGGGTGGCGCCTTTGCCTTCGCCCCAACAATACTTGCAACAAATTAAAGCATGTAGATTGCCATAGGATGGAATTGATGAGTGGCAATCTACCATATGAGAGGAAATTCTTCAAAGAAAGGTAAACAAAATTAAAGATATTTGAAGTGCTACACATTTCTATGTGACTACACAAGACACATAAGAAATAATAGTTTAAAATACTTGCACTTAAAATCATAGAAGTTACCATCCTTTGACTTTCCTCCATGTTGTAGGCCTTGATTTTTGGCACAAGATAACTCTTTATTTCCTACAACATTAATATCTTCCTCGAGATGATATGAGTTTAAGACATAGTAATTTGAAAAATAACCTTGGGTCAATCACGGATATAGATCATTGTAGATTGATAGCTTGAGTTGATAAGAATTAAATTGACTCTCTCAAGCAACCCAAGGCTTCATACCATCTCTTCCTCCTGTAAATCTTGTCAAGCATATTTTGGTACCCATCGCTTGATGGGTCCATCACGGTTAGTCAACAAAGATCTAGGAACCCAAAAGTCCTTTGTGTTAGCACTAGGTAAACTCATTACCTTTGTAGCACAAGTTGCAATTTTGGGTTGCCTAGTTACATGAGAATTAATTGACAAGCTAGGAGTGGGATTGTTACCAATGGGACAATCCTTGCATTGATGTCCCTTCTTTCGGCATGTGTAGCATAGGCGTTTTTCAAGTTTTGAAGCTTTCTTCTTTCCTTGTTTGTTGCTTGCTACATGGTTAGTAAAAACTTTCTTTTCTAACCCTATGCCTTTTTGTTTTAAATGGGGACAAGATCTAAGCAAGTGTCCCTTCTTGGAGCATTTAAAACAAAGTCTATCATCCTTGTTAATAATCAAGCCATCTTTAATGTAGGGACATGACCTAATCAAGTGCCCCTCTTCAAAGCATTCACTACACCTCTTAATGTGAAGTGTGGCTTGATCATTACCTTGGATGTTACCTTTTGTGGAGGCGTGGTTGAGGCTTTTGGAGGAGGTGTTGAATTTCATCTTTTGTTTCTTCCTCTTGGCAATCCTCAAATCCTTGACATTTTCTTCAAGGGATGTAGTGCATGCCACGGTTGTTCCCGTCTCAAGCTTCTTCACCATGTGATCACGGTTATCTTGAGAAGGTTGGGCAATGCATTTCCCTTTTAGTTGTGTCAAGCTCATCTTTAGCCTCTCATTTTCTTCTTTGAGCTTTTGATATGAATCATCATTTGTTCCTGCAAACTTTAGCTCAAAGGAAGGTTTGCTTGTTGACGGACAATAAGCATTAGCACATGGTAATATAGATTCAATTTGAATACATGTGCATGAGTGAGGTTGTTGGAATTTTAAGTTTTCTATCACAACCTCATGAGCAATATTTAATATGATATGATTATCCATAAGATTTTCATACGAACATAGAAGCATATCATATTTTTCTTGAAAAGCTAGATTTTCAACTTTTAGCTTTTCTACTTCGTCCTTAAGCAAGGTATTCCTATTTACTAATTGAGCGATACAATGTAAAGTGTTATCTTGCTCAATTGAAATAGTTTCATACCTTTGGACCAAATCAACATGAGAGCACTTTAGCTCCTCATGTTCTTTAGTCAACTCGTCAAAATGTAGCATTTTTATGGAGAGAATATCTTCTAGCCTTTGACGAGCTTCGCTTTGCTCTCTCGCTCTTTCTAGAAGTTTGAGCATAACCGCCTTATCTTCTTGGCTTAGGCGAGCGTAGAGATGCAAGAAGCTTCTTTCTTCCTCCTCATCCTCATTTGTCCTTCCGCTATCATTTTCATTAGCCACACAACATATGTGGGAATCGAAATGGGAAGACAAACCTTTTGGAGAGGTGGATTCATCGTTTGGTCTCCATCGTTCATTTTCTTCCTCTTCCTTGCAAGGGTTAGTATCACAAATACCAAAGGAAGTAGAAGCACAAAATGAACTATCATGTTTGGACTCATTAAATTTGCTTTTAATTCTAGTCCAAATATCATGCGCATCATGGATGGATTCGTCATAATTTGATATGAAGGCACGATAATCTTCTTTGCTAAGAGAATTGCTTAAGATGTCAAAAGCTAGGTAGTTTAAGCGAAAACATCTTTGATCCTCCTCGGAGATAATTTTTCCATTAAAACTAGGAGGGAAGATACTCTTGTCTATAATTTGTTCTACTCGAGGATCTAGAGTTCTAAAAGCATTTAGTACACTAGATGACCATGAATCATAGTTAGAACAATCATCAAATAAAATCTCAAGAGTTACCTCCTTCCGAGTTGGGTTCTCTTGGGTCTTCTTGATCTTTTGGGATCTTCTACGAGCCATCACTTCGAGTTGTTAGACTCAAGATGAAGTGCCTTGCTCTGATACCAATTGAAAGTCGCCTAGAGGGGGGGTGGATAGGCGAAACCTGAAAATTAAAACTTTATCCCCCAACTAGATCCCTTGATTAGTGGTTAGAACAAGATATACAAATATATGAGTATACAAACTAAGTTCTTGCTTGAAAAGAGTATTGCTAAACAATGCGGGAGTGATAAATCAATACAACTAATAAGTTATAGAATAACAAAGCAAGAAGCCTTAGATGAGAAGAGCACTAGGTCAAGTTCTTTCTTGCAACGTGTTGTTTCACTAAATGGGAATTTAACTTGAATCAACACCAAATGATATTAGCAAATAATGGTGCAAGAAAACTTAGATCAAGGGAAAACAAACAAATCACAAGCAATAAACACAATGGACACGGGTGATTTGTTTTACCGAGGTTTGGCCCTCGAAGGCCTAGTCCCCGTTGAGGAGTCCACTTAAGGACGGGTCTTTTTCAACCCTTTCCCTCTCTCCCCCGATCACACAAGGATCGGTGAGCTCTTCTTCTTCTCAAGGATCACTCTCGATCCCACAAGGACCACCACACTCTTTGGTGTCTCTTGCTAGCTTTTACAAGCCTCCAAAACTTTGGAGGAAGTTCGATGGGAGTTGATACTCCACGCACAAATGAACACAAGGATGTAGCACACACTATCTCTCAATGAATCTCACAAGGCGCTAGGGCTAAACTCAATTGAGTAGCTCTCAATTGCTTGCTCTCTCTTTTGTGGCACTTGTGTTGGTTGTAGTGGACTAAATCTTGTGTATAGGATGAATCAATGAATATATGTGGTTGGGAGGGCTTGAGTATGTCAACTAGATGACTTGGAATGTTGCTTGGGCTCCCCCACATTGAAGTGGCCGGTTGGGGTGGTATTTATAGCCACCAACCAAAAACTAGCCGTTGGTGAAGGCTGTCTGTCGCATGGTGCACCGGACAGTCCGGTGCACACCGGACATGTCCGGTGCGCCAGCCACGTCACCCGACCGTTAGGGTTCAGACCGTTGGAGCTTTGACTGCTGGGCCTGCCTGGATGTCCGGTGGCGCACCGGACATGTACTGTAGAGTGTCCGGTGCGCCATGACGCGCGTGCCTATCTTCTGCGCGCTCTAGCGCGCATTTAATGCGCCTGCAGGTGACCGTTGGCGCCGAAGTAGTTGTTGCTCCGCTGTTACACCGGACAGTCCGGTGTACACCGGACATGTCCGGTGAATTATAGCAGAGCGAATTCCTGAAGCTGGCGAGTTCAGAGTCGCTTCATTCCTGGAGCACCGGACACTGTTCGGTGTACACCGAACAGTCCGGTGAATTATAGCGGAGCGACTCTGCGTTTTCCCGAAGGTGAGGAGTTCAGCGCGTGGAGAACCCTGGTGCACCGGACATGTCCGGTGGTGCACCGGACATGTCCGGTGGTGCACCGGACAGTCCGGTGCGCCAGACCAGGGTGCCTTCGGTTGTCCCTTTGCTCTTTTTGTTGAACCCTTTTCTTGGTCTTTTTATTGGCTTTTTGTGAACCTTTGGCACCTGTATATTTTATAGACTAGAGCAAACTAGTTAGTCCAATTATTTGTGTTGGGCAATTCAACCACCAAAATTAGTTTAGGAAATAGGTGTAAGCCTAATTCCCTTTCAGGGTTACAAGGTGATTCTCTAGAGCGAGGATGTGGAGAGTGTAGGTAGATGGCTGGATAGTGTGTTCGATCGTTCTGAAGGGGTGCCCCCTGGGCCTTATATATTCGGCCGTGGGGCGATACATGCAGATATGATAACAACGTGCACCTAAAGGATAGTGAACTGTTTGAGTCTATCTTCCTATGATTCAGCCGACCTATCCTCGCCTGGTTCTACTGCATGGTGCTCCAGCGCGGGAAAGTCAGATCTTCTATTGTAATTTCTTCGCTCAACGTTGTGAGGCCATCTGGACTTGCGTCGACCCGGCTTTACATTGATTTGCTTTGCTGATTGTCCCCTCCCCCAGGCCCATGAAGGAATGACCTTACGACTTATTGGGCCTATGGGCCCTTCGTGAGGTCTTTTACCCTGCTAGTGGACCCGGGGGATATCTGTCCCCCACACTATGGACTTAAGCAAGCCCCAAGAGCATGATATGAATGCCTTAGAGACTTTTTAATTGCTAATGCTTTCAAGGTTGGGAAAGCCGATCCAACTCTTTTCACTAAGACTTGCGATGGTGATCTTTTTGTGTGCCAAATTTATGTCCATGACATAATATTTGGTTCTACTAATCAAAAGTCTTGTGAAGAGTTTAGCAGGGTGATGACGCAGAAATTCGAGATGTCGATGATGGGCGAGTTGAACTACTTCCTTGGGTTCCAAGTGAAGCAACTCAAGGATGGCACCTTCATCTCCCAAACGAAGTACACGCAAGACTTGCTGAAGCGGTTTGGGATGAAGGACGCCAAGCCCGCAAAGACTCCGATGGGAACCGACAGACACACCGACCTCAACAAAGGAGGTAAGTCCGTTGATCAAAAGGCATACCAGTCAATGATAGGGTCCTTACTTTATTTATGTGCTAGTAGACCGGATATTATGCTTAGCGTATGCATGTGTGCTAGATTTCAATCCGATCCAAGGGAATGTCACTTAGTGGCCGTGAAGCGAATTCTTAGATATTTAGTCGCTACGCCTTGCTTCGGGATCTGGTATCCAAAGGGGTCTAACTTTGACTTGATTGGATACTCAGATTCCGACTATGCTGGATGTAAGGTCGATAGGAAGAGTACATCGGGGACGTGCCAATTCTTAGGAAGGTCCCTGGTGTCATGGAATTCTAAGAAACAAACTTCCGTTGCCCTATCCACCGCTGAGGCCGAGTATGTTGCCGCAGGACATTGTTGCGTGCAACTACTTTGGATGAGGCAAACCCTCCGGGACTTTGGCTACAATCTGAGCAAAGTCCCACTCCTATGTGACAATGAGAGTGCTATCCGCATAGCGGAAAATCCTGTTGAGCACAGCCGCACGAAGCACATTGACATCCGGCATCACTTTTTGAGAGACCACCAGCAAAAGGGAGATATCGAAGTGTTTCATGTTAGCACCGAGAACCAGCTAGCCGATATCTTTACCAAGCCTTTAGATGAGAAGACCTTTTGCAGGCTGCGTAGTGAGCTAAATGTCTTAGATTCATGGAACTTGGATTGAGTTACAACATACATGTGTTTATGCCTTGATCATGTTCCTTATGCATTTTGTTGCTTACTTATGGTGCTCAAGTTGTACAAGCACTCCCCGGACCTCACAAGTCTATTTGCAAGTGATGCACATATTTAGGGGGAGTTGTGCTACAACTTGACCCTTTGAGACTAACCATGTGCTTGAGTTTGATTGATTTAGTCTCAAAGGAGGTTTGAAAGGGAAAAGGTGGACTTGGACCATGAAAGACTTCCACTGCACTCCGATGAGAGGGTAACTTATTCCAAGTTCATCTCATGTACTCTTATTGCCTTTGTATTCTTATTTGAAGATTTTGGTGAGGCAATGGGGTTTAAGGGCCAAGATTGATCCCGTTTTGGTGCTTGATGCCAAAGGGGGAGAAAATAAGGCCAAAGCAATAAATGGATCAGCTACCACTTGAGAATTTTGAAAATAATAGAATAGAGCTTTTGGTTTGTCAAAACTCTCTTGTTGTCTCTTTTGTCAAAAGTTTGCCTCTTGTGGGGAGAATGTTTGATTATGGGAAAAAGGGGGAGTTTTTGAATCTTTGATCAATTTCTCTTGGAATACCTCTCTTTATGTCTCTACAAGTGTGTTTGACTTAGAGATAGGAAATTGAGGTTAATTTGCAAAAACAAACCAAGTGGTGGCAAAGAGTGATCCATATATGCCAAATTTGAATCAAAACCTTTTTGAGTTCATTTGCATTGATATTGCACTTCTTTTAGTTGCTCTTTGTTGTGTTGGCATAAATCACCAAAAAGGGGGAGATTGAAAGGGAAATGTGCCCTTGGGCCATTTCTAAGTATTTTGGTGATTAAGTGCCAACACAAGTGCTTTTGTGTTAATCTATGCAAAGTGGTGGACAAAGTGCAAATCAAGTCAAAAGGTATGTTTCTAGACTTAGTACATTGCTTTATGGACTAATGTATTGTGTCTAAGTGCTGGAAACAGGAAAAATCAAGTTGGAAAAGAGATGGCTTTGTGCAGTCTGGGTGCACCGGACAGTGACCGGTGCGCCAGGTTGGCTCTGGCGAGCTTGCTGCTCTCAGGACTTCGACGGCGGTGTACGGTATAAATCACCGGACTGTCTGGTGGTGCACCAGACTGTCCGGTGAGCCGTTCACAGGCGAACTCGTCGCTCTCGGGAGTTGATTAACGACGTACGACTATAATTCACCGGACTGTCCGGTGGTGCACCGGACTGTCCGGTGAGCCAATGGTCGGCCAGGCCAATGGTCGGCCGCGCGATCTGCGCGGGACACGTGGCCGAGCCAACAGCTAGAAGAGGGCACCGGACTGTCCGGTGTGCACCGGACAGTGTCCGGTGCGCCAATGGCTCTCAAACTCCAACGGTCGGCTTCGCCAAAGAAGGAAAGAAATCCGCACCGGACAGTGTCCGGTGGTGCACCGGACTGTCCGGTGCGCCAGTCGACAGAAGGCAAGAATTGCCTTCCTACAATGCTCTCAACGGCTCCTAGCTGCCTTGGGGCTATAAAAGGGACCCCTTGGCGCATGGAGAAGATATCCAAGCATTCTTTGAGCATAGTTGATCACTCACACTTCGTTCTTGCGCACTTGTTCGACATTCTTAGTGATTTGAGCTCCGTTCTAGTGAGAAACTCGTGATAGTCTCTTGAGCTCAAGTCTGGGTCTTGTGTGTGCGTATTTGCTGTGATCTTTGTGTCTTGTGTGAGTTTCTTATCCCTCCCTTACTCCGCGCTTCTTTGTGAACATCTTTGTAAGGGCGAGAGGCTCCAAGTTGTTGAGATTCCTCGCGATCGGGATATAGTAAAGCAAAGCAAAACACCGTGATATTCAAGTGGGTCTTTGGACCGCTTGAGAGGGGTTGATTGCAACCCTCGTCCATTGGGACGCCACAACGTGGAAGTAGGCAAGTGTTGTACTTGGCCGAACCACGGGATAAACCACTGTGCCATCTCTGTGTTGATATCTTTGTGGTTATTGTGTTTTGTTGAAACTCCTCTCTAGACACTTGGCATTATTGTGCTAACGCTTAACCAAGTTTTTGTGGCATTAAGTTTCAAGTTTTACAGGATCACCTATTCACCCCCCTCTAGGTGCTCTCAGGATCTGGGGAAGGGGGGAGGGCGCGCGCAGGGGGTGGGCAGGGGCGCCAGGGGCGCGCGGGCCAGACCGGGTCAGGCTGAGCCGGGCTGGGCTGGGTCACATCGCGGATCGAAACCCACGACACGTACGACCATTAAACGGAATTAAATCGCGAACCGAAATCCGAAACGGAATGAGACGAACATGCGACATCAGACAAAGAAATGCGCTTCGGCATGATGCAACACCCATGACACTTAGGTTTTGTTTATACATGACACAGACACCTGTCACTATACTGGTTTAAAATTGGGAAAAAGGAGGCGAAACCGGAAGAGAAAAGAGAGTAACGCCCGAATTTGGTGAGAGAAAAGAAGAAAAAAATTCTACTCCCAAATTCAGGGCGTTACAAACCTATCCCCCTTAAAAGAATCTCGCCCTCGAGATTCAGGGTTGGCTAGCAAAGAGCTTAGGGTATTTAGCCATCAGATCATCTTCACGCTCCCAGGTTGCTTCTTCCTCAGAGTGGTGATTCCATCGGACTTTGCACATTCGGATGGTCTTCCTTCGGGTGACTCTGTCTGTGGTTTCAAGGATTTGCGCTGGTTTCTCTGTGTAGGTCAAGTCCTCCTGGACCTCCAGACCTTCCACTGGGAACTGCTCTTCTGGCACACGCAAACACTTCTTCAACTGAGACACATGAAAGACATCATGCACTGCGGACAAGCCTTCTGGCAAACTGAGCTGATAGGCCACTTCTCCACGCTTTGCGAGAATCTGATACGGACCGATGTAGCGGGGTGCTAGCTTGCCTTTGACTCCGAATCTTCTGACTCCTCTGATCGGTGACACTTTCAGATAGACAAAGTCTCCAACTTCGAAACTCAGCTCTCTTCTTCTTGTGTCTGCATAGCTTCGCTGCCTTGATTGCGCTATCTTCAAATTCTCTCGGACCATCTTGATGTTCTCTTCGGCTTCAAGCAGAATGTCTGGCCCAAACACTTGCTTTTCTCCAGGGTGATCCCATTGCAATGGAGTTCTACAACTCCTCCTATAAAGCGCCTGAAATGGTGACATCTTCAAGCTGGCCTGGTAACTGTTGTTATAGGAGAACTCTGCATAAGGCAACTTCTTGTCCCATCCGGACTGATCTTGCAACGCACAGGCTCTCAACATGTCTTCAAGGATTTGATTGGTTCTTTCAGTCTGACCATCAGTCTGCGGATGATAAGCTGAACTGAAATTCAGATGTGTGCCCAAGGCTTCATGCAACTGCTGCCAGAAATGAGAGGTGAACTGCGTTCCTCTGTCTGACACTATCTTCTTTGGCACACCATGAAGACAAACGATCCGAGACATGTACAATTCTGCCAATACTGCACTGCTGTAGTTGGTCTTAACATGTATGAAGTGGGCTGACTTGGTTAAGCGATCCACTACTACCCAAATGGAATCGTAGCCGGCTCGAGTGCGAGGCAATCCGACTATGAAATCCATACCGATTTCATCCCACTTCCACTGAGGAATTTGCAACGGTTGCAACAATCCAGCTGGTCCCTGGTGCTCTGCCTTGATCCTTCGACAACTATCGCACATAGCCACATGCTCTGCGATTTCCCTCTTCATTCCGTATCACCAGAATTTCTTCTTCAGATCCTGATACATCTTCTCACTTCCAGGGTGAATCGAATAGGCTGTCTCATGAGCTTCCTTGAGGATCAACTCCCGAATAGATCGGACATTGGGAACACACAAGCGGTCTTTGAACCATATCACACCTTCCACGTCTTCCCTAAAATCTTTGCCTTTGCCTTCCAGAATCAGTCGCCGAATCTCACTGATCTTCTCATCATTCTTCTGCGCTTCTTTGATTTCCCGCTCCAGGGTAGGTTCCAACTCAATGGTGACTCCTCGCGAATTATTCAGAAATCCGAGACTCAACCTGTCAAACTCTTTGGCCAACTCATAAGGCATCAGACGAGCGACCATTAGATTGACTTGACTCTTCCTGCTCAACGCATCTGCCACTACGTTCGCTTTGCCTAGATGGTAATGAATCTCCAACTCATAGTCTTTGATCAGCTCTAACCATCTTCGTTGCCTCATATTCAGCTCTGAGTGAGTGAATATGTACTTTAGACTCTTGTGGTCTGTGTAAACATCACATTTCTGTCCATACAGATAGTGCCTCCATGTCTTCAGTGCATGAACCACTGCTGCCAACTCTAGGTCATGGATTGGGTAATTCTTCTCATGAACCTTCAGCTGTCGGGACGAGTAAGCCACAACTCTTCCCTCTTGCATCAACACACATCCCAAACCTGTGTAACAAGCATCGCAATACACCGAGAAGGGCTTGTGCACATCAGGCAAGACTAAGACAGGCGTTGTAGTCAACTTCTCTTTCAGCGCTTCGAAGGCCTCTTGACATTTCTGGGTCCACTTGAACTCGACCTTGTTGCCTAGCAAAGCTGTCATTGGTTTCACAATCTTCAAAAACCCTTCAATGAATCGCCGATAATATCCGGCCATTCCAATGAAGCTTTTGATCCCTCGGGCATCTGTTGGCGCTTTCCAGTTCAGAATGTCTACCACTTTCTTCGGATCCACAGCCAATCCTTCCTTGTTGATTATGTGACCCAAGAATAGGACTTCACTGATCCAGAACTCGCACTTGCTCAACTTTGCATACAACTGGTGCTCTCGCAATCTCTGCAATACCATCCTCAAATGATCTGCATGCTCCTCTTCGCTTTGAGAATATATCAGAATGTCATCAATAAATACCACCACAAACTTATCAAGATAGTCCATGAATACACTGTTCATCAGATTCATGAAGAAGGCTGGTGCATTTGTTAGACCAAAAGACATCAACGTGAACTCATACAACCCATACTTGGTAATGAATGCCGTCTTCGGAATGTCTGAAGGTCGGATCCTGAGCTGATGATAACCTGACCTCAGATCTATCTTGGAGAACATGCTGGCTCCTCTCAACTGGTCGAACAGATCTTCTATTCTGGGCAATGGGTACTTGTTCTTGATGGTGACCTCATTCAGAGCTCGATAATTGATACACATCCTTTTTGTGCCATCTTTCTTCTCCACAAATAGGACGGGGGCGGCCCAAGGCGAGGTGCTTGGCCGGATGTAACCTTTCTCTGACAGCTCATCAACTTGCTTCTTAAGCTCAACCAACTCTGGTCCGGATATTCTGTAAGCTCTCTTAAAGATAGGGGCGGTGCCAGGAAGAAGCTCTATAGCAAACTCAACTTTTCGCTCTGGTGGCATACCTGGCAAGTCCTTTGGAAACACATCTGGGAATTCGGACACAACCTTGATACTCTCAATTGGGTCTGCTTCACTGCTATCGACAACCATCTGATAACAACTTCATTTTCGTGGCTCAGGCGGGACTAACTCGGTCACCACTTCCTCTCCTAGTGGGGACACCAACTTGATCGTCCTCTTATCACAACTGATAACTGCCTGGTACTTATCTAGCCAATTCATCCCTAGGATGACATCTATTCCCTGAGTACCCATTACTATGAGGTTAGCGGGAAACGCTATCCCCCTTATTTCCACACATACATTCAAACAAATGCTATCGACTCGAATTCTACCACCGGCTGAGTCAATTTGAATGGGGGTTGACATGGTAGTTATTGGAAGACTATGTGCTTTTACCCATGATACGGTAATGAATGAATGCGTTGCTCCAGTATCAAATAACACTTCTGCAATATGGGAGTTGACTAGAAACATACCTACTATCATGCCGGGGGTCTCCTGAACTGCTTCAGCCTCCAGGTGGTTCAGTCTTCCATGATTGTAGCGCGGCTGAGAGCGGTTGCCTGCTCCAGGCTGAGACACATTCTGCTTCGCTGGGGCATTGGGGCCTGACTGCTGCTGGGCTGCCTTCTTCGGACATTGCATCATCAAATGGCCTTGCTCTCCACAGTGGAAACATGCTCTGTTTCCAACCGGAGCTGGCGCTGCCTAGCTGTTCTGCTGGTTTGCTGGGGCAGGAAGACGAGGTGCCTGCTGATTCTGCCTCTGGAACTGACCTCCTCCTGACTGATTGTTCTGGCGGTTCTGATACTGATGCTGAGGATACTGCCTCTGAAACTACTGCTACTGAGGTGGACGCTGGTTCTGCCTGAACTGCTGAGGTTGATTGCCTGAGAAACGAGGACGATTGCTGCTTCCAGGCTAGGGTCCACTGATCTTGCACTTGCGATCCTCCATCTACTTGCGCTTCCTCTCTGTCATGATTGCTCTGTCAATCAGGTGCTGGAATGTCGGGAAGGTATGATTCATCAGCTGATACTGTAGAGGGTCAACCAAGCCTCTCAGGAAACAGTACTGTCGCTTGGCGTCGGTGTTGACATCTTCAGGAGCATAGCGAGACAACTGCAGAAACCTGTCCCGGTACTCACTGACAGACGATGACCCTTACTTGAGGGCCAGGAACTCCTCCTTTTTCACTGTCATCAGACCTGCAGGAACATGATACTGACGAAAGCTACCTCTGAACTCTTCCCAGGTGATGGTGTCGGGGTTGGCATGAGTGGCGAGATAAGACTCCCACCAAGACTGAGCTGCTCCTCTCAACAGACGAGGACTATACAGGACTTTCTCTCTGTCATCACATTGAGCGGTATACAACTCTCGCTCCACTGTGCGCAGCCAGTCTTCAGCATCCATGGGGTCAGAAGAATGAGCAAACGTTGGGGGATGACCTCTCATGAATTCAACATGCTTGTCTCTGGGCATCTGAGGCATCTGAGGCTGAGGTGGTGGCTGTTGTTGCTACTGCTGCTGAATGGCGGCCAGAGTCTGACCAATGGCTTGAACTGCCTGAGTCTGCATCAGAAACATCTGCTCGATGGACATCGGGGGCGGGGGTGGCAGCTGCTGTTGCTGGGGTGCCTCATCCTGCTGAGCTGCTTGCTCCTGCTGAGCACGCCTTCCTCCTCTGCGCCTGTTTTCTGACATCTGCAGAATGCAACCACACATCAGAACTGATCTTGCAAATCTTGCAGCATAAGAAAAGAGTATAGAATTCTCCACAACACTGAACAGATGAGCATCTTCACTGATCTTCGACACAGACCAACACAACTTCTCGGATAAAGAGGAAAGTGGAATAGAAGGCTTCCCAACTAGATAACTAACTTCATTAATATATAACAGGTAAACCAAAATGTAGGGATGCCCACACTCTAGTGACAGTCATTACAAAGATCCAAATCCAGCATAGTTCATCATAACAAGCATAAAAGCACAGGATATAGCAAACTACCCTGTCTAACTAAGACTAAGAGCGAGACTAACGCTAGGACTAAGACTAAGACTAAAACTTCTATATTAAGCATTTATTACAAGACTCAACACTGACGATCTATGGTTCTAAGTCTATCTTGGTCTTGCAGTCGGGATTGCCATAAGGCTGGTGTCCATGCCGAGGTGAGTGGTACGGGTGCTGAGTCCCGACGGGAGCGGGGGAACCATCGTCCAGGTGACGACGTTCCGCGCGTTCAGCCCGCAGCAGGGAGATCTCAGCACGAGCCCTACTCAGCTCGTCTAATGCATGGTCTAGCTCTGTGTTTAGCACAGCAGCTAGGTTGACTGTGCTGCTCAACCTAGGATTGTCCTCACCGACAGGTGAAACAATCACGCCTCCTATGCTGCCAGATGGACGGCGGGGGTAATACTTCAGGTTGAGACCGTCGGCGACCCCGCCGAGCACTGAGCAGTAGTGCGAAAGCGCACGCCGTGCGACATCTTGCATGGCCGCCTCAGCTGAGTCCCGCTCAGAGATGGAATAGTGCTCCGAGCAGACCTCAACACCCCAGAGACTGTTCTCCGGACGGCACACCAAGCATGTCGCCTCCTAGCGGTCCGGGTAGACCCCGTGACTATGTTGGTAGACCACACAGCGATACTCGATGGACCAAGTACGCCGGTCAAGTGCCAAACATAGCAGGGTGTCGAGCGCATCGTGGAAGTGACACCCGCGAGCAGCGTCGCGAGTGATGGGTCAAGCAACCCATCCTTTCGGCTCCTAGTCAGCAGAAAAGTCGGTGTCGTGGCTCGAACTGCTGTCGCCACCTCCGTCGTCTGGGTCTCCTCCAGCAGCTACTCCAGGGGATAGGGCGCTCAGTGATGGTGCAGGGGCGCCTCCAGGGGGAGCACAGGGGAGCAGCTCCTCACAGACTCTATCTCCTGCTGGAGCGAGAAAGAAGAGCCCTGCAGCTCCTATCGTCGATGCTCCTACTCCTCATGCAGGCAGTGGTGCAGCCTCTCCAAGTGGCTAGACTGACTGGTCACGGGACGGTGAAGCGGACGCTCAGTGGGATGGGAGGGTAAGAAGGGGATGACAGACTTCCGTGCAGTGTGTCTAAGACGAGCCATCTACAAAAGACACCGCAAGCATAAGAGTGAGAACAGAACTAGTATGGCCAACAAATAATAAACCATAAATAAATGAAGGATCAGAATAAAACACAATTTTCAGCAAGGTATAATACATAGTAGAACATAGGTTTGATCGATATGACCAACTTTTGAAGGGATACCAAAGTCAAGGTGATAATAGGGGTCTATAATCCTTAGAACGACCATTCTACTCTAGGTTAGCGTTCCTACAGTCAGCACGACTTTGATACCACCTATGTCACACCTAGTTTTCGAAGGCAAACCAAATGCGAACCATGTACGTGCCAGGATCAACAATTCACGTACACAGCAGTTACATAACATGGACATCATCACACAGTGCTCAAATAGTATTAAAAAGGGAAATAATAGTCGATTACATCATTTGTCTGAGACATCCACATAGTCTTTACAATAAATCAAAGTGCGAAAACGAAACGTAGATAAACGCGGCCTTCACAGGCAGCCGACTGGGGGTTGCCGCTAACCCACGCCTAGAACTCGTCGTAGTCTTGGAACTCCTAGAAGTCTCCTTCCACGGCTTCATCTTCTCCTGAGCAGTGGTTGCAATGTGGACAACCTGGGGAAGGGGGGGATTTGGTGTGTAGAGCAAGGGTGAGTACACATCAACATACTCAGCAAGAGTCCTGTTTGGTTGTAGTGGACTAGCTTTATGTGGGGGGTAAGTCAAGCAGTTGCTTTTAGTCGGTCAGATTATTATTACTAGTAGAGAAAGCCAAGTTTTAGATTTAGCCCACGTTATTAACCCAAACGTACTCCTTTCCAAACGGAAAGAGTACCACTTACCATTACCAGAGTCAATTCCAAGAACCATCAATCTCATTGCCACCTGCAAATCTGAACATCTCTGATCAAGTACCACTAATCACTGGAGCTCCCTTAGCCGCTCATAACCATGAGCACGACTGATATATCAGTTTTCATACACTCTGCAGAGGTTGTGCACTTTACCCACAAGCCGTGATTCCCTTTCTGCCCGGAGAGAGCTACTCCCCATTGACCACTACCTAGGTGATCCAGCAGGGCATCACTACGTAGCCTTTACAAAGATTCCCCAAGGCTGTAGCCGCCCGTTAGGTTTCCTAAATGTACCGCACTCCTCCCCAAGGGACAAATCAACCTTGGCAGAGCGAGCCGCATACACCGAGCCCCATTGATGGCACGACGGCTAAGCGAACTACACCCCGGTTCCTCTAATTATTCAGCTAAGGGCATCCCACTCCACCCTCATGGTTGCACTGTTTTCCCGGGCGGTCATCCAACGAACAGGTCCTTACGGAGAGGCACTCGAGAAACCGCTCGAGCCCCCTTGAAGGTCATAAGTATAACATCATAATAAAAGAGGGGAAAACAACGTATCATTGGTAATTCTCATCATGTTCATTGATTAGAGTTGAGCAGTAGCATAAGACTAAGCAATAATAATCCAACCCAAATAGGTAAACAAGGACATGGATAACAAAAGCTAGTCGATCCTTAGGTGTAACTGTGAAATGCGGGAGGTGAATTAAAGAATGTATAGGACAAAGATAGGTCAAGGGACACTGAGCAGTAGTGGAAAGTGGAAAGTGGAATAGAAGGCTTCCCAACTAGATAACTAACTTCATTAATATATAACAGGTAAACCAAAATGTAGGGATGCCCACACTCTAGTGACAGTCATTACAAAGATCCAAATCCAGCATAGTTCATCATAACAAGCATAAAAGCACAGGATATAGCAAACTACCCTGTCTAACTAAGACTAAGAGCGAGACTAACGCTAGGACTAAGACTAAGACTAAAACTTCTATATTAAGCATTTATTACAAGACTCAACACTGACGATCTATGGTTCTAAGTCTATCTTGGTCTTGCAGTCGGGATTGCCATAAGGCTGGTGTCCATGCCGAGGTGAGTGGTACGGGTGCTGAGTCCCGACGGGAGCGGGGGAACCATCGTCCAGGTGACGACGTTCCGCGCGTTCAGCCCGCAGCAGGGAGATCTCAGCACGAGCCCTACTCAGCTCGTCTAATGCATGGTCTAGCTCTGTGTTTAGCACAGCAGCTAGGTTGACTGTGCTGCTCAACCTAGGATTGTCCTCACCGACAGGTGAAACAATCACGCCTCCTATGCTGCCAGATGGACGGCGGGGGTAATACTTCAGGTTGAGACCGTCGGCGACCCCGCCGAGCACTGAGCAGTAGTGCGAAAGCGCACGCCGTGCGACATCTTGCATGGCCGCCTCAGCTGAGTCCCGCTCAGAGATGGAATAGTGCTCCGAGCAGACCTCAACACCCCAGAGACTGTTCTCCGGACGGCACACCAAGCATGTCGCCTCCTAGCGGTCCGGGTAGACCCCGTGACTATGTTGGTAGACCACACAGCGATACTCGATGGACCAAGTACGCCGGTCAAGTGCCAAACATAGCAGGGTGTCGAGCGCATCGTGGAAGTGACACCCGCGAGCAGCGTCGCGAGTGATGGGTCAAGCAACCCATCCTTTCGGCTCCTAGTCAGCAGAAAAGTCGGTGTCGTGGCTCGAACTGCTGTCGCCACCTCCGTCGTCTGGGTCTCCTCCAGCAGCTACTCCAGGGGATAGGGCGCTCAGTGATGGTGCAGGGGCGCCTCCAGGGGGAGCACAGGGGAGCAGCTCCTCACAGACTCTATCTCCTGCTGGAGCGAGAAAGAAGAGCCCTGCAGCTCCTGTCGTCGATGCTCCTACTCCTCATGCAGGCAGTGGTGCAGCCTCTCCAAGTGGCTAGACTGACTGGTCACGGGACGGTGAAGCGGACGCTCAGTGGGACGGGAGGGTAAGAAGGGGATGACAGACTTCCGTGCAGTGTGTCTAAGACGAGCCATCTACAAAAGACACCGCAAGCATAAGAGTGAGAACAGAACTAGTATGACCAACAAATAATAAACCATAAATAAATGAAGGATCAGAATAAAACACAATTTTCAGCAAGGTATAATACATAGTAGAACATAGGTTTGATCGATATGACCAACTTTTGAAGGGATACCAAAGTCAAGGTGATAATAGGGGTCTATAATCCTTAGAACGACCATTCTACTCTAGGTTAGCGTTCCTACAGTCAGCACGACTTTGATACCACCTATGTCACACCTAGTTTTCGAAGGCAAACCAAATGCGAACCATGTACGTGCCAGGATCAACAATTCACGTACACAGCAGTTACATAACATGGACATCATCACACAGTGCTCAAATAGTATTAAAAAGGGAAATAATAGTCGATTACATCATTTGTCTGAGACATCCACATAGTCTTTACAATAAATCAAAGTGCGAAAACGAAACGTAGATAAACGCGGCCTTCACAGGCAGCCGACTGGGGGTTGCCGCTAACCCACGCCTAGAACTCGTCGTAGTCTTGGAACTCCTAGAAGTCTCCTTCCACGGCTTCATCTTCTCCTGAGCAGTGGTTGCAATGTGGACAACCTGGGGAAGGGGGGGATTTGGTGTGTAGAGCAAGGGTGAGTACACATCAACATACTCAGCAAGAGTCCTGTTTGGTTGTAGTGGACTAGCTTTATGTGGGGGGTAAGTCAAGCAGTTGCTTTTAGTCGGTCAGATTATTATTACTAGTAGAGAAAGCCAAGTTTTAGATTTAGCCCACGTTATTAACCCAAACGTACTCCTTTCCAAACGGAAAGAGTACCACTTACCATTACCAGAGTCAATTCCAAGAACCATCAATCTCATTGCCACCTGCAAATCTGAACATCTCTGATCAAGTACCACTAATCACTGGAGCTCCCTTAGCCGCTCATAACCATGAGCACGACTGATATATCAGTTTTCATACACTCTGCAGAGGTTGTGCACTTTACCCACAAGCCGTGATTCCCTTTCTGCCCGGAGAGAGCTACTCCCCATTGACCACTACCTAGGTGATCCAGCAGGGCATCACTACGTAGCCTTTACAAAGATTCCCCAAGGCTGTAGCCGCCCGTTAGGTTTCCTAAATGTACCGCACTCCTCCCCAAGGGACAAATCAACCTTGGCAGAGCGAGCCGCATACACCGAGCCCCATTGATGGCACGACGGCTAAGCGAACTACACCCCGGTTCCTCTAATTATTCAGCTAAGGGCATCCCACTCCACCCTCATGGTTGCACTGTTTTCCCGGGCGGTCATCCAATGAACAGGTCCTTACGGAGAGGCACTCGAGAAACCGCTCGAGCCCCCTTGAAGGTCATAAGTATAACATCATAATAAAAGAGGGGAAAACAACGTATCATTGGTAATTCTCATCATGTTCATTGATTAGAGTTGAGCAGTAGCATAAGACTAAGCAATAATAATCCAACCCAAATAGGTAAACAAGGACATGGATAACAAAAGCTAGTCGATCCTTAGGTGTAACTGTGAAATGCGGGAGGTGAATTAAAGAATGTATAGGACAAAGATAGGTCAAGGGACACTGAGCAGTAGTGGAAAGTGGAAAGTGGAATAGAAGGCTTCCCAACTAGATAACTAACTTCATTAATATATAACAGGTAAACCAAAATGTAGGGATGCCCACACTCTAGTGACAGTCATTACAAAGATCCAAATCCAGCATAGTTCATCATAACAAGCATAAAAGCACAGGATATAGCAAACTACCCTGTCTAACTAAGACTAAGAGCGAGACTAACGCTAGGACTAAGACTAAGACTAAAACTTCTATATTAAGCATTTATTACAAGACTCAACACTGACGATCTATGGTTCTAAGTCTATCTTGGTCTTGCAGTCGGGATTGCCATAAGGCTGGTGTCCATGCCGAGGTGAGTGGTACGGGTGCTGAGTCCCGACGGGAGCGGGGGAACCATCGTCCAGGTGACGACGTTCCGCGCGTTCAGCCCGCAGCAGGGAGATCTCAGCACGAGCCCTACTCAGCTCGTCTAATGCATGGTCTAGCTCTGTGTTTAGCACAGCAGCTAGGTTGACTGTGCTGCTCAACCTAGGATTGTCCTCACCGACAGGTGAAACAATCACGCCTCCTATGCTGCCAGATGGACGGCGGGGGTAATACTTCAGGTTGAGACCATCGGCGACCCCGCCGAGCACTGAGCAGTAGTGCGAAAGCGCACGCCGTGCGACATCTTGCATGGCCGCCTCAGCTGAGTCCCGCTCAGAGATGGAATAGTGCTCCGAGCAGACCTCAACACCCCAGAGACTGTTCTCCGGACGGCACACCAAGCATGTCGCCTCCTAGCGGTCCGGGTAGACCCCGTGACTATGTTGGTAGACCACACAGCGATACTCGATGGACCAAGTACGCCGGTCAAGTGCCAAACATAGCAGGGTGTCGAGCGCATCGTGGAAGTGACACCCGCGAGCAGCGTCGCGAGTGATGGGTCAAGCAACCCATCCTTTCGGCTCCTAGTCAGCAGAAAAGTCAGTGTCGTGGCTCGAACTGCTGTCGCCACCTCCGTCGTCTGGGTCTCCTCCAGCAGCTACTCCAGGGGATAGGGCGCTCAGTGATGGTGCAGGGGCGCCTCCAGGGGGAGCACAGGGGAGCAGCTCCTCACAGACTCTATCTCCTGCTGGAGCGAGAAAGAAGAGCCCTGCAGCTCCTGTCGTCGATGCTCCTACTCCTCATGCAGGCAGTGGTGCAGCCTCTCCAAGTGGCTAGACTGACTGGTCACGGGACGGTGAAGCGGACGCTCAGTGGGACGGGAGGGTAAGAAGGGGATGACAGACTTCCGTGCAGTGTGTCTAAGACGAGCCATCTACAAAAGACACCGCAAGCATAAGAGTGAGAACAGAACTAGTATGACCAACAAATAATAAACCATAAATAAATGAAGGATCAGAATAAAACACAATTTTCAGCAAGGTATAATACATAGTAGAACATAGGTTTGATCGATATGACCAACTTTTGAAGGGATACCAAAGTCAAGGTGATAATAGGGGTCTATAATCCTTAGAACGACCATTCTACTCTAGGTTAGCGTTCCTACAGTCAGCACGACTTTGATACCACCTATGTCACACCTAGTTTTCGAAGGCAAACCAAATGCGAACCATGTACGTGCCAGGATCAACAATTCACGTACACAGCAGTTACATAACATGGACATCATCACACAGTGCTCAAATAGTATTAAAAAGGGAAATAATAGTCGATTACATCATTTGTCTGAGACATCCACATAGTCTTTACAATAAATCAAAGTGCGAAAACGAAACGTAGATAAACGCGGCCTTCACAGGCAGCCGACTGGGGGTTGCCGCTAACCCACGCCTAGAACTCGTCGTAGTCTTGGAACTCCTAGAAGTCTCCTTCCACGGCTTCATCTTCTCCTGAGCAGTGGTTGCAATGTGGACAACCTGGGGAAGGGGGGGATTTGGTGTGTAGAGCAAGGGTGAGTACACATCAACATACTCAGCAAGAGTCCTGTTTGGCTGTAGTGGACTAGCTTTATGTGGGGGGTAAGTCAAGCAGTTGCTTTTAGTCGGTCAGATTATTATTACTAGTAGAGAAAGCCAAGTTTTAGATTTAGCCCACGTTATTAACCCAAACGTACTCCTTTCCAAACGGAAAGAGTACCACTTACCATTACCAGAGTCAATTCCAAGAACCATCAATCTCATTGCCACCTGCAAATCTGAACATCTCTGATCAAGTACCACTAATCACTGGAGCTCCCTTAGCCGCTCATAACCATGAGCACGACTGATATATCAGTTTTCATACACTCTGCAGAGGTTGTGCACTTTACCCACAAGCCGTGATTCCCTTTCTGCCCGGAGAGAGCTACTCCCCATTGACCACTACCTAGGTGATCCAGCAGGGCATCACTACGTAGCCTTTACAAAGATTCCCCAAGGCTGTAGCCGCCCGTTAGGTTTCCTAAATGTACCGCACTCCTCCCCAAGGGACAAATCAACCTTGGCAGAGCGAGCCGCATACACCGAGCCCCATTGATGGCACGACGGCTAAGCGAACTACACCCCGGTTCCTCTAATTATTCAGCTAAGGGCATCCCACTCCACCCTCATGGTTGCACTGTTTTCCCGGGCGGTCATCCAACGAACAGGTCCTTACGGAGAGGCACTCGAGAAACCGCTCGAGCCCCCTTGAAGGTCATAAGTATAACATCATAATAAAAGAGGGGAAAACAACGTATCATTGGTAATTCTCATCATGTTCATTGATTAGAGTTGAGCAGTAGCATAAGACTAAGCAATAATAATCCAACCCAAATAGGTAAACAAGGACATGGATAACAAAAGCTAGTCGATCCTTAGGTGTAACTGTGAAATGCGGGAGGTGAATTAAAGAATGTATAGGACAAAGATAGGTCAAGGGACACTTGCCTCCACCAACCGACTGCTGCTCAGGGGCTTCACCTACGAGTTCTTCGGGCTCTTCAACCGGATCATTCTCTATGCAGACACAAACATATATACATCCACACATTTAATACAAAAGAACAGTACACCATACAATAGAATGCAGTAAATAAACAGACGTTCCACGCGGGCTCGCAATTAAGGTTAAGAGAGAAAGAGAAAAAAAGACAGTTGAGAAACGATCACGTTACATTATTATAAATTAAACCACTCGCTTAATAGAAGAGAATTAATTTGGACACTATGTTTTAGCATAAAGTAAAGTCAAGTTCCATATTTAATCATTATAAACAATTGAAGATGAATGAAAGGGAGTGATCGTACGGCGAGACGAACGACATAACATTTAGATTGAATTAAGAAGTAAAGGACTCGCCGCGTGACAAAGTGCGCAACAAGACACTTGCATTACTTATAAAGGGACGTTAAGCATCGCGCGACGAAACGCACGACGGCATACATCATCAGAGCTGAGTTTAAAGTGGAACGTCACGCGTCTGGACGCGCGACGTCGCACCTTAAACAACCTAAAATTAAAATAGATCGTCGCGCGACGAAGCGCGCGACATAGCACATTAATAGAATCCGAAATAAGACAAATTCGTTGCGCGACGAAGCGCGCAACACAACACTTTAATAAATATAAATTAAAAGAATCATCGCGCGACGAAGCGCGCGACGTAGCACGTCGACTACACAAATTAACATCGATTAAAATGGGGTTAAGCGCAGTGCGACTACGATCGCACGAGCGAGAGCGCGCTACGCGTGCCGAAGGCACGCGAACTGTGCAGGCGCGCGGGACATGGATCGCCGGGGCACAGCCGAGGGTGGGGCGCGGGGCCGGTCACGGCCGCTGGGGCGCGCGGCGAGGGCGCAGCCGCCGGGGCACGAGGGAGGGAGGGGCTCACCGGGGCTGAGCGCGCGCGGGGGAGGGAGGGGCTCGCCGGGCGCGGGGACGCTGGGGCGGCGCGGGCGCGGCTGCGGGAGGGCGCGAGCGCACGGGCCGAGGGGCGGCGCGGTGGGGCGGCGCGGGCGCGCGAGCTGAGGGCGGCGCGGGGGCCGAGGGCGGCGCGGGCGCTAGGGCGCGGGGCACGCGCGAGCAGGGTAAAAAGAAGGGAGAGGGAGGGAGAGAGAGAGAGAAGGGAAGGGGAGGGGAAAACTCACCTCCGGGGATCCAAATTCCGGTGATCTCGACTCCAAACCCTAGGGCACCACAGGGAGAGAGAGAGAGGTGGAAGAAGGAGAGGGAGGTTACTGCGCGGGAGAAATCAAATGAGCCAAACATATCTGGGGAAGAGGGAGGGCGCGCGCAGGGGGTGGGCAGGGGCGCCAGGGGCACGCGGGCCGGACCGGGTCGGGCTGAGCCGGGCTGGGCTGGGTCACATCGCGGATCGAAACCCACGACACGCACGACCATTAAACGGAATTAAATTGTGAACCGAATTCCGAATGGAACGAGACGAACACGCGACATGAGACAAAGAAATGCGCTTCGGCATGATGCAACACCCATGACACTTAGGTTTTGTTTATACATGACACGGACACCTGTCACTATACTGGTTTGAAATTGGGAAAAAGGAGGCGAAACGGGAAGAGAAAAGAGAGTAACGCCCGAATTTGGTGAGGGAAAAGAAGAAAAAATTCTACTCCTAAATTCAGGGCGTTACAAGACATAGCAGAGCAGAAGGTACTACTGGGGTCTCAATTATCTGATGAGCAGGAAAAAACTTTGATAAGGTTTTTATTCAATAACAAGGATGTTTTTGCATGGTCAGCCAACGATCTCTGTGGTGTCAATAGGGATGTCATTGAACATTCACTCAATGTTGATCCATCCTTCAGGCCTAGAAAGCAAAAGCTTCGGAAAATGTCTGATGATAAAGCCGAAGGTGCTCAGAATGAAGTAAAAAGACTTCTCAGTGCTGGTGTCATCAGAGAAGTAAAATACCCAGAATGGTTAGCCAACACTGTCATGGTGAAGAAGGCCAATGGTAAATGGAGAATGTGCATTGATTTTACTGATCTAAACAAGGCTTGTCCAAAGGATGAGTTCCCATTACCGAGAATAGATTCTCTAGTATATGCAGCAGCTTCGTCAGAGCTCATGAGTCTATTAGATTGTTATTCAGGCTATCATCAAATTTGGATGAACAAGGAAGATGAGCCAAAGACCAGCTTCATAACCCCCAGTGGTACATATTGTTATCTTCGGATGCCTGAGGGGCTCAAGAATGCTGGAGGAAGCTTCAGCAGGATGACGGCCAAGGTCCTTCATTCTCAGATAGGCAGAAATGTGCTAACATATGTTGATGATATCATAGTGAAGAGCACGAAGCAAGAAAACCATATTAATGATTTGCTGGAAACATTTGCTAATTTTAGGCAAGCTGGCCTAAAATTAAATCCAGAAAAATGTGTGTTCGGAGTGAAGAAGGGCAAGTTCCTTGGCTGTCTAGTTTCAACAAAGGGGATCGAAGCTAATCCAAGCAAAATCAAAGCTATCCTTCGGATGGAGCCACCAAGCCCAAAGAAGGGGGCCCAACGGCTGACAGGAAGACTTGCATCTTTGAATCAATTCATATCTAGATCAGCAGAAAGAAATTTACCATTCTTTGAAGTACTAAAGTCAGTCGAAGTCTTTAAATGGGGTTCAACTCAACAGAAAGCCTTTGAAGAGCTGAAGCAATACCTGATTGATCTAACAACATTAACTCCACCAGTGCTAGAGGCTCCTTTGCTATTGTATGTAGCAGCTTCGCATTTTGCAGTAAGTGCGGCGCTTGTGCAGGAGAAGCTTGAAGGACAAACTAAGAAGCAAGTCCTAGTATACTTTGTCTCTGAAGTATTAAGTTTATCAAAGAAAAATTACACAGAATTGGAGAAAGTGTTGTATGCTGTATTAATGGCCTCCAGAAAGCTTTGGCATTATTTCCAAGCTTACCATATAATTGTTGCCTCATCACAGCCTCTAAAGGATATTATGAGGAACAGAGAAGCCACTGGAAGGGTTGGAAAATGGGCCGTGGAGCTCAATGAATTCACTATTGATTACGTGCATAGATCTTCAATCCAATCCCAAGCGCTAGCAGATTTCATCGCTGATTGGACGCCAGGGACTCACGAAGAGGAGACAAGCAAAGATGCCGAAGCTTGGACAATGTTCTGCGATGGTTCTTGGGGAGCCTTCGGTGCAGGAGCAGTTGCGGTTCTAGTGGCACCTTCAAAAGTCAAAAATGTTATGCAGTCAAGCTGGATTTCAGTTGCACAAACAATATTGCCGTATACAAAGCACTTCTATTGGGGCTTCGAAAGCTAAGGAGAATGGGAATAAGAAGGGCCATCCTAAAGACTGATTCCTAGGTTATTACGGGCCACGTGGACAAAAGTAGCAAGGCACGGGATTCGAAGCTTGAAAGATATCTGGATACAGTTTGAAGGTTGGAGGCTTCTTTCGAAGGTTTTTCTGTCAAGAATATTCCAAGAGGCAAAAACGAGCATGCAGATTTGCTAGCCAAATCAGCACCCCAAGGTCTCCCTCTACCTTCGGAAGTATTTTTCGAAACAATAAAGGCACCTTCGGTTGAACTTATGGAAAGAGCTGCACTTACCATTTCTCCAGTGCACAGTGAAGACTGGAGAACTGAAATCATATCCTTCCTCCAAGGCAACTGTCTCTCCGATGACGAAGTTTATAACAAGAGAATGGAGGCAAGGACAAAACCATATGTGATAATAGAAGGGGAATTGTATAAATATGGAGTTTGTTCCCCACTCCTTAAGTGTTTATCAAGAACCGAAGGTATTGAATTAATGAAAGAGATACATGCAGGTTTGTGTGGATCTCACATTGGGTTTAGGCCCTTATTGGGAAAAGTTTTTCGACAAGGATTTTACTGGCCGAAGGCAGCTTCGGATGCAGCAGAGTTGGTCCAAAAATGTGAAGGCTGTCAAAAATGTGCAAGAGACCAAAAGCAACCTTCATCTCTCACTCAGTTAATATAGCCCACTTGGTCGTTGCAAAGGTGGGGCCTCGATTTGTTAGGCCCGCTTCCACCAGCACAAGGAAATCTAAAATATGTTGTGGTTGCGGTAGAGTATTTTTCCATGTGGATTGAGGTGAAGCCCCTGGCCACAATAACTTCAGTCACTGTCCAGAAATTCTTCTGGCAGAACATTGTTTGTCGCTTCAGAGTGCCGAAGGCTATTACTATAGACAACGGAACACAATTCGATGCCGAAGCTTTCAAGGAATTCTGTGAACAGATTGGCACGAAGATTCATTTTGCATCAGTCAGACATCCAGAGTGAAATGGACTTGTCGAAAGAGCTAATGGCATTATAATGACGGGAATAATGAAGTTAATCTTCAATCAGCCCAGAGGAAAATGGCCAGATGAATTGATCAAAGTGGTTTGGAGCCACAACACAACAATATCAAGGTCAAAAGGTTTTACACCGTTCAAATTATTGTTTGGTGACGAAGCAATAACCCCAGAAGAAGCTAAGGCAGGGTCAATAAGAACAATGGCTTCAGCAGAGGACGAAGCTGATTATTCTATGGCAAAAGATGCTATAGAAGGGATCAGGCTTCAGGCTGTGGAGAACATCAATAAATACCAAGTCGAAACAATAAAATGGCGTGACAGAAAAGTTCGGCTAAAGAACATTAAGCCAGGGCATTTGGTACTTTGGAGAGTAGCCAACCCAGATACAGTAGGCAAGCTACAGCTGAAGTGGGAAGGACCTTTTCTGGTAATACCTTCGTCAAGACCCGGTTCTTACAGATTGAAGGATATGGACGGCAATGACATTCCTAGATCTTGGATTGCGGATGAGCTTCGGCGATATTATGTATAACTTGATGTAATCTTTTTATTTTCCCTATGGCACCCTTTTCCTTTCCAAAGGGGGAGAAAGGTTTTTAATGGGGCCATAGCATGTAATTTTTCTTTTCTTATTCAGCTCTACGAGAGCAAAATCCCCCAAAAAATGTAAATGTAAAATCTGAGCATGCACCATCGAGTGCAGAGAAAAAGGAAAAAACAGGGAGAAGCTTGAAAGTCGTCCCTAAGGGGATGCAGAGCACGACGAAGCTACAAAAAGCCATTCCTAAGGGAGCGCAGCGTAAGTTTTCTGCTCAAAAGTCGTTCCTAAGGGAATGCAGAGCCAAATATCGTCGAAATATAAGGCGAAGCGTGAAAAGTCAACGCGAATACCGCCGAAATAGAAGGCGAAGAAGTTCAAAAGACGTTCCTAAGGGGATGCAGAACTTACAGCGAAAAGTCAGCGCTGATACACCGAAAAATAAGCGGTGAAGCCGAAAAATAAGCAGCAAGGAGACTTCAGTCATTCCTAAGGGAATGAAGGCTATGGTTGTGGCTTCGTATGTGTGTTTGGACATTCATTTGCACGTCACATTACATCATACATTTGCATTCATAAAACATTCATTTAGACATACACAGGATCATCATCATCATACCATACAGACATGGGCACATGCTTCGGCTATAAGGATAAAGCTTCAGCAAAAAGAAAAAGAATCAGTTTCATGCTTCGTTGTGGACGAAAAGAAGGGAAGGTGTTTTTCGCCTTCGGCTCAAAAAATACAAGTTTCGTCCACATCAAAGCAGTTCACACATGGACAAAAAGGTAAAAATATATCACAAGGTATGCACAAATTTACAAAGTTGGTATCTGATCCTTAAAATTACAATATTTTTACAACGATATTACAAAATTTTCTCTAGAATTTTTCGCAGCAAGGTCTTCAGCTTTGACATTATCGAGCTTCGGGTCATCTGTCAAGCTTCGACTCATTGTTCCTCAGCTTCGTCATTCTGTACATATTAAAGCGGTATGAGAGAAGTGCAAAGTTCAAGGAGAAGGTAAAGTAATAGGCACAAATTTTTTACCGGCTTAAGGTGGCTTCAAGCTTCATCGCCAGCCATTTTTCGACCGCCCTTTACCCAAATTTGGGTTATGAATCTATTTCCTATACTCCGAGCTAGGCTGGGGATATAAATTAGATCTGTCAATGATAAGCTAAAATTTGGTCTGTTGACAATTTTCCATGCGTGCAGCCAGATTTCATGAAGGCAACAACTGTGCCCCGAGAAGCTAGCAGAGCGTAGAAATCAGCGTGTCCAGCTATAACTTCGTCAAGGGCATCAACCTCGCCTTCAATATGTTCAAAGGTTTCCGACAGGTTCTCAACCGAAGGACTGCATTTCTCAGCATTGGCTCCAACCGAGTTGAAAACCTGCTTTAGCCGCTGCAGGCATTGGGTGCCGAAGCTTAAACATTTTTCTTGAAGCTCTTTCAGTGATTTCTACAAATTTGAGTTTTTCTTAGCTTTAGCTTCGAGTTTGGTCTCAAAATTTTTCTTTTCCATGGAAAGTTCACTATTCAATCTAGCAATTTCAGCCTGGGCCTCTGCCAGTGAACTTTCCATGGTTTGAAGTACGAAGTCCTTTTTCTCCAGGGCAGTTTCGTGGTCTTTCATCATCTTCTCCAGGCCCTCAATTATAATTTCATTCTTTTTGTCCTCGAGGTCTTGTTGCATCCTTAGGACTTTGCACAGCAGTAAGCTCTAACAAAATAACCTTCATCAGATAACATCTTCATAATGAAACAATATGTAACACCCGGTTTTAAAGAACAAAGCCGGGTGCATCTCATACATGCGCCAGGAAGACAACATACATAATAACAGAGTGTATAGAGATAAATGTCATAAATCATCAGAGTAATTATTACGTAGCGGAAGACTTATTACAAAATAAAATAATAAAGATAAAACGAACTAAGGATCGATGGTGCCAATGTCGACTGAGAAACGCCACCTAGATCAGATCGAACTCCTCAGTGTTAGGCGGCTCCTCCTGAACCACCTGCTCTTCTCCTGTGGGGGGGGGTGTGAGACAGCAAGAGTGAGCTCACATACGATCATAGCTCAACAAGTCGTGGGGAATAATGTGACATGAACTCACCAAAGGTGGGAGTTCATGAAGTGTAAGGCTGATCAATGAAATAAAGGCTGAAGCTGAGCATTGCTTTTATAAGTTGGTCAAAATTTTATTAGCAATTACTAAGTGTAAGTAAATACCAAACCATAATAATAATAAGAAAACGTAATAATAAAATAATCCCAAATGCAATGAAATGACAGGTTAAGTTTAAGTTCCATAATTTAATCATGTGAGTGTCCGAGCCGCTCATGACCGTGAGCACGGCTAGTATACCAGTTTTTACACTCTGCAGAGGTTGCGCATCTTTACCCACAAGTCGTGTTACCCAATTGCCACAGAGTTGATCAGACTCCATACACCTCTACCTAGGAAGCGAGGCAGGGTACCACTACGAGGCCTTTACAAAGTTCCACTAGCTTCAGACTACCCGCTACAGTTTATGGGAAGATCCAGTAAAGGGTTCCTGGCTGATAGCCATCCCAGCAAAATCAACCAGGGACCTCCCCGCACTGACCTCTCCCCTACTGCCCTTGCCCCTTTCGGGTAAGGTAGCCCTCCCCTAGCTTTCCTAATTAATCAGCCAAGGGCGTCCCATTCCACCCTTGTGGTAGCACTGTTTTCCCGGGTGGTTCTCCATGTTCCCATTAACATAATGATCTTAACATGAACAAGGAATAATAAAACAGATGACAATGAACAATATAACGATGAGTGATGAATATCTCTATACCCAAATCCACATAAAGCAATAGCATGTACTACCCAAAACTTTAGTAGTAAAACCAGTGGTGAAGCAAGGTATAAAGATAGTCAAAATCTAGGGCATCCTATTGGGTCCCAGCAAAATTATCCTATGCAGATCATTATGAATAATAAGAACATGAATGGGTAAAAGAAGTGATCAAGGGCACAACTTGCCTTCCACGAGCTCCTGCTCAGCTACTTCAACTTGTTGAAGCTCTGGTTCCACAGTAGGTTGCTCGTCTACTCGCATCAATACAATACATACATGGTATAGCATAAATTAACATCACATCAAACATGCAAATAGAATATACAGTAATAAACTAGACATTAAAATATGATCACAGGAACTGGAATCATTAAATTTGGAGTTATATATTTTAAGTTATGGATTTTCTAAGGTTTTATGCATTTAATACAAGATTAAGTGAAAGAATAATTTTAATGTGTTTGTCATGTCAAAACAGAGGCACTAATGGGTAGACAATATTATTACAAAAATTTAGGAACTGGAATGGACCAATTTGGAGTTCATATGCATTTATTATGAATTAAACAAGTTTTGACATTTATTTATGCACTAAAAATTAATTTCAGATATTAATTCCTGATTTCTAATACTCTCTGGATCGGGCCTCGATTACAGGAAACTGCAGGGGCGCCTAGGTAAAAATCCCGAGACACAGGGAATAGTATAGGGTGGACGGCGGGTTGTTTTCACGTAAACCGAGGGACTCTTTTGAGAAATGGCTCGGCCGAAGGGGTATCCAACGATCCTGGCCGCAGGATCACTATCGGACGGTCACGATTAGATCGAATCACTTAACGAACCGGTACGCAATGCAGGCCCTCGGATCAAAGATCTACGGCTAAGATCTAAAACCAAGTCATAATCCTCCCTGGCCGCCGATCTGCCCATCGACGGACAGGATCAACCTGACGAACCGGTATGCAGACTTCTAATCTCGGCCGTTCGCTAGGATTTCAACGGTCAGGAGACCGTCTTCCTTCCCCCGTCGCCAAAACAGTGGCGCCGCCGCCCCAACACGGCGGAACGTCGCCGGACACCATCGATTCCCCGCATCGGAGCGCAAATCTCCAAATTCGACTGCCCTACACTTCGACCAATGATAGGCGAAGAAGATGGTACACCAATTACCTCGATTCGCGGCGAAGAAGTCCCTGGCCACGCGATGGCGCGGTCCCGCGGCGGAGACCCAACGACGGTGAGGAATTGCCGAACCTCCGATGCGCGAGACACCCCGGCAGTGAGGGTAAAACCCTCACGGACGCCCCTCCCTTCGCCTGGACGGTTTCTCAAGGCCAAATCGGCGGTGTGTGCCCGAGTCGGCTGCGGCGGCAAACCTTGCGCCGCACAATGGCCAGAGCGGTGGTCGGGATGGATTGAGGCGGCGAAAGGTTCAAGAGAGGTGCACGTGGAATCCCCCAGGACCCGGTATTTAACTCCACACCATCCGCAAGGTAGGCGTGATTCGGTTCAGCGTGCGTCGGGCCGACCTTTCCGGCGAGCTCCGCGGGGCTCGCATCGCTGGTTGACGGTCAGAGCGAAGGGATGACAGATGGGCCCCGGTTGACAGCGGTGAGTGAGTGAATGGCGCAAGCTGGCCCACTTGTCGGTGTCCGCGGCCGAGACGAGCGCACGAGGAGGCTGGGTAACTGGCCAGTGGCCCCGGCTTGTCAGCGAAGCATGCAGGCGCGAGACCGTTGTTCTCGCCTGAGACGGCCAGGCGGGGCCCATCCGTCGGCGCCATGCCGCGCGAGCCGCAGCTGGGCCGCCCAGGTGCAAAGGCTGAGTGGGCCGAATACTAAGAAGGAGAGCCCATGTAAGTTTTATTCCTTTTTCTTTTCATTTCCCATTTTCTTTCCTTTCTTTCAAAAATCAATTTGAATTCGAATTTCAATTTAAACTTGTGCCTAATTTATTCTTAGTTCATGTTGTGGGATTTAGAATACCTACTTTGGAAATATAATTATTTATATATTTATTTTCTATATTTTGTATAATCTTTTCCTTCTCTTTGTTCAAACCCTTAAATTTTAATTTAGGGATCAATTCAATCTTTAGAATCATTGTTTTGTTATTATTATTAACATTATTATTTTATTGAATGCACAAACAATAAAACTCCAACATGATGCAAATTTTTCTATCATTTGTTGGAATTAAGCTCTTAAATTTTGTGTAGGCTCTTTTCATGAAGCAAATGAGACATACAAAAATTGAGAACAACTCTCTCTATTATTCTTGGTATACAACTTGGAGTATTACAAATCCTACCCCCCTTAAAAAATAATCTCGTCCTCGAGATTCAAGAAGAACTAGGGAAAAGGTGGGGAAAATCTATACGAAGCTCTTCTTCTCTTTCCCAAGTTGCTTCATCTTCACCGTGGTGACTCCATTGCACTTTGCACATCTTTATAACCTTATTCCTTGTAACTCGAGTCAAAGTGTCCAAAATCTTGATAGGGTACTCAGCATAGGTCAAATCATCTTGAACACTAAGGTCTTCCATTGGTAGTTGCTCCTCAGGTACCCTGAGGCACTTCTTTAGCTGAGACACATGAAACACATTATGTACATCTGACAGATGATCGGGTAACTCCAGTTGATATGCAACTTCACCCACTCGTTTCAAGATCAAGAAAGGTCCAATGAAGCGAGGGGACAACTTTCCTTTAACTTTAAATCTCCTCATACCACGAAGTGGTGACACCTTCAAGTAGACATGATCACCCTCCTTAAACTCCAGGAGTCTTCTCCTATTATCAGCATAGCTCTTTTGCCTTGATTGTGCAATTCTCAAATTTTCTCTTATCATTCGAACTTGTTCTTCTGCCTCTTGTATAAGTTCAGGTCCAAAGAACTGTCTTTCTCCAGTTTGATCCCAATACAGGGGAGTCCTGCATTTCCTGCCATACAAAGCCTCAAATGGTGACATCTGCAAACTAGCCTGGTAGCTATTATTATAAGAAAACTCTGCATATGGTAAACTCTTCTCCCAACTGCCACCATGTTTAAGAGCACAAGCTCTTAACATATCTTCCAGCACTTGATTAGTCCTCTCTGTCTGTCCATCAGTCTGGGGATGGTAGGCTGAACTAAAATTCAACTTTGTATCCAAACTCTCATGCAACTTCTTCCAAAATCGAGAAGTAAACTGTGATCCTCGATCAGACACGATCTTCTTAGGCACTCCATGTAGACAAACTATCCGAGTCATATACAATTCTGCTAGCTTGGCCCCCGTATAATTAGTCCTCACAGGTATAAAATGAGCCACTTTTGTCAATCTGTCCACAATTACCCAAATAGAGTCATATCCTGCTGGAGTGCGGGGTAGTCCAACAATAAAATCCATACCAATTTCTTCCCATTTCCACTCAGGTATCTTCAATGGGTGCAATAATCCAGCGGGTCTTTGATGCTCAGCCTTAACTCTTTGACATACATCACACTTAGCCACATGAGCAGCCACATCTCTTTTCAGTCCATACCACCAATACTTTCGCTTCAAGTCTTGGTACATCTTAGTGCTTCCAGGGTGGATGGAGAAATCAGAATCATGAGCTTCTTTCAATATAGTCTCCCGAAGGCTATCAATCTCCGGAACACATATCCGATCTTTGAACCATATGGTGCCTTGCTCATCCTCCGTGAATTCCGGAACTCTTCCTTCAGTAATAAGTTCCTTGATCTCTTGAATCTTAGCATCACCAACCTGACCTTTACGAATCTCTTGCTCCAAGGTAGGTTCCAACTCAATGGTGACTCCTTCAGTATGAGTAACAATTCCCAAATTGAGTCTCTCAAAGTCTTTTGCTAATTCATCAGGTAGTTGGACAACGAAAGCGGAGTGAACATGCTCCTTCCGACTCAAGGCATCTGCAACCAAATTTGCCTTGCCTGGGTGATAATGAATCTCCAAATCATAATCTTTAATAAGCTCCAACCAACGGCGTTGCCTAAGGTTGAGATCCTTCTGAGTAAATATGTACTTCAAACTCTTGTGATCCGTATATACTTGGCACTTAGTCCCCATAATGTAGTGTCTCCAAATCTTCAGTGCATGCACAACTGCTGCCAATTCCAAGTCATGAGTGGGGTAGTTCAATTCATGCTTCCGCAACTGACGAGATGCATAGGCAATCACATGACCTTCTTGCATAAGCACACATCCAAGTCCTTGGCCACATGCATCACAATAAATGTCAAATCCCTTCTGCAGATCTGGCATAATCAATACTGGTGGAGACATCAATCTTTCCTTCAATTGATCAAAGCTCTCTTGACATTTCTCATCCCACTTAAACTCTTTTCCTTTCTCCAAAAGCGAGGTCATAGGCTTGGCAATCTTAGAGAATCCCTCAATAAATCTCCGATAATATCCTGCGAGTCCCAAGAAACTCCGAATCTCAGTAACTGTAGTGGGTACTCTCCACTCCATAATCTCCTTCACTTTAGCAGGATCCACTGCTATTCCTCCATTAGAAATAATATGACCAAGGAACGGCACCTTGTCAATCCAAAACTCGCACTTGCTAAACTTTGCGTAGAGCTCATTATCTCGTAACTTCTGTAGCACCAACCTCAGATGCTGTTCATGATCACTTTCATTCCTAGAATAGATAAGAATATCGTCGATGAATACCACGACGAATCTGTCCAAATACTCCATAAATACCTTATTCATCAAATTCATGAAGTAAGCTGGTGCATTGGTTAGTCCAAACGACATAACAGTAAACTCATATAGTCCATATCGAGTTGAGAAAGCCGTCTTAGGAATATCCGATGGTCTAATCTTCATCTGATGGTATCCCGATCGGAGATCAATCTTCGAGAGTACCCTGGCTCCTCTCATCCGATTAAATAAATCCTTAATGCGGGGTAACAGAAACTTGTTCTTCACAGTGACATCCTTAAGGGACCTTTAACCCACGCACATCCCTTGTAATCCATCTTTCTTCTTTACAAACAAAACTGGTGCTCTCTAAGGTGAAGACTTGGACGAATGTACTCAGCCTCTTGCAACTCCGTTAAGTGCTTCTTGAGTTCTTTTAACTCTTCTACAGACATTCTATACTGCTTGGCTCCAATATTATAGCAGTAACTCCAAATTCTCTACCCATAATGGCCAATGTCAATCTACGTGTCATTTGATTCACCACAACAGGCCCTTTAGGTGTAATTACTCTCATGGGTTTTCTCATATTGTCCAACACATTTGCACAAACCCAAAATCTCAGCATGACGCATAATTTTATTAGCAACACATGGGGACAAATAGACCTTTTTATTCCTCCTAAAATGGTATCATACCGAATACTAACTAAAGGAACATGTAGATCCTACAAATAGTAGTAATTTACATATATGTTTATGTAGCTTGGTGGAGCTGGTGGTGGTGGAGATGGTGGTTGCTCTTGTCGTTGTCTCTCCAACCGTGATTGCCTTATTTCTTGCTGTATCTCCAGACGGGCTTGACGTATTTCCTCGCGTTCTTGTCTTATCTGGCTTTGCATTTCGGTCATCATGTCTGTCAATTGCTGTATTACCAGCCTTTGGGTTGCGATCACTTGCTCGGTTTCGACAGGTGGGGGATTTGGAGGATTCATTTCTGTTTGCTGTTGCGTGATAATCTTTCCTTTCCTGGTATTGACCATCTGAGTTAGATACATAAGGTAAGAAAGAGCAGTAGACAAGGCAGTAATTACAATCATGTTATTTTGGGGGATTTATTAGCTAAGCAGATTAATATTTTACCTACTATAGCTAATACAATACCTTATGTTGGTACATGCTAAGATGTCCATCTATTCAATCAATCAAAGAAGCAAATCAGGCATTGATCATCAGAACAATCAACCAACATTTTTTTTTTAATAGAGAAAATAGTTTTAATTTGGTCTTAGGCCTCCTATCTCTTAAAAATGTCGTAGGGGTAGGGATTCCAAGGTTTGAAATCCATCTTGTCTTAGAGTAGGAAAGGTAAGAATGATCAGATGAGAACAGTAGAAGGTGAGACAGGATCAAGATAAGTTTAGAAAGAATCAGAGTAAGGTGAGTGTAGAATGAATCAGAATGAGATAAGTAGGTAAGGGTCTTGTCCATTTCTATCTAGGTTTCGTCCTACAGTCAACATTTCCTCTGATACCACTTCTGTAACACCCGGTTTTAAAGAACAAAGCCGGGTGCATCTCATACATGCGCCAGGAAGACAACATACATAATAACAGAGTGTATAGAGATAAATGTCATAAATCATCAGAGTAATTATTACGTAGCGGAAGACTTATTACAAAATAAAATAATAAAGATAAAACGAACTAAGGATCGATGGTGCCAATGTCGACTGAGAAACGCCACCTAGATCAGATCGAACTCCTCAGTGTTAGGCGGCTCCTCCTGAACCACCTGCTCTTCTCCTGTGGGGGGGGTGTGAGACAGCAAGAGTGAGCTCACATACGATCATAGCTCAACAAGTCGTGGGGAATAATGTGACATGAACTCACCAAAGGTGGGAGTTCATGAAGTGTAAGGCTGATCAATGAAATAAAGGCTGAAGCTGAGCATTGCTTTTATAAGTTGGTCAAAATTTTATTAGCAATTACTAAGTGTAAGTAAATACCAAACCATAATAATAATAAGAAAACGTAATAATAAAATAATCCCAAATGCAATGAAATGACAGGTTAAGTTTAAGTTCCATAATTTAATCATGTGAGTGTCCGAGCCGCTCATGACCGTGAGCACGGCTAGTATACCAGTTTTTACACTCTGCAGAGGTTGCGCATCTTTACCCACAAGTCGTGTTACCCAATTGCCACAGAGTTGATCAGACTCCATACACCTCTACCTAGGAAGCGAGGCAGGGTACCACTACGAGGCCTTTACAAAGTTCCACTAGCTTCAGACTACCCGCTACAGTTTATGGGAAGATCCAGTAAAGGGTTCCTGGCTGATAGCCATCCCAGCAAAATCAACCAGGGACCTCCCCGCACTGACCTCTCCCCTACTGCCCTTGCCCCTTTCGGGTAAGGTAGCCCTCCCCTAGCTTTCCTAATTAATCAGCCAAGGGCGTCCCATTCCACCCTTGTGGTAGCACTGTTTTCCCGGGTGGTTCTCCATGTTCCCATTAACATAATGATCTTAACATGAACAAGGAATAATAAAACAGATGACAATGAACAATATAACGATGAGTGATGAATATCTCTATACCCAAATCCACATAAAGCAATAGCATGTACTACCCAAAACTTTAGTAGTAAAACCAGTGGTGAAGCAAGGTATAAAGATAGTCAAAATCTAGGGCATCCTATTGGGTCCCAGCAAAATTATCCTATGCAGATCATTATGAATAATAAGAACATGAATGGGTAAAAGAAGTGATCAAGGGCACAACTTGCCTTCCACGAGCTCCTGCTCAGCTACTTCAACTTGTTGAAGCTCTGGTTCCACAGTAGGTTGCTCGTCTACTCGCATCAATACAATACATACATGGTATAGCATAAATTAACATCACATCAAACATGCAAATAGAATATACAGTAATAAACTAGACATTAAAATATGATCACAGGAACTGGAATCATTAAATTTGGAGTTATATATTTTAAGTTATGGATTTTCTAAGGTTTTATGCATTTAATACAAGATTAAGTGAAAGAATAATTTTAATGTGTTTGTCATGTCAAAACAGAGGCACTAATGGGTAGACAATATTATTACAAAAATTTAGGAACTGGAATGGACCAATTTGGAGTTCATATGCATTTATTATGAATTAAACAAGTTTTGACATTTATTTATGCACTAAAAATTAATTTCAGATATTAATTCCTGATTTCTAATACTCTCTGGATCGGGCCTCGATTACAGGAAACTGCAGGGGCGCCTAGGTAAAAATCCCGAGACACAGGGAATAGTATAGGGTGGACGGCGGGTTGTTTTCACGTAAACCGAGGGACTCTTTTGAGAAATGGCTCGGCCGAAGGGGTATCCAACGATCCTGGCCGCAGGATCACTATCGGACGGTCACGATTAGATCGAATCACTTAACGAACCGGTACGCAATGCAGGCCCTCGGATCAAAGATCTACGGCTAAGATCTAAAACCAAGTCATAATCCTCCCTGGCCGCCGATCTGCCCATCGACGGACAGGATCAACCTGACAAACCGGTATGCAGACTTCTAATCTCGGCCGTTCGCTAGGATTTCAACGGTCAGGAGACCGTCTTCCTTCCCCCGTCGCCAAAACAGTGGCGCCGCCGCCCCAACACGGCGGAACGTCGCCGGACACCATCGATTCCCCGCATCGGAGCGCAAATCTCCAAATTCGACTGCCCTACACTTCGACCAATGATAGGCGAAGAAGATGGTACACCAATTACCTCGATTCGCGGCGAAGAAGTCCCTGGCCACGCGATGGCGCGGTCCCGCGGCGGAGACCCAACGACGGTGAGGAATTGCCGAACCTCCGATGCGCGAGACACCCCGGCAGTGAGGGTAAAACCCTCACGGACGCCCCTCCCTTCGCCTGGACGGTTTCTCAAGGCCAAATCGGCGGTGTGTGCCCGAGTCGGCTGCGGCGGCAAACCTTGCGCCGCACAATGGCCAGAGCGGTGGTCGGGATGGATTGAGGCGGCGAAAGGTTCAAGAGAGGTGCACGTGGAATCCCCCAGGACCCGGTATTTAACTCCACACCATCCGCAAGGTAGGCGTGATTCGGTTCAGCGTGCGTCGGGCCGACCTTTCCGGCGAGCTCCGCGGGGCTCGCATCGCTGGTTGACGGTCAGAGCGAAGGGATGACAGATGGGCCCCGGTTGACAGCGGTGAGTGAGTGAATGGCGCAAGCTGGCCCACTTGTCGGTGTCCGCGGCCGAGACGAGCGCACGAGGAGGCTGGGTAACTGGCCAGTGGCCCCGGCTTGTCAGCGAAGCATGCAGGCGCGAGACCGTTGTTCTCGCCTGAGACGGCCAGGCGGGGCCCATCCGTCGGCGCCATGCCGCGCGAGCCGCAGCTGGGCCGCCCAGGTGCAAAGGCTGAGTGGGCCGAATACTAAGAAGGAGAGCCCATGTAAGTTTTATTCCTTTTTCTTTTCATTTCCCATTTTCTTTCCTTTCTTTCAAAAATCAATTTGAATTCGAATTTCAATTTAAACTTGTGCCTAATTTATTCTTAGTTCATGTTGTGGGATTTAGAATACCTACTTTGGAAATATAATTATTTATATATTTATTTTCTATATTTTGTATAATCTTTTCCTTCTCTTTGTTCAAACCCTTAAATTTTAATTTAGGGATCAATTCAATCTTTAGAATCATTGTTTTGTTATTATTATTAACATTATTATTTTATTGAATGCACAAACAATAAAACTCCAACATGATGCAAATTTTTCTATCATTTGTTGGAATTAAGCTCTTAAATTTTGTGTAGGCTCTTTTCATGAAGCAAATGAGACATACAAAAATTGAGAACAACTCTCTCTATTATTCTTGGTATACAACTTGGAGTATTACACAATAAAAGGTTGAGAATTTTACCTTAAAGTTAGCATAGAATAGGCTACCGGCGATATGCTGCCGCCGGTACCTGCTAAGGTCTGCTTCAACCTTTGGAAGGCCAACACTCTTTGATAGAGTGCCGACAACTTTCGCCCCAGTGCGGTCCCGAAGGCATCCTAAGCTTTCCTCTTTAACTCCCCCGAAGAGCAGAGCCCCAGGTCTGTACCCACAAGATATGGCATATTCCTTCAACTCTTCTTTTTCAGCCTTTGACAATTCTTGCCCAAGTATGTCCTGAAAATTGAAGTCTTCTTTTTTTGAGATATCTTCGGCTTTCTCTTTTCCTTTCCCAGGCACTATGGCCAGAGTTTGTTCAGCAACTCTAGCAGCTTCTTCCGCGGGCTCATTCAGAAGCAATGAACATGATGTGATTATTTATGATACGATGATGTTATCCCGATGAGGTTCTTGTGATTACTTCAGGGGACTTAGGCTGTTTCCTGAGTGCTCTCCGTAAGGACCTGTTTGGGGTGTGATAACCATGAGGGTGGAATGGGACGCCCTTAGCTAAATAATTAGAGGAACCAGAGGAGTAGTTGGCTTCATCATAGGGCCGTCAATGGGGTCCGAGCACAATACTTGCTCTGCCGAGACTGGTTGCAGAGGTTCTTGATTTGGTTTTGTTAGTCACCCTTCCTTTGGGGAGATGTACTTTGTATAGCAAACTGGAGAAACCTAACGGGCGGCTATGACCTCTAGGAAATCTTTGTAAAGTCTACATAGTGAGACCCTGCTAGGTCACCTTGGTAGTGATCAATGGGGAGGCTAGAACCCCGGGCAGAATGGGAATCATGACGTGTGGGTAAAGTGTGCGACCTCTGCAGAGTGTTAGAAACTAGTATATCAGCCGTGCTCACGGTTATGAGCGGCCTTGGGATCCTCTTCGATTAGAAGAACTCTGGTTACTTTTATGATGATGGTTAGCAATGATGGTTATAATTTTTAAATCTGGTATTTTCTCTTGGAGGGAGTGCCCATGGGTAATAACTAGGTTTATTACTAAAATTTGGCTCTACTTGTAGTAATTAAACTTGACCAACTGAAAGCAACTGCTTAACCTTAACTCCACATACAGCTAGTTCACTTTTAGCCAAACGGAACATTTGTTGAGTATGTTGATGTGTACTCACCCTTGCTTTACAAACCACCCCACCCCAGGCTGTCCCCACTGTACTCAGTGCTCAGGAGGAGATGTTGGCAACATGGAGGACTTTGAGGAGTTCCAGGACTACGATAAGTTCTAGTTTTATTTCAGTGGCAAACCCACAGTCAGCTGCCTGTGTAGGCTTAGCCTCTACGTTTTCGTTTCTCCGCACTTTGATATTAATGTTGAATACAATGGTTATGTATTAGACTCTGTGGATGTCTTGGACATCTTGATGTAATTAAAGTACCTTTCCGCTATTTACTTTGAGCATTGTGTGATGATGTCCAATTATGTAATCGTTGTGTACGTGAGTTCTGATCCTGACACATACACGTTCGCATATGGTTTTCCTTCCAAAACCGGGTGTGACAGATTGTGTGCTTGCATGGCATTCTAAAGAAGATAGTATCAGATAGAGGCACCCAGTTTACTTCTCATTTTTTGCAGCAGTTGCATGAAGCTTTGGGCACACACTTGAAGTTTAGTTCAACTTATCACCCGCAGACAGATGGTCAGATTGAGAGAACCAACCAAATTCTTGAGGATATGTTGAGAGTTTGTGCTCTGCAAGACAAGTTAGGTTGGGACAAGAGGCTACCGTATGCAAAATTCTCCTACAACAACAGCTATCAGGCCAGCTTGAAGATGTCACCATTTCAAGCACTGTATGAGAGGAATTGCAGAACCCCGTTGCCTTGGGACCAACCCGATGAAAGGCAGGTGTTCGGTCCAGATATTTTGCTTGAAGCTGAAGAGAATATCAGAATGGTCCGAGAAAATCTGAAGGCAGCACAGTCCAGACAGCGAAGCTATGCTGACACCAGAAGAAGAGAACTCAATTTTGAAGTGGGAGACTATGTCTACTTGAAAGTGTCACCCATCAGGGGAACCAAAAGGTTTGAAGTCAAAAGCAAGCTAGCACCTCAATACATCGGACCGTACCAGATCCAAGCAAGGCATGGAGAAGTGGCATATCAACTCAGCTTACCGGAGAATCTGTCCGTCGTGCATGATGTGTTTCACGTATCTCAGTTAAAGAAATGCTTGCGAGTACTAGAATAGTAGTTGCCAATGGAGGACCTTGAAGTTCAAGAAGATCTGACGTATATTGAGAAGCCAACTCAAATTCTGGAGACAGCAGATCGGGTCACTCGGAGGAACACTATCCGGATGTGTAAAGTCAAATGGGGCCATCACTCAGAAGAAGAAGCAACCTGGGAAAGAGAAAATGATCTGAAGGCCAAGTACCCTGAACTCTTTGCTAGCCAGCCCTGAATCTCGAGGGTGAGATTCTTTTAAGGGGGATAGGTCTGTAACACCCTGAATTTGGGGGTATAAAATTTCTTTTCTAAATTACCAACCAAATTCAGGTGTTCTCTTCTCTCTCTCTAGTTTCTCTCTCTTTCTCTTTTGGTTAGGGTTAGCTTAATTAGTGAGGGTTTATTTATTTTATTTTGTCCAAAACATTATGGATCATGAAATGTTGCATCATGTTGAGCTCCAAATATTCTTTGAATTGTTGCACATGTTTGATTTGGTTTGAAATTGAAACTTGGTTTGAATTTGAATTGAAAACCCTAGAGAAAATAAATAGAAAAGGCATTGGAAGTTCCCTGAAAATAGAAAAAGCCAATTTGGCCTAGTTAGCCCAAGTCGGCCCAGCTCGCACGCGCGCCCGCGCACCCGCCCGCACCCCGCCTGTCAGTCAGCCTTGCCCGCATGCTCTCTCCCCTCTCTCTCTCTCCCGCTGCCCGGTGGGCTAGTCCTATCGGTGCCATTCCTCGCGCCCTCTCTCTCTCCTCTCTCGTTGCTCGGTGGGCCAGTCCTATCGGCACTGTTTCTTTCACACGCGCGTGCTCTTTCTCTCTGCCTCGCGGACCCCACCCGTCAGCCCCTTCCGCGTCCCTAACCTCTCGCCCACGTTCCCCCGCCGTGGACGTGCCCACGACCGCGCGCTCTTCGGCCACGTTCTCACGCCCGCGCCCCTTTAGAAGCCCACACACCGCTCGTCCACATTCCCCCGTTCATTTGCGCCTCCAGCGGGGCTTGCTCACCCCCTCTCTCGTTGAGCACGCGACCAGGTAGCTCCGCCGCTGCTCACCGAAGGCCGCCATCCGTTCTGCGCCCGCTGTCGAACCCGCGCCCCTTCTCTGGCCTCGATGAGTTTCGCCTCGCCGTCAGCTACTCGAGACACCCTTCGGTGTGCCTTTTCACTCCATGGTTTGCCCGGCCCGCGCTCACCGGAGCGTTTCTTGCGCAGCCAGAGCCCACCGCCATCGACCCGAGGCTCCACCGCATCCTTGCCATCCCCTAGGCGCTCTTGGGTTTGCGCTTGTGGTAAGCAACCTCCCTGCGCCTCTATTTCCCCGTTTATTGCCCTAGCCATCGCGCAATTGCTCACCGGAGTAAGTTTGCACCGCCGCGGGACCTTTCCGCCGTGGTTTATGCCCTCTGGTGCTTCTGCGTCGACGTGATGCCCACAACCGTTTTCGCCGTGTTGCCCTGAACGTGTCTGACCCTTTCCCTAAGCCCCTAGAGCCCCACCGTGGCCGTCCCCCTCGTCTCCGGCGAGCCCTCGCCGCGGGATTGAGCGGCGCCACCGCGCTCAGGTCTGACCGCTAGCCGTTGGATCTTGGGCGTCCGTCCGAGATCTGGCGGTTTAGATTTAATCAGAGCCGATCTAATCTCAGCTCTCCGATCTAGATCCGACTGCTCTCCTCTCTTCCCCTCACCCGCGCCCCTACTGCTGGGCCCGGCCAGTCGGCCCCGCCCTGGTTCGCTGACACCCCGTCCTCGCCTGTCAGTCGTGTTCACGCGCTCGCGCCCGCGCGCACGTCTTCGGGATCTAATCTTGTCCGTTGATCTGCGATCTAATGGTTGAGATCGCCCGATACCCCTTCGCGTGTATTTTTGCTTAAGAAACCCTCGGGTTTTAGGAAATCAACCCGCCGTCCTGAGTTTTAGCGCGTAGGCCCCTGGTTTCTTTTAAATAGACCCCTGTGCTTTTAAATAATTACAGAATTGGACCTAATTTCGTATTTTAAACTTCAAAAGTTGTTTATTTCATATCTTTTTCATATGAACTCCAAATTTAGTGGTTCAAACTGAAAAATGTTCATAAGATTTTTCTCTGTCCAAATAAATTATGTTCATCTATAGTCTGTACACTTTAATTTTATACCTAGAATATAGGATTAATGTATATGTTGATTTATTCCTTTAATAAAATAAATAAAAAAGGAAAACCCTAGGGGTAAATGGATGTTTAATCTTGTGAGTTAAATAATGTGTAAGATAAGAATTATTCTCTGGTTTAACTTTTAGGTCTCAATAAAATGAATAGTATTAGATTATGTAATCATGGACAACACTTAAAGAGTAATCAACCCTTAAATAAGATTAGTTCATTTTATAATTTGATCTCCTTTTTCTTTAACTAATACTATACCTTTTGAGATGTGTTCCAATGTTTGTACATGTTTGATGTGCTGTTCATTTGTACTTTCCAAATGTATTGAATGTATGGTCGCTTTATTTAGACAACGAGCAGCCCGTGGTTCCTGAGTGTGTTACGGAAGATCTCCCTGAGCAACAACCTGGTGAAGGCAAATGTCCTCAGACCTATTATGTCATATTTTACTTTATAATTCACTGTCCCGCATTACATTATTGAAACTTAAGGATTGACTAGTCTGTATTTACCTTATCCTTGTTTACCTTTTTGGGTTAATCACGGTTAGCTTATGCTATTGCTTTACTTTAATCAATGAACATGATGTGAATACTTATGATACGATGATGTTATCCCGATGATGATCTTGTGATACTTTAGGGGACTCAGGCTATTTCCTGAGTACCTCTCCGTAAGGACCTATTTGGGGAGTGACAACCCGGGATAACAGTGCAACCATGAGGGTGGAATGGGATGCCCTTAGCTGATTAATTAGAGGAACCAGAGGAGTAGTTGGCTTTGGCGTAGGGCCATCAATGGGGTCCGAGCACAGTACTTGCTCTGCCGAGGCTAGTTGCAGATGTTCTTGATTTGGTTTTGTTAGTCACCCTTCCTTTGGGGAGATGTACTGTGTTTGTCAAACTGGAGAAACCTAATGGGCGGCTATGGCCTCTGGGAAATCTTTGTAAAGGCTACGTAGTTAGATCTTGCTAGGTCACCTTGGTAGTGATCAATGGGGAGGCTAGAACCCCGGGCAGAATGGGAATCACGACTTGTGGATAAAGTGTGTGACCTCTGTAGAGTGTTAAAAACTTGTATATCAGCCGTGCTCACGCTTACGAGCAGACTTGGGATCCTCTTTGATTAGAAGAATTTTGGTTACTTTTATGATGATGGTTAGCAATGATGGTTATAATTTTGATCTCTGGTATTTCCTCTTGGAGGGAGTGCCTCTGGGTAATAACTGGGTTTATTACTAAAATTTAGCTCTACTTATAGTAATAAAACTTGACCAACTAAAAGCAACTGCTTAACCTTAACTCCACATATAGCTTGTCCACTTTAGCCAAACAGGACATTTGTTGAGTACATTGATGTGTACTCACCCTTGCTTTACAAACCACCCCACCCCAGGTTGTACCCACTGTACTCAGTGCTCAAGAGGAGATGTTGGCAACATGGAGGATTTTGAGGAGTTCCAGGACTATGATGAGTTCTAGTTTATCTTAGTGGCAAACCCCCAATCAGCTGCCTGTGTAGGCTTATCTTCTACGTTTCGTTTATCCGCACTTTGATATTAATGTTGAAGGCTATGGTTATGTATTAGACTCTATGGATGTCTTGGACATCTTGATGTAATTAAAGTACCTTTCCGCTATTTACTTTGAGCATTGTGTGATGATGTCCAATTATGTAATCATTGTGTACGGGAGTTCTGATCCTAGCACGTACATGGTTCGCATTCGGTTTGCCTTCCAAAATCGGTTGTGACACTAGGCACCCCAAAGATTAGATCGGCAGGTAGCACTGCCTCCGACCCATACACCATGAAGAACGGGGTGTTTTCATGCAGAGCCCGGCTAGGCTGAGTTTGCAGGCTCCAGACTACGTATGGCAGCTCTCTGATCGACTTTCCTGCAAGCTTCTCGCTCTTATTGAATACCTTTTTCTGAGTGCATCCAGTATCATTTCGTTGGTTCTCTCCACTTGACCATTAGCTCTTGGGTGTGGCGCTGATGCTTACTTGATATGGATACTCCTTTGCTCATAGAAATCGAAGAACTCCGAGATAGTGAAGTTGGATCCTAGGTCAATGATGATACTATTTGGTATTCCGAACCTGAACATTATCTTCTGGATAAACTCCACTGCTTTTGCTGAGGTCAAGGAAGCAATTGGTTTGTATTCTATTCACTTCGTGAATTTGTCAATGGCAACCAGTACATGAGTATAGCCTCCCTAAGCTTTCTTGAAAGTTCCGATCATGTCCAGCCCCCAGCATGCAAACGACCAGGTTGAATGGTCTGCAGCTGCTGCACGGGCAAGTGCTGCTGTTTTGACAAGAATTAGCATGCTTCGCACTTCTGGACTAACTCGGCAGCATCATTCTCCGCAGTTGGCCAGTAGAAACCAGATCTGAAGGCCTTTTCCACCAGAGTCCTTGATGCAGCATGTATGCCACACTACCCAGCATGAATTTCATCTAATAGCTGTCTCCCGATGGCCGAGTGGATGCATTTCATGAGGACTCCCCCTGCGCCTCTTCTGTACAGCAAGCCCCTATGATGGTGTAGTGGGCTGTTTGCCTTGCAATGCGCTCTGCCGCAGCCTTGTCTTCCGGCTCCTCTTCATTTTTTATGTATCTGATGATTGGCTCTCTCCAGTCATTGGGATCTGCCTCTAGCTGACTCAAGGCGTTGCATTCTTCTATCTAATTCGTGATGATGCTTGGTTGCGATATTTCTTGGACGAAGATCCTAGGTGGAGTTTAGGCCCGACTGGATCCCAGCTTCGATAATGCATCAGCTGCTGCATTGCGATCCATTTCCACATGATGGAACTTCAATCCTTCAAACTTGTCTTCCAGTTTTCGCACGGCTGCACAGTATCTACCCATTGAGTTGGTCGAGTAGTCCCAATCTTTGTTTATTTGACTTATTACTACCAGCAAGTCGCCATACACCATCAGCTTCTTGATGCCAAGTGATATTGCGCTGCTCAGCCCATGGACCAGTGCTTCGTACTCTGCTGCATTATTAGATGTTGGAAACAAGAGCTGGAGTGCATACTTAAGTTGTTCACCTCCGGGAGCAATGAAGAGAATCCATGCACCCGCTCCTTGCAGCTTCAGCGAGCCATCAAAGTACATTCTCCATACTTCAGCAACTTCTGGGCTTTCTGGGATGAAGTCAACCAGTGCCTGAGTCTTTATCGCCGTGAGGGGCCGAAACTCTATGTCGTGAGCCCCGAGCTCGCATGCCCACTTGGCTATTCTTCCAATGGCTTCTTTGTTGTGGAGAATATCTCCTATCAGAAATCCTGTGACTACTATGACTTTGTGGTCGTCAAAGTAGTGCCAAGGCTTGTGAGCGGTTAGAAGTACCGTATACAGCGGCTTTTGGAGTTGAGGATACCTTATCTTCGAGGGCCTAAGGACTTCAGTGATGAAATAAACTGGATGCTACACCGGGTATGCATGTCCTTCTTCCGCCCGCTCGACTACTAACGCGGTGCTCACCACGTGAGCCATGCAGGAGATAGACAGGAGCAAATCTTATGCTGGCTGGCCAGGTGTAGCTCGGCGCGGTGGCTTGAGTACTGGCGGTGTGGTCAAGAACGTTTTCAGTGCATCTAGAGCTTCTTGTGCCTCTGTGGTCCACTAAAACTTGTCCACCTTCTTGATTAATTTATAAAATGGCATTCCTTTCTTGTCCAGCCTTGATATGAACCTGCTTAGAGCTGCCATGCGTCGAGTAAGACTTTGCACCTTTTTCTGCGACCGTGTCACTTCCATTCTCATGATGGCCTCAATCTTCTCTGGATTTGCTTCAATTCCTCGGTGACTGATAATGAATCCAAGCAGCTTTTCAGCTGATACTCCAAAGACACACTTTTCTGGGTTCAGCTTCCATCGGTAGCGCCTCAGTCTGTTGAAGACCAGTTGCAAATCTTTGATGAAGTTTTCTGAGTTTTCTGTTTTGATGACCACATCATCGATGTAAGCCTCCACCCGCTTGCCCTAGTGATCAGCTAAGCATGTTTGGATGACTCTCTGGTAAGTCGCTCCAGCGTTCTTGAGGCCGAACAACATGGAGGTATAGCAGAAAGCTCCAAATGGGGTGATGAAAGCAGTCTTCTCCTCATCTTCTTTTGCTAGGCTGATCTGATGATATCTAGAGTAGCAGTCTAGGAAGGAGAGCATAGAACAGCCAGCAGTCGAGTCAACTACCTAATCTATTCTAGGGAGCCCGAAAGGATCCTTCGGACAATGCTTGTTGAGATCAGTATAGTCGACGCACATGCGCCAATCAACTTTATTCTTTTTGAGTACAAGAACATGATTAGCTAGCCACTTAGGGTGCAGTACTTCCCTAATGAACCCTGCTGACACAAAGCGGGCTAACTCGGCTCGAATAGCTTCCCCTTTGTCAGGCGTGAAATGACGTAGCTTCTGTCGAATTGGCCTTGCTTGAGGATACACCTTCAATTTGTGCTCGGCTAGTTCTCTCGAGACTACCGGCATATCCGCAGGTTGCCATGAGAATACATCCCGGTTATCTTGCAGAACCGGACGAGCCCGCTTTCCTATTTGTCATCAAGGCTGGAACTGATGACGGCAGTCTTGCGCTCATCAGAGAATCCCGGATTAATCCTCTTAGTCTCTCCAGTCGGCCATATAGAGGTCACGGCTTGAGCTTCATTGGTGGGTATCGTGAGACCCTCCTCCTCCAACCTGGTGTTCGCCTACATGGGAAGAGCTGTCGAGGGCCCAGCGATGAAAGCTATTTGAATGGCTCCCCGAAAGCACTCTGCGGTGCCTTAGAAGTCAGCGCACACAGTGATGATTCCTTGAGGTCCCGGTATTTTTAGTATCATGTACGGGTAATGCGGAATGGCCATGAACTTTGCTAGTCCCAGCCTATCGATGATGGTGTTGTACCCACAGTCAAAGCATGCCACTTCGAACCTCAGGAACTCAGTTCTGTAGTTCTCTAGGGTCCCGAAGCTGATAGACATATAGATGTGCCTGAGCGGGTACTCCCCTTTAGTCGACACAATGCCGAAGAAAGGAGTATCTGACTCGGTGAGGTCTTTGCGTGCGACCCCAAGGCCTGAAGTGTCCGGGGGAAGGTGACATTGATGCTGCTTTCCCCGTCCACTAGCACTTTCTTCACCTGGCTCTCTCGGATCACTATATCAATGAGGAGCAGGTACTTGCCGGGGTGATCAAAGTTGAGCCATCGATCAACTCGGCTGAAGGTTATCGCATGCTTCGCCTACCGACAAGGAGTTAGGGCACTGGTGGTGGCCACCAGGACCTACCAGTCGTTGAGCTTTTGCTGCCTCCTATTCTCCTATGCTCCACGACCTCCAAAGATGATGTTGACCTCCCTGTTAACATGCAGAAACACTCTACCCCCTCTCCCTTCTTGCTGCTGAGGCTGCCTAGGCTCGCCAGACTCTCCACGCGGTGGGGAGGTGGTAGAGGCTGGAAAGGTCGGCTATGCCCGATGGAGTGCTTGAAGTCCCTGCAGTTTCATAGGGTGTGGCACATCTCCTTGTGGTACGAGCACTGGGCGTCGAGGATTTCATCGAGTGGCCATACCCCTCGACGTGGTGCACCACGGGCTCGAGCGACGGGTGGCCCAGAGGCGTGCACCTCCTCGCAGGGCCTCTTCTCCCAGCGCCTATCTGGCTGTTGGTTCGCGTCACGCCGTGGCACGAGTGGCGCATGTTTCATGCCTCTGATGAGGTCCTGGGCCCGTTCATCCGCGGTGATGTAGAGGTCTGCCTCCCGGAACAATTATTCGGAGGTGGCCGGTGCTTTCTGGAGTATGGCTCGGACGAAGGCCGAGTCATTGGATCCCCGGTAGAAGTCTTCAATCACCGCCGCCTCGGCGACTTCGGGGATATGGTTCCTCATGGTCTACAACCTCTTGAGGTATGACCAGAGCGTTTCATCGTTCTGACGCCTGATGGATTTGAGGTCCCACGGCTGCACCGACTTATCAGAGAGGGACTGGAAGTTGGCGATGAAGCGCCGACTGAAGTCGCTCCAATCGTCGATGCAGTGTCTCGGTAGATGTCAGAGCCACTGCAGCGCGTCTTGCCCTAGGACAATGGGCAAATACGTCGTCATCACGTCCTCCGTCACCTTGGCGGCCCGGGCGGCGGTCGTGTAGATGGCCAACCAGCCACCCGGGTCCTGCTTGGGCTCGTACTTGTCGATGTTGGAGACCTTGAAGTTGGGGGGCCACTGGATGGCCCAGAGACGCGGAGTAAGCGCGGAGACTCCACTCGTGTTTTCCTATCGGCGTTCGTGAGGTTAGTCCCGGGGAGGGGAGTCGGTTGTGTGTCGTCTCGACCGTCCCTGGAACAGGCCACTAGTCGAGGCCACAACCGACTCAGCTCGGGTGGCGCGACTTCGTGCCGGGACACCGTGATCCCGGTCATACTCCTCCCGGCGCCTTAACTCACTTTCGTGTCGTCGGTCACGCGAAGCGTTGATGGAGCTCCACGCGTCTCGCTGGCTGTTGACGGCGTGGCGTAGGTCGCTTGGAGGATGAGCGATGGGTAGAAGGTGATTAGCTGCTCGAGTAAGCAGCTGCCGGTAGCCTTCCGCGTCTGGGGTTCGTGGGAGGCCGTCAGCTATCTGGCTAGCACCCCTCCGACTTCACTTGGTGTGTTCATTGCACGAGCGAAGTCGGGGTATAGGTTCCTATCGATGTTTTGGGTCCGACCGCTCACCTGGGGTTGCCCCTCGAGGTGCTTTTTTTGGAGTAGGACGGTGTTACCGACTGTAGCTCAATGGTTCGTGCTAGACGCACGAGAGACAGTGGACAATTTTATATAGGTTCAGGCCTCTTAGAGAGGTGTAATACCTTACTTCCTGGTGTGGATCTTTCATGTGGTGGGTTACAAGGTGGTTTTCTAGTACGAGGGATGCTAGAGAGCTGATTAGACGGCTAATGAGAGAGATAGATATATGATGTTTGAGGGGGTGCCCCCTAGGCCTTATATACTCGACCGTGGGGCGTTACATGTGGATATGATAACAACGTGTGCCTAAGTAATAGTGAACCTACTGAGCTTATCTTCCTATAATTCGGCCGACTTATTATCATTCAGTTCCGACGCGTGAGGGCGTGGCACGGGAGAATCGGGTCACTGCCGTGGATAATGCTTAAATTCATTGGGCCACTTAGGCTCGAGTTGATCCAATCTTGCGTCGATCCACTCTACTAGACATTCCTCCCCAGGCCCACGAAGTAATGGCCTTGCGAAATAATGGGCCCAAGGCCTTTCGCGAGGTCTTCTAGCCTTCTAGTGGACCCGAGGGATATCTATCCCCCACAAGCCCCCAATCTTTGAGTTGATTTTGAAATAATCAGCCCAAAGATTTTAGGTCCATCTTACAGTTTTGATTTTCAAAATGTGGATGCTTTGACAGTACGCTTGTTAAGCTGTTGCTTCTGAGCTTTGATCGATCAACTTATGCTTTAGAGATCAGCATTTCGATTTTAGAGGTTGAAGGTTCATTGGGTGCACCAAAGGTGCACCCAATGGGTGTAGCCCCCGAGCTTTGAGTGGATTACTGAAAATAACCCACTCAAAGGTCTTCATTTCTTGCCTTTTAGAAGCCGTTGGTTCATCTTTGTCTTATGCTTTAGAAATCAGCATTTCATCATTAGTTCATGCTTTAGAGGTCAGCGTCATATCTTCAGTTTTATGCTTTAGAGATTAGCATTCTGTCTTTCTGGGGCTAATGATTCATTGGGTGCACCGGAGGTGTAGCCCCCGAGCTTTGAGTGGAATATTGAAAAATAATCCACTCAAAGGTCTTCATCTCATGCTTTGGAAATCAGCATTTTACCGTCAGTTCATGCTTTAGAGATCAACATTTTACCGCATGTTCATGCTTTAGAGATCAGCATTTGTTTTTGCCTTTGAGATCAGCAACGCGGGCTGCCCATGCCCGGTTAGGTTTGAAATTTATTTGATCGACGACAGATTGGACGCCCAGTAGATGGCTCTTGGCTGGTCTTCATTTTGCTTGGTGCTTCAATGCTTCTGTCGATTAGACTTGTACTTTGGCAGCTATTTTTGGCTTTCCTCCGATTCTTATCAATATCTTCCTTCTGTCTTATTCATTGCGTATACTGTATGGATGTGACTGCTTGGGAAAATCTATTGAAAATTCCTGGATGACCCCCCAATGGGTGTAGCCAAGGGACGGCTTGGTGCGCTAAGCCTTTAGCGGACTGCCTTTGAGTAGTAACTTGACGTGACCGCGGGGTGTAATCATATCGTCCAAATGGTGGACTTCAGATCCAATGGGTGATATGTTACGTGAAACGGCGACTGCTACCAGACTTGTTTCTAGACGATTTGAATGGCTTATTGAATATTTGCGATTGTTCAGTGACCGTGGTAGGAGATGAGCGGTTGCCTTCTGCCTCTATAAATAGCCTACTTGCTTCACTGGTGTCTTCACACATTTCCTAGCCGTTTGTTGCTTATACTCCTCTTTTCTCTTCTCTTCTACTCAATCATGGGCAAGAGCAAGAAGGGCGGAAGTTCCTCGCACCACTCCGGCGACAAGAGGAAGCGCGAGCCGAGTCCCCCCTCCGAGGACTTCAGAGACTCCGAGTACTCGGAGGAGTTCTCCTCTGAGTCCGAGGGGTCGCTGGTCTACGCCTCTCCCTAGGCGTCGTCCGATGACTCAGACGATTCCCAGGGGATCGCCGCCGAGGTGTGGACGTACATTCGGGCCATCGAGCGCTCCGGGCTCGAGGGCTCGGATGAGTCGGAGATCTCCTCGGACGAGGAGGACTCCTCCGACTCGTCCAAGGAGGGGAGCGGTGGCGACGGCGATGACGAGGGCGACGACGGCGATAAGGGCGACGGCAACGGCGGCAAAGGCGACGGTGGCAGCGGCAGGGCCAGTGGCAAAGCGCCACTGGCTTAAATATTAGTATAGATAAGTAGCAGTAGAAGTAGTATTAGTAATAGTAAAATAATGTAGTAGTAGTTAGTAGTATAGAATAGTGTAAGTAGTGTGGTAGTGTAGTAATGTAATGTAGCAAATAAGGGAAGGAAGGCTGGCTCATAATGGGTTGGTCTTTGATTTTGTGGAAGGACTTCCCTTTTATATGATGAAGAAGATTTCGGTTTGTTCTGTGCATATCTTTCACTTTCCCATCGTTCCTTTATAGTCAATCGATAGGTTATATTTACGCCCAACGTAGCCGTTGTTCTTAGAGATAACGCTCGAGTAACGACTTGTAATTGCTCAGTCGTATTTGATTCTGCCTGCATTTACGTAGAGAAGAACGACCGAGTTACTGCTGGTGTCTCCAGAGGTAACAGGAGAATTATGCTAGATTGCGTCGGCGTTTTAGAGGTAACAGCCGAGCTGTGTTGGGCCACGCCGGCGTTTCAGAAGTAACGGCTGAGTGGTGCTTGGCAACGTCAGCGTTTAAGAAATAACAACCGAGTCATGCTGGGCCACGCTGGTGTTTTAGAAGTAACAGCCGAGTGGTACTTGACGACGTCAGCGTTTTAGAAGTAACAGCCGAGTCATGCTGGGCCACGTCGGCGTTTTAGAAGTAACAACCGAGTGGTACTTGATGACATCAGTGTTTTAGAAGTAACAGCTGAGTCATGCCATGAAATCTTGTTTTTTCCCGAGTGATGACTTAGCGCTTTTTAGAAACCGTGTCTGACCCAGGAAAACCCCATTTATCTCACGTCACCGCACGCCTCTATGCTCTGAGCCCTAGCCTCACTTTTTGCCTCCAAACATCTTCTGTTTCCCTTTGATTTCGCTTCTGTTCAGTCCGCCGACGAGATTTCGATGGTGCCCAAGTGGAAGAACCAAAATTCTGCTGATGTGGTCATCCCTCCTATCGACCCCAACAGCTAGTTGCCTTTCGCAGGTAACCATATGTCTGTTGTTTCGGAGTCGGATCTCCTCCACCTTGTTGATGTTGGAATTCTTCCTCCAAAAGAACTTTGTTCTTGGTGGATTTGCCGTGGGGTTACTGTCCCAACAGAGGATACCCACGAGTCCATTGTTTACATCCCTTCTCTTATCCGCAGCCTTGCTCTTCCCATTTCTTCCTTCTTACGCGGTCTCCTTGACTTTTATAATCTGAATCTGACTGATATGAACCCCAATTCTATTCTGCAAATTTCTATCTTTGTTCATCTGTGCGAGGCTTACCTCGGAATTCTTCCTCACTTCGGTTTGTGGAAGTACTTGTATCACTGTCGTCCTGGGATGGCTGGGGGGCAGCACCAGCTTGTGGGCGCTGCGAGTCTGGAGATGCGCCACGAGAGAAAAACAGAATACCTTGATATCACACTTAAGGACAGCATTAAAGGATGGCGTTTAGAGTGGTTTATTGTGGAAAACCATGGCAAGTCCCTTCCCCTCGATCAGGGAGGCAGCCGGATGTGCGCACTTCGAGTTGGATTGAGTCTCCTACTGCCTTGGAGGTAGCGGAAGCCAAGGTCCTGCTTGCTGAAATTTGCTTGTTAAAGGGGAGAGGTCTGACCGCCGAGGCTGTGGTTGCTGACTTTGTTTTTAAGAATATTCAGCCCTTGAAGGATAGAGCATACCTAGCTTACTTGTATAGCGTTGTTGGGGACTTGTTCTCAAATGCTAAGAATTAAGAACAAGGCAACATAGAAAGTGTTAAATGTAAAGCTCCTTCGTCCCTACAAACATTATATCCCTTCAGATATAATGAATCTTGGACGAAGGTTACAAAGAAAAAGATTTTCATAAGATTGATTAACGGTAAAAAAGAATACATAAATAAAATACGAATAATGGCTTTAGTATTACCATCAACTTATCTTTAAATTCATGAAAATAAATTACAAGTATACCTTCGGATTGTTGGAAAGTAAAGATGCAGACGTAATATGAAAAAGCGTATGCCAAGTCAGCGTGAACAGTACGGGAGTGCTGTTCATCTATTTATAGGCACGGGACGCAGCCCGTGTAAAATTACATTGATGCCCTTTACATTTGATAATAACTTTATGGCAATCCTTCGAGGTTTAACTTGACTTTTTATCCCTAAGTCGGTTTCTCTTTTCCTTCGTCATGCCGAAGCTTTTCTGCACGTAGCTTCGTGATCGTCCTATATTTCGTCATGATCACTTTCCACCCCAGTCAAGCTTCGTCTTAATCATGCTCTTGTACTCTCGCTTCCTGACTCCGAAGATACCTGCTCACATGTTTCACTCGGAGAATATTGTCAAATCATGTTTTTGAGGAGCTTCGGAAGCCGAAGGCCCCCAATAGTAGCCCCTCGCAATATTAATTTACTGCATTGATAAATTCATATTGCGACATGGACGAAGGCTTTGAGCCGAAGGTCCGAAAAAACACCTTCCTTCTGCTAGAATAGCAGCAGTCATTGACAGACGGAGCCCTCCAGTTTCCGACACACTGGGTGTATAAATAAGAGCTCACCACAAGTTTATTTGGCACACTCTCTTGCCATCCGCTTTTACTCACCCAAAAAAAATTTTTAGCCTACACACAACAGTACTTGCTCGGTTTTAGATTTTTAAGCTTCGTTTTCGAGTGTGTTTTGTCTGCATTTTTCGAAGATGCCTGATGATAAGAAAGCCGTTGGTAGCTCGAAGCTAAGTCTTTCTGAGGAAATGCACCTGGGTTTTCTTGAATCAATGTCGAAGACTAATACGGAGAAGATTACCAGAGAAATTTTGGAGGGTTTTGTTGGGGCGAAGGCAAAGACGCCACCCTTCGCTCGAGGCCTTCGCCGTAAACGCCGGCCCGACGGAGACAAGACAACAGTCAGGGACACCCTTCGCCCCATACGACATCGGACGAAGACCTGTAGCGAGGTCATCCTACCATGCGGCCTCGTCCAGCGCGGAGGCCCACGTGTGATCCGGCCCATTGTAACAGGCCCTGCGTGGCCGCTGCGTGTTCCGGGCCTAATTTATAAAGGCGTCCCTGTAATTACAGTCTGTAACCCCACTTTATGGGAATATTCCGGGGATAACCTAGGTGTCTGAGGGCACATGCGTCCTTAACACGGGACGCTGGGTACCCGGACACCTATAAATACCCCCGCACAGCGCCCTTGAGAGGCTGGTTGAATAGTGCTTTTGCCATCACGTGCTAAAACCCTGTTTGTGCTATCACTCCCCCCCTGTTGGATCAACTTGCGCCCGTGTGCAAGTTTCAACATTTGGCGCCCACCGTTCATGCTACGAAAAAACCACCCGCGATGGCACCCAAGAAAGCTAGCTCGAAGGCTGACGAGGCTGCGAAGGCAGCACTGCTGGCCACAAGGAAGGGCAAGGCCCTCGCACTCACCCACTCCACTCACCAAGAGGCTGCTGAAGATGACGCCCTCCGCACCTGTGGCCCTGAAGGACAACCGCAGCCTCCCCCAGGCTTCGCCCCACCGGAAGGCGTGGACCTCACCGAGGACGGTGAGGTCCTCGGCTTCGCTCCACCGGAGGGCGCGGACCTCAATGAGGACGGTGAAGTCCTTGGCGTTTCAGCGGAAGAACAGCTACAGCTGCGCGCACTGCGCCTCAAGAATCGCAATCTCCAGAGGCAAAAAGAGATACTGGAGGCCAAGCGCCAGCGCGTGTCTGCACTAGCCAAGGTGCGGCAAATGATACGCGACGAAGAGCAGAAGGCCCAGGACCTCGAGCGGGAGATCGCGCTGATGCAGCGCGAAGGCCAACTCGGCCTGCAGCATGGGCCACCCCTGCAGCACCGCGCACAAGTGGAAGACACACACGAAGGCCACCGCGGCCTGCAGCATGGGCCACCCCTGCAGCAGCGCGCGCAGGTCGAAGACCCGCACTTCCCCCAGCGCGACTATGCCTTCCCAGCCGCCACGCCATTTCAAGGGGTCAACTACCTCGACGAGCGAAGTCCCCTGGCGCCACATCTGCAAGTGACACCTTGGCCTACCAACTTCCGGGCAGGGACCTATCCCAAGTACAACGGCAACACGGACCCTGCACAGTACATTATGAGCTATCAGGTCGCCGTTGCATCTTCCGGAGGGGACGACGCCACCATGGCCAAGTCTTTCATCATCGCCCTCGAAGGCCCAGCTCTCACCTGGTTCACCAGGTTGCCCCCGCTGTCCATTGACTCCTGGAGAAGCCTAAGGGACAAATTCCTGCTCAACTTCCAAGGGTACCGCCCGGACACCGACGCCTTGGCCGAACTCTCACTCTGCAAGTAGCTGGAAAAAGAGACTCTACGGGAATATTACCGCAAGTTCCTAACACTCAAGTCACAGCTGCCCTCAGTTGATGACCAGATCGCCATTCACTACGCCATCAGTGGCCTTCGTGCCGGCGTCCTTTACAGTCATTGCATCAGGGACCCGCCCAAGAACCTTCAGGAGTTATATCAACTATTTGAAAAATACGCCAAATCCGAAGAGCTCCACCAGCGCAAGGTTGAGTCCCAGAGAAAGCCCAAAGATGCTCCACAGTCCAGCCGCACGTGGACGAGGACTCCGCAGCCGGACTCCAGTCGAGACGGCCGTAACCAGCAGCAGGTGCACAACATCGCCAACCAGCACCCCGCTGGTGATGCCCCTCGCCGCCAGGAGTATCCCCCCAGGGCCGCGGAGGTGGAACTCGCGGTAGGGGCCGGGGACGCGCGCAGCCGCCGCGCCGATTCTACTGTCTCTTCCACGGCGAAGACTGCGCCCACCAAACAAAAGACTGCCCAGAAACGAAGGCCACCAGAGACAGGATGGCACGGGCGCAACCGGCCGACAACCCAAGGGTCGTCGCACACACTTATCAGCAACACCCTCCACCATATATCCACGCCCCCGCTCCGCATCCACCGCACCACGCTTACCAACACCATCAGGAAGTACAAATCGTACCTCCCCCACCCCCGCCTCCACACTAGCAACAACAAAACATCCCCCACCCCCACGCCCCCAAGCAAGAAGACTTCGTCGATCAGCCGTATCGCGGAGTCATTCATATGATCACTGGTGGGTCCAGTGTCGACTTCGACACCAAGCGACAAAAGCGGGACCACTACCGCAGCATTAACCACGTCGCCATCACCGGTCCAGTCATGCAGACGAAGTGGTCCCATGTACCGCTAACTTTCGACGCCCGAGACGTCGACCTGCGTAGCGCCCCCCACATCGACGCCATGGTCATCAACTGTAGCGTGGCAGGCTGGGACCTGCACAAAGTCCTCGTTGATAATGGCAGCCAGGCAGACATCATATTCCTCCATGCCTTCGACTGCATGGGCATAAGCCACAGCTTGCTCAAGCCTTCGGACAATCCATTATATGGCTTCGGCGGCAAAGGCACTTTTCCTATCGGCAAAATAGAATTGCCCCTCTCCTTCGGTGTAGCGCCCAATGCCCGAAGTGAGCAAATAACCTTCGACATCGTCGACATGGTGTATCCGTACAACGCGATCATGGGTCGGGGCTCCATCAACAAGTTTGAGGCAGCCATTCACGGATTGTACCTATGCATGAAGATACCAGGTCCGTTGGGCGCCATCTCGGTCTACGGCAATCAGCAGACCGCGCGCAACATAGAGCTGGACTTCGTCCCCGGGCAAAGAAATGTCCACTGCCTCACGACCCAGCGCGAAGTCCCAGCGCCCGCTAGCTCAACTGAAAAACAGCACAAGGCGCAGCTGCAAAGCAACGACGGGACCAAGACTGTCCCCCTCGACCTGGCCACACCCAAGCAAACAGTCACGATCAGCGAAGACCTCACCTCGCATGACGAGGAAAAGCTCCTGTGCTGCTTGTCCAAGAACAAGGACATCTTCGCTTGGTCAGCCCTCGACCTGGTCGGGGTCAGCCAGTCCATAATTGAGCATAGCCTGGGAATCGACCCCTCGGTAAGACCGAAAAAACAACGTCTTCGCAAAATGTCCGACGAGAAGACAGAGGCCGCCAAGGCAGAGGTACACCGCCTCCTGGAAGCCAAATTTATCGAGCCAGTGGCTTACCCCACGTGGCTCTCCAATGTGGTAATGGTGCAGAAAAAGAGCGGCAAGTGGCGAATGTGCATAGACTTCACCAGCCTCAATAAGGCCTGCCTAAAGGACAACTTCCCTTTGCCCTCGATCGACAAAATAGTCGATAGCGCGGCCGGGTGCGAGGTCATGTCACTCCTCGACTGCTTCTCTGATTATCATCAAATATACATGAAGGAGGAGGACAAGGACAGCACCAGCTTCATAACACCCTTCGGCACATATTGCTTTATCAGAGTGCCGGAGGGACTCAAGAACGCCGGGTCCACCTTCTCCCGGCTCACCAAAACAGTGCTCGAAGGGCAAGTCGGCAGAAACGTATTCACATACGTGGACGACATCGTCGTCGCCAGCAGGAATAAAGAGGACCATCTCGCAGACCTCGCCGAGACATTCGCGAACATGCGGGATGCACGGCTTCGCCTCAACCCCGATAAATGCGTCTTCGGTGTCCGCCAGGGGAAAATATTGGGTTATCTGGTATCGCACCACGGCATCGAGGCCAACCCTACCAAAATCCAGGCCATCATCAACATGGCGCCCCCGCAGTCAGCCAGAGAGGTCCAGCGTCTGACGGGCAGATTGGCCGCCCTCAACAGATTCATTTCCAAGTCTGCTGAGCGAAGTCTTCCCTTCCTCAAAACACTCCGCGGTGCAAAAGACTTCGCTTGGGGACCAGAGCAGGCGGCGGCCTTCGCCTCGCTAAAACAGTACATGATGGAGTTGGCCGTCCTTATGAGCCCCGACTCTTCGCTACCACTGTTGCTCTACGTCGCGGCTTCGCCGCACGCGATCAGTGCGGCACTGGTTCAGGAGCAGACAGTAGAAGGCGTGATCAGGCAGTGCCCAGTATATTATGTCCCCGAGGTGCTCACACCATCAAAGTGTAACATGACGGAGCTCGAAAAGATTGCATATGCAGTCGTTATGTCTTCGCGCAAATTGCGCCACTACTTCGAAGCATTCAAGGTCCGCGTCACCTCAGATAGGGGACTCGGCGAAATATTCAGAAACCCGGAGGCATCGGTACGGATTGCCAAATGGGCGGCCGAACTCTCCGGCTACCACATCACTTTCAAGCCCAGGACTGCGATCAAGTCACAAGTTTTAGCAGACTTCGTTGTCGACTGGACCGGGCCAATAACACAGCCAGAGCCGTCCACAGAGAAGGTTTGGACAATACACTACGACGGCGCTTGGTGCCATGCGGGGGCAGGCGCTGCTGCAGTCATCACCTCACCCGCCGGGGTCAAGCACAGATACGCGGCACGCTTAAGCTTCGCCCTGGAGTCTTACAGATGCACAAACAACATCGCAGAATACGAAGCTGTCATCCTCGGCCTCCGCAAGTTAAGAGCCCTCGGCGTCACCACCTGCATAGTCCGAACAGACTCCAGGGTAGTCGCCGGCCAAGTCGAAAAGGACTATGCAGCAAAGGACCCCGCACTTATGTAGTACCTCGCGGCCATCCGAAGCCTCGAGAAACAATTCAAGGGATTCACTGTGCAGCATGTGGACCGGGCCAAGAATGAAGAAGCAGACGCATTGGCCAAGGTGGCCGCCAGGGGTGAAGCCCTCCCCTCCGACGTATTCTATCACGTCATCGGCACACCAGCCGTCCGCAGCCCCGAAGGGCTCCAAATAACCAACGACAGCGAGGGCCAGCGCATGATCAACCTTATCATGACCGAAGACTGGCGGGCGCCAATAACCCTATACCTGCAAGGGTTCTATCACCCAGTCGACAGCAACGAGGCCAAGCGCCTCCACCACAGAAGCCGGGACTTCGCATTGATCGAGGGCTAACTGTACAAAAAGGGGGTCAGCCAGCCGATGCTTAAATGCGTCACCGAGACCGAGGGCGTTCAAATCCTGCGCGAAGTCCACAGGGGAACCTGCGGCTCCCACGCAGGCCCCAGGGCCCTAGCGGCAAAGGTGATACGACAAGGCTTCTACTGGCCCGCCATTATCTGCGCCGCGAATCGGGTTGTCAGATCCTGCGAAGCCTGTCAGAAATTTTCCCCACGCTCGGGGCGCCCCTCGCAGTTCACGAAGCTGATCGCCCACACGTGGCCCCTCCAGCGTTGGGGCCTAGACATCGTCGGGCTCCTGCCCACGGCTCAGGGGAACCTTAAGTTCACCTTCGTAGCCGTTGAATACTTCACTAAATGGATTGAAGCGAGGGCAGTATCCACCATCACATCGAAGACGGCCCAGAAATTCTTCTGGCAAAATATTGTTTGCCGCTTCGGAGTACCATCCGAACTCACGGTCGACAACGGCAAGCAGTTCGACAATCAAGATTTTAAAGACTTCTGCTTCTCCATCGGCACCAAGCTTGCCTTCGCCTCCGTGTACCACCCCCAGTCCAACGGAGTCGTGGAGCGCGCCAACGGCAAAATTTTCACAGCTGTCAAGAAAATGCTCCTTGACGACAAAAAAGGCAAGTGGCCCGACCTGTTACCCGAAGTGGTCTGGGCACTGAATACAACCGAATGCAGGGCGACTGGGTTTACCCCCTTTCGCCTATTATACGGGTCGGAGGCCATGACCCCGCAAGAAATAAAGCATCGGTCGCCTCGGACAGCCGAGTCGGCCGTCCCAGACGTAGATGAGCCAACTTCGAAGGATCTCATCGACGGAGACCGCGTCTTCGCCCTGCAGGCCCTGGACAAATACCAAGCCCAGACAAAAGCATGGCGCGACCAGGCAGTCATCCCAAGGGAATTCAGCAAAGGGGACCTCGTCCTCATCCGGACAGCTCGAACGGAGTCCAGAGGCAAGCTGGAGCCCATGTGGGAGGGCCCTTACATTGTCAAGTCGAAGGCCTCCCCCAGCGCATACAGGCTTGCAACGCCAAACGGCGAAGACTTAGAGCATTCCTGGAACATTGATAATTTGCGCAAATTTTTTGTTTGACTCATCAGGACCAGGCCGCCCTTGTAATTTGTAAAAACAATTCTGTTCTGGCCCGCACTCTTTTCCTCCCGGGGGTGAGGTTTTTAACGAGGCGGAGTCATGTAATATACAAGAGAAAAATCCCCCGCAAAATCCACGTCGAAAAAAGACCGCATCAACGGTCTTCGACATTCGACTAATGCAAAGTCACCGCGAGGCCCGGCCGCAGCCGCCCTCGCGTGCGACAAATCCGCGCAGAACTCGCCTAAGGGTGCAGCCGGATTATCACAACACGTGCGAAAAATCGAAGTCTTCCACGAAGACTATCCGCGCAGAAGTCGCCTAAGGGTGCAGCCGGATTAGCACAACAAGTGCAAAAAATCGAAGTCTTCCACGAAGACTATCCGCGCAGAAGTCGCCTAAGGGTGCAGCCGGATTAGCACAACAAGTGCAAAAAATTGAAGTCTTCCACGAAGACTATCCGCGCAGAAGTCGCCTAAGGGTGCAGCCAGATTAGCACAACACGTGCGAAAAATCGAAGTCTTCCACGAAGACTATCCGCGCAGAAGTCGCCTAAGGGTGTAGCCGGATTAGCACAACACGTGCGAAAAATCGAAGTCTTCCACGAAGACTATCCGCGCAGAAGTTGCCTAAGGGTGCAACCGGATTAGCACAACAAGTGCAAAAATCGAAGTCTTCCACGAAGACTATCCGCACAGAAGTCGCCTAAGGGTGCAGCCGAATTAGCACAAAAAGTGCGAAAAATCGAAGTCTTCCACGAAGACTATCCGCGCAGAAGTCGCCTAAGGGTGCAGCCGGACCAGCGCAATAAGTGCGAAAAATTCTAATTTGCCGCGAACACTATCCCTGCAGAACTCGCCTCAGGGTGCAGCAGGGACAGCGCATCAAGTCCGACGAACCGATTACAATGGTACAGCCGCACGAAGCCTAACAAGTGCAAAAACGGCTACACCAAACTATCCGCACAAAGGCCGACTACATGCGCACCAGACCAACATAACAAACACATCAGGCCAAGCACTTAACGCCTTCGCGAACATAGCCGGGTGTGCGAAGGCACACAACCTCATCATACAAGCCATTACTCATGTACAAGCGAGGGCATCGCATTCTACATCGGCTCGATCTTCGGAATAATTCCCATCTCCCTATAGTTAAATAGCATTATCCTAAGCTCCTCACCCGCGAAAAGGCTTCACAACTCCCCCTCACCTGCACCCACAGCGGCCGGCAAGGACAACAGTTCCTGCCTGCCAGCCCCACTCACACGAAGCCGACCAGCGTCCACTCCACTCACTCTACGCTTCGCAACCGCCCTTCGCCGCCTACGCCTAGTGCTCGGACCAGACACAACATCAGCATCCGCAGCTTGCGACGAAGCCTCCGCCACTGCCACATCCAAGGCCGCAAAGTAGTCCAAGTCCTCATCCGACGACTCTTCGGTCCATTCAACAGAGCTCCCAGAGTCACCGAACTCGGAAAATTTAGACGCAGACTCATCCGATTTATTCCCATCATCCACGGTCGAAGCCGCCCAAAAATTAGCAGTAGCGGTTGCGTGCGCAGGCCCAAAATCTTGAACCTGCGCAGCAACCAAGGTTCAGCAACAATATCCAAAATTTCCTAACTACCCACACCCACTAGGCCACCTGCGAAGACCCAGCCGTCGCGGGAGCCTCCGCTGTCGCCTCCGCAGCCTCCGCCACAGGATCCTCAGCCCTCGGCGCAGCAGTTGACGACGGGTCTCCGCTGGTCGCAGTGGCTGCAGGGGCATCGGGAACGCCTTCGGCGCTTTCCGGGGGCGGCTCCGGAGCGTCCTCGGGCACAGCCACCGCCGGGTTCGGCTCCGGGTCAGGCAGCGCGCTGTTCAAAGCACCGAAGTCATCCACCCTCTCGCCGCGCACCGCCTGAGGCACAGCACACAGACTCAGCAAACCCACATTTAACCCACATTAAACAGACGCCAAACAAAAGCCAAACATTACCTGACTCCTCGCCGTCTCGGCCCGCTCCCTGACCACCTCTCGACCGTGGGGCCCCACATCCGGTCGTAGAGGGCTCCGGCGGATTCCTTCATTACAGGGTCCTCAACCTTGTAGATATCACGCTCCAAATCCTCATCAGCTTGGTCAAAGACCTCATAGTGCCGGCACCCTTCGCGAGAGAGCGCGTTCATCGCCCCCTCGCAGGTGACCAGAGAAGCATAAGACATAAACCCCTCCACGATGGTGGGGAGCGCCTGCAGCTCCTCCTGCACCCACTCAAGGCAGCGAAGTCTGGGCTCTCGGTCCGGCACTTCAAACTCACCGGTCCGCGCGCCCAGCTCACGGTATGAATCCATGAGCTGTTTGCGCGTCCGCTCAGCCTCCGTGCGCGCCGAGGCCTCGGCCCTCTCCACACGGCTCTGCAGCGCGTTGAGCCGCTCCTCCAGCTGCTCGGCGCGCTGCCTGGCAAGGTTGCCCTCCGCCCGCGCCAAGTTGGCCTCCGCCTGCGCAGCCTACGCCTTGGCGAGGGCCTCAGTAGCCTCCTCCCTCTCCGCCGCTAGTTGGCGCCGGAGGTCAGCCTTCTCCCCCTCTAGCACGGCCACCTTGTCCGCCAGCTTGCGACACTTACTGTCGGCGGCCGACTTTTCCCGGACGGCGTCAGCATGTTGCGTCCGAAGTCTCTCGACTTCGGCAGACACAACCGCCATCAGGGCCCCCGACGCCGCGCAGTTTGCGAAGTCAGCCGCCTACAAGACACACATAAGACCACAGCCCCGGCGAAGCCGTTCAAAAAAAAGAAAAGAAAACCGAGCCGAGGTCTAGCTCAGCGCACCTGACTTAGCGCCTCCTTCATCTCCTCCAGCCGGCAGGACACGGCACCCACCTCGTCCCTGACGGCAGCGAGTGCCGGTATCTCGCCACCGGCACAAAGTGCACTGCCCTTCGCCCTTGGCACCACGGCAGCCGCTGTGGCCGCCGCGGCAGGCGGAACAACAAGAAGCTGGTCTTCGTCCGACCATGCGATGCATCAACAAATTAAAAAAAAGAGGAAAAAAAACTCGAGCCAACGACTTACCAACAAGATAATCGTCCACACTAATGTCGGTGGCGAAGTCAGCAACGCGCTTGCCAGGGGGCGGCAACCCTCGAGCCGCCTTCGCAGCCTCCAGCAACCCGCTGGACGAAGGGGCAGCCTTCGCTGACTTGGGACCACCGGTGACGGCCGCCTTCGTAGCATCCGGCGCCCTACTGGATGCAGGGACGGCCGACTTAGCCGCCAGCGGCGGCTGGCCTCCGCTGGGGGCAGTAGCCTTCGCCGCCCCCCGCTGCCTCTTCGGCCTGGCTTCATGAAGCCTGACGACCGCCTGGCGCTTCTGTGCAGCTCCCTGGCGATCCTTGTCCATCACTGCCGACACAACAGCAGCAATATCCCGCCCGTAAGGAAACACTTTCCAAACACGAACCATGCGAGATGTAAAAAAGTCTTCGCCGGCCGCGCGGGGGACAGGAACATTCTTAGGCCACCAACCCCCGGTAACCCTCAGCATCCGCGCCGAAGACTCCCGGAGCTCGGGCGAAGACATCCTTCCCCCCGGGGCCGCGCATGTCCTCATCAATTCTCTAGCAAAACCATCAGAAACCCCAAGTCCTCCCAAACCAGTACCTAGTTTCCTCTTCTTAGACGGGACGGCCGCCGGCGTGGGGTCGTCTCCAGACTCCACCACCGGTTTCTTCCCGCGATGATCCACATCGTCTTGGCTGGGATAACCGCCATACGGCAGACGATTCAACTCAAAAACCCTGTTCAAGCGGTCATTTGACCCGCGAATGTCCCAGCTGCGTTGGCCCTCTGTCCTAGGCACATACCGACCCATGATCCGCACCATCCCATCCTCCGCCTCGCGCACAAAGGCGGCCGGATCACGACTCTGCAGATCCAGCGCGAAGGCAGGACTTCGCACCAGCTTCCCACCGTGGGAAGGCATCTGGCGAGGGCACACTTCGCCCAGCGCCCAGCCATGAGCCAAAGGCCATACCCCGAATGCCACAAACTCCTCAACCAAATCGCGCCTGCTGCTCAGGCCGGCGGCGCACCGAAGGGCCCCTTCGTCCGCATCCTCATCCGCCACATCGAAAGGCGGATATGTTGAGTAAAAATGTGAGCACATCTCGAACACGGGGAGCCCCGGATGGTCTTCGGCTGTACCCTCCGCGACGTAGAACCAAAAATCCTGCCAATTGCCCCATTTGTTGCGGGCGCAAGGAACCAACTCAACTACCTGCATCGTGGTCTTGCCGGTCTTCGGCGTAAATGTACAGGACCCAAACTGGGCAACTTCACTTCCAATCATCCTCTTCTGCCAGTGCAGGCAAAAATACTTCGCGAAGACTTCGACTGATGGCTGCCCGCCGTACGAAGTCGTCGCCCAGACATACTTCGACAGAGCCACCACGGCATTCGGAGTCAGCTGATGGATCTGAACATTAAATCTGCGCAGGACTTCTCCAACAAATCGGTGCACAGGCAGGCGGAGACCGGCGGCAAAAAACGCCTCGAACACAACCAACTCGCCTTCCGGCTCGGGGACTTCCTCCGTCCCTGGGACACGAGCGACCCCACCGCCAAAGTAACCAAGCCGCTGCATATCCTGCACGCGGGCCGACGACATCCGCGACACACCAAAATCCACAGTATCGCCGGCGTGCAACTCCTCCGCCGCCACAGTACTCAGCGTTTCCTCAGACGACGCGTCAGTCGGCGGCGAAGCGGCAACAGAAGAAGAAGAGGTCGGCATCGCTACGTACCGTCGGCGGTGGCGGGCGGTCTGCTTCACTCGAGCTAGATCTCCGGTGAACAAGAGCAAGGAGGGCAGACGAGCAGCAGAGACGGTGGAGAAAGCGGCTAGGGTTTTCACGGAGCGCGGAAGAATAAATTTCAAAACGCGCCGCCCCCCGCCCCCTTTTATACACAGGGCGCGGCGCTTCGGGAAACCCGCAGTCCCACAGTACGGCGTCAATCAACGGTCATGTCAAAAACCCCCGCGGAACCACTTCGAGCGAGGGCAGCGTCTCCGCCATCTAGCGATGTCTTCGGCACCAGATGACTTAGTCGAACTGGTCCCTCGGAGGGCAAATGTTGGGGCGAAGGCAAAGACGCCACCCTTCGCTCGAGGCCTTCGCCGTAAACGCCGGCCCGACGGAGACAAGACAACAGTCAGGGACACCCTTCGCCCCATACGACATCGGACGAAGACCTATAGCGAGGTCATCCCACCATGTGGCCTCGTCCAGCGCGGAGGCCCACGTGTGATCCGGCCCATTGTAACAGGCCCTGCGTGGCTGCTGCGTGCTACGGGCCTAATTTATAAAGGCGTCCCTGTAATTACAGTATGTAACCCCGCTTTATGGGAATATTCCGGGGATAACCTAGGTGTCTGAGGGCACATGCGTCCTTAACACGGGACGCTGGGTACCCGGACACCTATAAATACCCCCGCACAGCGCCCTTGAGAGGCTGGTTGAACAGTGCTTTTGCCATCACATGCTAAAACCCTGTTTGTGCTATCACTCCCCCGCTGTTGGATCAACTTGCGCCCGTGTGCAAGTTTCAACATTTGGCGCCCACCGTTCGTGCTACGAAAAAACCACCCGCGATGGCGGCCGGAAAGAGCTTTGCTGTTGCCCCGAAGCTTGCGAGGAGCACTGTGGCCTTTGTTGTTGACTGCCTTTGTCATCACTTTGGGTAGAATTGTGAATTGACCTGACATGCCTCGGATAAAATCTTCCTCCGAAGCCCCTGGCCATTTTAGAGAACCTTAAAGCTTCCTCCCTTCTTTGGCGAAAATCATTGTCAGCTCGAATATACTCGTCCATCTTCTAGAGCAGCTTCTCCAAAGTTTGAGGAGGCTTCCTGGCAAAGTACTGAGCTGCAGGTCCTGGCCGAAGCCCCTTGATCATGGCCTCAATGACAATTTCATTGGACACTATTGGTGCCTGTGCCCTCAGACGTAGGAACCTTCGGACATATGCCTGAAGGTATTCTTCGTGATCCTGAGTGCACTGGAATAAAGCTTGAGCAGTGACTGGCTTCGTCTGAAACCCTTGGAAGCTGGTTATCAACATATCCTTCAACTTTTGCCATGAGGTGATTGTCCCTGGCCTAAGGGAGGAGTACCAAGTTTGTGCGACGCTCCTGACAGCCATGACGAAGGACTTTGCCATGACCGCTGTGTTGCCACCGTACGAAGATATAGTTGCCTCATAGCTCATCAAGAATTGCTTCAGGTCTAAATGACCGTCGTACATGGGGAGCTAGGGCGGCTTGTAAGACTGTGGCCAAGGAATAGCCTGCAGTTCTGTTGACAAGGGAGAAGCATCATCAAAAGCAAAATTTCCGTGATGGAAATCTTCATACCAGTCGCCCTCGTTGTAGAGGCCCTCTTGATGAAGCTCTCTGCGGGGGCCTTTGGTTCTGGTCATCTTGAGCAAGATGTCGAAGCTCTTCAGAGGCCTCGTCTATCTGCCTTTGAAGATCAGCTAGACGGGCCATCTTCTCCTTCTTCCGTTGGACCTGTTGATTGATCATCTCTAAATTTTGGATTTCTTGATCCAAGTCGTCCTCCGGAGGCGTTGGACTGGTGACCTTCCTCTTCTGGCTTCGGGCCTCCCTAAGAGAAACGACATCTTGATTGGGGTCCAGCGGCTGCAGAGTGGCAGCCCCTGTCGCTGAAGCTTTTTTAGGCGGCATGACGAAGCTGACGCTTGCCGAAGGTGTTCAAAACTTCGGAAAATGGGTGTGAGTTCACCGGAGGTGGGCGCCAATGTTGGGGACTTGTTCTCAAATGCTAAGAATTAAGAACAAGGCAACATAGAAGTGTTAAATGTAAAGCTCCTTCGTCCCTACAAACATTATATCCCTTCAGATATAATGAATCTTGGACGAAGGTTACAAAGAAAAAGATTTTCATAAAATTGATTAACGGTAAAAAGAATACATAAATAAAATACGAATAATGGCTTTAGTATTATCATCAACTTATCTTTAAATTCATGAAAATAAATTTCAAGTATACCTTCGGATTGTTGGAAAGTAAAGATGCAGACGTAATATGAAAAAGCGTATGCCAAGTCAGCGTGAACAGTACGGGAGTGCTGTTCATCTATTTATAGGCACGGGACGCAGCCCGTGTAAAATTACATTGATGCCCTTTACATTTGATAATAACTTTATGGCAATCCTTCGAGGTTTAACTTGACTTTTCATCCCTAAGTCGGTTTCTCTTTTCCTTCGTCATGCCGAAGCTTTTCTGCACGTAGCTTCGTGATCGTCCTATCTTTCGTCGTGATCGCTTTCCACCCCAGTCAAGCTTCGTCTTAATCATGCTCTTGTACTCTCGCTTCCTGACTCCGAAGATACCTGCTCACATGTTTCACTCGGAGAATATTGTCAAATCATGTTTTTGAGGAGCTTCGGAAGCCGAAGGCCCCCAACAAGCGGTGTCACCGACCCAACCCAAGTTACCAATAGGAGAATTCCTACTGAGGATCTGGTGAGCCGACTAGACATGATCTTGAGAGGCAAAGTATCAAATGTTGGTGCTCCTGTTGCCTATTCTGCTTGGAATTTGCCACCTCCTAAGTCCTTTTTTTAGTTTCGTGTCTAATCCTCCTGCTGATGATAGTGGCCTAGGTCTTAGAGTGCGACCCTCTCCCGAAGATATTGAGGTCTTGGTTGCTTCTCTTTGTGATCTTCCCAATGATGAGAGGCAAGTTCATTTTGAGATGCTAGTGAGTCCAGATGATGCAGAAATGAATGTTGTGCTCGACATGCTGGCTGGAGATTCTTCTGACTCAACCCCTGCTAAAAACAATGGCTGTTGCGGTTATACCAGAGATTGACAGAACAGTGGACACCCGAAAGCCTGAGGGTACTCGTCCGAAGCATCTTCGCCAGGTCAGTCGTCCGGCTGCGCCTGCTGAAGAAAAGAAGAAGAGAAAGAGACGGCTTTGGCGATTGTCATGCTTGGACCAGGATGCTGGCCCTTCTGCTCCTGTTGCTGAAGAAGTACCAACAGAAATCTTGACTGGAGTTGATCCCACTGGTGGTATACCCGTTGAAACTGACCCCAATGGGTGTGGCCATGCACCAATTGACCCCAACGAACATATCCGTGCACCAGTTGAGCCTAATGGGTGTGACCCTGCTGATGCTGACCCCAATGGGTGTGACCCTGTGCCATCTATTGTCCGTATTGTTGACGAAGACGAAGAAGAAGTCCCACTAATTCGGAAGAATAGTCGGTGTTATAGAGGCAGTGGGATGGGATAGCGATATTCCTTCTCTAGCTCTGCCTGCTCTTGTTAGACTGCAATAATTATCCATAACAGATTTTGATCAGGCTCTCGAGGATGTTGTTCCTGAGGATATGCTGTCAGAGCCAACTGATGGTGATATGATGGACGTCTACTCTGACACTCCAGATGTGGGATTAGAGATATCTTGGGCAGCATCTCGCGCATCATCGACCTTGGAGGGCGGCCTTCGGTGCCAAGAGGTTGGTCAAGATTGCTCGATTCCCATGGAGGTGACTGAGAATCCTTCAGCCTTAGAGGTGGCCGTTGTAGAGAACTCAGTCATCAAGGGCGGTGCTGGCGGTTACCCAGCCCCCGAGGGTGTTGCCGGTAATGATCCGGCTCGGGTGGGTAGCGCAAGCTATGACCCAGCCCCCGAGGGTGTTGTCGGTGGTGATCTGGCTCCGATGGGTAGTGCGAGCTGCAACCCAGTCCCCGAGGGTGTCCAAGCGAGCTCCCCTTCTCATACCTCCATGGATGTCCACGTCGGGTCGTCTCCACCACATTCTGGTGGAGTGATAGCAGTGCATGCTTCTTTAGCTTCAAGCAAGGGAGTCGCCTTAGAGGTCGGCGCACCGGATGCCGGAATTACGATATCTGCCAGTGGAGCTGAATCAATCCCTGACGATGCTCTTCAGATTGTCCCGGTTGATATTCCTTCGTCGAGCTACGACCCAGCTTCTCATGACTTGGGATTTTCTTCGCTCTTTTCCAATCTTCAGGTAGCCTGGCTTTTTCTGTTCTGTCAGTACTTCTGGCAAATCACTTTCTTTGTACTGATTTGTTTTTAATATCAGGCTTTGGTTGATGGGATGGTTGGTCAATTGAGATCACATGGTGTCTCTATCCCAGAAGGAGTTCTGCTGCAGTGGAATCCGTTGCTGCTTCAGAAGCAGATATCTGATTTGAAAATGTCGAATGCTGGTTAGTGTTTTCGTTTGTTCCCTGGCTAACTGATTAGTCTGTTTTTAACCGTGTATCCTTCTTTGGCTGCTTTTTGTTAGATATGACCCGGTGATACTCTGAACTCGAGGAGAAACATCTTCAGTATCAAGCCGACTCAACCCGGCGGTACTCTGAGCTTGAGGGGAAGTATTCCTAAGGTCAGATCGACCTGGCCCGGGTTTCTGCTTCTTTAGACGATGCAAATTCCTTGAATTCCTCTCTTAGTGTTTAGCTTGACTCTGAAAGGGCAGCTAGCGAGGTAAGCTTACTTGATAGGATCTGATGTGACTTTACTGCTTACTGGATACTTGAGAGCTGATTCTCGTCTATAGGAGGAGAAACGGGCACTTGCGGCTTCTCGCGATAATCTTGATAGGTTGTATCATGACGCCAGCAATTCTCTGACCATCTTGGAGAGGAGCCACCGCTTTACCATGGGAGATCTGGATCATCATCGTCACGAGCTGCAAGTATCCCAGGATGAGATCCTGCGTCTTAGGCAGTTGGTGTCGAGCAAGGACTCCATCATCAAGGATCTACGCGCCTCCAAGAGATCAGTTGCCTAGGAGCTAGAGGTCGCTCGACTGGCTACCAAAGTTGCAGAAGACAATCCCATCATTTTGAAGGCTCAGCGCAACAAGCTATGGACAAAGCCATTCGCGCAGGGCGGATCTTGATGAGAAGGCTGGGTGTAGTTGTTCCTGATGATATAGTTGTCGATGTCAAAGCTGCTCCTGACTCCTCGAGTTGCCCTTCTTCCTCAGTTGCTCCTGAGAAAGACATTGCCAAGTAGAGATACTGAATACATTTGTGAACTATATGTGTGTGTGATCAATGTGCTCGAATATTCGGTTAGAACATGTTCTTGATGTTGAATGCTATTTTTGTTTTCTGTTGTTAGAATTCAACAGTTGTCATGGACGGTTGCAGAAGTAAATGCAGCGTGTTGGTTTTGAAGATTTTTCCTATTTCATGCTAATTGATTAGCTGATGAGGCATAGAGATCACCCTAAGATGAAAGATCATGAGCATGTTACACTAAATCGAGCAAGCGTGAGCATATTGCACCGTCTTAAGTCACTGCTGACTTAAGCCGATTGCTCCGTTAGTAGGGTATAGTGGTCACCCTTAGCTGAGTAAGCATGAGCATGTTGCACCGTCTTAAGTCACTGTCGACTTAAGTCGATTGCTCCGTTAGTAGGGTATAGTGGTCACCCTAAGTCGAGTAAGCGTGAGCATGTTGCACTATCTTAAGTCACTACCGACTTAAGCCGATTGCTCCGTTAATAGGGTATAGTGGTCACCCTAAGTCGAGTAAGCGTGAGCATGTTGCACCGTCTTAAGTCACTGCCGACTTAAGCCGATTGCTCCGTTAGTAGGGTATAGTGGTCACCCTAAGTTGAATAAGCGTGAGCATATTGCACCGTCTTAAGTCACTGCCGACTTAAGCCGATTGCTCCGTTAGTAGGGTATAGTGGTCACCCTAAGTTGAGTAAGCGTGCTGATTGATAATAAACAGTTCGAGTGCCCTTGAGAATGAAATCTTTTTATTGATGATGTATTTCCAATTACAGAATACAATGCTACCCCGATAGCTTTCAAAATCTTGCTAGGGGTAAAACTTCCTGAGATGCTCTATATTCCATGAATTCCCTACTTCCGTGCCATCCATTTTAGTAAGCCGATATGATCCTGACGGAGTGACTTCTGCTACCACAAATGGCCCTTCCCATAGTGGTGACAATTTGTGCCGTCCTTCCCCCGTTAGAATTCGGTGAAGGACCAAGTCTCCCACTATGAAGGATCGATGTCGTATAGCCTTATCATGATAGCGCCTCAGGGTTTGCTGGTATCTAGTTGACTGAATTACTATATTCAATCGCTATTCTTCCAATACGTCAATATCCTCTAGTCTGGTAGCTTCTGCCTCAGCTATGTTTTCGAAGGCCAGCCTTGGTGCCCCAAACCTGAGGTCGGCAGGTAGCACTGCCTCCAAACCGTAGACCATGAAGAAAGGAGTATTTCCATGCAGAGCTGGACTAGGTTGAGTTCTTAAGCTCCAAACCACATACGACAACTCTCTGATCCATTTTCCTGCAAACTTTTCATTCTTGTCGAAGACTTTCTTCCTGAGTGCCTCCAGTATCATTCCATTAGCCCTTTCTGCCTGATCGTTGGCCCTTGGATGTGCTACTGATGCATATTTGATTTGGATGCTTCGTTGTTCGCAGAAATCAAAGAATTCAGAGCTAGTGAAATTGGATCCTAGGTCGGTTATGATGCTATTCGGTATCCCAAACCTAAATATTATATCTTTTATGAATTCCACTGCCTTGGTTGAAGTCAGAGAAGCAATGGGTTTATATTCTATCAATTTGGTAAATTTGTCAATGGCGACCAGCACGTGAGTATATCCTCCCTGAGCTTTCTTGAAGGGTCCAATCATGTCCAGTCCCCAGCACGCAAATGGCCATGTTACGGGTATGGTCTGCAGTTGCTATGCTGGTAAATGCTGCTGCTTTGATAAGAATTGGCAAGCTTCATGTAACACCCCTGGTGTTACTGTTACTAAAACTTGAGCATAACATCATAAGCATCAGCATTTCATATGTTTGACACACCTAGAGTGCATTCACTAGGCAAAAATTTCAAACAAGTTGTATTGATATGGTGTTTTGCAAATAAGACCCTAGTGTAGGGTACATAACCCTAATGGGGATTAGAAGGGTAAACAGGACCCAAATAGAGAAAACCCCAAAGATTAAGTGAAATAATCATAAAATGTTACCAAGGATGGACCTACATTACATTTACATCCATGAGATACCAAAAACCCTAATTGGAACCCTGGAAAACCCTAAACCTAAACCGTAGGGAGTTATGTGCAAAATCAGTGCACTTTTGGACTAAAGTGTAAAAACTATGTTGTCAAGGCATGTAAAGTCAATTGGTTCACAATCATGAAGCCTTGCAAGCAAAACCATGAATTTTGGACCTATTTGCAAAAATACCCCATGGGTGTTCTAGGGCTAAGTCTGAAAATTCAGTGATTTTGACTCCACTTTGGAGCCCTATATCTTCCAAAATAATGGGAATTTACCCTAGGTCACTACATCAAATTTGTAAACCTATCAAAGGAGAACAACTTTGTTTAAGAATATAAGCATAGTTGTTATGAAGAAATTGGAGATAATCAAACCCAAAGATGGGCTGTCAGGCTGTTTAAATTCTGAACTTCAGACTAGCAGTGCAAATGCAAGCACTTTGGGCATGAATTAATGCATGATCGAACAAGGATTTGCCTAGGGTTGCTATACCAAGATTATAGCTGGATCCTAGGGCTACAACTTTGCTAAAGAGTGTCGATCATGTTACTATATAAAATCAAGATAAAATCTTCCCTAAATCCTGGCTGTCAGATGCACTGAATGAGGGTTGCCATGGTACAGTGATCTGAATAAGATCAGATCGACTGCCCGGTCGTTCACCGCTGACGATCTTCACCGTGATTCACGCCGTCACAGTGATTCATGTTCGCGGGTGAGGGGATAAGCACAATGGAGTAAGAATCTCGGTACTGGATTAGCTCAGACTCAGGCACAGATAAGGATCGCCGTACCCCCTTGTTCATCAACCACTCGGGAAAGGATCTCGCCGCTATTAAGCCATCACTGCCGTCCGCCACATGTCCAAATACTTTACCACGTTGCGGCTAACCGTGCTATGCATGTCCGGTGATCGTCGGAGTACCTGCCACGGTGAAAGCCACCTGTGTCTAGCGCCAGAGCCCTTTTCCCCTCCAGTCGCCAGCGCGATTCGGTCAAATTGATCACCATCGCTTGATCAGCCTATAAATTGGAGCCTCAACATGTTCCGCTAAGTAATTGTGTATCCAGTAAACCCACTCTCAGCTCCGATCATTTCCCACAGCTCCCCAATTTGGGATTTCCCCCAAATCGGTCAAAGAACGCCGCAAAACCAAGCTCACCTTGGGCAGCTCTCCACAGGTCCGATCATGTTGTCTTTGATCTTGTTCCAGCATCCTTGTGTGTTCCTATAACTCATCGACCTAACCAATTGCTCTGAACGGGAGTAGATCATCGGGAACACCTTGAATTGTTTCTAGGTTGCGTGGTCACTGTGGCCAGAGCAAACCATGTGGCCATTGATGAAATTAGGTTGGGGAAAACCTCGGTTTAGGTCTGAATTAGGAGCCAGTCGTTGAAGAGTACCAATCTTGCGTGCTTCGCCCAGTCTAGCTCGTCGGAGCATGGCTCCCCGTGCGGTTCACCGTCGTGGATCAAGCAGTGTAAAGAAATAGAAACCTAGGGTCTTTTCGGCAGTTGTCAGCGACTCGTGATAATAGTGCAAAGTGTCCTCTTGTGGTTACCTGAAAAGATAAGGTCTTATCTGCAAAGTTTCGCGAGCACGCGCGCACGGGCGCATTTCTGCTGGGAATGGGCCGTCTTGGGCTGATTTCAGTCCAGCACTATTCATGGCTTTCTCCTTTTCTTTTTCTACCGGGACTTAAACAATTTTAGAAAATCGTAGAAAAATGGTAAAAATGTCAAACCAATTTTGCTAGATTCCTAATTTTCCATAGAATTTAATAAAAATAGTTTCATGATTTTTGGATTAAATAGAGAATTTTGGAGCATTTAAACTAGCCTAAAACATTGTTCCTGGATTTTTAGAAAATCAATGATAATTCCAAAAATCCCCAAACTTTTTATATGAACTCTAAACACTATTTAGAAGCCTTGGGTAGAGTTTGCTTTGATTTGGACCTTGTTTGATAACTAGAACCCAAAACCCTACCCCCTGCCCTTCGAATTCCTTTACTGACTCCGGAAACCCTAGTTTCTCGGAGAACCGTGAAGGAAAATTGTATTCAAGACCTTAGATAATAAACTCTTATTATCTTTGCATTCTTATGAGCATTACATGGGAATTCATTATTATGTATGGTTATCTTTAGAAAACGATGAAGAAGTTGAAATAGAAGGAGAGAAGACTTGACCACCTCAGGAACATCAGGCCGACAGCTGTTTTTATTTTGACATCTGTGGAACTGAGCCTGAATCACCTGTAAACCAAGGCAAGCCCCGGTGCATTTGCCACCTCCTTGATTCTTTTAAAATCTTTCTCACTTGCTTGATGTATTAGGTAATAGGAGTTGAATGCTAAAACAATTCCTGCATTACCTTCCTTGAATTTGATTACCTTCCTTTGAATCCCTGTTTTATAAAAGGTTTTTACTATGCTTAGTCTTGCTCTAGCAATGAAAAAGGTTTTGTTTTTACAAAAGATGATATGGCAAAGTGGGAGGGATGTTTTTGAAAATAAAAACTTGATGGTGGATCCATCATGCCCGTGATGGGTTCAACATCGGAAAAGATGTACCTCTGCCAGGTACCAAACTTTGGGTTGAAATGATTAAGCTGAGACCGGGCGGGTGACTTGCACGAGAAGAGAGTCTCGGTGTAGTGTCTCCGTCTGAGTCGATTAAGGACCGTCTCGATGTAGGCTTGACCCTTTAACTGGTCACATGCCTCGTCATGGGTAAGCTTTGCCTCGGGCAAACTAAGGCCAGAATAAGATACCACGCAATGGGACTGGAGAGATGGCGAGAGTAGCGTGTACCCTCCGTGGCAAGAGGCTGGACGGTGGTGTATCTGTGCTCTCGGTTGGCGTGAACCTGATCTGGTCTTAAGAACCCCGGTGGCGGGTTGACATATGCAAGGGTTAGGTGCTACATATGTCGTGTGATCGGAGATCCTCAGCTGAGTATAATCGATTCAGATCGCCGTACCTTTGCGGTTATGAAGACTTGGTCATTGACCTATACGTAGAAATCCAGTAAAGATGAAGGGTCGATAAGAAATTGGCTAGTGCAGGTCAAGTGGATGAACTAGGGTAGAAAGAACTCTAGTGCAAGTAATTTCACCTAACTTGACAAATAAAACTGGATTTTTAAGGATCCACTTTTAGTAAGCATTTCTGCAAACAGAGTCATTGATCATTGATAAGCCTTACCTTGACACCTTTAAAGCCAGCATCCCCTTGAGAGTCTTTTCTTTAGTCGGGTAAGACTTGCTGAGTAATTCCATACTCAAGGTTTATTCTCTATTGTTTTTAGGTGAGGAAGCGACAAACTTTTGTTGTTTTTGTTCCAAGGTGGTCTCAAAAGAAGAAAACCAAGAGTAAAGCTGCGGGAGGAAGGGTTCCTCCATAAAAACTTTTTGTTTGAAACTTATCGGGAGGGGTTTTTGCCTCCCTTGGTTCTGTAATAATAATACTCTGCACTCAGTTAATTATCTCCTGGTCTGTAATATATAACTTTGTCTTACTTTTAAATAAAGGTAAGTTTATGTAATCACTTCAGCATTTTCGTATCTCCGATGGTTTGTAATATCTGCGTGACGGGTGAAACACTCTTGGGAAAGTAAGGAAAGTAGATACCGAACTTGTCAAGTAATTCAGGAACACCTGTAGGGTTGCCTGAGGTCCGTTGGACAAAGACAACTGTAGGTGGGCCTAATGACTTGGGAGGTTCCGTCACACTTCACACCTCTGGACTAGCTCGGCTGCATCACTCTTTGTTGTCGGCCAGTAGAAACCAGACATGAAGGCCTTTCCGACCAGAGTCCTAGATGCCGCATGTATCCCGCACTGCCCTGCGTGGATCTCATCTAGCAGTTGCTTCCCAGTAACCGAAAGAATGCACTTCATGAGGACTCCTGTTGCGCCCCTTCTGTACAGTGCATCCCCAATGAGGGTGTAATGAGCTGACTACCTTGCGATGCGTTCTGTTGCGGCTTTGTCATCTGGTTCCTCTTCGTTCTTCATATATCTGATGATTGGCTCCCTCCAGTCATTAGAGTCTGACTTTGGTTGGCTTTAAACATTGCACTCTTCTGCTTGATCTGAGGAAATGCTTGGGCGCGACACCTCTTGGACGAAAACCCAGGTGGAACCTGGGTTCGACTGGATCCTAGTTTTGACAACGCGTCTTCTGCCGTGTTGTGATCTCTTTCCACATGATGAAATTCCAGCCCTTCAAATTTGTCTTCCAGCTTTCGGACGGCTGTGCAGTACTTGCCCATAGAGTCATTCGAGCAATCCCATTCTTTGTTTATCTGACTTATGACCACCAGTGAATCTCCGTATACCGTCAACCTCTTAATGCCCAGTGATATGGCAATGTTCAATCCATGGATCAGAGCTTCATATTATGCTGCATTGTTGGATGCTGAAAATGATAACTGAAGAGCATATTTGAGTTGTTCACCTCTAGGGGCAATGAAGAGGATCCCTGCGCCTGCTCCCTATAGTTTTAGCGAACCATCGAAGTACATCCGCCACACTTCCGCAATCTCTAGGTTATCTGGTACTTGTTGCTCGGTCCACTCTGATACGAAGGCAACTAGCGCTTGGGTCTCTTTTGCAGTGCGAGGCCGAAACTCAATGTCATGAGCTCCCAGCTCGCAGGCCAGTTGGCTATTCTTCCAATGGCTTCTTTGTTGTGGAGAATATCCCCTATTGGAAACCCGGTGACTACTACGACTTTGTGGTCATCAAAGTAGTGACGGAGCTTGCGTGCAGTTAGAAGTACTGCATATAATAGTTTTTGAACTTGAGGATACTTCTTCTTTGAGGGTCCCAGAACTTCACTGATGAAATAGATGGGGTGTTGTACCGGATATGCGTGTCCTTCCTCTTCTCGCTCGACTACCAACGCGGTGCTCACCACGTGAGTCGTGCAAGAGATGTACAACAGCAGATATTCTATCGTGTGATCAGAGATCCTCAGCTGAGTATAATCGATTCGGATCGCCATACCTTCGCGGTTATGAAGACTTGGTCACTGACCTATAAGTAGAAATCCAGTAAAGATGAAGGGTCGATAAGAAATTGGCTAGTGCAGGTCAAGTGGATGAACTAGGGTAGAAAGAACTCTAGTGCAGGTAATTTCACCTAACTTGACAAATAAAACTGGATTTTTAAGGATCCACTTTTAGTAAGCATTTCTGCAAACAGAGTCATTGATCATTGATAAGCCTTACCTTGACACCTTTAAAGCCAGCATCCCCTTGAGAGTCTTTTCTTTAGTCGGGTAAGACTTGCTGAGTAATTCCATACTCAGGGTTTATTCCCTATTATTTTTAGGTGAGGAAGCGACAAACTTTTGTTGTTTCTGTTCCAAGGTGGTCTCAAAAGAAGAAAACCAAGAGTAAAGCTGCGGGAGGAAGGGTTCCTCCATAAAAACTTTTTGTTTGAAACTTATCGGGAGGGGTTTTTGCCTCCCTTGGTTTTGTAATAATAATACTCTGCACTCATTTAATTATCTTCTAGTCTGTAATATATAACTTTGTCTTACTTTTAAATAAAGGTAAGTTTATGTAATCACTTCCGCATTTTCGTATCTCCGATGATTTGTAATGTCTGTGTGACGGGTGAAACGCTCTTGGGAAAGTAAGGAAAGTAGATACCGAACTTGTCAAGTAATTCAGGAACACCTGTAGGGTTGCCTGAGGTCCGTTGGACAAAGACAACTGTAGGTGGGCCTAATGTCTTGGGAGGTTCCGTCACAGCTGGTATCGGAGCGAAGCCCATCTCTGCAGATATTATGAGGCATCTTCAAAAGAATTTTTCTAAGACTTATCTAGAAAATTTCTTCCCTTCTTACCTAGTATCTCTGAAGAGTTTATATGAAAGACCAGATATGAAGAGTGCAATGTATAGAAGGTATGAATCAACTAAGGTTGATTCTGTAATCACACATGCATCATGCTAAAAACTATGCTAATAAGATTTCCCCCTTAGCAAAAATGCCGCGGCGTACAAGGAAGACTACACGCAAATCGACTGGGCCGATCGGTGTACCTCGTCACTAACTTGCCCCGAGACATGACGACAGCAGTAGTGGGAGCAACGATCCAATTGGAGATCTAGAAGCACAAGTTAATCAGCTTCAAATAGAACTCCGTCGCAGGAATAACATATGCGTTGCGGATGGCGAGAGGAGCAATGAATTGAGAAGCAACATCCGCCGCCTGCAAGATCAGCTCGCGGATCGAGATCTAGCGCTCGACTGGGTGGTTCACTCTCGTTCGCTTGCCTGGGCTAAGGAGGCGAAAGCTCGAGCCCGAGTAGAAGAGCTTAGCTCAGCTATTGATACCTTGCAGGCTTATTGTAATACTCTACATGAAGAAGTTCATGTATTGTACTCACAACTACACCCCAGTGTACCTACGAATCCTGTCGGGACAGAAGCCGGACCTTCTCAAGTAGCGGGAGAAGCTTTTGGTGGCGAATTGGACCTTTTCAGGCCCCCTCCCTCTATGAAGTTGGTCGATGAGTGGTCTCCTACGCCCGACAGTGGGGCTACCAAGAGTGACAGGAAGTAGGAATAGTATAGTATAGAAGTAGTACTATTGTGTAGTAGGTGGTGTAATCCTATTGTAAAGTACGAGTCTGTAACATTACCTTTTTAAGTAATGTGAAATGGATGGTTTGTATGGCATATCATATTGCTCCAAATGTTTGTTGTCTCAGATGCCTTCCAGGACTCGCGCTCAAGATGGGGCTGGTACCTCCCGTGGGAGGGAGGCGACCCCGAATCCACCTCCAGTACCCCGACACTTGCCGAGGCCATCGCTGCCTTGGTAAACGCTACAGTAGAAAATACCCGCTTTCTGCGGGAGATGGCAGGTCAACCACTTCAACAACAAGGCGGGCGGGCCTATCCACAAGGCCCCCGTGAGACATCTTATCTGGACTTCTCTGAGACGCGTCCTCTGTTGTTTGTCAAGGCAGAAGATCCTTTAGAGGCAGATGAATGGATCCGCGTCATTGAATAAAAATTTGGACTTCTTCGGTGTTCCGAAACTCAAAAGCCCCTGTTCGTAGCTCAGCAATTGCGTGGCCCTGCCAGCACATGGTGGGGAAACTTTGTGGCCGTTCAGCCGGCCGATCATCAGATTACATGGGATGAATTCAAGCTGGCCTTCAGAGAGCATTACATACCTGAAGGAGTCCTCCACATGAAACAGGAGGAATTCATGAAGTTGAAGCAAGGCGGAAATACTGTCACCCAGTATCTTAATAAATTTAATCACTTATCTCAGTACGCAATTGACCAAGTCAACACCGACATAAAGAAGAAGAACTGTTTTATGAGGGGTTTAAATGATCGGATGCAAAGGAAAATGGCTACCTGCATCGACCTCACATACGGAAGGGCTGTTAGCACAGCGCTGGCAGTTGAATCCAAATATACAAGTTCTGGAAAGTCCAAGGGGAATGGAGGCAACAGGCCTAATCAAGGCCCCGAGAAAAGGCAATGGTTAGTTATCTGGCCTTTTAATCAGGGTCGTTCTTCATCACGCCCACCCTCCTTCCCATTCAAGCAACCAGTGTTTATCCATCCTACCCCTGCCTCCACTACTACAAATCAGTCGGGTGCCCCTGGCACTCGTTTCCCTGCTCTTCCAAGCTCATCTACCGGCTGCTTCAACTGCGGGAAGTCCGGACATTTCATTAAGGACTGTCCGTACCCAAGACAAAATCAAGCAAATAATCAACAGAGTTCTGGAAGCTCCAAGGGAAATGCAGGCAACAATACTACGGGCCGGAATACAAAGAAAATAGGACAAGTTTATTACACTCAAGTGGCTACCACACCGGAAGGCGAACCGGTGATGATGGGTACGTTCCTCGTAGCCAACCACCCTGCAATTATTCTCTTTGATTCGGGTGCATCACATACTTTCATAAGCAAAAAGTTCGTGGAAAAACACTGTATTCCATATACTGAATCAAGGGAAGGGTTTAAAATACATTCGCCTGGGGGACAAATCTTTACCAAAGAAGTGGCTTACCAAGTGCCCGTAACATTGGCTGGATGGGACTTTCCTACTAAGATGATTGTTCTGAAAGGCCAAGACATAGATGTAATCTTGGGCATGAATTGGTTAGCCCAACATAAAGCGGTTCTCAACACTGATCTGAGAACAGTCAGGTTGAGTTATGGCCAAGAAGAAATTCTTTTGTCTATCCCCATAGCTATTCCAGCTAGACCAATTGGCAGAATTAATGAAGCCATTATACCGGAGATCAAGGATATTCCGGTAGTATGTGAGTTCCCAGATGTCTTTCCAGAAGATTTGCCTGGATTACCACCCGAAAGAGATGTAGAGTTTGTAATTGAATTAAAGCCCGATACAACTCCCATTTCTAGAAGATCGTACCGAATGCCTCTAAATGAATTGGCAGAACTCAAGATTCAATTGCAAGACCTACTAGAGAAAGGATTCATCCGGCCAAGCTCGTCACCATGGGGTTGTCCAGCCATATTCGTCAAGAAGAAGGATCAAACATTGCGGATGTGCGTGGATTATCGACCCCTTAATGAGGTCACTATCAAGAATAAGTATCCTCTTCCTCGAATTGATATTTTGTTTGATCAACTGATGGGAGCGAGGGTATTCTCTAGAATTGATCTCAGGTCGGGCTATCATCAGATCCGTATTAGGCCCGAGGATATACCCAAAACCGCATTCACTACGCGGTATGGTTTATTTGAATACTTGGTAATGTCTTTCAGACTGACGAATGCTCCTGCCCACTTCACTTATCTGATGAACTCGGTATTCATGCCCGAGTTGGACAAATTTGTGGTGGTCTTCATAGATGATATTTTAATATATTCAGAGAATGAAGAGGAGCATGCTCAACACTTACGGATCGTATTGACGCGCTTAAGGAAACATCAATTATATGTTAAGTTCAGTAAATGCGCGTTCTGGCTGGAAGAAATCCAATTCTTGGGACATGTGTTATCTGCCAAGGGGATTGCGGTAGATCCCAGCAAAGTCAAGGATATTTTGGAGTGGAAACCCCCAACCACTGCTCATCAAGTCCGAAGCTTCCTTGGACTAGCTGGCTATTACTGCCGATTTATATCGGATTTTTCTAAGCTTGTGAAGCCAATCACAAGTCTATTGAAGAATGAGACTAAATTCAATTGGTCTTCAAAGTGTAATGAAGCTTTTGAGCAATTGAAGATATTATTAACCACTGCTCCGGTATTGGCTCAACCGGACATTAATAAGCCCTTTGATGTGTATTGTGACGCATCAGGCAGTGGTCTCGGCTGCGTATTAATGCAAGAGGGCCGAGTAATCGCGTATGCTTCAAGGCAGTTGCGCCGGCATGAGGAGCATTATCCCACTCATGATCTGGAGCTAGCTGCAGTGGTCCATGCCCTGAAGATATGGCGTCATTATCTGCTGGGGAATGTCTATCATATTTATACAGACCACAAAAGTTTGAAATACATCTTTACCCAGTCTGAGCTCAATATGAGACAAAGGAGATGGCTCGAGCTTATTAAAGACTATGAACTAGAGATCCATTATCACCTAGGCAAAGCAAATGTAGTTGCAGATGCACTCAGTCGCAAGGCCTCCTGCCATTGTTTAACAATGAGGATTTCTGACATTACATTGTTCCAGGAGATGGAAAATCTTAGTCTGGGAATGATTCAGTAGGGGACTTCAAATCACTTGAAGCTGGAGTCAGTCATCCTACAAAGGATAATTACGCACAAAAGAATGATGAGGGTATGAAACATGTACATGAGAAGATAAGGGCTGGAAAAGCCAACTGTTTCAGAGAAGACGACCAAGGTGTTGTATGGTTCTACAACCGCATAGTTGTGCTGAAGAATGAAGTAATCCGCCAACAAATTTTGGATGAAGCACATGTTAGTCGCTATTCTATTCATCCTGGGAGCACTAAGATATACCATGATCTGAAACAACATTATTGGTGGACGAAAATGAAGATCAAAATTGCACGCTATGTGGCAAGGTGTGACACTTGCAAACGTATCAAGGCCATACACCTGAAAGCTGCTGGTCCATTACAATCTTTACCAATACCGACATGGAAATGGGAAGATATTAATATGGACTTTATTGTAGGATTGCCCAGAACCGCGAAAGGGTATGATTCTATCTGGGTTATTGTTGATCGGCTCACGAAAATTGCTCATTTTCTGCCAGTCAAGACATATTACCCGGTTCTCACCTATGCGGAATTATATATTGCTCGCATTCTCAGTTTGCACGGTGTTCCGAAGACTATAGTGTCGGATCATGGACCTCAATTCGTATCCAAATTTTGGGAAGAACTTCATAAATCCTTGGGTACTAAGTTGCTCCATAGTTCGGCCTATCATCCTCAAACTAGTGGGTAGACTGAGAGGATAAATCAGATACTCGAAGATATGTTGCGGGCATGTGTTCTGGAGTTCCCATAGAAATGGGATGATTGTTTACCATTAGCGGAGTTCTCATATAATAATAGCTATCAAGAAAGCATTAAGATGGCACCCTTCAAAGCTTTATATGGACGACGATGTCGTACTCCGCTAAATTGGTCTGAACTTGGTGAAAGGTACTTCTTCAGGCCTGATATGGTGAAAGAGACCGAAAAAAAGTTCAAAGAATAATTCATAATTTGAAGAAAGCTCAAGCTCGTCAGAAAAGTTACGCAGACAAGCGACGACAACCCTTGTACTTTCTCGTGGGAGATTATGTCTATCTGAAAGTCTCACCAATGAAGGGTGTATCATGTTTCGGGGTTAAAGGGAAGCTTGCACCCCGGTATATTGGTCCTTTTCCTATCCTTGAAAGATATGGACCAGTAGCATACCGACTTCAGTTACCCGAAACCTTGTCTGCTGTACATAATGTGTTCCACGTATCTCAGTTGAAGAAATGTCTTCGGGTTGCAGATCGAGCCATCGAAGTAATAGATGTTGTCCTAGAGCCAGACTTGACATATTCAGAGCATGCTATTCGAGTCTTGGATCAAAAGGACAGGGTTACCCGAAGAAAAACTCTAAAGTTTTACCAGATACAGTGGAACCAGCATTCCGAAGATGAGGCTACTTGGGAAACTCAAGACTTCTTAGACAAGAATTTCCTAGTCTTTTTAGCCTCTTGTAATTTGTAAAGTGTATAAAATTGTTGTAATAAAGGAGTGAGCCCCAAACCACTCCTGCCTAGTACCAAAACTCAGGAAATAAAAATGTGAAGCATTTCCTTTTCCACTACTTACCCTAGGATTTTTAATCTCGGGACGAGATTCTTTTATGGGGGGAAGGATGTAACACCCCTGGTGTTACTGTTACTAAAACTTGAGCATAACATCATAAGCATCAGCATTTCATATGTTTGACACACCAAGAGTGCATTCACTAGGCAAAAATTTCAAACAAGTTGTACTGATATGGTGTTTTGCAAATAAGACCCTAGTGTAGGGTACTTAACCCTAAATGGGGATTAGAAGGGTAAAACAGGACCCAAATAGAGAAAACCCCAAAGATTAAGTGAAATAATCATAAAATGTTACCAAGGATGAACCTACATTACATTTACATCCCTGAGATACCAAAAACCCTAATTGGAACCCTGGAAAACCCTAAACCTAAACCCTAGGGGGTTAAGTGCAAAATCAGTGCACTTTTGGACTAAAGTGTAAAAACTATGTTGTCAAGGCCTATAAAGTCAATTGGTTCACAATCATGAAGCCTTGCAAGCTAAACCATGAATTTTGGACCTATTTGCAAAAATACCCCATGGGTGTTCTAGGGCTAAGTCTGAAAATTCAGTGATTTTGACTCCACTTTGGAGCCCTATATCTTCCAAAATAATGGGAATTTACCCTAGGTCACCACATCAAATTTGTAAACCTATCAAAGGAGAACAACTTTGTTTAAGAATATAAGCATAGTTGTTATGAAGAAATTGGAGATAATCAAACCCAAAGATGGGCTGTCAGGCTGTTTAAATTCTGAACTTCAGACTAGCAGTGCAACTGCAAGCACTTTGGGCATGAATTAATGCATGATCGAGCAAGGATTTGCCTAGGGTTGCTATACCAAGATTATAGCTGGATCCTAGGGCTACAACTTTGCTAAAGAGTGTCGATCATGTTACTATATAAAATCAAGAGAAAATCTGCCCTAAATCCTGGCTGTCAGATGCACTAAATGAGGGTTGCCATGGTACAGTGATCTGAATAAGATCAGATCGACTGCCCGGCCGTTCACCGCCGACGATCTTCGCCGTGATTCACGCAGTCACAGTGATTCGTGTTCGTGGGTGAGGGGATAAGCACAATGGAGTAAGAATCTCGGTACTGGATTAGCTCGGACTCAGGCACAGATAAGGATCGTCGTACCACCTTGTTCATCGACCACTCGGGATAGGATCTCGCCGCCGTTGAGCCATCACTGCCGTCTGCCACGTGTCCAGATACTTTACCACGTTGCGGCTAACCATGCTATGCATGTCCGGTGATCGCCGGAGTACCTGCCACGGTGAAAGCCACCTGTGTCAAGCGCCAGAGCCCTTTTCCCCTCCGGTCGCCAGTGTGATTCAGTCAAATTGATCACCACCGCTTGAGCAGCCTATAAATTGGAGCCTCAGCATGTTCCGCTAGGTAATTGTGTATCCAGTAAACCCACTCTTAGCTCCGATCGTTTCCCACAGCTCCCCAATTTGGGATTTCCCCCAAATCGGTCGAAGAACGCCGCAAAACCAAGCTCACCGTGGGCAGCTCTCCACAGGTCCGATCATGTTGTCTTTGATCTTGTTCCAGCATCCTTGTGTGTTCCTATAACTCATCGACCTAACCAATTGCTCTGAACAGGAGTAGATCATCGGGAACACCTTGAATTGTTTCCACGTTGCGTGGTCACCATGGCCAGAGCAAGGGTTAGGTGCTACATATGTCGTGTGATCGGAGATCCTCAACTGAGTATAATCGATTCAGATCGCCGTACCTTCGCGGTTATGAAGACTTGGTCACTGACCTATACGTAGAAATCCAGTAAAGATGAAGGGTCGATAAGAAATTGGCTAGTGCAGGTCAAGTGGATGAACTAGGGTAGAAAGAACTCTAGTGCAGGTAATTTCACCTAACTTGACAAATAAAACTAGATTTTTAAGGATCCACTTTTAGTAAGCATTTCTGCAAACAGAGTCATTGATCATTGATAAGCCTTACCTTGACACCTTTAAAGCTAGCATCCCCTTGAGAGTCTTTTCTTTAGTCGGGTAAGACTTGCTGAGTAATTCCATACTCAGGGTTTATTCCCTATTGTTTTTAGGTGAGGAAGCGACAAACTTTTGTTGTTTCTATTCCAAGGTGGTCTCAAAAGAAGAAAACCAAGAGTAAAGCTGCGGGAGGAAGGGTTCCTCCATAAAAACTTTTTGTTTGAAACTTATCGGGAGGGGTTTTTGCCTCCCTTGGTTCTGTAATAATAATACTCTGCACTCAGTTAATTATCTCCTGGTCTGTAATATATAACTTTGTCTTACTTTTAAATAAAGGTAAGTTTATGTAATCACTTCCGCAATTTCGTATCTCCGATGATTTGTAATGTCTGCGTGACGGGTGAAACACCCTTGGGAAAGTAAGGAAAGTAGATACCAAACTTGTCAAGTAATTCAGGAACACCTGCAGGGTTGCCTGAGGTCTATTGGACAAAGACAACTGTAGGTGGGCCTAATGACTTGGGAGGTTCCGTCACACTTCACACCTCTGGACTAGCTCGGCTGCATCACTCTTTGTTGTCGGCCAGTAGAAACCAGACATGAAGGCCTTTCCGACCAGAGTCCTAGATGCCGTGTGTATCCCGCACTGCCCTGCGTGGATCTCATCTAGCAGTTGCTTCCCAGTAACCGAAAGAATGCACTTCATGAGGACTCCTGTTGCGCCCCTTCTGTACAGTGCATCCCCAATGAGGGTGTAATGAGCTGACTGCCTTGCGATGCGTTCTGCTGCGGCTTTGTCATCTGGTTCCTCTTCGTTCTTTATATATCTGATGATTGGCTCCCTCCAGTCATTAGAGTTTGACTCTAGTTGGCTTTAAACATTGCACTCTTCTGCTTGATCTGAGGAAATGCTTGGGCGCGACACCTCTTGGACGAAAACCCAGGTGGAACCTGGGTTCGACTGGATCCTAGTTTTGACAACGCGTCTTCTGCCGTGTTGCGATCTCTTTCCACATGATGAAATTCCAGCCCTTCAAATTTGTCTTCCAGCTTTCGGACTGCTGTGCAGTACTTGCCCATAGAGTCATTCGAGCAATCCCATTCTTTGTTTATCTGACTTATGACCACCAGTGAATCTCCGTATACCATCAACCTCTTAATGCCCAGTGATATAGCAATGTTCAATCCGTGGATCAGAGCTTCATATTATGCTGCATTGTTGGATGCTGAAAATGATAACTGAAGAGCATATTTGAGTTGTTCACCTCCAGGGGCAATGAAGAGGATCCCTGCGCCTGCTCCCTATAGTTTCAGCGAACCATCAAAGTACATCCGCCACACTTCCGCAATCTCCAGGTTATCTGGTACTTGTTGCTCGGTCCACTCTGATATGAAGGCAACTAGCGCTTGGGTCTTTATTGTAGTGCGAGGCTGAAACTCAATGTCATGAGCTCCCAGCTCGCAGGCCCACTTGGCTATTCTTCCAATGGCTTCTTTGTTGTGGAGAATATCCCCTATTGGAAACCCGATGACTACTACGACTTTGTGGTCGTCAAAGTAGTGATGGAGCTTGCGTGCAGTTAGAAGTACTGCATACAATAGTTTTTGAACTTGAGGATACTTCTTCTTTGAGGGTCCTAGAACTTCACTGATGAAATAGATGGGGTGTTGTACCGGATATGCGTGTCCTTCCTCTTCTCGCTCGACTACCAACGCGGTGCTCACCACGTGAGTCGTGCAAGAGATGTACAACAGCAGATCTTCTGCCGGCTGGTTTGGCGTGGCTCGGCGTGGTGGTTTTAGCACTGGTGGTGTGGTTAGGAACTTCTTCAGTGCATCAAGAGCTTCCTGAGCTTCTGAGGTCCATTGGAACTTATCCACCTTCTTGAGCAATTTGTAGAATGGTAGGCCTTTTTCTCCTAACCTTGATATGAACCTGCTTAAAGCTGCCATGCATCTAGTAATTCTTTGCACTTTCTTCTGTGACCGTGGTGCTTCCATCCTCATGATAGCCTCGATCTTTTCCGGGTTAGCTTCAATCCCTCGGTGGCTGACAATGAATCTGAGCAACTTCCCTGCTGGCACTCCAAAGACACATTTTTCTGGATTGAGCTTCCACCGATATCGCCTCAGACTGTTGAAGACTAGTTGCAAATCTTCAATGAAATTCTCTGAGTTTTCTGGCTTAATCACCCCATCATCCACATAAGCTTCTACACGCTTGCCTCAGTGATCGACTAAGCATGTCTGAATGGCTCTCTGGTAAGTCGCTCCAGCGTTTTTGAGGCCAAACGGCATGGAGGTATAGCAGAAAGCTCCAAACGGGGTGATGAATGCAGTTTTTTCCTCGTCTTCTTTTGCCAGGCTGATCTAATGGTACCCGGAGTAGCAATCCAAGAAGGACAACATAGAACACCCGGCGGTCAAGTCTACCACCTGGTCTATTCTAGGAAGTCCGAAGGGATCCTTTGGACAGTGTTTGTTGAGATCTGTATAGCCGACGCACATGCGCCAATCTACTTTATTCTTTTTGAGTACAAGAACGGGATTTGCTAACCACTCAGGATGCAGTACTTCTCTAATGAAACTGGTTGCGACTAAGCAAGCTAGCTCAGCGCGAATAGCTTCTCTCTTGTCAGGCGTGACACAACTTTTGTCGAATCGGCCTCGCCTGGGGATAGACCTTCAGTTTGTGCTCAGCCAGCTCTCTCGGGACTCCCGACATATCCACAGGTTGCCATGTGAACACGACTCGGTTATCTTGCAGAAACTGGACAAGTGCGCCTTCCTATTTGTCATCCAGGCTAGAGCTGATGATGGCAGTCTTGCGTTCATCAGCAAACCCGAGGTTGATTCTTTTTGTTTCCTCAGTCAGCCGCATAGAGGTCACGGCTTGAGCTTCATTTGCAGGCACTGTGAGGTCCTCCTCAGGCTTTGAGTTTGCCTGCGCAAAAGAAGTCGTCGATGGTTTAGTGGTGAGGGCCGCCTGAATGGCCACTCGGAAGCACTCTGCGGCGCCTTGGAAGTCAGCGCGCACAGTGATGATTCCTTGTGGTCCTGGCATCTTCAATATCATGTATGTATAGTGCGGGATGGCCATGAATTTCGCTAATCCTGGCCTGCCGATGATGGCATTGTATCCGCAGTCGAAGCTTGCTACCTCGAACCTCAGGAACTCGGTTCTGTAGTTATCCGGAGTTCCAAAGGTGACCGGCATGTAGATATGTCTGAGTGGATACTCTCCTTGAGTCGGCGCAATGCCGAAAAAAGGAGTATCTGACTCATGGAGTTCTTTGAGTGCGATTCCCAAGCCTAGGAGTGTCCGGAGGAAGGTGACGTTGATGCTGCTTCCCTCGTCCACTAGCACCTTCTTTACCTTGCCCTCTCAGATCACCGGATCGACGAGGAGTGGGTACTTGCCCGGATGATCGAAGTTGAGCCACTGATCGGCCCGAGTGAAAGTGATCGGGTGTTCGGACCACCAGCCACCAGTATCTAACGGTCGTTGAGCTTCTGTTGCCTCTTGCTCTCTTGAGACCCATGCTCGCCACATATGACGTTGACTTCTCTGTCAACACGGGGGAATGCGCCGCCTCCTCCCCCTTCCTGCTACTGAGGTTGTCGAGGTTCTCCAGGTCCTCCTCGCGGTGGGGGAGGTGGTAGAGGTTGGAAGGGTCGGCCGTTTCCGATGGAGTGCTTGAAGTCTTTGCAGTTCCGGAGGGTGTGGCGCATGTCCTTGTGGTACGGACATTGGGCGTCGAGGATGTCGTCCAATGTTCGTTCGCCTCCGCGGGTGCCCCTCGGGCACGAGAGACAGGTGGTTCGGCGGCGTGTACTTCATCGCGAGGCCTCTTTTCCCAACGCTTGTCGGGTTGCTGGTTCGCGTCGCGCCGCGGTGCTGATGGTGCAGGCTTTGTTCCTCCAATGAGGTCCTAAGCCCGTTCGTCGGCGGTGACGTAGAGGTCTGCCTCCCTGAACAGCTGCTCAGAGGTAGTCGGCGCTTTTTGCAGTATGGCTCGGACGAAGGCCGAGTCATTAGATCCCGATAGAAGTCCTCGATCACTGCTGCTTCCGCCACCTCAGGGATACGATTTCTCATGGTCTAAAACCTTTTGAGGTACGACCGGAGAGTCTCATCCCCTCGGCGCCTGATAGATTTGAGGTCCCATGGCTGCGCCGGCTTATCGCAGAGAGATTGGAAGTTGGCAATGAAGCGCCGACTAAAGTCGCTCCAGTCGTCGATGCAGTGTCGAGGTAGGTGTTGTAGCCATTGCAGTGCATCTTGCCCGAGGACGATGGGCAAGTATGCAGTCATCACATCTTTAGTTTCCCCAGCGGCCCGAGAGGTGGTGGTATAGACGGCTAACCAACCTCCCAGGTCCTGCTTAGGCTCGTACTTGTCGACGTTGGAGACTTTGAAGTTAGGGGGCCACTGAATGGCCCTTAGACGTGGAGTGAGCGCCGACACTCCAAATATGTCCTCCTGTCGACGATGATGATGTCGGTCCCAGGGAGGGGAGTTGTCGATGTGCTGCCTCGACTGTCCCTGGGTCGTGCCGCCAGTTGAAGCTGTTGCCGACTCAATCCTGGAGGCTTGACTTCGCGCAGGGATGCCGTGATCCCGATCATACTCTTCTCGACGCCGAATCTCGTTCTCATGTTGTCGTTCGTGCGAAGCGTTGATGGAGTTCCGTGCATCCCGGTGACTATTGATGGTGTGTCGTAGATCGCTCGGAGGATGAGTGAGAGGCAAAAGATGGTTAGCTGCCCGGGTGAGCAGCCGTCGATAGCCCTCGGCGTCTGGAGTCCGGGGGAGGCCGTCGGCTATCCGAGCCAACACTCCACCGACCTCGCTTGGTGTGTTCATGGCTCGGACGAAGTTGGGGTTCAGGTTTTGTCCGAGGAGAGGGTTCTCTCGTCATTGTCTCGCCTCCTGTTCGGCCTGCTCTTGAGCTTGCCGACAATCGCGTCGACGGGAATTCCTTCTTTCCCTGAAGACTCGTTCATCTAGAGTTTCTCCCACCTTCGAGATCTCATCTCGCGACACAGGCTGAGCCGGGTCTCGCTCTTCGGCTTCATGATGTCGCGCGGATATTTTGGCGTCAGTTCCTTCATTGGCGAGCTTCCTGCTAAGGAGGTTCCTCCCCAGGTGCAGTCGGTTCATCGTCTGAGACGGGGGACGATTCCACTCTTCCCCCGATGAAGAGGACGTCGGGGTAGAATGGGACTGTCGTGGCGACGAGCTTCTTTTTGTTCTCCTTTGAGGGTGGTGGTACCAGAAGAGTAGCTTGACGGACCTTCATCTCGTTTGTTTCTTTTCTCCTCACAATCCGTGTCCATTTTTCTGTGGGTGAGGTGGACAGCGGGGTTCTTCGGGTAGATGGTTTCTCTGCTCCTGACCTGCTGGTGGTAGTCTTCGCTCGGAGCGCTGGAGGTTGCGCTTTTTCCTACTTCGCTCCTGTTTTCCCGGAGATTATCGAGGAGGGTTTTCTCTTCGGCGGATCTGCGATGCGATGTAGAGTTCCTTCTTCGTCTGCCATGGATGAAATGGTTCCGAAGCAGAACACGGATCCAGGGCGGAGAACGATCTTGTGCTGGTAGGTGATGGCCATTGAGCTAGCTTGGATTAGTGACACACCCCCTACCTGGCGCGCCAGCTGTCGGTGTTTTGGGTCCGACCGCGCAACTGGGGTTGCCCCTCGAGGTGCTTTTTTGGAGTAGGACTGTGTTACCAACTGTAGCTCAATGGTTCATGCTAGATGCATGAGAGACAGTGGACAATTTTATACAGGTTCAGGCCGCTTAGAGAGGCGTAATACCCTACTTCCTGGTGTGGATCTTTTATGTGGTGGGTTACAAGGTGGTTTTCTAGTACGAGGGATGCTAGAGAGCTAAATAGACGGCTAATGAGAGAGATAGATATATGATGTTTGAGGGGGTGCCCCCTAGGCCTTATATACTCGACCGTGGGGCATTACATGCGGATATGATAACAACGTGCGCCTAAGTAATAGTGAACCGACTGAGCTTATCTTCCTATGATTTTGCCGACTTATCATCATTCAGTTCCGACGCGTGAGGGCGCGGCACGGGAGAATCGGGTCACTGTTGTGGATAATGCTTAAATTCATTGGGCCGCTTGGGCTCGAGTTGATCCAATCTTGCGTCGATCCACTCTACTAGACATTCCTCCCCCAGGCCCACGAAAGAATGGCCTTGTGAAATAATGGGCCCAAGGCCTTTCGTGAGGTCTTCTAGCCTTCTAGTGGACCCGGGGGATATCTGTCCCCCACAGTTCCGAGCAAAGACAGGATTCTCTTGGCACAGCCTTGCACCTTGCTCGGCTTGCTCTCGTTCTTGTTCCTGAGCTTGTCGGCGATCACGGCGGCGAGAGTTCCACCATTTTCGATGTACTCGCTCGTCGGGAGTTTCTCCTACTTCTGAAGCTTCGTCCCGGGATACAGGCTACGCCGGGTCCTGTTCCCCAGCTTTGTGATGCAGCCGCACGTTCTGGCGTCTGTTCCTTCGTCGTCGTGCTTCACGCTGGGGAGGTTCTTCCCCTTGCATGGTTGGCTCATCGTTGGAGATGGGTGCTAACTCCAATCTCCCCCCGATGAAGAGGACGTCGGGGTAGAAAGGAGCCGGCGCGATGGCGCTCTTCTTTCCGTCCTCCTTTGAGGGCGAAGGCATCAGAAAGATGGCTCAGCGTGTTCCCGTCCCCTGACTTGGGATGCTTGCTTCCTTCTTTCGGGTGATCTGTGTCCACTCCTTTGTGGACGAGGTGGACAACGGAGTTCTTCGGGTAGGTGAGCTCTCGACCTTCGGTTTGTAAGAGGTCACCTTCACTCGAGATGCGGGTGGTGGCACCACCCGCTGTTCTGCTCTAGCTCCCATCGGGATTTCCAAGGAAAACTTCTTCTCCGGTGGATCTGCTATACGGTGCAGAGTTCCCTCTTCATCTGCCATGGATGAGATGGTTCCAAAGCAGAACATAGTCCCAAGGCGAAGGGCGATCTTGCACTTGGAAGTGATGGCCATTGAGCTAGCTTGGATCAACGACACACCCCCTACCTAGCACGCCAGTTGTCGGTGTTTAGAGTCTGACCGCACACCCAGGGTTACCCCTTGCGGTGCTTTTGGGTAGGACGGTGTTGTTGATTGTAACTCAATGGTTCGTGCTGGACGCATGAGAGAGGGACAGGCGATTTTCTACAGGTTCGGGCTGCTTAGAGAGGCGTAATACCCTACTTCCTGGGATGGATCTATATGTGGTGGGTTACAAGCGAGGTCTCCTAAATGGAGAAAAGCTAATGAGTTAGATAGATGGTCGATGGAAATGATGGGGTACCCCTGGGCCTTATATACACAACCGTGGGGCACTCCATACGTACATGAGGATCATATGTCACCTAAATAATAGCGAGCCGACTGAACTAATCTTCCGAAGATCTCGCCGACTCATCCCTAATCCGCCCCGATATTCAAGGACGCCATGCGCGGGAAAGTCGGGTGGTTTCCATGGATAGCGCACGAGTCGACAGATTGTTTGGGCTTGAGTCCATTGCCTTCTTCGGTCGGCCCATTCCACCAGTAGCTCTAGCTTGGCCCACAAAGGGATGGCCTTGCGGGGTAACTGGTCCGTGGCCCCATGCGAGGCCTTCTCGCCTTCTAGTGGACCCGGAGGATATCTATCCCCCACACCAACGTGGACACCTTCGCGAAGCTACAAGGAGCACCCTTTTAAACAGTGCGACCCTTCGCTTCGACATCTCCAGCAGCTTCGGTCGAAGACCTCGATTTTAATATCGGTCGAGGTACCCTTCGCTTCCTGTACCTGCGACAAACATGTTCAATTGATGTTAGAGAAGTCTGATCGAGGGGACAGTTGAAGTGGTCCTCGGGGCGGGCGGGGGGTGGGAGGTTTGAAATGTGACAGTTGAGAGGTGACATTTTATCGTGGGAACGTTGGTTTCCCGAGGCACTTTTTTGGGCCTATAAAGACCGGTCCCAGCCGCGGTGGACAAACTTTCACGCGCTGGCTCAAAGAAACCTTGGCTTCTTTGCCTGAGCAAACTGCTGCGCGCTTTCCACTTCTCGCCGCTGGTGAGCTAGCCCACGTGAAGCAAACCACTCGCCGCCACAGACAGTATGTTATGTCGTCCTCTTCCTCGTTACCGTCTGCCGCAACTACGTCGTCGAGCGCGTCGTCGTCAGAGAAGATGGTTAGCTGCGATTCTCTAGACGGGGGCAGAGGGGTCGCCAATGCGTCTGCGGCTGGTGACGTGGCGGCAACTATTGCGCGATAGCTGCGATACGTGAGTTTTTTTACCTAAGTCTGTGTGCTGTCATGCTGTTGCCTTCGCTGATCAGATGGCATCCGGGACGCTGGTGGACATAGCGACCTCGCAGGTGCGCTCCAAGAGGAAGCGGATGGAGGACAAGAGTGAGTGTCTCCGGACGCAAAACACAGAGGCCAATAGGGACAAATCTGTTGCTGACAACAAGAGTCGAAACCTTCTATAGAAGGTCAGCTCTCTTGAGAAAGAAAAAGAGGGGCTCAGTCGTCAACTGAGTGAACTGAAAGACGCCATAGCCTAGTCACAGACGGAGGCCCAAGTCATCTAGAAGTGTGTTGCTGAATTGGAGCTGGAGGCGAAGAATATGCAAACTTATCATGAAAGGGTGGAGGCTGACACGCGGGCCAGTGTGGACCGGGCACACATGCTTTTTATGGATGCATATCATGACTTGGATGCGAAGACGACCCCCTTCGACAAGTCTGGGGGAGTGGTGGGGACCCGCTTCCTCAGCTGACCGCAAGAGGAGTTAGAGTCCCTCCCGTCTATCGCGATAAGCCTCATGTCATATGCCTCCCTTGTTACCTACGAAGGCGCAGCGAACGGTCTGTCCCGCGAGGACTGTAGGGACTTCGAGACCTATGACCAGAGTAATGAGGACTTCGACCGGGAAGTGTTCTAGGTCGAAGATGCCTCACTGAAGCGTTCAGCCGGAGCATTGTACGGTCGTATGTGGGGGCCACACGATCGTGGCTTCGTCTAGGAGAGGGTTGGCCGGGCATTGGCGCAGGTGAAGGATTTTCTTTGTTGAGGGTGAATACTGTTGTTTGATTTCTAATGCTTTGTTATTTTCCGAATCCTCTCTGCACTTGCCTCCAGTCTGCTCACTGGTAGAATCGAGATGGCTCCCAAGAGGAAAATCGCGAGCTCGTCCGCTGTGGTGATTCCTCCAATCGATCCCAACAGCCAGTTGCCTTTTGCAGGTAACCACATGTCTATCATCTCCGAAGCCGAACTCCTCCACCTCGTGTCCATCGGGGTTCTCCCTCCGCGGGAACTCTGTTCTTGGCGGATTTGCCACGGGACTACTGTCCCGACGGAGGATACCCACGAATCTGTAGTTTACGCTCCTTTTCTTCTCCGCGGACTTGGCCTTCCCATCTCTCCCTTTTTTCGTGGTCTCCTTGATTTCTACCACATTAACCTGACCCATCTAAACCCTAACTCAATTATGCAAATCTCCATCTTTGTTCACTTATGTGAAGCCTTTCTTGGCGTGCTACCACATTTTGGTTTATGGAAATATCTGTATCATTGTCGCCCTGGGATGGCCGGGGGACAACATCAATTGGTCGGGGGTGCCAGTTTAGAGATGCGCCGAGGACGGAAAACTGAATATCTTGAGATTCCCCTTAAAGACAGCATTAAGGGATGGCGTCTGGAGTGGTTTATAGTTGATAATTATGGAAATTCTCTCCCCCCCCGGGTCGGGAAGACAGCCAGACGTTCGCACCCCAAACTGGACCGAGTCTCCCACAGACGAGGAGGTAGCTGAAGCCGGTGTGTTGCTAGCTGAGGTTGGACTGCTGAAAGAGAGAGGTCTAACTGCTGAAGCTGTGGTTGCTGACTTCGTTTTTAAGAATATTCAGCCACTGAAAGATAGGGTCCACCCAGCTTATCTGTATCGGGGGCTAGCCGACTCAACTCGGGTTACCAACAGGAGAATCCCTTCTGCAGACTTGGTGAGCCGACTGGAAATGATTCTCAGGGGCAAGGTGTCCAATGTTGGTGCTCCGGTGGCATACTCGGCCTGGAATTTGCCTCCTGCTAAAGCTTTCACTGTTTTCGTGTCAAATCCACCTGCGACTGACGGCAATTTGGGCATTAGGACGCGACCCTCTGATGAAGAAGTCAGTGCTTTGGTTGCCTCGCTTGGGGAGATCCCTGATGACAAACGACAAGTCCATTTTGAAGTGCCTTTGGATCCTAACGATGCAGAAATAAGTGCCATGCTTGATATGCTGGCTGAAGATTCTTCTGACGCTGCTCCTGTTGGGACATTGGCGGTGGCGCCTCTCCCCGAAGCTGGTACATCCTTGGATGTTCAGAGACCTGTCCGTGTCCGCCCGAGACGTCCTTGCCGAGCCAATCAAACTGATCTTTCTGCTGATGAGCAGAAAAAGAAAAAGAGACGTCTCCGGCAAGTATCTAGTTTGGATCGGGGCGCTGGTCCATCAGTTCCTGCTGCTGAGGAGGTTCACGTGCCTGAATTTACTGATGCTGACCCCAATGGGTGTGGTATGTCTGTTGTTGATCCCAATGGGTGTGCTCCATCTGTCGCTGATCCCAATGGGGGTGTTGCCTGTGTTGCTGATGAAGACGATAAGGAAGAAGAGGATGAAGTCCCTCTGACTCGGAAGAACAGTCGGCAATTTCTTGCCAGTGGTGAAAGTAGTGGAGTTCCTTCTCCTGCTTTGTCTGCCCTCATTGGTCTGCAAGAGTTGTCCCTGGCCAATTTTGATCAAACTCTTGAGGATATGGTCCCAGAGGACTTGTTATCAGAGCCAGTGGATGATGATGCGATGGAGGTTTGCGCTGCCATGCCTGATGCTGGGTTGAGGTCATCCCGTGCCTCGTCGACCTTAGAGCGCGATCTCGAGGGTCGGGATGCTAACTTGGATTGTCCTGGTTCCATGGAAGTGGCTGAGGGCCCGTCAACCTTAGAGGTGGTTATTGCAGGGAGTCTGGACCCCAAGAATGGTGCTGACACATGTCCAGCCCCCGAGGGTGTCGCCGGGGATGACTTAGCTCAGATGAAGAGTGTAAGCCACTGCCCAGCCCCCGAGGGTGTTGCCGGGGATGATCCGGCTCAAGTGGGCAGTGCTAACTATAACCCAGCCCCCGAGGGTGCCCAAGCAGGGTCTCCTTCATGCACTTCCATGGACGTTCACGCGGGATCACCTCCACACTCTGGCTGCATGGTGGTGGCCCAAACTTTGGACCAGGGGGTCGCTTTAGAGGGCAGCGTCCCCATTGATCGGGCATTTAGCTCTGTTGAAGGCGCTGAGCTGATTCCTACTGATCCATTGCAAGCTGCTTCGGGTGGTGGCCTTGCGCCTGATTATCGGCTGATTTCTCCTGATTTGGGTATCCCTTCGTTCTTTTCCAACCTCCAGGTACTGTGCTGTTTTTAGCTTTGTCTTTACGTTGCATGAGCTTTTGTCATTATGCTCATCTGTTCTTCTCATCAGGTTTTGATGGATGGGATGGCCAGCCAGCTGAGATCGCAGGGTGTTTCCGTTCCAGAAGTGGCTTCGTCTCTTACGTGCTGGAATCCAGTGTCACTTCATCGTCGTGTATCCGAGTTGGAGGCGACTAACACTGGTTAGTGCCCTTTTTCTTTTCTTCGCCTTTGTTGTGGACTGTTTTACCTTCTGATCTCGTTTTGTTTGATTACCTCTCGCTAGGAATGACTCGGCAGATTGCAATTCTTGAAGAAAAACATTCTCGAGATCAGGCTGAATTGGCCCAGCGATGCACTGATTTTGAGGAAAAGTACTCTCAAAGTCAGATTGAGCTGAGTCAGGTCTCCGCTGCCTTGGATGACGCCAATGCACTGAGTTCTTCTCTTCACGCTCAGCTCGACTCTGAAAAGGTGATACACGAAACTGTGCTTTGCCTTGCTGTGCTCCTATTACTTGCTTGGTTTTTTGAAGGAACCGACTTGTGCTTGCAGGAAGAAAAACGTATCCTGGCTGCTTCTCGTGACAATCTTGACAGGTTGTATCGAGATTCTAGCAATTCGCTGACCATCTTGGAAAGGAGTCATCGCTTCACCATGGAAGAATTAGACCTCCAATGTCGTAAGCTGCAGGAATCCATGGAGGAGGTAACCCGGCTTAAGCAGTTGATATCAGCGAAAGATGCTACTATCAAAGGGCTCCGAGCTTCCAAAAACTCTATTGCCCAGGAGTTAGAGAGCGCTCGGTTGGCTGCTAAAACTGCTGAAGAAACCTCTGTTACTCTCAAGGCCCAACGCGACAAAGCCCTGGACAAGGCTATTCGGGCGGGACGAATCTTGATGAGGAGACCCGGCGTAGTTATTCCTGAAGACATAAGAGCTGACGTGAACGCCGCCTCTGATTCCTTGAGTCGCCCTTCTTCGTCGGTCACTCCTGAGAAGGATGTTGCAAAATAGAAAAACATTTTGCGTGCTCCAAGCGCGCGGTTTGCATGATTAAATATTTGTTAGAGGACACCAGTTTACCATTCGAATGACATAATTACTCTCCCATTGTATCAGAATTTGTTAGTTAATGAGTTCGACAGAAATGACGCATGACGATTATGAATTTTGTTTGCGGGATATGGAAGTCATCCCCCGAATTATATGAGCATGTTGTACCAGTCCTAAGTTGCTGCCAACTTAAGTCGATTGCCGCGTTTGTAGGGCATAGTGTTCACCCTAAGTTAAGTAAGCGTGAGCATGTTGCACCGCCTTAAGTCGTTGCCGACTTAAGTCGATTGCTCCGTTAGCAGGGCATAGTGGTCACCCCGAGTTAAGTAAGCGTGAGCATGTTGCACCGCCTTAAGTCGTTGCCGACTTAAGTCGATTGCTCCGTTAGCAGGGCATAGTGGTCACCCCGAGTTAAGTAAGCGTGAGCATGTTGCATCGCCTTAAGTCGTTGCCGACTTAAGTCGATTGCTCCGTTAGCAGGGCATAGTGGTCACCCCGAGTTAAGTAAGCGTGAGCATGTTGCACCGCCTTAAGTCGTTGACGACTTAAGTCGATTGCTCCGTTAGCAGGGCATAGTGGTCACCCCGAGTTAAGTAAGCGTGAGCATGTTGCACCGCCTTAAGTCGTTGCCGACTTAAGTCGATTGCTCCGTTAGCAGGGCATAGTGGTCACCCCGAGTTAATGCAAGTCAGTCGTGAATGAATTGAGTATCCTTGAGACCTCTTTTTTATTGACAACATATTTCCACTTTACAGAGTACATCATCATCGTCCCAGCAGTTTTGAGGTACAGCTAGGGATAAAACTTTCTGAGGTGTTCTATGTTCCAGGAGTTCCCAACTTCCGTGCCATCCATCTGAGTGAGGCGATACGATCCGGGCCGAGTGACTTCTGCTACCACGAAAGGTCCTTCCCATAAGGGTGATAACTTGTGTCGTCCCTCCCCCGTTAGAATTCGGCGGAGGACGAGATCTCCTACTGAGAAAAATCGTTGTCGCACAGCCTTGTCGTGATAACGCCTTAGAGTTTGCTGGTACCTTGCTGATTGGATTACTGCGTTTAACCGTTCTTCCTCGAGTATATCTATGTCCTCCAGCCTGGTGGTCTCAGCTTCTGCTATGCTTTCAAAGATCAGCCTTGGCGCCCCAAACTTGAGATCAGCAGGTAGCACTGCCTCCGACCCATAGACCATGAAGAAAGGAGTGTTTCCATGCAAAGCTCGACTAGGTTGGGTTCTTAGGCTCCAAACAACATAGGGTAATTCCCTTATCCACTTTCCTGCGAATTTTTCATTCTTATCGAAGACCTTTTTCCTGAGTGCATCCAATATCATCCCGTTGGCTCGCTCAACTTGCCCGTTGGCTCTTGGATGGGCTACAGATGCATACTTGATCTGAATGCCCTTTTGCTCGCAGAAGTCAAAGAATTCTGAACTCGTGAAGTTGGATCCTAAATCAGTTATGATGCTGTTTGGTATCCCGAATCTGAATATTATGTCTTGTATGAATTCCACGGCTTTAGCAGAGGTTAGGGAGGCAATGGGCTTGAACTCTATCCATTTTGTGAATTTGTCGATTGCTACCAATACATGAGTGTATCCCCCTTGAGCTTTCTTGAAAGGTCCAATCATATCCAGTCCCCAGCATGCGAAAGGCCAAGTTACTGGTATGGTCTGCAGTTGCTGAGCTGGCAGGTGTTGTTGCTTTGACAAGTATTGGCAGGCTTCGCACCTCTGAACTAACTCGGTTGCATCGTTCTTTGCTGTTGGCCAATAGAATCCTGACCTAAAGACCTTCCCGACTAGTGTTCTGGAGGCCGCATGTATTCCACACTGCCCAGCATGGACTTCCTCCAGAAGTTGCTTTCCAGTGGATGGGAGAATGCACTTCATGAAGACGCCTGATGCACCCCTTCTGTATAATGTCTCCCCAATAAGTGTATAGTGAGCCGACTGTCTTGCAATGCGCTCTGCCAAATTTTTATCGTCTGGTTCCTCTTCATTCTTTATATACTTAATGATCGGCCTTCTCCAGTCATCAGGGTCTGACTCGGGTTGATCTATGACGTTGCACCCTCCTGTTTGATCCATTGAAATACTTGGCTGCAGAATTTCTTGCACGAAAACCCCGGGTGGGACCTGAGTTCGACCGGACCCCAGTTTGGACAGTATATCGGCTGCTGTGTTCCGATCTCTTTCTACGTGATGAAATTCCAGGCCCTCGAATTTATCTTCCAGCTTTCGGACGGCAGTGCAATATTTTCCCATTGAATCGGTCGAGCAATCCCATTCCTTGTTTATCTGACTGATGACTACCAGAGAGTCTCCGTATACCATTAATCTTTTGATACCCAATGATATGGCAATGTTCAATCCATGGATCAAAGCTTCATACTCGGCTGCATTGTTGGAGGCTGGGAACAGCAACTGGAGGGCGTACTTGAGGTGTTCGCCTCCAGGCGCAGTGAAGAGAATCCCCGCTCCTGCTCCCTGCAGCTTTAGTGAGCCGTCAAAGTACATTCGCCATACTTCTGCAGTCTCCGGGTTGTCTGGTACTTGTTGTTCAGTCCACTCCGATACGAAATCAACCAGTGCTTGAGTTTTGATGGCGGTGCGAGGTCGGAACTCGATGTCATGAGATCCCAGCTCGCAAGCCCACTTGGCTATTCGACCGATGGCTTCCTTGTTGTGAAGAATATCCCCTATTGGAAAACTTGTGACTACTATGACTTTGTGGTCGTCAAAGTAGTGACGCAGCTTGCGGACAGTTAGAAGTACTGCATACAATAGCTTCTGAACTTGAGGGTACTTTTTCTTTGAGGGGCCGAGGACTTCACTAATGAAATAGACAGGATGTTGTATTGGATAGGCATGCCCTTCTTCTACTCGCTCGACTACTAACGCGGTGCTTACCACGTGAGTCGTGCAAGAGATATACAGCAGCAAATCTTCAGCTGGTTGAGTTGACGTAGCTCGCCGAGGGGGTTTCAGTACTGGTGGTGTTGTCAAGAATTTTTTCAGAGCATCTAGAGCTTCTTGCGCTTCTGAAGTCCACTGGAATTTATCCACCTTCTTGAGTAATTTGTAAAATGGCAGACCTTTTTCTCCCAGCCTGGATATAAATCTGCTTAAAGCTGCCAGGCATCCAGTAAGTCGCTGAACCTTCTTCTGCGATCGAGGTGCTTCCATCTTCATGATGGCTTCAATCTTAGCTTCAATTCCCCGGTGGCTGACAATAAATCCGAGCAACTTTCCAGCTGGTACTCCAAAAACGCATTTCTCGGGATTAAGCTTCCATCTATACCGCCTCAGACTGTTGAAAACCAGTTGCAAGTCTTCGATGAAGTCTTCTGAGTCCTGTGTTTTGATTACCACATCATCCACATAGGCTTCCACACGCTTGCCCCAGTGATCGGCTAAACATGTTTGAATGGCTCTCTGGTAAGTTGCTCCAGCGTTTTTGAGGCCAAACGGCATGGAGGTATAACAGAAAGCACCAAACGGAGTAATGAATGCCGTTTTTTCTTCATCTTCCTTTGCCAGACTGATCTGATGGTACCCGGAATAGCAATCTAGGAAAGACAGCATAGAACATCCAGCGGTGGAGTCCACCACCTGATCTATCCTCGGGAGCCCAAAAGGATCCTTCGGACAGTGTTTGTTGAGATCAGTATAATCAACACACATGCGCCAATCCACTTTATTCTTTTTGAGTACAAGAACAGGGTTGGCTAACCACTCGGGATGTAATACTTCTCTAATGAATCCAGCTGCGACCAAGCGAGCTAACTCGGCGCGAATGGCTTCTCTCTTGTCAGGCGTGAAACGACGTAGTTTTTGCCGAATCGGCCTTGCCTGGGGGTAAACCTTCAGCTTGTGCTCGGCCAGTTCTCTTGGGACTCCCGGCATATCCGCAGGTTGCCATGCGAATACATCTCGGTTGTCTTGCAGAAACCGGACGAGCGCGCTTTCCTATTTGTCATCCAAGCTGGAGCTGATGATAGCCGTCTTGCGCTCATCAGCGAACCCCAGGTTGATCCTCTTGGTTTCTTCAGTCGGCCGCATAGAGGTCGCGGTCTGAGCTTCGCTTGCCGGTACTGTGAGGTCCTCCTCAGGCTTAGAGTTCGCCATTGTGGAGGGAGCTGTCGATGGCTTGGCGGTGAGGGCTGCTTGAATAGCCACTCGGAAACATTCTGCGGCGCCTTGGAAGTCGGCGCGCACAGTTATGATCCCTTGCGGTCCTGGCATCTTCAGTATCATGTATGTGTAATGCGGAATGGCCATGAACTTGGCCAATCCAGGTCTCCCGATGATGGCGTTGTACCCGCAGTCGAAGTTCGCCACTTCAAACCTCAGGAACTCGGTTCTGTAGTTCTCCGGAGTTCCGAAGGTGACTGGCATGTAGATGTGGCCCAGCGGGTATTCCCCTTCCGTCGGCACGATGCCGAAGAAAGGAGTGTCCGACTCGTGGAGCTCTTTGAGGTGAACTCCCAAGCCTTGGAGCGTCCGAGGGAAGGTGACGTTGATGCTGCTTCCCCCGTCCACTAACACCTTCTTCACCCGGCTCTCTCGGATCACTGGATCGACGAGAAGCGGGTACTTGCCCGGGTGGTCAAAGTTAAGCCATTGATCTGCCCGAGTGAAGGTGATCGGGTGCTCCGACCACTGGTATGGGGCGGGAGGGCCGGTGGTCGCCACCAGTATCTGGCGATCGTTGAGCTTTTGCTGTCTTCTGCTCTCCTGCAATCCGTGTCCGCCGAAGATGACGTTGACCTCCCTGTCAACGCGTGGAAAAGCTCCTCCTCCTCCTCCCTCCTCCTGCCGATGGGGTTGTCGTGGTTCATCTGGTCCTCCCCTCGGCGGAGGAGGAGGTAGAGGTTGGAAGGGTCGGCCGTGTCCGACAGAGTGCTTGAAGTCTCGGCAGTTACGAAGAGTGTGGCGCATGTCCTTGTGGTACGGGCACTGGGCATCGAGGATGTCGTCCAGCGTGCGTTCGCCTCCACGAGGTCCTCCTCGAGCGCGAGAGGCGGGTGATCCGGCAGCGTGCACTTCTTCGCGAGGCCTCTTCTCCCATCGCTTGTCGAGTTGTTGGTTTGTGTCACGTCGCGGTGCTGCTGGTGCGGGCTTCGCTCCTCCAATGAGGTCCTAGGCTCGCTCGTCGGCGGTGATGTAGAGGTCGGCTTCCCGGAACAACTCCTCGGAGGTGGTCGGCGCCTTCTGTAGTATGGCTCGGACGAAAGCCGAGTCATTGGATCCTCTGTAGAAGTCCTCGATCACGGCCGCCTCCGTGACCTCGGGGATACGATTTCTCATGGTCTGAAACCTTTTAAGGTATGACCGGAGAGTCTCGTCCCCCCGGCGCTTGATGGATTTGAGGTCCCACGGTTGCGCCGGCTTGTCGGAGAGGGATTGGAAGTTGGCGGTGAAGCGTCGACTGAAGTCGCCCCAGACGTCGATGCAGTGTCGGGGTAGATGTCGCAGCCATTGCAGCGCGTCTTGCCCAAGGACAATGGGTAAGTACGCGGTCATCACGTCCTCGGACGCCCCGGCAGCTCGAGCAGCGGTGGTGTAGACGGCTAGCCAACCCCATGGATCCTGCTTAGGTTCATATTTGTCAACGTTGGATACCTTGAAGTTGGGAGGCCATTGGATGGCCCTAAGGCGCGGAGTAAGAGCGGACACTCCGCACGTGTCCTCCTGTCGTCGGGGACGATGTCTGTCCCGGGGAGGGGAGTTGTGATTGTGGTTCCTCGACCGCCCCCGGGTGATTCCGCTAGTTGAGGCTGTTGCCGACTCAGTTCTGGTAGCTTGACTCTGAGTCGGGATGCCGTGATCCCGGTCATACTCTTCCCGACGACGAATCTCGTTCTCATGCCGCCGCTCGCGTGAAGCATTGATGGAACTTCGCGCGTCTCGGCGACTGTTGATGGCGTGTTGTAGGTCGTTCGGCGGGTGAGCAAGCGGTAGAAGGTGGTTGGCCGCCTGGGTGAGCAGTCATCGGTAGCCATCGGCGTCAGGAGTCCGTGGAAGTCCCTCAGCTATCCGAGCCAGTACCCCTCCGACTTCGCTCGGCGTGTTCATAGCTCGGGCGAAGTCGGGATTCAGGTTGCGCCCGAAGAATGGATTCTCTCGACGCTGCCTTGCATCCTGTTCAGCCTGTTCCTGAGCTCGTCGGCGATCACGTCGTCGGGAGTTCCTTCGTTCTCTGAAGACGCGTTCTTCCGGAGTTTCTCCTACCTCTGAGACCTCGTCTCGCGAGACAGGCTGTTCCGGATTCCGCTCTCCGGCTGCGTGATGTCGTCGAACGTTCCTGCGCCGGTTCCTCCGTCGACGGGACTCTCGTTGAGGCGGTTCCTCCCCGGGTACAGTCGGCTCGTCGTCGGAGATAATGGGCGACTCCACTCTCCCGATGAAAAGGACGTCGGGGTAGAACGGCGCTGCTGTGGCGGTGATCCTCTTCCCGTCCCCTTTTGAGGCATGAGGGACAGAAAGAGCAACTTGCTTCCCCCCGGTTACCTTTTTTCTTGCGATCTGTGTCCATTCTTTTGTCGGAGAAGTAGGCAGCGGAGTTCTCCGGGTCAGCGAGCCCTCGGCCCCCGGCTTTCCGGAGACGATCCTCATCTGGAGAGCTGGAGGTTGTGCTTCTCCAACATTTTCGGAGTTTGTTGGGGGAGACCTTTTTTCCGGCTGATCTGCGATGCGGTGCAGAATTCCTTCTTCATCCGCTACAAATGAGATTGTTCCGAAGTGGAGCACGGATCCGGGACGCAGGATGATCTTGCTGTTGAAGGAGATGGCCATTGAGCTAGCTTGGATTATCGACACACCCCCTACCTGGCGCGCCAGCTGTCGGTGTTTTGGGTCCGACCGCACACCCGGGGTTACCCCTCAAGGTGCTTTAGGAGTAGGACGGTGTCGACAACTGTAGCAAAATGGTTCGCGCTGATCGCACGAGGGACAGTGGACAAGTTTTACAGGTTCGGGCCGCTTAGAGATGCGTAACACCCTACGTCCTGATGAATATGCTTGATGGATGTGGCTACAAAAGAGCTCTCTGGATTGAGAATACAGAGAGTTGATGTGGGTGGCTAAGTAAAGGGTCGATCGTTCTGAAGGGGTGCCCCCTAGGCCTTATATACTCGACCGTGGGGCAATACACGTGGATAAGATAGCAACGAGTAGCTAAAAGATAGTGAACCTCTTGAGATTATCCCTACGTAACCCTCGCCGACTTATCCTCGCGTGGCTTCGTTGCATGGAGGCTCCAGCGCGGGAAAGTCGGATCCCTATCGTGGTTATTCACTCGATGCTGCGGGCCGCCCGGGCGTGTACCAATCCGGCCCCATGTCGTTCTGCTCCACTGGCTGTTTCTCCCCAGGCCCACGAAAGAATAACCTTACGACTTACTGGGCCCTTGGGCCTTTCGTGAGGTCCTTTACTCTTTTAGTGGACCCAGGGGATATCTATCCCCCACAGCAAGTTCACGGTCATGTTTAGTGAGCATGGTGCTCCAAGATTCCGGTCTACTCCTGAAATCGGTCGTAACTTGTGTTAACTAACATGGATATCATTTTTGCATGCACGGTTTTCCATGTTTCAATTGACTTGCAGTTCAAATGTGAATTTTTCGAAGAAATTCAATTAAAAGAACTAAATCTAATAGTTATAGCAAACAATTTTATAATTGCGCCAAAATGGTACATGTAGGTCTACATAATGTAGCAACATACCACAAAAGGTTTGGTTGGGAAAAGAAAAAAAATATACTTTGCTGAGTGTCAGACGTGGGACACTCGGCAAAGCATTGTTTGCCGAGTGTCAGACTATGGACACTCGACAAAGTTTTTTTAAAAACCCTAAAGACATTCTTTGTCGAGTGCCGGATCTAGGGCACTCGGCAAAGTATATTTTTTAATTAAAACAAACCTTTGCCGAGTGCCAGATCACGGGTACTCGGCAAAGTTTGTTTACATAGACAGAAACCAACCTTCTTCTTCACTTCATTTTTCATTCTCTTATCCACGCCACCGCCGCCGCCTGGCCATCGCCGCTGTTGCCATAGCATCCCTCCTCCCCGCACTCTCGGCCAACCCTGTCTGGCCATCGCCGGCGTAGCACCGCCGCCGGAGCCCCACCACCCGGCCAACCCCACCGCGCCCCGCCGTGCCCCCGTGCCCCGCCGCCACCACACCCCGCCTCCCTGTCCCCCCCCCCCCCCCCCCCCGCATCCCGCCTCCCAGCGCCCCGTGCCCGCCATCGGCGTCGACCCGCCGCTACCTATCGTGCCTGCGCCCCGCCGACCCCGGCCACAACCACCGGCCCCGGCCGCCACCACCGCCGCCCCGACCCCGGTAAAGTTTTATTCTATGATTAAAGTATTTACCCGTAAGTATAGTATAAGTTATGTTCTCTAAATTTGTTATAGTGGTAAAATATAGTGGTAAGAATTCTTTGGATTGGAACGATTACCATTATTGTGAATAAAACCATATAATGTGATGGTGGATATGTTTAGTAAAATATAGTGGTAATGATGATTGGATGTCGATTAGATGTGATTCGCGGCCATCGTGTCATTTGTATATCTGTGTGTCGGCCATCGTGCTGATACTTTTATTTGCAGGTTTTAGAAACCTCCCCGTGCAGGGGAGGTGCTGCTGAAATTTTCTATTGATAGGCTTCTGTTAGAGGATGGAGGACCGTGAGTGGATGTACACGGGCCATAGATGAAGGAATGCTATCACCCCTGAATGGATTAGAAAGACCGATGATTTCAGGGAACAGGCATATGGCGAAGCTACCAAAGGAGCGAGTCTAGTTCCATGCCCGTGCAGCAAATGTGCCAACCGGAAAAGAAAATCAAAGAAGGCCATGGTAGAACATATTTGGAAGAATAGATTTACGCCGGACTATACTCGGTGGATCTTCCATGGTGAAGCGCATCATACGAGAGAGGAGGTGCTGAGACAACGCGTCGAGGATTATGATGCTGATGCGGGGGTAGCGGATATGTTGAACGACTATCACGAGGCACAGTACGCTGGAGGATGTACGAATATGTTGAGATAGACTTAACCGAAGCTATCGGAATGGAAGTAGATATTGAAATGGTTGTTGATGAGGAGGATGAGGTGCAAAATGAGAATGACTTAGTAATACTTGAAGACAATGGCATTAATGACGAACTTGTGCCTTCAGATAGTGTTGACTATGAAATGGTTGATAGTGATGATGAGACTTATGATCTGGCTAACCCCGACACATATGAAGATTATTTTTAATCGATGTAATGCTATTGTTTTTTATTTTGCACCTGTTTCTAAATACATCTTTTTTATATGTGCTTATTTGTTTACTCTTAATTGCAGGTTGTTGGACAAAGATGGTGGGCGGTTGGCTGAGGAGGAGGAGGAGCAGGACAGCGGAGGAGGCACAGCAGGACGACGATGTCCAACAGCAGGTGGAGCAGCAGGACGACGACGTCCAACAGCAGGCGGCGCAGCAGGATGACGATGACGCTCAACAGGACGCCTCAGGTTCTGGCGCCTCAGGTTCGAGGAACGTCTACCTGCGAGGTCCCGCGAGTCTCCCTCAGCGTCCCATACTTCGAGACAGGCGACCGCTGATTCGGCCGGATGGGCAGAGGCATGTAACTTTATGTTCTCCATGTTTGTTCATATTATGTGTTCGAAATCATGTTGGACATGTCTTGGAGGGTTGTGGAGAATGCTGTGGTCGCAACCCCAATGGCATCCTCGGCCTGTTGTGCAGGGAACACTTCCCTGGACTTGTTGAGTACGCCGGAGTGACAGGCCCAGCCTACACCTTCGACGACTACGCCGTCGCCCCCGATGCAGTAGACCGGGACGACAGGGAATTCAACAACAAGGCAGAGCAGGTGAAGCAAGAGCTGTGGGTAAGTCTTACTATAATGTAAAAATATGTCGCATTTGTTGCACATTCTTGAAATAATGTATGGATACATTGTCTTTATATGCAGGATTTCCTCATATGTGAGGCTGGATACGAGGCTGGGGCGGATGTGGTGGCCACCACGAGCTGTAAGAAGCTCATCGTGGACATGAACTACGAGGCACGAATCCAGGCCATCGTCACCTACCACGGCTCTGTCCCCAGCAAGCCCGAACCATGTCGTTGACCAGGGACCAGTACTTACAGGTAAATACAACACTTTAATATACAACACTTCAATTTTTCCTTAATTTTATCTTCTGATATGTAGTGTATGCATAAAAATTACAGAGGAACTCGAGCACCTTGGGAAGCAGGACAACCGTCGGCGAGCGCGTAGAAGAACAATGTGACGCGTGGGCGGAGGATTGTCAGCGGCAGGCGGCTCCACGACACTGACAACGGCGGCGCCGATTAGGGTTGAGGGCGAGCGGGGGCGGAGGAAGGCGAATCGCCCTGGCGTCGCCTGAAGAATCGTGGCGAGTCAGCCAGGAAGGTTGACCGCGCGGGGGTTAGGGTATAGAAATGCTTGACCGCGTGGGAAGTGGGGTAGTGGGCCAATTCCTGTATTTCTGGAACGTGGGTCGGCTGAAATAGTTACGCTAAATCGCTATTGTGTATAAACAGGAGAATGGAATAGCGTAAACATGTGTTGACTAAGGAAGATATGGTTGACCACGTGGAAAGTGGGCCTAAGCCGCTTTTTCTGGAACGAGGGCTCGCGGCTGTTACTCTGTTTACGCTAAAGTGGGTTTCCGTTTACGCTAAATCAGTTCGCTTGCATAAAAAGTGATCGGACGTGGGCTTAAATAGATTTGTTGGTGTTGGTGGTCGGGGCTCTCCACAGTTATATAGAGCCTAGGGCTCTTTATATATATATATATATATATATATATATATATATATATATATATATATATATATATATATATATATATATATATATATAAGAGCACAGACCCAAGACTTCCTGTCCCCGTCGCCGCCTCGCGCACAGACCCAAGACTCCCTGCCCCCCGCCGCCGCCTCGCGCCTCCCTGGCCCGCTGACTCCTCCTTCCTCCGATCCTCTAACCCTAGATCCATGGCCCCACCGTCGCTGCCGCACCTTGAATCGCCTCGATGCTCAACCCCGCATTAGTTGTGATTGTAATTGCTGTATAATTCTACCCAAATATCTGTTAAAAAATGTAAACAAAATGATTGCAACTGCTGGTGTGTTGTAATTGCAACTGCTGGTGTGTTGTAATTGCAACTGCTGGTGTGGTGTGGATGCAACTGCTGAGTTACTCTGATGTGATTGCAAGTACTGAATAACTCTGGGAAATTTTGTTAAAAAAATATGATTGCAACTGCTGGTCTGGTGTAATTGCAACTACTGGTCTGGTGTGATTGCAACTTCTATATAACTATGTCCAAAATCTGTTAAACAAATAATGATTGCAACTGTTGTCTGGTGTAATTGCAACTGCTGGTCTGGTGTGATTGCAACTTCTATGTAACTATATCCAAAAATCTGTTAAACAAACAATGATTGCAACTGCTGTCTGATGTAATTGCAACTGCTGATCTGGTGTGATTGCAACTTCTATATAACTATGTCCAAAAATCTGTTAAACAAATAATGATTGCAACTGCTGTCTGGTGTAATTGCAACTGCTGGTCTGTGTGTGATTGCAACCTCTATATAACTATGTCCAAAAATCTGTTAAAACAAACAATGATTACAACTGCTGTCTGGTAATTGCAACTGCTGGTCTGGTGTGATTGCAACTTCTATATAACTATGTCCAAAAATTTGTTAAACAAAACAATGATTGCAACTGTTGTCTGGTATAATTGCAACTGCTGGTCTGGTGTGATTGCAACTTATGTGAAGAGGTTGAGCCGTTCACGGAGAAAGAGGGGCGGGGGCGAGGAAGTGAAAAGGTTCTGTCAGGAGCGTGCGGGAGGGACGAAGACGGCCTAGGTGGGGCGGTTGGCTCGGACCTGTCGCGTATATTCGGCCTGGGTGCATTCTCTATATTGAATGCACCCAGGTGTAATATATAAAAACAGTATATATATATTTTCTGACGACGGTTATGCACATATATACGTGTTGGGGGCCTTCGTCCTCCGAAGGTCCTCAAAAACATGATTTGACAATGTTTTCCAAGTGGATTATGTGAACAGGTATCTTCGGACTCAGAATTATGAACATGAAGTACGGTCAGGACGAAGCCTGGACCAGACGAAGGACGAGCTGATTGCCAAGCTCCATGAAGGATGGTGCACAGCCGAAGCTGTGCGCAGGGAAGCTTCGTCGCGATAGCAGAGAGGGGAACCGACTTAAAGATGAAAAGACTACGTGGGCCTTGACAGATTTCCATAAGCCATTAACAAATGTAATGGACATGGATGTAATTTTACGTGGGCTGCGTCCCGCGTCTATAAATAGATGAACAGTACTCCCGTACTGTTCACGCTGACTTGGCATTCGCTTTTTGCGTCACGCTTGTACTTTTTACCTTCTCTCAGGATCGAAGGTACATTTGTAATTTGAAATCATTTCTATTTTTCCATGTTAATAAAATAGAAATGATTCTATGAAGATGTTTATATTATATTTCATGCTTCATATAAGTCCTTCGTCATTACTTGTTATATTTACGAAGGTACGTCTCTTGTGACCTTCGTCCGAAACTCATTATTTCCCGAAGGGGAATAATGTTCCAAAGGACGAAGGACTCTAACACTTAACACTTTTTATGTTGCCTTGTTCTTAACTCTTAGTATTTGAGAACAAGTCCCCAACATTGGCGCCCACCTCCGGTGAACTCACTTCCACTTCGAGCTTTTTGAACACCTTCGGAAGCTATAGACCTTCGCTATGGCGCCGAAGAAAGCTTCAGCGACTGAGGCTGCAGCACTGCAACCGCTGGACCCCAACCAGGAGACTGTCTCTCTTCGGGAGGCCCGAAGTCAGAAGAGGAAGGCCGTCAGCCCGACGCCTCAGGAGGATGAACTAGACCAGGAAATCAGGGATATGGAGATGCTTCATCAACAGGTGCAGAGGAAAAAGGAAAAGATGGCCAGGCTAGCTGAGCTGCAAAGGCAGATAGACGAAGCTTCTGAAGAAGTTCGTCATCTTACCCATGATGAGCAGAACCGAAGGCCTCAACAAAAAGACCTTCATCAGGAGGGCTTCTTCAACGAAGATGACTGGTATGACAATTTCCATCATGGAAATTTTGTTTTCGATGACGCCTCTCCTCTGTCCGCTGAGCTGCAGGCTACACCCTGGCCTCCATCCTATAAGCCACCCCAGCTTCCCATGTTCGACGGCCACTCAGACCCGAAGCAGTTCTTGATGAGCTACGAAGCAACAGTGTCTTCGTATGGGGGCAATGCTGCAGTCATGGCAAAGTCTTTCGTCATGGCCGTCAGGAGTGTTGCTCAGACCTGGTATTCCTCCCTTCGACCAGGAACTATCACCTCATGGCAGAAGCTGAAGGATATGTTGTTAACCAGCTTTCAAGGATTTCAGACGAAGCCGGTCACTGCTCAAGCCTTGTTCCAGTGCACTCAGGATCATGAAGAATACCTTCAGGCGTATGTCAGAAGGTTCTTGCGTTTGAGGGCGCAGGCACCAACGGTGCCCAATGAAATTGTCATCGAAGCCATGATCAAGGGGCTTCGTCCTGGACCTGCAGCTCAATACTTTGCTAGGAAGCCTCCTCAGACTCTGGAGAAGCTGCTCCAAAAGATGGACGAGTACATTCGTGCCGATAATGACTTTCGCCAAAGAAGGGAGGAGGCCTTCAGATTTTCTGAGATGACCAGGGGCTTCGGAGGAAGATTCTATCCGAGGCATGTCAGGTCCATCCACAACTCCACTCAAAATGATGATAAGGGGAGTCAGCAGAACAGGCCGCAGTGCTCCTCACAGGCTTCGGGGCAACAGCAAACTTTCTTCCGGCCACCAGCTCCAAGAGGCAGAGGCGCCAGGGGCTTCGGCGGGAGATTTGGAAATCAACCAAGGAGGATATTTTGCTTATTCTGTGGTGAAAACAAGGGCCATACCACCAGGATGTGCCATGTCACCATCCAGAAACAAAAGGAGCTAGCAGAAGCTGCAGCGCAACAGGGCCAGCCGAAGCAGGTCATGCATACTACTTCGTATCATCAGCCTTACATCCCGGAATACGTGGGCAACCACCCTGCCGTTTCCGTAGCTTCGGCGAGTCAACCTCAAGCTTCATGGCAACAGCCCCCGCCCCCACCTCCGCTGCAATAAGGCCAACAGCCAGAAGGGAGCCAATACGTTCCGCACCAAAGGGATCTCAGAGAGCAATCTGAAGCTCGCACAGTCAATAGTACTGTGCCAGAGTCGAAGCACATTTATTGACATATATCCTACTTTGATAGCAGTCTTTTCCGTTTAAGTTCTATTTTCTGTGTAATAAAGAACATTTCAGTTTTCATATAGTAATTTCGTGGTTGGTTATGAGGAAAACCTATCTTCTCCACAGGCTTAAGTTGCTGAAGCTTAAAAAAAAATTTGCGGTAACAAGGAGGACCTTCGAATTATTAAAAATCTTTCGAAGCAACAAAAAGTCGTTCTAAGGAACGCAGAGTAAGTTGCCGAAGTTACAAAAAGACGTTCCAAAGGGAGCGCAGTGTAAGTTTTTTGCTCCAAAGACGTTCCTAAGGGAATGCAGAGCATACAGCGAAAAGTCAACGCTGATTCCGCCTAAGTAAAAGGCGAAGAAGCTCCAAAGACGTTCCTAAGGGAATGCAGAGCTTATACCGTCTAAGTAAAAGGCGAAGAAGCTCCAAAGACGTTCCTAAGGGAATGCAGAGCTTATAAAGATATTTTGTGTGTATCTTCGGAACAAACGTCATTTGCATAACATAACATCATCACATCATTTTGCATAGCATAAGCATCATACATCATGTTGCATATGGCAAAAGAAGGGGACACAATATCAACCTTCGAGAGGATGCTTTAAGAAAGTGCAAATTGTGTAAAGTCACGAGGAAATACAATGATAATCTTCGGAGTACAGCTTCGGAGAAAGTTTTTTCAAAGCATGGATGAGCTTCATCAGAGTAATATCGAAATTGTACAACTTCGAAGAAAGTTTTTTTATTTCAAAGCGTGGACGTGATTCATCAGAATAGTTTTAACGAAGAGTGTCTTCTTCACGAAGCATGAAAAGAAGGGAAGGTGTTTTTTCGCCGAAGGCTCAAAAATGGTATGTATGTAGAATTTCATGCATCGTAAAGAATTGAATAATGAAAAGCGACCTGTATATTACATTCAAATGTACAAAATATTACATAGATCACATTTTAAATGTTTTTCTAATAACACCTAGTCTTCTCTTAAAACTACTTCGGCAGCCTCATTTAGAAGTTGTTCAACAACTTTATCCATGATAGCTTCGGCCATTTGTTTGATTTCGTCATCCTCCTTTGTGTGAGGGTCAATTGACGATCCGGCAGGTTCTGAGGAAGCAAAATATTTTTGCATTACTATTGCAAACCGCGAGCAAAGTTTGAAATAAAAATTACAACACAACAAGAGCGACTAATTAATACCTTTTTGCCCTTCGGCAACTTCTGTCACTTTCCTAGCATCATGGATGCCTTTTTCACTCCTTTGAATGATTTCTTGCGCCATTTCTCGGCCGCCGTTGTCCCAGATATCAGTGAAGAATTTGCCACCAACCACGCTTGCTTCGGCCGAGGGGTCTTTGATGTCTTCGGAGGATAAGGCAGCTTCGGACTGAGCTAAAGATTTTACATGCCCGCAACCTTTCTTCTCCAAGACAGTAGCAACTCCCCTGGCGCCCGAAAAAGCGCAGATGTCGCCACGGCTACTCAGGATTTCCTCGAAGGCCTCTGCTTCGTGACTGATCCATTCTATTGGACCTTCGGGATTGCCTCTTGAGAAATTCTCTTCACTGGAAAATGCGCCCACGCTGGCGAAGCTGGTTTTAATTTTCTTTACGCATTCCATGGATTTTTCGTAGCATTTTTTCTTAGAAGACCGAAGCTCTTCCACGGTTGCTTCCAAATGATCAGCCCATTGGTCGCTGCATTCCCGTCTTGTTTCTTCAAGTATGCGTTCTTCTTTCGCCCGGGCCAATTGTTTCTGAAGATCTTTAATTTCGCGTTTCTGAGCTTCGGCCTGAATCTTTGCAGCAGCTTCGTCCTTTTTTATCTTGTCTACTAGTGTAACCAGAATTTTATCTTTTTCTAGAGCTTCGTTTCTCAGTTTTATAACTTCTGATCGTAAATTGTTGAATGCAATTTCATAGCTCTCATCTTCGGCACTCTTTTGTGCTCTCAATGCGTTGCTCAGGATTAAACCCTATACAAAAAAAAGAATCCATATAAGAATAAAGGAATGAATTACGTATTGTAAAATTTTTTCAAAAGTCTAATTCCCAAACCTTCAGGCTATTATATGCAAGACTATCTGCGAGATCTTCCTTCGTCATAGCGCATAACCCAGCTTCGAGCTTCGGGAATCCCATACTTCTAGCCATCTCTCGGCAGACAGACAGTTCTTTATTATCAGGAAGGCAGTACAGGAAGTCATCTTCATTTGTCCCGTTAAACACTACTGCCCCCTTCGGATATTTTAGCTCTCTGGCATAGTAGTTGGCTTCGTAAGTCTCTTCTTCAGATAATTTCTTCCCCGAAGCATGTTGTACGATGTAATCGCGTATGCTGGCAGGAGCTTCGGGGGCGGCAGTGTCAATTTCTTCAACCAAATTTGGTTCTGATATTTTTGTTTTCAAAGATTGTTCTTTGGTGGGCTCTGAAGGCCCAGCCTCAGCTTCAGGTTGTTGCTTCGAAGCTTCAGCAACTACAGCTTCGGTAGACACTTCAGCAACTTCAATAGTCTTCTTTGGGGTTGTGCTTGAAGACTTAATTGTCTCCAAAACATCTAGCATGTTTACCATTCTTTTTCTTTTCGGGGTCACCGACGGCCCCTTTTGATTTTTTATTGTTTCGACATTTACCGAAGGACTTAAGATTTCTGATATTTTTGGCTCTTCAACCTTCGGTTTCTCTGCTTTTTCTGCTGAAAGCGCTTCAGTCTTTTCTCCCATCTTCGGCACTGGAGCTGGTTCTGTAGCTTCAGAGGCCAAAGAGATTTCACCAATAAATTCTGGCACTGTGGCCGGCTCAATAAAACGCGCTCGGTGAGTGAGCACCTTTATCTTTTTCCTTTGCGGCACTGGCTCATTAGTAGCACTCGTGGTAGCTTCTGCCGCAGTAGAAGTATTTTTTCTTTTGCGACTCAATACCGGGTAGTGGTAGTCAGGGTAGACAAACCCGACTGCGTCAAATACCCGGTTGAGCCTTTTCTTTTTTCGGCCTCCAAAGGCTGCTGATAACGCAGTGTTCTCGGCCTTCGAGTATGCCCCAAGCAGTTCGTCACTCAATGTTTCAATGCTTTTCAACCAGTCATCATCAGGTTCAACAAATTTATCTGCGTATTTGAATGTGTATTTCAGTCTGACCAGTCCGCCTTCGTCGGACTCTTTGATGGTCTCCTTCGGCATTTCCCACTTTCCTGCAAGTGGCCACACCCTGAAGGCAATATGCTCTTGGACCAAGTCCCTTGTCCCAATGAAAGAGCAGACCACGCCGAAGGCTCTTTGGCATTCCTCGGCTGCTTCATCCATTTCAACCTTCGGCCTTCGAAGTCCGAAGCATTGCCAGATGGGGCGCATAATGATACTCTTGACATCTTCTTGTGTCGTTAAGTCATTTTTTACATAGAACCATTCAGTCATCCAGGCTCCGGGCCACCTCTTCCGAAAGGTTGGCACAGGGCGGCTTGACCCGGAGCGGGCACCGAAGCTGTAGCACCCGAAGTTGTTGTGATATTGTTCTTTCCCCCAGGGCTTCGTCTCATATAACAACTCATGAATGTTGCAAAAGCTTTTAGCATTTGGTTCTAAACCTTGGCTTCTTGCAGCCCAGACAAACATCCCCATTCTTAAGATAGCTTCGGGAGTAATTTGATGGAGGTAGACTTGAAATGTCCTCAGGACTTCAACAACAAAGTTGCTTAGGGGGAATCGAAGCCCAGCCTTGAGAAAGCTTCGGAAGATTACGACCTCATCTTCTTCGGGGGTGGGAGAAGTCTTTTCTCCAGCGTCAACTCTCACAATAGAAATATCTCGAAAATACCGCCCCCTCATATTATCAATATGGCTCTGCTTAATAGTAGTTTTCCCGAAAACCGTGTGACTTGGTCGCCATGGTCGATCTTCGGATTCTTCCCCACCACTTTCTACATCAAAACTGTCGCTGTCATCAGTATCTTCGGACAAACCTTCAAGAATTTTGAAAGGGAATTAGGCTTACACCTAGTTCCTAAATAATTTTGGTGGTTGAATTGCCCAACACAAATATTGGACTAACTAGTTTGCTCTAGTGCATAAGTTATACAGGTGCAAAAGGTTCACATTCAGTCAATAAAAAGACCAAGTGTTGGGTTCAACAAAGGAGCTTCAAGGCAACCGAGGGCACCTCTGGCTGAAGGCACCGGACTGTCCGGTGTGCACCGGACTGTCCGGTGCGGCCAGAGGACTCCGACTTCAAACTCTTCGCCCTCGGGAATTCTCGGAAGACGACGCACTATAATTCACCGGACTGTCCGGTGTGCACCGGACATGTCCGGTGCTCCAAGGAATCGCCGTCTCCGAAACTCGCCAGCCTCGGGTTCGCGCGGTAGCCGCTCCGCTAAAATTCACCGGACTGTCCGGTGTGCACCGGACTGTCCGGTGTGCCAGCGGAGCAACGGCTCCCTGCGGCGCCAATGGCTCCCTGCGATGCATTAAATGCGCGCGCAGCGCGCGCAGACATCAGGCACGCCCATACCGGTGCACCGGACATCAAACAGTACCTGTCCGGTGTGCACCGGACACCCAGGAGGGCCCAGAAGTCAGAAGCTCCAACGGTCAGAATCCAACGGCAATGGTGACGTGGCAGGGGCACCGGACTGTCCGGTGTGCACCGGACTGTCCGGTGCACCATCGAACAGAAGCCTCCAGCCAACGGCCACTTTTGGTGGTTGGGGCTATAAATACCCCAACCACCCCACATTCATTGCCATCCAAGTTTTCCACTTCTCAACTACTACAAGAGCTCTAGCGTTCAATTCTAGACACACCAAATAGATCAAGTCCTCTCCAAATTCCACACAACTCCAGAGTGACTAGAGAGAGTGATTTGCTTGTGTTCTTTCGAGCTCTTGCGCTTGGATCGCATTCTTTTCTTTCTCACTTGTTCTTGAGATCATCACTCAATTGTAACCAAGGCAAGAGGCACCAATTGTGTGGTGGCCCTTGCGGGGAAGTTTTGTTCCCGGTTGATTGAGAAGAAGAGAAAGCTCACTCGATCCGTGGGATCGTTTGAGAGAGGGAAGGGTTGAAAGAGACCCGGCCTTTGTGGCCTCCTCAACGGGGAGTAGGTTTGAAAGAACCGAACCTCGGTAAAACAAATCCGCGTGTCTCTAATTGTTATTCGCTTGCGATTTGTTTTGCGCCCTCTCTCGCGGACTCGATTATATTTCTAACGCTAACCCGGCTTGTAGTTGTGTTTATATTTGTAAATTTCAGTTTCGCCCTATTCACCCCCCCCTCTAGGCGACTATCAATTGGTATCAGAGCCCGGTGCTTCATTAGAGCCTAACCGCTCGAAGTGATGTCGGGAGATCACGCCAAGAAGGAGATGGAGACCGGCGACAAGCCCACTACAAGCCAAGGGAGCACTTCATCTTCATCGAAAGAGTCCCGCACCAAGAGAAGAGAGAAGAAGAAGAGCTCCTCCAAGCGGAAGGAGAAAAGATCTTCCTCTTCTCACCACAAGGAGAAGAAGGAAAAATCTTCTTCTCACAAACCGCATCGGAAAGGGGACAAGCACAAAAGGATGAGGAAGGTGGTCTACTACGAGACCGACACTTCATCGACATCTACCTCCGGCTCCGACGCGGCATCCGTTACTTCTAAACGCCAAGAGCGTAAGAAGTATAGTAAGATTCCCCTACGCTACCCTCGCATTCCTAAACATACACCTTTACTTTCCGTCCCATTAGGCAAACCACCAACTTTTAATGGTGAAGATTATGCTATGTGGAGTAATTTGATGCGGTTTCATCTAACCTCTCTCCACAAAAGATTATGGGATGTTGTTGAGTATGGTGTACAGGTACCATCCGTAGGGGATGAGGACTATGACACGGATGAGGTGGCCCAAATCGAGCACTTCAACTCCCAAGCCACAACCATCCTCCTTGCCTCTCTAAGCAAGGAGGAATACAACAAAGTACAAGGGTTGAAGAACGCAAAGGAGATTTGGGATCTACTCAAGACGGCGCACGAGGGTGATGAGCTTACAAAGATCACCAAGCGGGAAACGATCGAGGGGGAGCTCGGTCGCTTCCGTCTTCGCCAAGGGGAGGAGCCACAAGACATGTACAACCGGCTCAAGACCTTGGTGAACCAAGTGCGCAACCTCGGGAGCGCAAAATGGGATGACCACGAAGTGGTTAAGGTTATTCTAAGAGCTCTTATTTTCCTTAACCCCACACAAGTTCAATTAATTCGTGGTAATCCTAGATATCCACTAATGACCCCCGAGGAAGTCATCGGGAATTTTGTTAGTTTTGAATGCATGATTAAGGGCTCCAAGAAGATCAACGAGCTTGATGAACCCTCCACATCCGAGGCGCAACCCGTGGCCTTCAAGGCAACGGAGGAGAAGAAGGAGGAGTCTACACCAAGTAGACAACCAATTGACGCCTCCAAGCTCGACAACGAGGAGATGGCCCTAATCATCAAAAGCTTTAGGCAAATCCTCAAGCAACGGAAGGGGAAGGACTACAAATCCCGTTCCAAGAAGGTTTGCTACAAGTGTGGTAAGCCCGGTCACTTTATTGCTAAATGTCCATTGTCAAGTGATAGTGACAGGGGCGACGACAAGAAGGGCAAGAGGAAGGAGAAGAAGAGATACTACAAGAAGAAGGGTGGCGATGCCCATGTTTGTCGGGAGTGGGACTCCGACGAAAGCTCAAGCGACTCCTCCGACGACGAGGACGCCGCCAACATCGCCGTCACCAAGGGCCTCCTCTTCCCAAACGTCGGCCACAAGTGTCTCATGGCCAAGGACGGCAAAAAGAAGGTAAAATCAAAGTCCTCCACTAAATATGAAACGTCTAGTGATGAGGATGATGATAAAAATGAGGAGGATAATTTGCGTATTCTTTTTGCTAACCTCAACATGCAACAAAAGGAAAAATTAAATGAATTGATTAGTGCTATACATGAGAAGGATGATCTCTTGGATTCTCAAGAGGACTTCCTTATTAAAGAAAATAAGAAGCATGTTAAGGTTAAAAATGCTTATGCTCTAGCAATAGAAAAATGTGAAAAATTGTCTAGTGAGCTAAGTATTTGCCATGAGACTTTAGACAACCTTAGGAATGAAAATGCTAATTTGTTAGCTAAGGTTGATTCTCATATTTGTAATGTTTCAATTCCAAATCCTAGAGATGATAATGATGATTTGCTTGCTAGGATTAAAGAATTGAACATTTCTCTTGCTAGCCTTAGAATTGAGAATGAGAAATTAATTGCTAAGGCTAAGGATTTTGATGTTTGCAATGCTACTATTTCCGACCTTAGAACTAAGAATGATTTGTTGCATGCTAAGGTCATTGAATTAAAATCTTGCAAACCCTCTGCATCTAATGTTGAACATGTTTCTATTTGTACTAGATGTAGAGATATTAATGTTGATGCTATCCATGATCACCTAGTCTTAATTAAAAAACAAAATGATCACATAGCACAACTTAATGCTAAGATTAGAGAGCATGACTTAGAAAATGAAAAATTTAAACTTGCTAGAAGCATGCTCTATAATGGGAGACGCCCTGGCATTAAGGACGGCATTGGCTACCAAAAGGGAGACAATGTCAAAATTAATGCTCCTCCTAAGAACTTGTCTAACTTTGTTAAGGGCAAGGCTCCCATGCCTCAGGATAACGAGGGTTACATTTTGTACCCTGCGGGGTATCCTGAGAGCAAGATTAAGAAAATTCATTCTAGGAAGTCTCACTCTGGCCCTAATTATGCTTTTATGTATAAGGGTGAGACATCTAGATCTAGGCAACCAACCCATGCCAAGTTGCCTAGAAAGAAAACTTCTAATGCATCAAATGATCATGCCATTTCATTTAAAACTTTTGATGCATCCTATGTTTTGACTAGCAAATCCGGCAAGGTAGTTGCCAAAATTGTTGGGGGCAAACACAAGGGCTCCAAGACTTGTGTTTGGGTACCCAAAGTTCTTGTATCTAATGCCAAAGGACCCAAAACCGTTTGGGTACCTAAAACAAAGAACTAAACTTGTTTTGTAGGTTTATGCATCCGGGGGCTCAAGTTGGATACTCGACAGCGGGTGCACAAACCATATGACAGGGGAGAAAAGGATGTTCTCCTCCTATGAGAAAAACCAAGATCCCCAACGAGCTATCACATTCGGGGATGGAAATCAAGGTTTGGTCAAAGGTTTGGGTAAAATTGCTATTTCTCCTGACCATTCTATTTCCAATGTTTTTCTTGTAGATTCCTTAGATTACAATTTGCTTTCCGTATCCCAATTATGTCAAATGGGCTACAACTGTCTTTTTACTGATACTGGTGTTACTGTCTTTAGAAGAAGCGATGATTCAATAGCATTCAAGGGAGTGTTAGAGGGTCAGCTGTACTTGGTAGATTTTGATAGAGCTGAACTCGACACTTGCTTGATTGCTAAGACTAACTTGGGTTGGCTTTGGCACCGCCGACTAGCCCATGTTGGAATGAAGAATCTTCACAAGCTTCTAAAGGGAGAACACATTTTAGGACTAACCGATGTTCATTTCGAGAAAGACAGGATTTGTAGCGCATGCCAAGCCGGGAAGCAAGTTGGGATACATCATCCACACAAAAACATCATGACTACCGACAGGCCACTGGAGCTCCTACACATGGATTTATTCGGCCCGATTGCTTACATAAGCATCGGCGGTAGTAAGTATTGTCTTGTAATTGTGGATGATTATTCTCGCTTCACTTGGGTATTCTTTTTGCAGGAAAAATCACAAACCCAAGAGACCTTAAAAGGATTCTTGAGACGAGCTCAAAATGAGTTCGGCTTAAGGATCAAGAAAATTAGAAGCGACAACGGGACGGAGTTCAAGAACTCTCAAATCGAAGGCTTCCTTGAGGAGGAGGGCATCAAGCATGAGTTCTCTTCTCCCTACACTCCACAACAAAATGGTGTAGTGGAGAGGAAGAATCGAACTCTGTTGGACATGGCAAGAACCATGCTTGATGAGTACAAGACACCGGATCGGTTTTGGGCCGAGGCGGTCAACACCGCCTGCTACGCCATCAACCGGTTATATCTTCACCGAATCCTCAAGAAGACATCTTATGAACTCCTAACCGGTAAAAAGCCCAATATTTCATATTTTAGAGTTTTTGGTAGCAAATGTTTTATTCTTGTCAAAAGAGGTAGAAAATCAAAATTTGCTCCTAAAACTGTAGAAGGCTTTTTACTAGGATATGACTCAAACACAAGGGCATATAGAGTCTTTAACAAGTCCTCAGGACTTGTTGAAGTTTCTTGTGACGTTGTGTTTGATGAGACTAACGGCTCTCAAGTAGAGCAAGTTGATCTTGATGATATAGGTGAAGAACAGGCTCCATGCATAGCGCTAAGGAACATGTCCATTGGGGATGTGTGTCCTAAGGAATCCGAAGAGCCTTCAAGAGCACAAGATCAACCATCCTCCTCAACGCAAGCATCTCCACCAACTCAAATCGAGGATGAGGCTCAAGATGTTGAACAAGAAGATCAAGAAGATGAGTCACCTCAAAATGACGGCAACGATCAAGGGGGAGATGCAAATGATGAGGACAAGGAGGATGATCAACCAAGGCCGCCACACCCAAGAGTCCACCAAGCAATACAACGAGATCACCCCGTCGACACCATCCTCGGCGACATTCATAAGGGGGTAACTACTCGATCTCGTGTTGCTCATTTTTGTGAACATTACTCTTTTGTTTCCTCTATTGAGCCACACAGGGTAGAGGAAGCTCTTCAAGATTCGGATTGGGTGATGGCGATGCAAGAGGAGCTCAACAATTTCACAAGGAATGAGGTATGGCACTTAGTTCCACGTCCTAATCAAAATGTTGTAGGAACCAAGTGGGTCTTCCGCAACAAGCAAGACGAGCATGGTGTGGTGACAAGGAACAAAGCTCGACTCGTGGCCAAGGGCTATTCACAAGTCGAAGGTTTGGATTTTGGTGAAACCTATGCACCCGTAGCTAGGCTTGAGTCAATTCGTATATTATTAGCCTATGCTACTTACCATGGCTTCAAGCTTTATCAAATGGACGTGAAGAGTGCCTTCCTCAATGGACCAATCAAGGAGGAGGTCTATGTTGAGCAACCTCCCGGCTTTGAAGACAGTGAGTACCCTAACCATGTTTATAGGCTCTCTAAGGCGCTTTATGGGCTCAAGCAAGCCCCAAGAGCATGGTATGAATGCCTTAGAGATTTTCTAATTACTAATGGCTTCAAAGTCGGCAAGGCCGATCCTACTTTGTTCACTAAAACTCTTGACAATGATTTGTTTGTATGCCAAATTTATGTTGATGATATTATATTTGGGTCTACTAACAAATCTACATGTGAAGAATTCAGTAGGATCATGACACAAAAATTCGAGATGTCGATGATGGGGGAGTTGAAATATTTCTTAGGATTTCAAGTCAAGCAACTCCAAGAGGGCACCTTCATTAGCCAAACGAAGTATACTCAAGACATTCTAAGCAAGTTTGGAATGAAGGATGCCAAGCCCATCAAGACACCCATGGGAACAAATGGGCATCTCGACCTCGACACGGGAGGTAAGTCCGTGGATCAAAAGGTATACCGGTCGATGATTGGTTCATTGCTTTACTTATGTGCATCTCGACCGGACATTATGCTTTCCGTATGCATGTGTGCAAGATTCCAAGCTGACCCTAAGGAATCACACCTTACGGCCGTAAAACGAATCTTGAGATATTTAGCTTATACTCCTAAGTTTGGGCTTTGGTACCCTCGGGGATCCACTTTTGATTTGATTGGATATTCGGATGCCGATTGGGCGGGGTGTAGGATTAATAGGAAGAGCACATCGGGGACTTGCCAGTTCTTGGGAAGATCCTTGGTGTCTTGGGCTTCAAAGAAGCAAAATTCGGTCGCTCTTTCCACTGCCGAAGCCGAGTATATTGCCGCAGGCCATTGTTGCGCGCAATTACTTTGGATGAGGCAAACCCTGCGGGACTACGGTTACAAATTAACCAAAGTCCCTTTGCTATGTGACAATGAGAGTGCAATCAAAATGGCCGACAATCCCGTCGAGCACAGCCGCACTAAGCACATAGCCATTCGGTATCATTTTCTTCGGGATCACCAACAAAAGGGGGATATCGAGATTTCTTACATTAACACTAAAGATCAATTAGCCGATATCTTTACCAAGCCTCTTGATGAACAATCTTTTACCCGACTTAGGCATGAGCTCAATATTCTTGATTCTAGGAATTTCTTTTGCTAACATAGCTCATAAATATACCTTTTGATCATGTCTCTTTTATATATGCTATGACTAATGTGCTTTCAAGTGTATTTCAAACCAAGTCATAGGTATATTGAAAGGGAATTGGAGTCTTCGGCGAAGACAAAGCTTCCACTCCACTCTACTACTCATCCTTCGCCGTCGCTCCGCATCATCTCTCCAACTTTGGTATAATCTTCACTCATTCATTTCATGGCCAAAGAGGAGAAAGTACTTCCCTTGGGCTCTAATGATTCCGTTTTTGGCGATTCATGCCAAAGGGGGAGAAAATATGAGCCCAAAGCAAAAGGACCGCACCACCATCCTAATTTTAAATTTGATGACTTTCAATGGTAAAATTCAAAATTGGTATCTCTTTGTGTTCTAAAGGGGGAGCAAGTAGTATTTTTTTTAAAAGGATAAATCAAAACCCTCTTGAACACTAAGAGGAGACTTTATTAGAGGGGGAGTTTTGTTTGTTCAAAGGAAGAAAATTTCAAATCTTGAAAATGCCTTGCAAAATCTTATTCATTTACCTTTGACTATCTTGCAAAATGACTTTGAAAAGAATTTACAAAAGAATTTGCAAAAACAAAACTCTTGGTGCAAATGTGGTCCAATATGTCAAAAACAAAGAAAACAATCCATGCGCATCATATAAATATTTATTGGCTCAATTCCAAGCAACCTTTGCACTTACATTATGCAAACTAGTTCAATTATGCACTTCTATATTTGCTTTGGTTTGTGTTGGCATCAATCACCAAAAAGGGGGAGATTGAAAGGGAATTAGGCTTACACCTAGTTCCTAAATAATTTTGGTGGTTGAATTGCCCAACACAAATATTGGACTAACTAGTTTGCTCTAGTGCATAAGTTATACAGGTGCAAAAGGTTCACATTCAGTCAATAAAAAGACCAAGTGTTGGGTTCAACAAAGGAGCTTCAAGGCAACCGAGGGCACCTCTGGCTGAAGGCACCGGACTGTCCGGTGTGCACCGGACTGTCCGGTGCGGCCAGAGGACTCCGACTTCAAACTCTTCGCCCTCGGGAATTCTCGGAAGACGACGCACTATAATTCACCGGACTGTCCGGTGTGCACCGGACATGTCCGGTGCTCCAAGGAATCGCCGTCTCCGAAACTCTCCAGCCTCGGGTTCGCGCGGTAGCCGCTCCGCTAAAATTCACCGGACTGTCCGGTGTGCACCGGACTGTCCGGTGTGCCAGCGGAGCAACGGCTCCCTGCGGCGCCAACGGCTCCCTGCGGTGCATTAAATGCGCGCGCAGCGCGCGCAGACATCAGGCACGCCCATACCGGTGCACCGGACATCAAACAGTACCTGTCCGGTGTGCACCGGACACCCAGGAGGGCCCAGAAGTCAGAAGCTCCAACGGTCAGAATCCAACGGCAATGGTGACGTGGCAGGGGCACCGGACTGTCCGGTGTGCACCGGACTGTCCGGTGCACCATCGAACAGAAGCCTCCAGCCAACGGCCACTTTTGGTGGTTGGGGCTATAAATACCCCAACCACCCCACATTCATTGCCATCCAAGTTTTCCACTTCTCAACTACTACAAGAGCTCTAGCGTTCAATTCTAGACACACCAAATAGATCAAGTCCTCTCCAAATTCCACACAACTCCAGAGTGACTAGAGAGAGTGATTTGCTTGTGTTCTTTCGAGCTCTTGCGCTTGGATCGCATTCTTTTCTTTCTCACTTGTTCTTGAGATCATCACTCAATTGTAACCAAGGCAAGAGGCACCAATTGTGTGGTGGCCCTTGCGGGGAAGTTTTGTTCCCGGTTGATTGAGAAGAAGAGAAAGCTCACTCGATCCGTGGGATCGTTTGAGAGAGGGAAGGGTTGAAAGAGACCCGGCCTTTGTGGCCTCCTCAACGGGGAGTAGGTTTGAAAGAACCGAACCTCGGTAAAACAAATCCGCGTGTCTCTAATTGTTATTCGCTTGCGATTTGTTTTGCGCCCTCTCTCGCGGACTCGATTATATTTCTAACGCTAACCCGGCTTGTAGTTGTGTTTATATTTGTAAATTTCAGTTTCGCCCTATTCACCCCCCCCCCCTCTAGGCGACTATCAAATTTCCTTGGTGATTTTCTCTGTATTGGTCTCCGCCATCGCTATAAGGAACCCCAAGTTCTTCTCTTCGTCAAGACTCAGCTTCGTCTCAGCAGGGATCTTCTTACCTTCAGACATCTTCGGAAGCACTAAAAAACTGTTTCCAAGGCCGAAGCTTTAAAATCAAAAAGATCAGCAAATCTTAGTGCACAAGAGCTAAAAATTTAGTGGGCCGAAGCAGATGGCAAGTGTGCGTACCAAATAAGTTTGCGGTATGATCTTATTTATACCCCCAGGGCGTTGAAAATTGAAAGACCCCACTTGTCAGTGAATGTTGCTATTCTAGCAAAGGGAAGGTGTTTTTTCGGACCTTCGGCTCAAGGCCTTCGTCCATATCGCAATTTGAATTTATCATTAACAAATTAATATTGCGAGGGGCTACTGTTGGGGGCCTTCGTCCTCCGAAGGTCCTCAAAAACATGATTTGACAATGTTTTCCAAGTGGATTATGTGAACAGGTATCTTCGGACTCAGAATTATGAACATGAAGTACGGTCAGGACGAAGCCTGGACCAGACGAAGGACGAGCTGATTGCCAAGCTCCATGAAGGATGGTGCACAGCCGAAGCTGTGCGCAGGGAAGCTTCGTCGCGATAGCAGAGAGGGGAACCGACTTAAAGATGAAAAGACTACGTGGGCCTTGACAGATTTCCATAAGCCATTAACAAATGTAATGGACATGGATGTAATTTTACGTGGGCTGCGTCCCGCGTCTATAAATAGATGAACAGTTACTGTTCATCTATTTATAGACGCGGGACGCAGCCCACGTAAAATTACATCCATGTCCATTACATTTGTTAATGGCTTATGGAAATCTGTCAAGGCCCACGTAGTCTTTTCATCTTTAAGTCGGTTCCCCTCTCTGCTATCGCGACGCTGACTTGGCATTCGCTTTTTGCGTCACGCTTGTACTTTTTACCTTCTCTCAGGATCGAAGGTACATTTGTAATTTGAAATCATTTCTATTTTTCCATGTTAATAAAATAGAAATGATTCTATGAAGATGTTTATATTATATTTCATGCTTCATATAAGTCCTTCGTCATTACTTGTTATATTTACGAAGGTACGTCTCTTGTGACCTTCGTCCGAAACTCATTATTTTCCGAAGGGGAATAATGTTCCAAAGGACGAAGGACTCTAACACTTAACACTTTTTATGTTGTCTTGTTCTTAACTCTTAGTATTTGAGAACAAGTCCCCAACAATACGTATCTTTATATCTTTCTCTGTATTTAATACTTGATCAGCTACCGTAGACACCATGGATGACGCGTAGCGTATTTTATACTCGCTCAGTTGCCAGTACTGCTGATAATAATAAAAGAAAAGCAACCAACCAAGAGATGGAATTGAAAAGGCAGGACAACGTACGTGCGGGGGTATAATTGCTTCGATCTGCGACCTACCGAGAACACAGAACTTGCCCGAAATTGACGACATGGACATGGGGGTGATGTATTGGTAGGTAGCCGCCGGAAAACGACTTGTTGCTTGTAGTTTTATTTTTGTATTGTTCTCTATGTCTCCAATAGCTTCTGTTGTTGGGTATGCATGGACGGTACTATACTATTTTTTTTTTGTCCACGTTATCAGAACTATGTTATTTTTACCTGCTCGTCGTCGGTACGCATGTACATTAGCAGCAGGTAAGCTAGCTTTCTTCCATTTTATAACATTTAGATTTTCTAGCTTGCTTGAAAATAGTTTAGGTATATTCTTGTTAGGTTGTATTATTGGTCGTCTCTTCATCTGTTTTCATCGTCAGCAAGAATCGCATATAGGTGTCCATTTGGCATGGAGCTACTGTCTTCTATTTCTCCTTTAATTTTTTTAGCATCGATCTTATCCCTTAGCTAGCTAGCTGTGAGTTTCCGTCAGATGGTAAACCCTAAAGTATTCTAGCTCTGGTTCCTTTTGATGAGGCCGTTTATTCAATAAAATCGTCGTCTAATTCTTTCGTCATAAATTGTTTAATTCTTTGGCTTCTTGTGACTTTTTAGGCCATCTTGTAGATTTTTTTTATTACCCTAACACACGATCGTTGGTCGTCAGCCTCATCATCGTGTGCTAACTAATAATTTTTAGCTAACTAACTATTAGTTCTAGTGCATTCAAACATCCCTTAAATAAAATTTTAAGACTTCCAAAATAAACTATGAAACAATTATTGCTAGCTCTAGTGACCTACACATATTTAAACAACACATTAATATTCATTAACAGCAATATATAATTGGTATGATGCAAGGAATCTATTATTTATAACAAACTTGTTTAGCGATATAAATATTATTAATACAGTTTTTTTGTTATAAATCTAGTCAAATTATAAGTTTGATGCGTACGAAAATTATAGCGCGCGGTGCTTGTTTTGGAATGAAGAGGTATATATCTATCAGCACTAAATTAACTCGCACAAGTCATTGTTTATTGGGGAATTAGACGAATCTAACACTAGTGTCCCCAGCCTAGCAGGTACGGTAGCTCGATCAGGATAATGATTCATTTGTTTAAAAGCGGCGGATGATGCTGCCGGCTCTAGCTACTAGGACAGTATTATTAAATGGGGATTGGCCACCTACCATCACGCCCGTGCATGGAAGTACACTACTGCATCTGAATCATCAGCCAGTCGTACCGTTAAAACTAGTGTTTTAAATATAGTATATATATAGACGACTGTTGAAAATAGTGCTTTAAGTATAGTATATATCACGTCATCTTTTTATAAATAATAATGCTCAGATGTTTTTAATATTGAATATAAATTAGATATATGTATATACTTTTTTGTAAAATAAAAAATATAATCGTGTCGGATCGGACCAGCACTACGAGCCGAGGCTACAGCCCAAGCATGGCACGACGTTCTTGGCTCTTACAAGCATTAGGTCGTTTTTGAATTGACGTAATGAACTCCATGGTGTTTGAGGTTGTTATATTGGATGGAGCAACAATGATTTGTCAAACTAACAATAAAATAAAAGGTTATTTGTTGGTTTTAAATATTAGTAATTGCTACGAAGTAGCATAATTTATATGGAGCACATCCAGTTTTTATTGATGCTTGAATTTAGTAATCACTCCATATTTTGATTTATCTTTTTTATAAGTTTGAGTTCATGCGACTTATTTTAGAAACTTGAGATCGCAAACTTTCTCTTATTTGGTCTATGTATAGTGGAATTATGTCATTTTATAATCTATATTTATTCAGTCAGTCGTTATGAACTTTCTTCTAATTGCTCACTTTATTGGCCGTGTTGTACCAAGACATATTAGATGGAGTAAATAAAAACATCAGTTAGCCAAATCAAAAAGAAATATTATACGGAAAGCGAAGACAATCAATAAAAAATATTGAATTTTTTTGTGGATAGTTTATATGGGTATTATTATAAGCCGTCGCAACGTACGAGCAACCGACTAGTGTATATATATATATATACCGTAACGTGCATCTGCAAGAGATCGAACAACAAGGACCGCATTAACCGTGTACGTACGTATACAATCTAGCTAGAATGCATTGGGCGGCTTGCTTTCGGTGGAGAGTAGTGATAGCGATCGACGAAAGATAAGGTGGTGGTGGTGGAGGAGATATATAGATAATAATCCTCCTCCTCCTCCTCCTCCTCCTCCTTTTTTTTTTACCGTACCAAGATGGCAAAACATATATATGGCGATCACCGTCGTCTCACTGTGGTCGTCATAGGTGATGCTAGATCGAAACAACTATTTTCTTCGTTTATGGACAGTGCCATGCATGTACGGTGGTTCAAGTGATGTCCTAAAATATAATAAAAAATATAGATATAGAGAGAAATATCTTAAAATATAATAGAACGTATAGATACGGAGAGAAATATAGGGAAAATAGTTGGAGAACACGTACGAGTACGCTAGCTTTTGCCGCCAGACCGCAACCAACCCAACCGATCGGGCAAGTTGCTGCGCGAGATCCTTCCAAAACCAACCAGCTGCCTTTTTTCCGCAGGCCATACAGCCCACAGCCCACGGCAGGGGGCGGCGCCCCTACCGCATCGCCGGGGGACGCGACGGCCGTGTAACTGTAAGACGCCTTTTTTACATGCAACGGCCTTTCTTCCTTCTACGCTTTGGATGCTTGCTGCTGCTCTCTAAGGGTTTGGTAAACGTCGTAAGATCTGTCTCAGGCGGCCTCAGCTGCACATGGCAACCGTGATTAATGTCAATTTGCAGCAGCAACAAGTATTATTAATTGCCCATGATCAATCAGTTGGTGATGGTAATTACATAGCGAGAGAGAGAGAGACAAAATGGAGCGACAAATCCTCACGTTTTCCCCTTGTCGATCTCTCTTTCTCTCGCTCCACTCACTAAGTCACTACTACTACTGCGTATTATCAGGGGTGAAGTTACAGACAGAGAGATGGATGGAAGCTCTCATTTCATCTCGAGTCTTCTGAAGTCGAGCATGGCGGTCCTGAGCCCGAGGAAGTTGCTGCACTTGCAGTCCGCGCTCTTGGGGAGCCCCAGGCTGCAGCTGAAGCAGAGCCCGGCCTCCCGCTTCACCGGCCTCAGCAGCATGGCCTCCTCCTCCTGGCACGGCGGGCTGATGCAGAGGTCCAGGTTCAGGTCGGGGCACTTGAGCGCCTTCCCCTGGCCCCAGTCGGCCGCCGCCTCGAACGATATGGTTATGTTGGACGTGTGCTCGTTGATGGGGCGGTGTGTCACCGGGTCGATCCCCCTGCTCAGCAGCTTCCGCCGGATGTGCGTGTTCCAGTAGTTCTTGATCTCGTTGTCGGTCCTGCCCGGCAGCCTTCCAGCGATCAAGGACCATCTGTGACCCAACAGATCATACACAGACAGTTAGTGGGTGACGACGAGGAGAGAGAGACGTACGGTACGGGCGGGCTGCCTACTTGTTGCCGAGGAGGCTGTGGAGCTTGATGATGAGCTCGTCCTCCTCCTCCGTGAAGTTGCCGCGCTTGAGGTCGGGCCGCAGGTAGTTGATCCACCGGAGGCGGCAGCTCTTGCCGCAGCGCAGAAGTCCGGCAGCCTTAGGCAGGGAGCGCCAGCACCCCTCGCCGTGCGCCTTGATGTACGCCACCAGACGGTCGTCCTCCTCCTTGGTCCACGCGCCCTTGTTCGTGTGCGCCTTCTCGCAGCACGGCGACCTCCCCATGGCGCCTGGATTGCGAGGTGCGAGCCCAAGGGTGGGTGAAGTGAAGCCAAGCGGGGCTGGATTTTATAGCCACTTGACTGGATCGCGGGAGCTCTTCTAGAGTTGGTGGAAAAGGGTTAGGCCTCCTCCCAGCTCATCACTTCCACTGGTTTAATACACAAACCTGTGCCTGATTTGGTTAAGCTGCTGATGGATGGATTAGGTTCGTTCATTCATCTCTCTTTTCCTGTCGCTGAAACACAGATGCCCTGCCCTGCACAGCACAAGAGGTAAGAGTTTTTATCCTCTCGCGGATATGATTCATTGCAGTCTGTTCAGATCAGCAAAAAAAAAAAAAAAACAAAAACAAAAACAAACAAACAAACAAACAAAACACAGACTGGTCTCACCAGCTCTACTCATCTTGCCACCCTCGCCCTCTTTGTTTAACAGGGCAAATGTTTCTGGTGTACCTACATTAAACCCATATGCTGATACCTGCACGGCTGCACTAAAAAAAAAAAAAAAAACAGGACAGGGTCCTAAACTAAGGGAAACCAAATCATGGACTTCTCTGCTTGTCTATTATTCCTGAGTACAAACAATAACCAAATCATGGACACGTTCTGATGAACCTAACCTACCTCCATGTGGACCATTTGTTTTTTAGTGCTCTGATACAGGCTAGGCTAGGTGTTGACGCCTTTTCGGAGCGCCAAACACTCAACAAGAACCGTGGCGGTGCCCTCTGCACAGGGGCGGACGGTCCGCGCGCCGGGGCCGGACGGTCCGCGGCCTGGTGCGAGGCGCGGTGGTGCTCTCTGCGCAAGGGCGGACTGTCCGTGGCCTGGGGCCGGACGGTCCGCGGCCTGATGCGCGGCTAGGGCTCCTGCCTGACGTCCGGACGGTCCGCGCCCTGGGGCCGGACGGTCCGCGCGTACGCAGGGACGGCGGAAGATCGCCGACGGCGCCTGGATCTCGCTCCCGGGAGGGACCCCGTCGGGGAGTAGAGATCCTAGGTTGTGTCTAGGCTCGGGCTGGCCGACCTAGACTCCTCTAATCGACGTAGAGCCGAAGAGAGACGAAGAATTTGGGGATTGGATATCTAAACCTAAACTAGACTAAAACTACTCCTAAGATAAAATGCGAAATAGAAGTTGTATTGATTCGATTGTTGATGATTACAAATCGGCCGTAGACCTCTCTATTTATAGAGGAGGGGGGCTGGACCCTTTACACAACTGATTCCGAGCTAATCCCGCGAATATAGCTAACAACCGTAGCACAAAACTCGGAACCCTAAACTGCTCTGCGCATGCGCGGACCGTCCGGCCCACAGGCGCGGACTGTCCGGACCGCGGACCGTCCGGCCTCAGGGCCGGACCGTCCGCCAGCTCAAAAGTGGGCTCAACATATGCCCCCCTGCCTTTTGGTGGAGCTGAGCAAACCAAAAGCAACTAACTCGATGTGATTACATCGGTTCTCTTAGGCATCTTGCCACATACTAGGATGGTACTGTTTAAGAAAACGCCCATTCAAAGCCTTAGGTAAATCCTTGCCTTGTAATGTTTGTAGCAAATAGGCGTTGCCAAACATCACTTGTTTTACTTTATAAGGACCCTCCCAGCTTGGCGACCATTTCCCAAACTTCCGGTCTTTATTCCTTAGAGGCAGAATGGTCTTCCACACCAGGTCCCCTACTTGAAATGATTTTGTTTTGACCTTCTTGTTGTAGGCCCTGGCTACCATGATCTTGTCCTTTTCTATTGCTTCCAAAGCTATCATCCTCTTGTCGGTCACCTCATCAATATTATCCATCATTGAATTATAATAATCAGTAACAGTTAGATCATTTTGTCTGGCAAACCTGACAGCATTCAAACTTATTTCCACAGGCAACACTGCTTCCTGCCCATAGACAAGCTCAAAAGGAGATACTTTAGTAGCCCTATGTTTAGATATTCTATGAGCCCATAAAGCTTCAGACAAAATCTTATGCCAATGTTTAGGATTATCAGATATCTTCTTTTTTATCAAATTAATCAATGTCCTATTACTAGACTCGGCCTGTCCATTGGCCTGAGCATAATATGGAGATGAATTAAGTAGCTTAATCCTGTATGATTCGGCAAATTCACGTACCTCCTTTGACATAAAAGAAGTACCTTGATCTGTAGTCAAGGTCTGGGGAATGCCGAATCTATGAATAATATGCTCAGTTATGAACTCAATTACCTCCTTGTGCGTCATGTTCTTCAGAGCAACGGCTTCAGTCCATTTGGTAAAGTAGTCAGTGGCAACTAACACGAACCGATGCCCCTTTGATGATGAAGGATGAATTTCTCCAATAAAATCCAATCCCCATCCTCTAAACGGCCAAGGCTTGATGATAGGATGTAATTCGGCTGCAGGGACCAACTGTAGGTCGCCGAATTTTTGACACACTTGGCAACCCTTGTAGTACTTGAAACAATCAGCTATCATATTAGGCCAATAAAAACCAGACCTTCGCAACAACCACTTCATCTTTGGAGCTGATTGATGGGTACCACAAATTCCTTCATGTACTTCGGCCATGGCTAATATAGCATCATCTGGGCCCAAGCACTTAAGCAGGACGTCATTGACTGTTCGGCGATAAAGTTCATCACATATCAAAACATACTTGAAAGCTGTTCGCCGAATGTTCTTATCTGTCCTGATATTGGGATTTTGCAAATAATTAAGTATAGGTGTCCTCCAATCACTTGTATCGGCTTCATTGTCAGCCGAATTGATTAAGAGAACCTTTCTGGCAACCTCGGACGGTCCGGCGTCGACACGCGGACGGTCCGCGACCTGGGAATTTGGCTCTGCACTGGTTATCAGATTTTCAGTTTTGTGAAACTTCCCTCTCTTTATCCGATAACCTGATGCATCTTGTGCCAAATCGTTAGCTCTATGATTCTCAACTCTAGAGATATGCCGAATACTGAATTCGTCAAAAGAATGAATCATGCTCCAACATTTCTCAAGGTAACTATTTAAAGTACTATCAAAACATTGATATTCCTCTAACACTTGTTGGACAACCAGCTGAGAATCACCAAATACCTTCACATGTTTTACTCCCATACTATTTAAAAGTTCTAAACCGAATAAGAGGGCCTCATATTCAGCTTGATTATTAGTGCAATAAGTTTTCAATCGGCTAGAGAAGTCAAAGGAGACATTACTTGGTGAAACCAGTACAATGCCAATTCCTTGCCCTTCATTGCAAACCGATCCATCAAAATATAAAGTCCAAGGAGTAATAGTGAGGTATGACATGTCTAGTTCATGAATATCATTAACCCGATGTTCTACAATAAAATCCGCTACGACTTGGCCTTTCATAGATTTCAATGGTTCATAGGCCAAGTCATATTCTATGAGTGCATAAGCCCACTTACCAATTCTACCACTCATAATTGGGTTATGCAACATGTATTTGATTACATCGGCTTGACCAGAAACAGTGCAATGACTAGACAGTAAATAACATCTACATTTGGTGCATGCATAAAACAAGCATAAGCATAACTTTTCAATAAAAGTGTACCTTGTTTCAGCATCCACCAACCTTCGGCTTAGATATGTCACCACATGCTCCTTCCCCTCAGTTTCTTGTGTTAGAACAGCCCCAATAACCTTGTCTTCAGCTGCAATGTATAATCTGAATGGTGCTCCTACTTGTGGTGCTTTTAACACGGGAGCCGAAGACAAGTATTTTTTAATGAGATCAAATGCTTTCTGCTGCTCTGCCCCCCAAGTGAATTCAGCATCATTCTTAAGCCGAAGGATAGGGGTGAAGGCATCAATCTTCCCGGCTAGGTTAGAAATAAACCTTCGTAAATAATTCACCTTGCCGAGAAACCTCTGCACTTCGACCTTACAAGTCGGAGGCCCCACATTCCGAATAGACTTGATTCGGTCAGGGTCTATTTCTATACCATGTTCATGGATGACAAATCCTAAAAACTTACCAGCCGACACCCCAAAAGCACATTTACGTGGGTTCATTTTTAAACCATACCGACGCATTTTATCAAAGGCTTTGCGCAAATCAGCTATATGAGAACTAAATTTAGCCGATTTGACTACAATATCATCAATGTAGACTTCTACAGTGTTTCCTAACAACTCATGGAAGATCAGATTCATAGCCCTCTGATAAGTAGCACCAGCATTTTTAAGACCGAATGTCATGACAACCCATTCAAATAAACCAATGAAGCCTGGACATATAAAGGCCGTTTTAGACGCATCTTCTTCGGCCATGAAAATCTGATTATATCCGGCATTACCATCAAGAAAGCTAATAATTCTATTCCCTGATGCATTATTGATTAATGTGTCGGCTATGGGCATGGGATATTCGTCTTTAGGAGTTGCTTTATTTAAATTACGAAAATCAATGCATACTCTAAGTTTACCTGACTCCTTCTTCTCCACCGGCACAATATTGGAGACCCACTCTGCGTATCTGCAAGGTCTAATAAAATTAGCTTCTAGCAGCCGGTGGATTTCGTCCTTGATTCGTGGGAGAAGATCTGGACGAAACGTTCTGGCTTTCTGCTTGAAAGGTCTGAAACCAGACTTAATGGGCAGCCGATGTTCGACAATCTCTCGGCTTAGTCCAGGCATTTCAGTGTAATTCCAAGCAAAACAGTCTGAATACTCCTTCAATAGACCGATCATCTCATCTCTAGGATCGGCCTCCAGGGTCTTGTTTACAAAAGTTGGCCTTAGAGTTTTACCATCTCCTATGTCAATCTCCTCCAATGGATCGGCCGATGTAAACCCCTGTCCTAGTTTATCAAGATCTCTGAATTCCTCTATCATGTCCCCCACAGAGGAATTAGATGATCTTTGTGTGATGGCGGGCTTTCCGGTCTCAGGGACCGGATCATCCGTAACACTGTCTTTTCGCTGTGGTAAATGTTCGGTCTTAAAGCCCGAACTGTTTTGTGAAAGACCAGACCATCCGGCTTCGAGAGCCGAATTGTCCGTGATCAACGACTCATGAACTTCATGTGTATTCATCATTTAAACTTTATTTAGGATTTAGCCGATTCTCCATCGGCTCTAGCATTACAGGAATGAAACCTTTCTTATCTATACTTATGAACTGATAATCAGAAAAATCTACTCCTGTGAGACATGTAGCAGTCTCATAAGTCCAGAGTACAGGGGCATCGGCCACAGCGATGCAGGCCGATACATCAGCATGTACTTGTTCTACCTCATCGCCTACCCATTGTATTAGCATTTGATGTAATGTAGAAGGTATACATTGATTGGCATGAATCCAATCTCTGCCTAGAATTAAACTGTAATTCCCTTCTACATCAGCGACGAAGAATGCAGCAGCAAGGGTCTTAGTCCCGATGGTTAATTCAACGGACGTGACTCCCCTGGCTTTAATCGAACTATTCCCAACACCACTGAGGGTCATGTTGGTTTTGACAAGTTCGTCATCTTGTTTACCTAATTTTCTGTATAATGAATAAGGCATTAGATTTACAGCCGCCCCTCCATCCACCAACATCTTAGCAATCGGTATTCCATCAATGTGACCGCGCACGAAGAGCGGCTTTAAATGATTTACCGATTCCTTTGGTTTAGAAAAGGCGGCTTCTTTAGGACCAAAATCGAACTGGGCAGCAACAAGTTCATCGTCGCCAATGATAGTGCAATCGGAAGAAAATGTAATAATATTTACATCCATACCTGGGCGTTCTGGAGAAGCCTCGTAGTCGACCAGGTCTTCTCCTAGTAGGTCGTCCTCTTCCATGGATGTTGTCGTGTTGTTGGAGGCTTCCTGGTGAACGGCGGACGGTCCGCATGCGGGGGCCGGACGGTCCGCGCCTGGTGCAGGTTGTCCAGAGCCTTCCTGGCGAACGGCGGACGGTCCGCACGCGGGGGCCGGACGGTCCGCGCCTGGTGCAGGTTGACTTTCTATTTCTATGGCCGTTTGTTTTTCCTCAACGGCCTTCGGTCTCCATTTCTTTTGTGGTAGCGGGTATAGTGGATGTGTGTCATTAAATGTCTTTTCCGCCTCCTTCTCCTGGCTCTCCTTTGCTCTTAGGCGCTGTAATTTTCTTTTTTGTGACCGTGTCAATCCCGCTGGGCACCATCGAGGCATGGAGTATTTTGGATCAGCTGTTTTGATGGTAGCCGTATCCTTTTCGGTCGCGTTGGCCGATTCGCCGAAAATCATCGGCCCTTTATTGTCTCCCTGTATGACAACATCCGCAGTGCCTATTTTGATGATATCCTTTTTTGCTCTTTGAGTTGCTACAGGCATATGCCCCCCTGCCGGATTGGTCGGCCTAGGAGGCCGAGTAGTCCGGCAACCTTGTTGGGCCTGTGCCTGGTGACCGGATTCAGCAGAGCTCAATCGGTCTTGCACTGGCGGTGCCAACCTATCAAAAACGGATGTTTGGGGTGCCCCCCAGGCGGGGTACTGTGGCATCCCAAATGGATATGGTGGCATGCCCCACATTTGATTGGGGACATATGGTGGAGGTAAGTATGTGTATGGATATGGCATAGATGGATAAGGAGGTGGAGGGGTCCATGTCGGCATGTTAGGTCTCAATTGTACAATAGGACCTTTCATTTCTTCCGATTGGTGATGTGGTCCAATCGGCCTGACCTGACGTTGCTCATGAATGGGTGAGCGGGGTCGCTTCGGTGGCCGGTCACTGGGGCCAGCCTTCTTTTTCACATATTTAGACAACAATTGATCGAAAGTCGGGCCAGGCTTGATCAGCCGACCAGCTGCTTTAAATGTATTTGTTTTCCACGTACCTATCTCTGGTCGTCGTGGTTTGAAGGTACGTGGTCGCTGCGAGTCCTGAGCATGGCCGGACCGTCCGCCTGAGCTCTCCGGACTGTCCGGTGGGGTCCCGGACCGTCCGTGCCTACATGCCGGACCGTCCGGGATACGCAGCACGGGTTCCTGTATCTGTCTCCCTGTCTGCGCTTGCCCCCCAGTACTGGAGGTTGTAATGGTCACCTTTAAGGTCTCCCCTCCATCAGGAGTCTTCTCGGCTACCACTTTCCTGCAAGAAACTTTATGATCCTCATCGGCCTTTTTAGAATTGCCGATGATTGCCTCTTTGCCTTTGCCTTTATCGGCCGTGTTTGGCCGAACCAGGACTTTCTTGCCCTCGAAGTCGATCACGTTCATTGGAAATGGCTCTGTATCCACCTGCATTTCCTGAAATTTCAATCGTCCCTCATTAATGGCCGATTGAATCTGTCGTCGGAATACATTACAATCATTAGTGGCATGAGAAAATGAGTTATGCCACTTGCAGTATGCACGACGTTTTAGCTCGTCGGCGGATGGAACAGTGTGATTTATTTTAATATTGCCATTTTTGAGTAGTTCGTCAAATATTTTATCACATTTACCAACATTAAATGTAAACTTAACCTCCTCTTGCCGTTTCTTTTGAACCGGCTGTAAGGAGGCACAAGCCGAAGATTTGGCCTGCTTTGGCCAAACCATTTCAGCAGCATACACTTCTGCTGATTCGTCCTCTGAGCTACTTTGGTCGCATTCTACTACACGTATGTTGTGACGAATTGCTTTAGTAGTTTCTTTGCTTCGGCTTTCACAAGCCGAAGCTCTCTGGTGTAATTGTGCTAGTGTAAAGAATTGGATGCCTTCTAACCTCTCTTTTAAATAATATCGTAGACCGTTAAAGGCTAATCCTACTAGCTGTTTCTCTGCCAAATGAATTTGAAAGCATCGGTTTCTTGTATCTCGGAATCTCCGGATGTAATCATTAACTGATTCATCTTTTGTCTGTCGCAACGACGCTAAATCTACCAAATCCAATTCATAGTCACCGGAGAAAAAATGATCATGAAATTTTTGTTCTAAATCCCCCCATGATGAAATGGAATTAGGAGGTAAAGTGGCGTACCATGCAAACGCAGTTCCTGTTAAAGATAATGAAAACAAACGTACGCGAAATGCCTCTGTGTCGGCCAACTCTCCTAATTGTGCTAAAAATTGGCCTATGTGTTCACGTGTGTTCTTTCCTTGATCACCCGAAAATTTTGTGAATTCGGGTATCCTGGTTCCCTGTGGGTATGGGTGGTGATCAAATCGGCTGTCATAAGGTTTCCGATATGATTGCCCCCCAGGGACCATGCTTACTCCGAGCTTATCTCGGAACGCCCCGGCTATTTCTTCCCTTACTATATCAATGGCAGCCGGTGCGAGACCACCGGCTCTCTGGTCAAACATAGGTGAGGTTGGCTGGATATTAGCATGTTGTCTTTCCCCCCATTGGTTTGAGTTACGTGGTGCATTTTCATTTGCCCTATATGGGTCATAGGTTTGATCGTTTCTTTCCGGCCTCCTGGGTGGGGCCGGAAAGCTTTCCTGGGCTCTGGATCTTGAATTAATGGGTTGATGCATTGTATAGTGCGATGGGAAGTGTTGCTGGGACGGGCGAGGATTCATGTAATAATCCTCCTCAAAAGACTCATGCGCGGACTGTCCGGATACGTACCCGAACCGTCCGGCTGGGTAGTTTGGGTTCTGTGTCGTGTGTGGTGGCTCGGGCGCATATCTAGGTAACTCATTAAAAATAGGCCCGACTGTTGCTGGCCCGGACGGTCCGCGCTCACGTGCGGACGGTCCGGGCATGTGCAGATCGGCTGGTTTGCTGCCGATTTGCGGTTGCTTAGGGTACGTGTCCATCGGCATCCCATAAAGGGGTTGTGACTGGTCGTGACAACCTGTAGCCGATGTGTTACGCGCGTTATCCCCCAACTCAACCTCGTGCGAAGGAAAATTTGCGGTGCTAGATTTATCGAATGCACGTACTAGTCTCTTAAGATCGCTTTGCATACCCCCTATGATGTTCTGCATTTGTTCACGCTGATTTTCTACATAATTTCTAAGAGATTGCAGATCGTTGGTATTACTTACATTGGGGATATCTGGCGTGGGTTGGAGCGAAGCCGGATCCGTCGCCCGATGTCGGACGACCTTGTTGTTCCTGTCCACTTTGAAGTTGGCCAAGAACTTTGCTTTCGCCTCCTGGATCATCCGCTCCTTGTGCTCCTCAAACTGGAGCTGCTCGTCAGCCGGCAAGGTTTCCCAAGTCGGCTCTATGATGTTGCTTAGAGAAATATCAGAGCTATCTTTTGAACCGGCCATTGAGGGCCGATCTGATGAGCTTAGATGTGTTTTCCCCAGCGGAGTCGCCAAAAAGTATGTTGACGCCTTTTCGGAGCGCCAAACACTCAACAAGAACCGTGGCGGTGCCCTCTGCACAGGGGCGGACGGTCCGCGCGCCGGGGCCGGACGGTCCGCGGCCTGGTGCGAGGCGCGGTGGTGCTCTCTGCGCAAGGGCGGACTGTCCGTGGCCTGGGGCCGGACGGTCCGCGGCCTGATGCGCGGCTAGGGCTCCTGCCTGACGTCCGGACGGTCCGCGCCCTGGGGCCGGACGGTCCGCGCGTACGCAGGGACGGCGGAAGATCGCCGACGGCGCCTGGATCTCGCTCCCGGGAGGGACCCCGTCGGGGAGTAGAGATCCTAGGTTGTGTCTAGGCTCGGGCTGGCCGACCTAGACTCCTCTAATCGACGTAGAGCCGAAGAGAGACGAAGAATTTGGGGATTGGATATCTAAACCTAAACTAGACTAAAACTACTCCTAAGATAAAATGCGAAATAGAAGTTGTATTGATTCGATTGTTGATGATTACAAATCGGCCGTAGACCTCTCTATTTATAGAGGAGGGGGGCTGGACCCTTTACACAACTGATTCCGAGCTAATCCCGCGAATATAGCTAACAACCGTAGCACAAAACTCGGAACCCTAAACTGCTCTGCGCATGCGCGGACCGTCCGGCCCACAGGCGCGGACTGTCCGGACCGCGGACCGTCCGGCCTCAGGGCCGGACCGTCCGCCAGCTCAAAAGTGGGCTCAACACTAGGCTAGGCTAGGGCTAGCTTGTTCATCTGTTTGTTTGGTCAACCATACATAAAGAATTCACCAAACACATTACTCCAGCATCTCCATCGTCGTTTATCTTTTTCACAGCGATTGTGGCAAATTAGTGCATATATATGGTATTTATATAGGGCCAATCAGCATGGGCCATTATCTGTTACTTGTTAGGAGAAACTTGCATGTCCGTGAGCTGGGGGGGTTACATTATACTATCTGCCTACCTAACATATTCGTTTAGGGATGGTTACCAAATTATGGACCATAGTTGGTTGGCCGCAAGGGGAGGAAATATACCCAACCAAGAGTTTTTGGTTGGGGCCACAATGATTGGGACTCCACACTCCTCCGTATTCCAATCTCTATGTTTCTGGTGTGTCCCGTTGTCGTTGACTGATCATAGCTCCGGATCCAACTCCGAGTTTTGCTCCTTTCTTGTGGATGGGAAGGGTAGTTTGATTTTGTACCTGAATTTCTAGCTGATTTGAGACATAAGGACATGGGTTTATTCAGGTAAAAATCAATGAAAATTTGAGCATTTCACAACAGATATATTATATGAACAGTGCGTTTCAAAAAAAAAACAGTGTACATGTTACACGACATCGGACACACAAGTGTGCACCGGCCGTCACAACAGATGGGGCATCGGCTACGATACTCACAGAGACCTATATCATGTTTGAGAAGATCCATAACGCACTAGATGATGTACCACCAGATACCCTATCGTACATGGTACTTAGATAAATTGCACATCAACTCAAGAGGGGCTATAATGCACCCGACGTGTCCGGTGTAACATCGGTCAAAACATCGGATGCCCATACTCATAAAAATGGCTAGTTCCAAAAGCTAGCTCACATTGATATGCACCGACGTGTCCGATACTCACACCGAAGTATTCGGTGAGTGTACAAAAAGTTTGCATCACTTTAAACAACTAGCTTTAGGCTTGGGAGCTATACATACCACCTCAATTGTCCATTTATGATGTATGGGAGCTATGAAGTATTGCGAGTGAGTTGAGACTCATTACTAGTAGGTCTAGATACTCAAGTGCTCAAAAATCAATCAGTGATTAGCATAGATGCTTTATGAAGTGCTTAAATTAGTTAGGTCGCTTTATATAGCGCTTGCGCTAGTTTTTTTTTCTCTAGTGTTAGATGTAAGGATTAGACACTTGATGCTTGTGCGCACCTATTGTAATATTTTTATAGTAAGCACTTGTAGTCATATAAGATCACACCGAACTATATTTGTGGTGTAGCCGTCAATCGTGTGCTGGAGGAAACGAAATTCACGACGTTTCGGTTGGAAACTCGATTATGAATATGATGGAGAACATCCGTGAGAGGTCACAATGGAGACCCACTTGCGCTTGGGGATTCCATGGAATTACCCGACCGGAAGCTTGGCTCTCGTGTGGGCTTTCCCTTTGTAGAGGCTCCAATAAAGATTAAAGAAAAGCTTATGGGCTTCTTGATACCTTGGTAAATATATCGAAGTTGTCGACAGGAGTTTGTATCACTATCACGATTAACCTTCTGCATTTGTATTATGTATCATGGTTATGTGCTTTACCTTTAGTTGTTAGGCTAGTGGATAATTTTTGGAGTAGATATGACAACGATTAAGTCACAACCGCAGTCATACATAAGATAATTCATTTATTCCATATGCTTTGACTAGAGAAAAAATAGAGGTCTTAGTCTAAAGGAAAATTAGATTGCCTAATTTACTCTTTTTTTAAGACGTCATCGTTCCTAACAACTAGCTCGAAAACGACTTCTTCAACAGTGCTAACTTTTAGCATAACTCATAACATGGATAATCCCATATGAATAGGGGTGGTAATGGATCACGATTCAAATGTTTCTTCATAATAAGTTAGGGTCCTTAAATAATTGTAGTTCAAAAATGAATAGAAAATAGAGCCGGATCTTAATCCGATTCGATCCTTAAATTTTATAGCATTACCATCGCCACGTATGACACTCTCACGTCATCTTGGAATATGAGTATGAGCCTAAATCTTAATCAAGAGCTAGTTTTTTCCTTTTCTATTAAAATATAAAACAATATATTTTGGGCTAGCTCATACGTCGCTATTGAAGCTGCCCTAAGTGTGACATATGGTGGCAATTTGCAGGTGAAAACCAAACGTGCTCGCAAACCACTTTGGTTGTACCTTAATCACCATCCTGTCCAGCAAAAAGGGGTGCAATCACATCGTAACCTTTTTGGTGGTTAAATGGTAGGCACGAGTTCTAGAAAGCATGAAAGTCTGTAGTTGAGAGGTGGCGTCGGTTATGTGCATTAGTTCTACCTTCCACTACACTTGTGGTGCAAGCTGGGCTGTTTCTGGTTAGGGAGGAGAAACAAGGTAAGGAGAGAGGTAGGTCTAAACCCCAAACCCCACGACACGGCACAGGCCTGCATAACTACTCTATTTGTCCCAACTCGCTCTTTGTTTTGCCTGCCTACATGCCCCTTATAGGCCTGCATAAAAGCTCCCAATTCCCTGCAGGCATCATCCTTTTCGCCCTTAATCTTCTCTCTACCTACCAGTCCTCCCAATTGCTTATTATTGGGTTAGGTGCGGTGTTAGCCTCAATCCAAATTCATCAGCTAACAGTTTCCGTTTTCTAGCCATGGATCCAAATTTCATGCCAAGTCCTACTGTTACTTCCCAAGTAATGTAAATAATAAGCATACCGAAGTGCAAGAACCAAGCCTAAGAGTTTCAATTTATAAACTTATTGCCAAAATTAATGTTTGCTCTCAGAATCATCAAATTAGTGATGACACATCTTCAACATTCACTGTTCCAGTCTTTCATTGGGATTCTAGGATGATTAGAAAACCTTCAGCACTAGTACGCTGCCTGACAACCAGAGACTTTGAGTTGTCTTTAAAAAAAAAACTGAACATGAGGTCAAATAGAAACTTATATCCTACACCTATTCATATAGTTTCGTTCAATCTACACACAATCCTTCATCATTGAAAATTCGGAATGAAGACATAAAGATATAAAAGAACTGCGTGAACTTGGACCCATTAAAGAAAATACGCTGTTCTAAGACTCAACAATCAAGTTTCTTGTTTGCTGTAGTAGAAGCACTTTGTGGGTCTACTACATAGGCACATAGCTACCATAAAAGATTCAACACTCAAGTTTTGAAGTAGTGCTTACATTCAACACAATATAGTGCTTACCTGTCCCATAAGCTCCTTTTTCTTAGTGCATCCACATCTACCAAAAGATGACATAAAATTATAATGACCATCCATATGCTCCTTTGACTCTGTCTGAATCTGTGAACCAGTGATTTTCTGCAAAGAAAGGGGAAAAAATCAAGATTCCACTATGTATCATACATCATTTTTTTCTCAAAGAATTACCTTCACATTAAAACAAAAAAAAATATTTGATATATTTTGTTTACCAGGAGATATAATTTCTGTAAGACAGCACCTTCGGCTAATACTGAGTTAATGGCTAATTGGTTGTTGTGTTATTTGATTTGCAGAAGAGGATCAAGTTGTACAACACCATCAACTTGATAGGTTATCACCAAAATTGAAATGTAACACAACATACACATTTAGTTTACAAAGGGATGCAATTTCTGTAAATACATCCCTTTCGGCTGATAACAAGTTATTGTATTACTGACTAATTGGATATTTGTATGTGGTGTTATTTGGTCTGCTGAAGAGGATCAAACTGTACAACTCCATCAATTTGATAGGTTATCACCAAAATTGAAATAAAACAAAACATTAACATTTAGTTTACAAAGGGATGCAGTTTCTGTAAATACATCACTTTCGGCTGATACTGAGTTATTGTCTTACACGACCTGCGGGGGATAAGACAGCCCCCGAGTATTGTATTAAGAAGAAGACCTTCTCACACAGGTCGAGAAAACCATGTGAAAACGACCGCAACCGGGGCCGAGCCTTAGACCTGTGCTTTGGCGTGGGACAAACGAGGGGATTTTTTAACCACAGTCTGAAATTAGCTCCCACGGGGAGTCGAACCTAGGACCTGAGGAATGCTACTCAGACCACCTAACCAATTCAGCTAGAGGCCCTTTCGCAGTCATTGTCTTACTAACTCATTGGATATTTGGATCTGGTGTAATTTGGTCTGCTGAAGAGGATCAAGTTGTTCAATTCCGTCAACTTAATAGATTATCAACCGAAACTGAAATATAACCTAACAGACGCATCTAGATTTACCAGAGGATGTAATTTCTGTAAATACAACACCCTTGGCTGATACTGAGTTACTGACTAATCGATGGGACGTGTTGTTTGTTCTGTTGAAGAGGATAGTTTTACAACTCCAACACCTCGATAGATTATCACAACCAAAAAAACAAAAATATGACCCAACATACAAACTTATCTACGTATGGATGTTTGGTCAGACGATCCCTTGGCAAGCTAATACCAATCACATATACCATTCATTGCATGTAATTGGCCTTCTTTTAGTTACCACTAGACCAGCTCCACGTTAGTTTACAAATGGGTGTTCAAATAAAATTAAACGCACATTATTTACTTCAGATGCATATGTGATTAGCAGTTGAACAATGGAAACCTTTATATCTAAATTCAAGCAGAAGCAAGTATAATTCTTTCTATACGCTTGGGCTTCCCTAATATCCCCACCATGTTAATGGGAGGTCAAAGGTGGCAGCTTGAGTTGACCCAAACATTTATGAGAACATAACGTCTGCAACTCTGCATAAGTACTTGAGGGGGAATAATGGATGTGGAGTCTTGATCCAAAACACTATTCAACCATAATATCACCGCATACAGGAAAGTACACCTACATCTATATCTCTAATGGAATCAAGCATCACTAAGGTTAGACTTTGAACCACTTGCAATGGTGTGAACTGAACAACGTCATGTTATGATTCACACAGGAACAAGTGATTAATCCATTTGATCTGGCGCCCATGTCCATATAATCTCAATACAGGTAGCACTGCCTTTGAGAGGCTTTAGTAAACCTGAAATATCCTCCCTGTATCAGAAATTTCGGTCTAAGGACAAGACAGTCTCAGTGCTGATGGCTCCCATGAGTGGGGTCTCGCGAAGAAATAAATGAGGCAAGCATTACCTCTGCATTTTACAAAGAAGCTACGTTGAACCTTCTCACAACTGCGCCAGGCATATCTTTCAAATTTTGGACTAAGGCATCTCAAATTTCTCTAAGGGGCAGCAATTGTGTCCTATGGGGTCAGAAGTGTTTACCATTGAGTCTCACATGAGCTTTTCTGTCAGATAGCAATCCAGAAATAGAGTAAACAAGTTCTCTAAAAATGCAAGGTGATTGGCAATATAGAAAACACAAAAAACATTGATATGTTTCTATTATTTGGCACAACGTTCAATGAAGGTACAATGGTACTAGAAAAGTGTATCATGCTATACTTACGGGCTGAATGTTAATGACCCTATTTCAAAAAAGAAATGTAGGTCATAGCCATAAGGTATCTAGGTTATTTAGCATTGTATGGAGTTGTCATCTATATTAAATGAGTCATGTCGGCATACAACTGCAAGACAACCACAATACAATGAAACTTGCTCAGATTTTTGGCTCATATATGTGTTGGAGCCCATTTTGAGCAGGGCGGACGGTCCGGCCCTGAGGCCGGACGGTCCGCGGTCCGGACGGTCCGCGCGTGTGCAGAGCAGTTTAGGGTTCCGAGTTTTGTGCTACGGTTGTTAGCTAGATTCACGGGATTCACTCAGAAATTTGTTTGTAACGGGTCCAGCCCTCCTCCTCTATAAATAGAGAGGTCTACGGCCGATTTGAAACAACGAATCGAACCTTCAATCAATACAATTTACATTTTATCCTAGGAGTAGTTCTAGTCTAGTTTAGGTTTAGTCTTCCAATCCCCAAATTCTCCGCCTCTCCTCGACTCTACGTCGATTAGAGGAGTCTAGGTCGGTCTACCCGAGCCTAGACACCACCTAGGATCTCTCCTCCCCGACGGGGTCCCTCCCGGGAGCGAGATCCAGGCGCCGCCGGCGATCTTCCGCCGCCCCTACGCACGCGCGGACCGTCCGGCCCTAGGGCGCGGACCGTCCGGCCGTCAGGCAGGGAACCCGAGTTCCTGCGCCAGGTCGCGGACCGTCCGGCCCTATGCCGCGGACCGTCCGCGCCTGACCAGAGAGCACCGCCGCCTCACGCCAGGTCACGGACCGTCCGGCCCTGTGCCGCGGACTGTCCGCGCCTGACCAGAGAGCACCACCACTGGTTCTTTTGAAGTGATTGGCGACTCCAAAAAGGTGTCAACATACTTTTTGGCGACTCCGCTGGGGACAACACATCTAGGCTCATCAAATCGGCCCTCAATGGCCGGTTCAAGGGATAGCTCTGATATTTCTCCAAGCAACATCATAGAGCCGACTTGGAAAACCTTGCCGGCTGACGAGCAGCTCCAGTTTGAGGAGCACAAGGAGCGGATGATCCAGGAGGCGAAAGCAAAATTCTTGGCCAACTTCAAAGTGGACAGGAACAACAAGGTCATCCGGCCCCGGGCGACGGATCCGACTTCGCTCCAACCCACGCCAGATATCCCCAATGTAAGTAATACCAACGAGCTACAATCTCTTAGAAATTATGTAGAAGAGCAACGTGAACAAATGCAGAACATCATAGGGGATATGCAAAGCGATCTTAAGAGACTAGTACGTGCATTTGATAAATCTAGTATCGCAAATTTTCCTTCGCACGAGGTTGAGTTAGGAGGTAACACGCGTAACACATCGGCTACAGGTTGTCACGACCAGTCACAACCCCTTTATGGGATGCCGATGGACACATACCCTGAGCAACCGCAAATCGGCAACAAATCAGCCGATCTGCACATGCGTGGACCGTCTGCACGTGAGCGCGGACCGTCCGGACCAACAACAGTCGGGCATATTTTTAATGAGTTACCTAGATATGCGCCCGAACCACCACACACGACACAGAATCTAAACTACCCAGTCGGACCGTCCGCGTACAACGACGGACGGTCCGCACATAATCACGGACGGTCCGGGCCAATGTCCGGACAGTCCGCACATGACCTTTTTGAGGAGGATTGTTACCTGAATCCTCACCCGTCCCAGCAGCACTTCCCATCGCACTATACAATGCATCAACCCATTAATTCGAGATCTAGAGCCCAGGAAAACTTTCCAGCCCCACCGAGAAGGCCGGAAAGGAACGATCAAACATATGAACCATATAGGGCAAGTGGCAATGCACCACGTAGTTCAAACCAATGGGGGGAAAGACAATATGCTAATATCCAGCCAACCCCACCTATGTTTGATCAGAGAGCCGGTGGTCTCGCACCGGCTGCCATTGATATAGTAAGGGAAGAAATAGCCGGGGCATTCCGAGATAAGCTCGGAGTAAGCATGGTCCCTGGGGGGCAATCATATCGGAAACCTTATGACAGCCGATTTGATCACCACTCATACCCATAGGGAACCAGGATACCCGAATTCGCGAAATTTTCGGGTGATCAAGGAAAGAACACACGTGAACACATAGTCCAATTTTTAGCACAATTAGGAGAGTTGGCCGACACAGAGGCATTTCGCATACGTTTATTTTCATTATCTTTAACAGGAACTGCGTTTGCGTGGTACGCCACTTTACCTCCTAATTCCATTTCATCATGGGGGGATCTAGAACAAAAATTTCATGATCATTTTTTCTCCGGTGACTATGAGTTGGATTTGGTAGATTTAGTGTCATTACGACAAGCAAAAGATGAATCGGTTAATGATTACATCCGGAGATTCCGAGATACAAGAAACCGATGCTTCCAAATTCATTTAGCAGAGAAACAGCTAGCAGGATTAGCCTTTAATGGTCTACGATATTATTTAAAAGAAAGATTAGAATGCATCCAATTTTTTACACTAGCACAGTTACACCAGAGAGCTTCGGCTTGTGAAAGCCGAAGCAAAGAAACTGCTAAAGCAATTCGTCATAACGTATATATAGTAGAGTGCGATCAAAGTAGCTCAGAGGACGAGTCAACAGAAATATATGCTGCTGAAATGGTTTGGCCAAAGCAGGCCAAATCTTCGGCTTGTGCTTCTCTACAGCCGATTCAAAAGAAACGGCAGGAGGATGTAAAGTTTACGTTTAATGTTGGCAAGTGTGATAAAATATTTGATGAATTACTCAAAAATGGCAACATTAAAATAAATCACACTGTTACATCTGCCGACGAGCTAAAACGTCGTGCATACTGCAAGTGGCACAACTCATTTTCTCATGCCACTAATGATTGTAATGTATTTCGGCGACAGATTCAATCGGCCATTAACGAGGGACGATTGAAATTTCAGGAAATGCAGGTGGATACAGAGCCTTTTCCAATGAACATGATTGACTTCGAGGACAAGAAAGTCCTAGTTCGGCCAAACACACCCGATAAAGACAAAGGCAAAGAGACAATCATCAGCAATGCTAAAGAGGCCGATGGGGATCGTAAAGTTTCTTGCAGGAAAGTGGTAGCCGAGAAGACTCCCGATGGAGGGGAGACCCTAAAGGTGACCATCACAGCCTCCAGTACTGGGGGGCAAGTGCAGACAGGGAGACAGATGCAGGAACCCGTGCTGCGTATCCCGGACGGTCCGGCACGTAGGCGCGGACGGTCCGGGACCCCACCGGACGGTCCGGAGAGCCCCGGCGGACGGTTCCGGCCGTACTCAGGACTCACAACGGCCACGTACTTTCAAACCACGACGACCAGAGATAGGTACGTGGAAAATGAAAGGGAATTAGGCTTACACCTAGTCCCTAATTAATTTTGGTGGTTGAATTGCCCAACACAAATATTGGACTAACTAGTTTGCTTTAGTGTATAAGTTATACAGGTGCCAAAGGTTCACACTTAGCCAATAAAAAGACCAAGTATTGGGTTCAAACAAAGGAGCAAGGGACAACCGAAGGCACCTCTGGTCTGGCGCACCGGACTGTCCGGTGTGCCACCGGACATGTCCGGTGCACCAGAGGACTCCAAACCCAAACTCGTCACCTTCGGGAAATTCCAGAGGCAACTCCGCTATAATTCACCGGACTGTCCGGTGTACACCGGACATGTCCGGTGCTCCAAGGAAAAGCGGCCTCCGGAACTCGCCAGCCTCGAGAATTTGTTTCAGCTGCTCCGCTATAATTCACCGGACATGTCCGGTGTACACCGGACTGTCCGGTGTAACAGCGGGGCAACGGCTACTTCTGGCGCCAACGGCTACCTGCGGCGCATTAAATGCGCGCCAGCGCGCGCAGAGGTCAGGCACGCCCATGCTGGCGCACCGGACAATCTACAGTACACGTCCGGTGCGCCACCGGACATCCAGGCGGGCCCAGAAGTCAGAGCTCCAACGGTCGGAACCCAACGGCTTTGGTGACGTGGCTGTCACACCGGACATGTCCGGTGTGCACCGGACTGTCCGGTGCACCATCGAACAGACAGCCTCACCAAACGGCTAGTTTGGTGGTTGGGGCTATAAATACCCCCAACCACCCCACATTCAAACCATCCAAGTTTTCCACTTATCAACTACTTACAAGAGCTCTAGCATTCAATTCTAGACACACTCAAGAGATCAAATCCTCTCCCAAATTCCACACAAAGCTTTAGTGACTAGTGAGAGAGATTTGCTTGTGTTCTTTCGAGCTCTTGCGCTTGGATTGCTTTCTTCTTTCTTGATTCTTTCTTGTGATCAAACTCACTTGTAATTGAGGCAAGAGACACCAATCTTGTGGTGGTCCTTGTGAGAACTTTGTGTTCCAAGTGATTGAGAAGAGAAAGCTCACTCGGTCCGAGGGACCGTTTGAGAGAGGGTAAGGGTTGAAAGAGACCCGGCCTTTGTGGCCTCCTCAACGGGGAGTAGGTTTGCGAGAACCGAACCTCGGTAAAACAAATCCACGTGTCACACTTTCGCTTGCGATTTGTTTTGCGCCCTCTCTCGCGGACTCGATTATATTTCTAACGCTAACCCAGCTTGTAGTTGTGATTATTTTTGAGAATTTCAGTTTCGCCCTATTCACCCCCCCCCCCCTCTAGGCGACTTTCAGAAAACAAATACATTCAAGGCAGCTGGTCGGTTGGTTAAAGCCGGCCCAACTTTTGATCAATTATTGTCTAAATACGTAAAAAAGAAGGCCGGCCCCAGTGACCGGCCAGCAAAGCGACCCCGCTCACCCATTCATGAGCAGCGTCAGGTCAGGCCGATTGGACCACCCCACCAATCGGAAGAAATGAAAGGTCATACTGTACAAGTGAGACCTAACGTACTTGCATGGACACCTCCACCTCCATATCCACCTATGCCATATCCATACACATATTTACCTTCGCCATATGTCCCAAATCAAATGTGGGGCATGCCACCATATCCATTTGGGATGCCACAGTACCCCGCCTGGGGGCACCCCAAACATCTGTTTTTGACAGGTTGACGCCACCAGTACAAGACCGATTGAGCACTGCTCAATCCGGTCACTAGGCACAAACCCAACAGGATTGCCGGACTACTCGGCCTTCAAGGCCGACCAATCCGGCAGGGGGACATATGCCTGCAGCAACTCAAAAAACAACAAAAAAGGACATCATCAAAATAGGCACTGCAGATGTTGTCATACAGGGAGACAATAAAGGGCCGATGATGTTCGGCGAATCGGCCAACACAACCGAAAAGGATACGACTACCATCAAAACAGTCGATCCAAAATACTCCATGCCTCGATGGTGCCCAGCGGGATTGACACGATCCCAAAAGAGAAAATTACAGCGCCTAAGAGCAAAGGAGAGCCAGAAGAAGGAGGCGGAAAAGACATTTAATGACACACATCCACTATACCCGCCACCGCAAAAGAAATGGAGACCGAAGGCCGTTGAGAAAAAACAAACGGCCACAGAAATAGAAAGTCAACCTGCACCAGGCGCGGACCGTCCGGCCCCCGCGCACGGACCGTCCGCCGTTCACCAGGAAGCCTCTGGACATCCTGCACCAGGCGCGGACCGTCCGGCCCCCGCGTGCGGACCGTCCGCCGTTCACCAGGAAGCCTCCAACGACACGACAACATCAATGGAAGAGGACGACCTGCTGGGAGAAGACCTGGTCGACTACGAGGCTTCTCCAGAACGCCCAGGTATGGATGTAAATATTATTACATTTTCTGCCGATTGTACTATTATCGGCGACGATGAACCTGTTGTTGCCCAGTTTGATTTCGGTCCTAAAGAAGCCGCCTTTACTAAACCAAAGGAATCGGTAAATCATTTAAAGCCGCTCTTCGTGCGCGGTCACATTGATGGAATACCGATTGCTAAGATGTTGGTAGATGGAGGGGCGGCTGTAAATCTAATGCCTTATTCATTATACAGAAAATTAGGTAAACAAGATGACGAACTTGTCAAAACCAACATGACCCTCAGCGGTGTTGGGGATAGTTCGATTAAAGTCAGGGGAGTCACGTCCGTTGAATTAACCATCGGGACTAAGACTCTTGCTGTTGCATTCTTCGTCGCTGATGTAGAAAGGAATTATAGTTTAATTCTAGGCAGAGATTGGATTCATGCCAATCAATGTATACCTTCTACATTACATCAAATGCTAATACAATGGGTAGGCGATGAGGTAGAACAAGTACATGCTGATGTATCGGCCTGCATCGCTGTGGCCGATGCCCCTGTACTCTGGACTTATGAGACTGCTACATGTCTCACAAGAGTAGATTTTTCTGATTATCAGTTCATAAGTATAGATAAGAAAGTTTTCATTTCTGTAATGCTAGAGCCGATGGAGAATCGGCTAAATCCTAAATAAAGTCTAAATGATAAATACACACAGAGTTCATGAGTCGTTGATCACGGACAATTCGGCTCTCAAAGCCGGATGGTCCGGTCTTTCACAAAACAGTTCGGACTTTAAGACCGAACATCTACCACAACGAAAAGACAGTATTACGGATGATCCGGTCCCCGAGACCGGAAAGTCCGCCATCACACAAAGATCATCTGATTCCTCTGTGGGGGACATGATAGAGGAATTCAGAGATCTTGATAAACTAGGACAGGGGTTTACATCGGCCGATCCTTTGGAGGAGATTGACATAGGAGATGGTAAAACTCTAAGGCCGACTTTTGTAAACAAGACCCTGGAGACCGATTCTAGAAATGAGATGATCGGTCTATTGAAGGAATATTCAGATTGTTTTGCTTGGAATTACACTGAAATGCCTGGACTAAGCCGAGAGATTGTCGAACATCGGCTGCCTATTAAGTCTGGTTTCAGACCTTTCAAGCAAAAAGCTAGAACATTTCGTCCAGATCTTCTCCCACGAATCAAGGACGAAATCCACCGGCTGCTAGAAGCTAATTTTATTAGACCTTGCAGATACGCAGAGTGGGTCTCCAATATTGCGCCGGTAGAGAAGAAGGAGTCAGGTAAGCTTAGGGTATGCATTGATTTTCGCAATTTAAATAGAGCAACTCCTAAAGATGAATATCCCATGCCCATAGCCGACACATTAATCAATAATGCATCAGAAAATAGAATTATTAGCTTTCTTGATGGTAATGCCAGATATAACCAGATTTTCATGGCCGAAGAGGATGCGTCTAAAACGGCCTTTATATGTCCAGGCTTCATTGGTTTATTTGAATGGGTTGTCATGACATTCGGTCTTAAAAATGCTGGTGCTACTTATCAGAGGGCTATGAATCTGATCTTCCATGAGTTGTTAGGAAACACTGTGTGATATGACCACGCCATTAAGCAACATGTTACAACCACCAAGTCATACTACATCAACTCAAGTACAACCAACATCATCACCAACCCAAGTCTTTGATGGACCAATTACACGTAGCCGAGCTAAGAAGCTACAGCAAGAGGTGCACGCGCTACTTTATGAATTTCAATTAAATACTAATGAGAACTTTATGCTACCTAAGTCGTGTATGTTGATATTACTTAGGTTCACCAAAGAGGAAGGACAAAACATATCAAAGGCAAATCAGCAAGAAGAGTTATGTCCGAGTGAGTCCAGCGCTATAGAACCGTCCAGAAGGAACAGTCATATCTTTTGATTCCCAAAAGCTATGAAGACCCATAAGTACTTTTTGGAAAGCTCTTGAAGTCTAGTTTCCAATGCTTCTAAAGCCGACTTAACCACATCTACCAGAAATGCAGCCGACCTACTTTAGTGCCGACTGGTCAGAAAATCCGAGTCAGTTCCAGCGCAACAGAACCGTCCAGAAGAAACAGTCATATCTTTTGATCCCCAAAAGCTATGAAGGCCCATAAGTACTTTTTGGAAAGCACTTGAAGTCTAGTTTCCAATGCTTCTACAGCAGACTTAACCACATCTACCAGAAAGGCAGCCGACCTACTTTAGTGCTGACTGGTCAGAAGGTCAACAGTCTGCTTGATGACCAAGTTTTCGTATTAAACTGCATCATTCTACGAAGTTTCATTAAGCATGCTATATATGGTGAGAAAGCTTATCAAGTTAGCTTTCCAATGCAACCAGTCCCACGTCATTTGAAGATTCCTAGAAGAAGTTATTGTCAAAATACTGAAGGCTGCGCAGAAGTCAAACAGCCACACGGAAATCAGCTCTGCAGATCTCCCGAAGAGGCTCCTTCACATTAGCACGTGAAAATACTTTTGTTTTGTGTTTATACCTCGCTAAGGCTGGTTGTTACTAGTATAAATACCCCCCTATGTCTATGATGTAAGGCAGCTTATGATAATCTAAAACAGAACCCCTTTGTTCAGCTGTGTGCTAACAAATATTGAGAGTGATCTCTACCCCTTTGCTCTTGTGAATTCCTTCGCGGGATTGCAGAAGCGGCGGCTTCATCCGCTCCCAATTGGTGCTCCTACTCCCTTCGAGGTCTCCTCGATTGATTGTAGGTTGTGTTGGTTGGTTCTTTGATAGTGTGGTTGGGCGAATCCTCGATTCAGGCTGCCGGTTAAAGACGGTGGTTGGCTTCGAGTTTTATTTGTCAGGTTGCACTAGTTATCGCTGCTTACAGCAAGTTATCTTGGCTTCTTTGAAGCTAGTTATCTGAAGATTGATCCTACGTCGTGAAGATCGGGCATCGTGACGCATCACTGTGGAAGTCTACATTGATGATATTGTAGTCAAATCAGCTGAGTTTAGTCCTCATATAGCTGATTTGCGCAAAGCCTTTGATAAAATGCGTCGGTATGGTTTGAAAATGAACCCACGTAAATGTGCTTTTGGAGTGTCGGCTGGTAAGTTTTTAGGATTTGTCATTCATGAACATGGTATAGAAATAGACCCTGACCGAATCAAGTCTATTCGTAATGTGGGACCTCCGACTTGTAAGGTCGAAGTGTAGAAGTTTCTCGGCAAGGTGAATTATTTACGAAGGTTTATTTCTAACCTAGCCGGGAAGATTGATGCCTTCACCCCTATCCTTCGGCTTAAGAATGATGCCGAATTCACTTGGGGGCAGAGCAGCAGGAAGCATTTGATCTCATTAAAAAATACTTGTCTTCGGCTCCCGTGTTAAAAGCACCACAAGTAGGAGCACCATTCAGATTATACATTGCAGCTGAAGACAAGGTTATTGGGGCTGTTCTGACACAAGAAACTGAGGGGAGGGAGCATGTGGTGACATATCTAAGCCGAAGGTTGGTGGATGCTGAAACAAGGTACACTTTTATTGAAAAGTTATGCTTATGCTTGTTTTATGCATGCACCAAATGTAGATGTTATTTACTGTCTAGTCATTGCACTGTTTCTGGTCAAGCCGATGTGATCAAATACATGTTGCATAACCCAATTATGAGTGGTAGGATTGGTAAGTGGGCTTATGCACTCATAGAATACGACTTGGCCTATGAACCATTGAAATCTATGAAAGGCCAAGTCATAGCGGATTTCATTGTAGAACATCGGGTTAATGATATTCATGAACTAGACATGTCATACCTCACTATTACTCCTTGGACTTTATATTTTGATGGATCGGTTTGCAATGAAGGGCAAGGAATTGGCATTGTGCTTGTTTCACCAAGTAATGTCTCCTTTGACTTCTCTAGCCGATTGAAAACTTATTGCACTAATAATCAAGCTGAATATGAGGCCCTCCTATTCGGCTTAGAACTTTTAAATGGTATGGGAGTAAAACATGTGAAGGTATTTGGTGATTCTCGGCTGGTTGTCCAACAAGTGTTAGAAGAATATCAATGTTTTGATGGTACTCTAAATAGTTACCTTGAGAAATGTTGGAGCATAATCCATTCTTTTGACGAATTCAGTATTTGGCATATTTCTAGAGTTGAGAATCATAGAGCTAACGATCGGATAAAGAGAGGGAAATTTCACAAAACTGAAAATCTGATAACCAGTGCAGAGCCAAATTCCCAGGTCGCGGACCGTCCGCGTGATGACGCCGGACCGTCCGGGGTTACCAGAAATGTTCTCTTAATCGATTCGGCTGACAATGAAGCCGATGCAAGTGATTGGAGGACACCTATACTTAATTATTTACGAAATTCCAATATCAGGACAGATAAGAACATTCGGCGAACAGCTTTCAAGTATGTTTTGATGAGTGATGAACTTTACCGCCGAACAGTCAATGATGTCCTGCTTAAGTGCTTGGGCCCAGATGATGCTATATTAGCCATGGCCGAAGTACATGAAGGAATTTGTGGTACTCATCAATCAGCTCCAAAGATGAAGTGGTTGTTGCGAAGGTCTGGTTTTTATTGGCCTAGTATGATAGCTGATTGTTTCAAGTACTACAAGGGTTGCCAAGTGTGTCAAAAATTCGGCGACCTACAGTTGGTCTCTGCAGCCGAATTACATCCTATCATCAAGCCTTGGCCGTTCAGAGGATGGGGATTAGACTTTATTGGAGAAATTCATCCTTCATCATCAAAGGGGCATCGGTTTGTGTTAGTTGCCACTGACTATTTCACCAAATGGATTGAAGCCGTTGCTCTAAAGAACATGACGCACAAGGAGGTAATTGAGTTCATAACTGAGCATATTATTCATAGATTCGGCATTCCCCAGACCTTGACTACAGATCAAGGTACTTCTTTTATGTCAAAGGAGGTATGTGAATTTGCTGAATTATACAGAATTAAGCTGCTTAATTCGTCTCCATATTATGCTCAGGCCAATGGACAGGCTGAGTCTAGTAATAGGACATTGATTAATTTGATAAAAAAGAAGGTATCTGATAATCCTAAACATTGACATAAGATTTTGTCTGAAGCTTTATGGGCTAATAGAATATCTAAACATAGTGCTACTAAAGTATCTCCTTTTGAGCTTGTCTATGGGCAGGAAGCAGTGTTACCTATGGAAATAAGTTTGAATGCTGTCAGGTTTGCCAGACAAAATGATCTAACTGCTACTGATTATTATAATTCAATGATGGATAATATTGATGAGGTGACCAACAAGAGGATAATAGCTTTGGGAGCAATAGAAAAGGACAAGATCATGGTAGCCAGGGCCTACAACAAGAAGGTCAAAACAAAATCATTTCAAGTAGGAGACTTGGTGTGGAAGACCATTCTGCCTTTAAGGAATAAAGACCGAAAGTTCGGGAAATGGTCGCCAAGCTGGGAGGGTCCTTATAAAGTGAAACAGGTGATGTCTGGTAACGCCTATTTGCTACAAACATTACAAGGCAAAGATTTGCCTAAGACTTTGAATGGGCGTTTCCTCAAGCAATATCATTCCAGTATGTGGCAAAATGCTTAAGAAAACCGATGTAATCACATCGTGTTAAGATGCTTTTGGTTCGCTCAGCTCCACCAAAAGGCAGGGGGGCATATGTTGGAGCCCATTTTGAGCAGGGCGGACGGTCCGCGGTCCGGACGGTCCGCGCCTGGGGGCCGGACGGTCCGCGCGTGCGCAGAGCAGTTTAGGGTTCCGAGTTTTGTGCTACGGTTGTTAGCTAGATTCGCGGGATTCACTCGGAAATTTGTTTGTAACGGGTCCAGCCCTCCTCCTCTATAAATAGAGAGGTCTACGGCCGATTTGAAACAACGAATCGAATCTTCAATCAATACAATTTACATTTTATCCTATGAGTAGTTCTAGTCTAGTTTAGGTTTAGTTTTCCAATCCCCAAATTCTCCGCCTCTCCTCGACTCTACGTCGATTAGAGGAGTCTAGGTCGGTCTACCCGAGCCTAGACACCACCTAGGATCTCTCCTCCCCGACGGGGTCCCTCCCGGGAGCGAGATCCAGGCGCCGTCGGCGATCTTCCGCCGCCCCTGCGCACGCGCGGACCGTCCGGCCCTAGGGCGCGGACCGTCCGGCCGTCAGGCAGGGAACCCGAGTTCCTGCGCCAGGTCGCGGACCGTCCGGCCCTGTGCCGCGGACCGTCCGCGCCTGACCAGAGAGCACCGCCGCCTCACGCCAGGTCGCGGACCGTCCGGCCCTGTGCCGCGGACTGTCCGCGCTTGACCAGAGAGCACCGCCACTGGTTCTTTTGAAGTGATTGGTGCCTCCAAAAAGGTGTCAACAATATGCCTGTGAACTACCACTGTATCATAAACGTGTGTACAGAACAGTGACAAACCCATCTTATAAATAGCTACATCAGAGCATCATGTGGAAACCATACTATAGTGGCGAAGTATTATAACACTAACATATAGGATCAATTAGGAGAGTAAAATGACGAAAATAATGTGCACCTCCTAAGACAACTGCAGTTCATCCAACCCGACAAGTTAACAACATATACGAATGCAATATAAGGACTACTTGCCTGTTGCCTCTAATGTAACGAGAGATGCAAACATCGCCGAGATTTGCATTTCGTCGAACACCACGCCGGCCACCGCCACGGACGCGCTCGCTCACAGGAGGGAGGAGACAGATGCAAGTCCACAACGTTCACCGCCCCTACCATTAAGAAAAAGTTCGCCGCAGAACGGGGCCGCGCCGACTGAACCCAGCTCCAGCCGCGGCGGCGCTCGGCAAGGAATGCGGCCTAGCGCCAAGAGTCGATAAAAGCTTAGCCCATTATGTGCCGGGCCGAACCGGACCGGGTAAGAGTTGGTGGAAGGAGAGGCCCAGGAACTCCCAACGGCTACTTTGCCCAAACGGCTAGGTCTCTCCAACGGTCGGAGCCCCCAAACAGATTCATATATCCAAAACCCTGCTACCATCCAGCGTACTGCCACCGCTCCGCTTTCCCGTCGTCTCCCTGTTGCTCTGCTGCACAGCAATCGTCTCGTTTCATACAGGGTAGGGAAGTCAGGAGGAGGAGATTGAGGTGAAGATGATGCAGCAGGAGCCCTGGAACGCCGCCGCCGCCATGGGGCTCCTCCGGCCGACCAAGTCGGCGCCCTGCTCGCCCATCAAGCCGCCGGCGGCGACCATGCTGCGGACTCACTTCCACGTCGCGCACAAGGTGCCGGTCGGCGACACGCCCTACGTGCGAGCCAAGCGCGTCCAGGTACGTGTAGTGTAGTGTAGTGTAGTGCGTGCGTGCGTTTCTTCCCGCGGATGGGTTCGACTCAATCTGATTTGGATTTCCTTTGCGCCGCTGCAGCTGGTGGACAAGGATCCGGAGAAGGCGATCGCGCTGTTCTGGAGTGCGATCAACGCCGGAGACCGCGTTGACAGCGCGCTCAAGGACATGGCCATCGTGATGAAGCAGCAGAACCGCGCCGAGGAGGCCATCGAGGCCATCAAGTCGCTGCGCAGCCGATGCTCCGACCAGGCGCAGGAGTCCCTCGACAACATCCTCCTCGATCTCTACAAGGTTCGTGCTCATACTTCGTCTACCTTAATTTCTCTGCACGTATGTGCGCTCGATTCATGCCTCTGAGACGGTATCAAATTTAAATGCGCAGAGATGCGGGCGGCTGGACGACCAAATCTCGCTGCTCAAGCACAAGCTGCAGCTGATCAACCAGGGCCACGCCTTCAACGGCAAGCGGACCAAAACGGCTCGCTCTCAGGGCCGCAAGTTCCAGGTCACCCTGGAGCAAGAAGCCACCAGGCTCCTTGTAAGTGCACGCATTTCTCAGTCATACATAGTAACTCAAATACTTGGCCTCCAGCTTCGAATTCATACCTTCAACTCAAGTGCTCAATCTTGCCACTGCTATTGTGCAGGGTAACCTGGGGTGGGCGCTGATGCAGAAGGAGAACTACACGGAAGCGGAGGGAGCGTACCGTCGGGCGCTGCTCATCGGGCCGGACAACAACAAGATGTGCAATCTGGGCATCTGCCTTATGAAGCAGGCCCGCGTGCTCGAGGCCAAGGATGTGCTCAAGCAGGTACGCCCCGCGGCGGTTGATGGTCTGCGCGGCGCCGACTCTCACCTCAAGGCCTACGAGCGAGCGCAGGAGATGCTGCGGGACCTCGAGACCAAGCTCATCGGCCGCCCGCGCGCTGACCAGCTCGACACGAACTGGCTCTTCGATGCGCTGCTGCTGGGATCGTCCTCAAGCATCTGGCAGCCGCAGCCGTGCACCGATCACTTGCTGCCACCTCCTGTTCCGGCTCCAGCCACGGCGCCGCGCGACCACTTCGCCGATGAAAACGCCGGTGTGAGCAAGAAGCTGGCGGTGCTCCAGGAGAACATGCTTAATGTGGACGCGCAGCCCTTCTACTCTTTGCGGGTGCCGTCGCTTGCAGCCAAGTCACATAACACGCTGCCTCAGCGGCAACAGCAGCAGAAGCCAGCTCCTGTCCATGATCCCCTGGGCAACCTGAAGAGAACACGGTCCGGCAATTGCATGGACAAGGCAGGAGCAGTGGTGTTCAAGGAGCAGAGCATCGACGAGAACAGCGGCAGGAGGAAGTCGCTGTCAGCTGAGGACAGGTGGCCTGAGCTACCCGACCACAGCGCGTTCGATGAGGCCCTCGTCGCGGCCGTCCTGGCTCCAGTGCTCGACGACGAACCAACAGCTACTGAAGTCAAGCTGCCGGCGAGCTGCGACACGAGCCCAGCGGTGAAGGAAAAGATCGGCAAGAGGCTGAGGATCTTCCAGGACATCACACAGACAGTGAACAGTTTCTGATTCGTTTTGGTTTTCTTCAATTTCCTACTCACAGCAGACAGGCTTGAGGTGGCGATACAGAGAAGGAGAAAGGGCTTGTTCTCCTGGGAGCTAAATTAATCAGGGATTCGATTCGATTTTTAATTTGATGCTGATATTAATTTAATTTATTAACACACAAAAATAACAGCTCATTCGCTTCTTCAGCTTGACACTTTAGAAGCGCGTGCTTCCTTTACCGCAAGATTCTCCTCGTAAAAGAAGTGGACTGCATCTCGTTCTAATTTCATTTCTTTTGAAATAACAAAGTTCATTTGTGTATCGGCGACTCATTTTGACTTTCAGTGCAATCGTTTGATTCGTTTATGATATTCCTTATGGTTAAAACAATTTGATAAAAAAAATCTAAAGTGGCCAAAAAGGTGTTCTTCTAGAAGGCACGCAGGAGATCACGTACATACTTTGTGCAGTCTTTAATTTGGGCAAATTCACATAAAAAAGGTTAACACTTAAATTAATGGATAATCATTATTCACTAGGAAAAATACAAAGGAGCTCGCCTGCTAGGAGAGACAGATCCTACAAACTAGCCTCTCCAACAGTCACTCTTACGAGATGTCATATCGAATGTTTGAATGTCTATTACAAGTTGTTACATCTATGGTCCTAACATATTGGTATTGCAAAAGAACGTGAGAAGCATATATGGACATGTCATCGGTGCTAATACGTCGATGTATAACTACTTCCAAGATATCGATGTGTTTTTATCATTTGTGTAACGATCCATCACATATTATCTTAATTGAACATGGTAGATATACTCTCGTTCCTAGCATATACACAGTAAAAAAGCCCGGTAACTACCTACATAACATGGTAGATATACTCGTTCCTAACACATGGTATGAGATCTAGATCCATGTGTAGTTTTTATTATCTAGATAATTTGCATATGGACGGTATACTTTTTTCTTGAAGCACGAATTAGGATAAAATAAGGTGGTATAGTTGCACAACTTATTTTTCCCTATCGACTGAAGTCTCCATCGAGGCATAATAATCGACTGAAGTCTCTATCGAGGCATAATAAGATCAATTCATTTTTCTCCTATTCACTTGCACAACGTGTTCCTACCGACTAGAATCACCATTAGTGCATGTATCTTTGAGGTTGAGAAAAGTAACGGATCCGAGTTGTATGTTATAATAGATCTAGATCAAGTTGTGTATATTGTTATCATTCTATCTTATGTGATTGTCAATACGATCAATCATGGAATTTGGAATGTCTTGGGATTGGCTTGATTTAATCAATCTGATAAGAATTTTATAACGCTTTTATCGTTGTGGTTAATAAAATTATAAAGGTTTTAATCAATCTGATAGATTGTATTTAGTTCTTTACCTAACTTGATTTTGCATGGAATGTTATGAATGCTATGGCCCAAATATATATGTAATGTATGCGTGTATTTCTGGCAATTGCATGTTGCAATCGCAATCTCTTTTTTGTACAGCAGACTATGTGTGCTATGGTGTTTGATGTTTTCATGTAATTCTTTTTACTAGCTAGTGGTAGTATAGTTCCTGATGTTATTATGGAGGACTCAATCATGAAAGTTCGAAGGTGTTATACTATCTTATATTAAATATGATTATATGTGATGTTTTATTTTTCTACTATGCTATTCTTCTAATTGCTCATAAAATATAATAGGTCTACCAAAGCTATAAAACATATATGTGATATTTTCCTCATAAAAATAAGAGATCACGTTGATGTCCTTCTAATTGTTGCACCTATAAAGATTCTAACCATCATTTGGTAGATCTACAAAAGCAGAATGCCTTCGGTGACCTTCTAAAATGGTGGATTTTAGATATCTATGTGCATAGTGTTGGATTGCTTAACAAGGCTATAAGAAAAATGGACCCCGGGCCATTTAGCTAAATAGGTTTTAGTGTTTGATGATCAACATAACCTGTGAACTAATGAATTTGCTAGTGTTTATGATTGTAGTTCACATGATGCTACAGTTACTTGGACCAAGACATTGAGGAAAACAACACCTCAAAAGAAGACATTATAAAGATCAAGTGAAGTCCAAAAAACAAAGGATGTGTTGCCTACGGACTGTCTGGTCTGGAGCACCGGACTGTCCAGTGCACCAGGGAACAGTAGCACAACAGCTAGTTCCAGGTGACACTGTGGAGAGAAGACCACCAGAGTGTCCGGTGAGAAGTCCGGAGTGTCTGGTGTAAAAAGCCTGGGCGCCAACGGTCAGCTGCACTGTTAGACCAACGGCTAGGCGTACCAGACAGTGAATAGTGCATTGTCCGGTGCACCACCGGACTGTCCGGTGTGCCGCAGAGAACACAACTTTTCTCCAACGGCTAGTTTTGTGTTGGGGGTTATAAATACACTCCCAACCGGCCATTTCAAGGTGTGGGAGCCCAAGCAACATACCAAGTCATATTGTAGACATTTCCAAGTGCTCATACACCCAGGTGCTTAATAGGATCACTCGGTGATTAGTGTAGGTGCTTTGCGAAGTTCTTAGGTTAGTTAGACCACTTTAGCGCTTGCTCTAGGAGAATCCTAGTTAGTTGAGTGAGTTTAGAAAAACCACACAACCCCTTAGCTCTTGCATGAGCCGTTGTAATTATACCGAGTGGGGTGAGAGTCTTGCGAGACCATGATAACCGCGTTTGTGTCACAACCGCCACCGTGTACCGGAGAGAACGAGGCCAGCGACATTTTCAGCCGTAAGCTCAATATTGGAGACGACAGGGAGCGTCCGAGAGGAGCCGGAAGTAGAGCACCACTTGCGCGTGGAGAAGGCCCGTGACTCTCTACGGAGTTACTCGACCGAGGTGCTTGGCCCTCGCGTGGGCTTCCCTTTGCGTAGGGGCACCAACGAGGATTAGTCAGAACCTTGCGTCGTTCCGGATACCTCAGTAAAAATGCCGGTGTCATCTATGATAGTTTGCATCTCTACCTTGCTCTTTAGCATCCGCATTTATATTAAGCATTTAAGTTTCAATCTTGTCTTTATACTTAGATTGTTTAGGATTGAAACTTAGCCATTGCGGTAGAGATAGCAACACTTGGACAAAACCTAGTTTGCACATTCTAGTTTGATTATTTGCATAGGTTTTTCTCTAGGGATTTATTTGTGGCCTAGTTTAGAGAAAGTTTTAGAAGTCCTAATTCACCCCCCTCTTAGGTGTCACATGTTTCCTTCAAAGGCTATCAAATTGAATTTGTTCTTTGTGCATGATGTTGGAAGCTGAGGCATTGCATGCCACCCAACAAACAAGAGTCACATAGGATTTTATTGGTAAATATTGCTTATATGTGTTATTATATTTCATGATGATGCCAAAATTCACTAGAACTTAATGATCATGGATCTTGTCCACTATATATCATTAGAGTGAAGGATTTTGCAAAACATATATTGCGAGAAGCTTTTCTTATAATGTTTAATAGATAATTAAAGTAAACATAGTACTAAACTTGTTTTTTTATTTTGTTGAAGATGGAACCTAACGCTCTTATCGGTTTTAATTTGTGATCAATTTTTTACAAACAAAAACTCATTAGAACAAACGCTATTGATTGGTATTATAAATTGAGAATTACTCTCAAGCAAGAGTGAAAGACGTATGTCATTAAGACTCCCTATCCTGATGATCCAACGAGGAATGCAAGAGATGCTAGGCGAAGTGTTATGAGAACTCCCTGGATGTTAGCTACTCCATACTTGCCACCATGCCCACACTATGACTATGGGACTCCAAGGCATGTTCATGAACCAACCGAGGGTTGAGAGATATGAGATCTTTAAGTCCCTATTTTCTTGCATGCTAACTGAAGTAAGTCTAGCTTTTTGCAAGTTGGTGGCAAGGTGATTTTTCTCTAGCTTGAGTTTCTTAATTTCTTCTCTAAGCCTCTCATTGTCATGAACGAACTCATTGTCAAGATCCTTTCTATGAAAATGTTTCCTTTGGTGATTGCATCTCTCAAGTATTTCTTTAATTTCTCATTCTCAAGAGACATGGCCTCAAATTTTTTCAATCAAATCTTCATGATGGCTAGATTCATCAACTATGCTCAAATCATCACATGAGGTTGCTACATCAAGCTTAACAACAGGGTTAATAGCCTCATGTGTGTCAATAGATAAAAGCTCATAGGCAACAAGAAAATTATCATGATCAACTTTATTTTTTGTGTAATCTTCTTTTATCTTGACAAGCATATCATTTAGCTCCCTACTTGTTTGATTCAACTTTTCATATTTCTCTTTTGCATCTTTAAGGGAGGCCTTAAGCTCATTACTAGTGGTTGACATAGTTTTATTTTCTTCCTTCATTTCTATTGGGGGTCTTCCTCTTTCGAAGGTCCAAGACACAACTAACCTTTTTGTTTCTAGTGTATTATTAAATATTACAGGACCTTCGTCATAAGAAAAGCTTCGTGATGAGTATCTTTTGCCCCGCTGAAGGTCATTGAGACAAAGACATTGTCTGAAAACAATAATAAGGAATGCCGAAGCTATAGCTGAAAGACGACAACTTCGGCTTAGTGTGGCAACGAAGGTCAAGTATGACACCAAACCGAAGAGGAAAGACCAGTTAATCCCTGATGATTTATGTTACGATTGTGTATACAAATTAAGGTCATAAATATATTTTCACTCGGGCTACGTCCCATGCCTATAAATAGGTGAATAGTACCCCCATACTGTTCACGATGGATTGTAATCGCTCTCATGCCAACACCTTCGAACAAGCCGAAGGTATCAATGTAATAGAAATCTTGTTAATATTCATGTGTTCATCATAAAATAAATATATGAACGATATATGAATGGATAATATTTATCATCTCTATGGATTGTTATTCTTACGAATGATAAAGGTACGCCCTTCATGACCTTCGTCTGAAGATCATTATATTCGAAAGGAGATGATGCTTCGTAGGACGAAGGTCCCTAATATTTAACAGTTGTGTTGCCTTGTTCTTGATTCACTGCATTTGAGAACAAGTGACCAACATTGGCGCCCACCTCCGGTGAACTCACTTCCACAACCATGACAATGGCTTCGCAAGGTGACCAAGTTGTGACGCCTTCGGCTACAAAGCTGGTGCTCCCAATCACAGGCGGCTCGGGTTCTGAACCAGCCAATAAGAAGCAGAAGAAGGAGGCATAGAGAAGGATACAACATGTTGGAGTGTGTCGGCGTTCCGAGACCGGGGGGTCCCCGAGCCGACGAGTGAGTGTGCCGCGTGCCCCAGCCCAGATGGGTCGAGCGCGTGGGCGAGCGCGAAGGGGGGAGAGAGCGAGTGCGAGGTGGCCGGAGCCTGGTCGTGAGGGAGTCGGAGAATCCCGCGGCCTTCGTGTTCGTCCCGCGCCCAGGTCGGGTGCGCTTGCAGTAGGGGGTTACAAGCGTCCGCGCAAGGTGAGGGGAGCGAGCGGCCCCGAGAGAGCGCCTGCCCCTGCCCTTCGTCCCCGCGAGGCCAACCTTCTCTAAGAAGGCCCTGGTCCTTCCTTTTATAGGCGTAAGGAGAGGATCCAGGTGTACAAATGGGGGTGTAGCAAGGTGCTACGTGTCTAGCGGGGGAGTGCTAGTGCCCTAAGTACATGCCAAGGTGGCAGCCGGAGAGATCTTGGCACCCAGCTAGTGTGGCGTCGTGGCTGTCGGAGAAGCGATGGAGCTTGGCGGAGGGACAGCTGTCGGAGTGGTTGGGCCCTTGCTGACGTCCCCCTGCTTTCGTAAGAGAGCTGAGAGCCGCCGTCGTCATGGGTCCAGCGGGGCGCCATCATTGCCTATCTGGCGGAGCTAGCTAGATGGGACGTCGGTCCTGTTCTCTGCGGCCCGAGTCGTCTCGGGGTAGGGTGATGATGGCGCTTCCTGTCGACGTGGCGGACTTGTGCCCTAGGTCGGGCGACGTGGAGTCTCTTCCGAGGCCGAGGTCGAGTCTGTCCTGCATGGCCGAGGCCGAACCTGAGCACCCGGGTCGGGCGAGGCGGAGGTCGGGGTGGAGTCCGAGCCCTGGGTCGGGCGAAGCGGAGTTCATTGTCTTCCGAGGCCTTAGCCCGAGTCCGAGCCCTGGGTCGGGCGGAGCGGAGTTCGCCGTTCTTCCGGGGCCTTAGCCCGAGTCCGAGCCCTGGGTCGGGCGGAGCGGAGTTCGCCGTCTTCCGGGGCCTTAGCCCGAGTCCGAGCCCTGGGTCGGGCGGAGCGGAGTTCGCCGTCTTCCGGGGCCTTAGCCCGAGTCCGAGCCCTGGGTCGGGCGGAGCGGAGTTCGCCGTCTTCCGGGGCCTTAGCCCGAGTCCGAGCCCTGGGTCGGGCGGAGCTTCCTCTGGCGCTTTCGGCCAAGCCTGGCTACCCGTCAGTCTTACCTTTTGCGTTAAAGGCCCCAGTGATTTGGTCGGTCGGTGCGGTGATTTAGTCAGGGTTACTTCTTATCGAAGGCATGGCCTCGGGCGAGCCGGAGATGCGTCTGCCGTGAAAGAGGAGGCCTCAGGCGAGACGGAACCATCTCAGGGTCGGCTGCCCTCGCCCGAGGCTAGGCTCGGGCGTGGCGTGATCAAGTCGCTCGTATGGACTGATCCCTGACTTAATCAAACCCATCAGGCCTCTGCAGCTTTATGCTGATGGGGGTTACCAGCTGAGAATTAGGCGTCTTGAGGGTACCCCTAATTATGGTCCCCGACAGTAGCCCCCGAGCCTCGAAGGGAGTGTTAACACTCGCTTGGAGGCTTTTGTCGCACTTTTTTGCAAGGGGACCAGCCTTTCTCGGTTGTACTTTGTTCCGGTGGGTGCGCGCGAGCGCACCCGCCGGGTGTAGCCCCCGAGGCCTCGGAGGAGTGGTTTCACTCCTTCGAGGTCTTAATGCCTTGCGTAATGCTTCGGCTGGTCTGCGGTTCCCTCATGCGAACAGGCCGTAGCCCAGGTGCACTGTCGGGGCCCAAGTTCTCGGGCTGGTATGTTGACGCTGTCAACGGTTCGGCCGGAGCCGGGTTTGCGAGAGCAGCCCCCGAGCCTCCGCACAGAGCAAGAGGACGATCAGGGACAGACTCGGCTTTTTTACATACGCCCCTACGTCGCCTTTCCGCAAGGAGGAGGGGGGGAGAGCGCCATGTTACCCTCGATGGGCACCGAACATGGTGTCTCCGGTGAGCTGCAATCGGGTAATCCGAGTGGACGTCCGTGCCCCGTTCGTTGGGGGTCGGCTAGGGGCCCGGAGGCACGCCCAAAAGTACCTGCGGGTGATCTGCCGGACCCGGTCCCCTGGCGACGGGGTCCGAGGGCTCGTTGCCTCCCTCCGATGGGATTCCGTTACAGAGTCGTTCCCGCTGGTCTCGGAAATGTCTTAGGGTACCTCGGGAGCGCAGCCCGAGCCTTGGTTATATATCGAACGTACCCCTGGTCATCCCTCGCTCGGTGTCTGAGGCGACTGTGAACCCTTCGGGGGGCCAGCCTTCGAACCCCTGATCAGTGAGGGGCACGGAGCCCGAGTAGCCTGAGGCGGTCGTGGGACCTTTCGGGGGCCGACCTTCGAACCCCTGACCAATAGTGGGTGTCAGGCCCACGCGATCTGAGGCGGCTGTTGAACCCTTCGGGGGGCCATCCTTCGAACCCCTGATCAGTAAGGAGGCTCGGAGCCTAGTTCCTTCGCGGGGAAGGATCCCTTTGGGGTTATCCCCCTTTCCCGGTCCCTGTTGCAAGAGATAGAGAAAGAAGGAAAAGGGAAAGAGGATGCGAAATTGAACGTCGTGGCGTACCTTTTTTGGTGTGGCCGTTTTGGCGAAGGCGAAACGTCGCCAGCTGCTCCTGCCAGTAGCGCTGCCCGTTGAGCCGCGGAGTTAATGCGCCGGGGCGAGTAGTTGGCGAAGCCGCCGTTGCGCGTGCGCGAGTCGTTCGAGGAACGGGTCACGGGCGTGTCGTCTTCACACCGAGAGAGAGAGAGGGGGCTCTCTTGCTGCCTCCGGATGGGACGTGCTGCTCTTGCGCGCCTGCCACTGTCATTACTGCCGGCCCACTTTTGACCGTGTTTGACCGCTGCGTCAGGTTGGCGCAGCTGGGTCGCGCGCTGGGTCGCCTCGGGTCGCGGTATTGGTTCCGCAACCGAGGAGGTGCGGTGGTGGCGCAAGTGGCATAGTGGCTTACATGCAGCATCCGGCATGCCGGTTGTGCGACGCGTGGGCTTGAGCCTTCATGCTGGCCTGTCAGGAGTCGGAGAGGCGCGTCCACTTGGCGCGGTTGCATGCCGCCCGCATGGCTGCCCGCCCCCTTCGCCCGTTGGTCTGGGCGAAAGTGGAGGGTCACTTGTAACCGCTGGGTGGTTGCGCGTACGCCGCGCGCGGCGGTTCGGCTTCTTTTGCTCGGAGCCGGTCCGCATGACAGGTGGGCCCCAGCCCCCGCGCCGCAGGGGAGGGCTTTGGAGGCGTGTTGGCGAAGACTCAGCCCGTGACAGTTGGGGGCGCAAGCACGGAGAGTTGCCTTTAAAAGGAGGGCGACCCCTTTCGTAGGGCGACCATGTCTCCTTCCTCCCTTATGCATTGTGTCTTCCCACCTTTCAAGCCCCCGGATGGGGGAAACCGCCGTCCCCGTGCCCCATCGTCGGGGGACACCACTCCGTGGGAGCGGGTACCTTTCGGCCATCGTTCGGCTTCAAGGATTTTCATCATGCAGCCCGGCTGCACCCCTCCACCGGCGGTCACCCACGAGGACGACCTCCGGCTTGATGGTGGGGGAAAGCGAGCCGGGCTGCGGCCTCTACCCCTCCCTCAGCCTCAAGGATTTTCATCACCAGGGCTGAGGAGGGGAGTGTGCCGAGTTGGGGTCGGCTCCTGCGCGGGCGGTGGCCCGCTCCTTCCCTCAGTGATCGGGGGGAAGGGCGGGAGTCGTCCGTGGCGCCAACAGCTGCAGCGTGCCTGGCCTTCGGACGCGAGTGGCTTCGGAGCCGCTCGCGGCGCCGGCGTTTGCCACGGCAACTGGAAGAGGTTCTTCCGCCGGCGCGACAGCCGAGGCTGGCCACGGACCGACCTCCAACTCTACGGTCTTCTGCCCGTCCTTGCCTCTCGAGTTTGGGCAAGGGCGGGGGCCTCCTAGCAGCAGCATCCGCCCTGAGGTCATCACTGCTGCTGTTCGGCCCCCCGGGGCAGAAGTCCTTATCATCGCCGCTGCTGGGGCGGGCGGCGACATGCCGTTCGTCGGTCTTCTATTGCCCCGCAGGCCCACCCCTATCGAGTGTGGTTGTTCGTACCTGCGGGGGGGGAACCGGAGTTCCGTTTGTAATGGCACTTCGAGTGCCGGGTTTTTTGTTCATTTCGGCTTTCGGGGCCTGAACATGTATGTAACTACGGCACGGAGCCGTGTTTTTTCCTCATTCCCGAGCACTAAGACTCGTCTGCTGATTGTCTGAACCACTTCACTAAGCATGAGTCGCCCCGTGTCAAGGTGACGAGTGAGGTATCCGTATCCCGGAGGCGTAGGAGTTCCTCGGCTCGGTCGGCCCTGTTGTCCGAGGCTCCTCTAGCTTAGTTAAAGAGACCCCTCGGCCGCTCTTCGACGAGCCGAGGCCGGGGGTAGCGATATCAGCATGAGCAGAGGCAGAGTTGGCTCGGAAATGAAACCTGGTTGGCCGGAGCCTAGCCGGGTTGTCCGTTGGCAAGATTGACACCGGAGTTGGTCAGCCGAGGCTTCGGACCGGGCTCGTGCCCTCGGAAGGTGGTTGGCCGAGGCCCCGGAGGTGGCTGGCCGAGCCGCCTGCTCGGGCCGGATTCCCGGAGAAGTCCCTGACAACGATCGCCCGGGCGTGGTGATGACGCCGTCCTTTGGAGCGGAGGCCCTCGGATCGCGTCGCCGTCCGAGGCTAGTTCGGGCCTTGCCGAAGGTGCTGTCGATGTCGAGGGTGTCGCCGCCCCCTTCCAGCGTCAAGACTTGAGCCTGCAGGATCAGCTTGTCTTGTAGCATGTGTTTTGTGCGGCCGCTGAGGCCAGAACACACACCCTTGCTGTGTTGTAAAGCTGCGTCCCTTTTCCTCTTGTTCCAAGCCTCTGGACTTTTTGTCGGTAACAGGGATGTTTGTGCGAGCGAAAGTTGCTTCTCGCGGAAGGTGAGGAGTGAGGTATCCGTATCCCGGAGGCGTGGGAATCCCTTGGCTCAGTCGGCCTTGCCGCTTACGCGCACTTTTTACCCGTCCATGAGGCCCTATCACTGACTTAGTCGAGAAAACTCAAAGAATCGCTTCGACAGAAGAGCTTCCGAACGTAGAGACTTGTTCGATCCGCGGAGTCACCTTATCCGAACGCGAGTTACTTATCGCAGAAGGTGATGAGTGAGGTATCCGTATCCCGGAGGCGTAGGAGTCCCTCGGCTCGGTCAGCCTTGGCTGCTTACGTGTACTCCGTCGTTTCCAGGACCCACTTTTCGAAGTAGTCAAAAAGCGCGAAAGATATTCTGATAAAAGAGATTTTTTGTTCGAGGAAAATTTTGACGCAGAGGGGGTTTCCCCCCTTTTAGCCCCCGAGGGAGGGTCGGGCTTTGCCGAGGCGAGGCCGACCCTTCCTTGTTGACTAAACTTTGCGTGGGTGCGAGGTATATGAACAATTTGGAAACATCTCAAGGGTAGAAGCGACGTAGCTGTTGGATGTTCCAAGCGTTGCCGTAGACCTCGCCTTGACTGTTGGCCAGCTTGTACGTTCCGGGCTTCAGAACTTTGGCGATGATGAACGGCCCCTCCCAGGGGGGCGTGAGCTTGTGCCTCCCTCGGGTGTCTTGCCGCAGCCGAAGCACCAGATCGCCCTCCTGGAGGTCTCGGGGTCGGACCCCTCGGGCGTGGTAGCGTCGCAGGGACTGCTGATACCGCGCCGAGTGTAGTAAGGCCCTGTCCCGAGCCTCATCCAGCTGGTCCAGCGAGTCTTCTCGGCTAGCTTGGTTGCTTTCTTCGTTGTAGGCCCTCATCCTCGGGGAGCCGTATCCCAGGTCAGTGGGCAGGATGGCCTCGGCCCCGTAGACCAGGAAGAATGGCGTGAAACCTATGGCTCGGCTTGGCGTCGTCCTCAGGCTCCAAACCACCGAGGGGAGTTCCTTCATCCATCGCTTGCCGAACTTGTTGAGATCATTGTAAATCCGAGGCTTGAGCCCTTGTAGAATCATGCCATTGGCACGTTCTACTTGCCCATTCGACATGGGGTGAGCTACGGCGGCCCAGTTTACCCGGATGTTGTGATCCTTGCAAAAATCCAAGAATTTTTTGCCAGTGAACTGGGTGCCGTTGTCGGTGATGATGGAGTTCGGGACCCCGAAGCGATGGACGATGTTGGTGAAGAACGCCACCGCCTGCTCGGATCTGATGCTGTTCAGGGGTCGGACCTCAATCCACTTGGAGAATTTGTCGACGGCGACCAGCAGGTGCGTGTAGCCCCCGGGCGCCTTCTGCAGAGGGCCGACGAGGTCCAGACCCCACACAGCGAAGGGCCAGGTGATGGGTATCGTCTGCAGAGCCTGAGCGGGCAGGTGGGTCTGCTTCGCATAGAATTGGCACCCTTTGCAGGCGCGGACAATTCTAGTGGCGTCAGCCACCGCCGTCGGCCAGTAGAAGCCTTGGCGGAAAGCGTTCCCGACGAGGGTTCGAGGTGCTGCATGATGGCCGCAAGCCCCCGAGTGTATTTCCTGCAGGAGTTCCTGACCCTCGGCGATGGAGATGCATCGCTGGAGGATGCCCGAGGGGCTACGGTGGTAGAGCTCCTTCTCATCGCCCAGCAAGACAAACGACTTGGCGCGTCGCGCTACCCGCCGAGCCTCGGCTTGGCCGAGGGGCAGCTCTCCTTGGCGGAGATATTGCAGGTACGGGGTCTGCCAATCCCGCTCTGGCATGACCCCGCTCTGCTCCTCCTCGACGTGCAGTGCTTCGCCCTCGGGGGCCGAGGGCTCCTCGGGTTGAACCGAGGATAGCTCGGGCCGGGCCGAGGTCGCCTCGGACGGGGCCGAGGGCACCTCGGGCTCGGGCGTGTCGCCTATCTTGACGGAGGGTTGGTGCAGATCCCGGGAGAAGACGTCCGGGGGAACCGTCGTTCGCCCCGAGGCTATCTTCGCCAGCTCGTCCGCTGTCTCGTTGTAGCGCCGGGCGATGTGGTTAAGCTCGAGCCCGTAGAACTTGTCTTCCAGGCGTCGAACCTCGTCACAGTAGGCCTCCATCTTCGGGTCGCGGCAGTGGGAGTTCTTCATAACTTGGTCGATGACGAGCTGCGAGTCGCCGCGTGCGTCGAGGCGTCGGACCCCTAGCTCGATGGCGATTCGCAATCCGTTGACCAGAGCCTCGTACTCAGCCACATTGTTGGACGCCAGGAAATGGAGGCGGAGCACGTAGCGCAGGTGCTTCCCGAGGGGCGAGACGAAGAGCAGGCCCGCGCCGGCTCCCGTCTTCATCAGCGACCCATCAAAAAACATGGTCCAGAGCTCCGGTTGGATCGGTGCCGTCGGTAACTGGGTGTCGACCCATTCGGCTACGAAGTCCGCCAGTACTTGGGACTTGATGGCCTTCCGAGGGGCGAACGAGATTGCCTCGCCCATGATTTCCACCGCCCACTTCGCGATCCGTCCCGAGGCTTCCCGGCACTGGATGATCTCCCCCAGGGGGAAGGATGACACCACAGTCACCCGATGAGACTCGAAGTAATGTCGCAGCTTTCGCCTCGTCAGGATCACTGCATACAGCAGCTTCTGGACTTGCGGGTAGCGGATCTTGGTCTCAGACAGCACTTCGCTGACGAAGTAAACTGGCCTCTGAATGGGCAAAGCATGCCCCTCTTCCTGCCTTTCGACCACGATCGCGGCGCTGACCACCTGAGTGGTTGCGGCGACGTAGACCAAGAGGGTTTCTCCATCAGCGGGGGGTACCAAGACGGGCGCGTTGGTGAGGAGCGCCTTCAGGTTCCCGAGGGCTTCCTCGGCCTCGGGAGTCCAAGTGAAGCACTCGGCCTTCCTTAAGAGACGGTACAGGGGCAGGCCTCTTTCACCGAGGCGCGAGATGAAACGGCTCAAGGCCGCGAGGCATCCCATGACCCTCTGTACGCCTTTTAAGTCCTTGATGGGCCCCATGTTTGTGATGGCTGCGATCTTCTCCGGGTTGGCTTCGATGCCCCGCTCGGAGACGATGAATCCCAAAAGCATGCCTCGGGGCACCCCGAAGACGCACTTCTCGGGATTGAGCTTGACGCCCTTCGCCTTGAGACACCGGAATGTCAGCTCAAGGTTGGAGAGAAGGTCGGAGGCTTTCCTTGTCTTGACTACGATGTCATCGACGTAGGCCTCGACCGTGCGACCGATGTGTTCGCCGAACACATGGTTCATGCACCGCTGGTACGTTGCACCCGCGTTCCTCAGACCGAAAGGCATTGTGACATAGCAGTACATGCCGAAGGGCGTGATGAAAGAAGTCGCGAGCTGGTCGGACTCTTTCATCTTGATTTGATGATACCCTGAGTAGGCATCGAGGAAAGATAGGGTTTCGCACCCTGCAGTGGAGTCCATGATTTGATCGATGCGAGGTAGAGGGTAGGGGACTTTCGGACATGCTTTGTTGAGACCAGTGTAGTCTACACACATCCGTCATTTCCCCCCTTTCTTCCTCACAAGTACAGGGTTGGCAAGCCATTCAGGATGGAATACCTCTTTGATGAACCCTGCTGCCATCAGCTTGTGGATCTCCTCGCCTATCACCCTGCACCTTTCCTCGTCGAATCGGCGCAGAGGCTGTCTAACCGGTCGGGCTCCGGCCCGAATATCCAGCGAGTGCTCGGCGACATCCCTCGGTATGCCGGGCATGTCCGAGGGACTCCACGCAAAGACGTTGGCGTTTGCGCGGAGAAAGTCGACGAGCACTGCTTCCTATTTGGGGTCGAGCCTGGAGCCGATCCGAATCTGCTTGGAGGTGTCGCCACTGGGGTCGAGAGGGACGGCCTTAACCGTCTCTGCTGGCTCGAAGTTGCCGGCATGTCGCTTCACGTCCGGCACCTCTCGGGAGAGGCTTTCCAGGTCGGCAATGAGGGCCTCGGACTCGGCGAGGGCCTCGGCGTACTCCACGCACTCCACATCGCATTCGAATGCGTGTTTGTACGTGGGGCCGACGGTGATGACCCCGTTGGGGCCCGGCATCTTGAGCTTCAGGTAGGTGTAGTTGGGGATGGCCATGAACTTCGCGTAGCATGGCCTTCCCAACACTGCGTGGTAGGTTCCTCGGAACCCGACCACCTCGAACGTCAAAGTTTCCCTTCGGAAGTTGGAGGGTGTTCCGAAGCAGACAGGAAGGTCGAGCCGTCCGAGGGGCTGGACGCGCTTCCCGGGAATGATCCCGTGGAAGGGCGCAGCGCCTGCTCGGACGGATGACAGATCGACGCGGAGGAGCCTGAGGGTCTCAGCGTAGATGATGTTGAGGCAGCTGCCCCCATCCATCAGGACCTTGGTGAGCCTGACGTCGCCGATGACGGGATCGACGACGAGCGGATACTTCCCTGGGCTCGGCACGTGGTCAGGGTGGTCATCCTGGTCGAAGGTGATGGGCTTGTCGGACCAGTCTAGGTAGACTGGCGCCGCCACCTTCACCGAGCAGACCTCCCGACGCTCCTGCTTACGATGCCGAGCCGAGGCATTCGCCGCATGCCCTCCGTAGATCATGAAGCAGTCGCGGACCTCGGGGAACTCTCCTGCTTGGTGATCTTCCTTCTTGCCGTCGTCGCGGGCCTTGTCACCCTCTGCGGGTGGCCCGGCCCGGTGGAAGTGGCGCCGAAGCATGACGCACTCCTCGAGGGTGTGCTTGACGGGCCCCTGATGGTAGGGGCACGTCCCCTTGAGTGCCTTGTCGAAGAGGTTGGCGCCTCCGGGGGGCTTCCGAGGGTTCTTGTACTCGGCGGCGGCGACAAGGTCTGTGCTAGCGGCGTCACGTTTCGCTTGCGACTTCCTCCTGCCTTTCTTCTTGGCGCCGAGTGGAGTAGACGCCTCGGGGGCATCTTCCGACGGGCGGCCCTGGGGCTGCTTGTCCTTTCGGAAGATGGCCTCGACCGCCTCCTGACTAGAGGCGAACTTGGTGGCGATGTCCATCAGCTCGCTTGCCCTGGTGGGGGTCTTGCGACCCAACTTGCTCACCAGGTCCCGGCAGGTGGTGCCGGCAAGGAACGCGCCGATGACATCGGAGTCGGTGATGTTGGGCAGCTCGGTGCGCTGCTTCGAGAATCGCCGGATGTAGTCCCGAAGAGACTCTCCCGGCTGCTGCCGACAGCTTCGAAGGTCCCAGGAATTCCCGGGGCGCACGTATGTGCCCTGAAAGTTGCCGGCAAAAGCTTGGACCAGATCCTTCCAGTTGGAAATCTGCCCCGGAGGCAGGTGCTCCAACCAAGCGCGAGCGGTATCAGAGAGGAACAGGGGGAGGTTGCGGATGATGAGGTTGTCGTCGTCCGTCCCACCCAGTTGACAGGCCAGGCGGTAGTCCGCAAGCCACAATTCTGGTCTCGTTTCCCCCGAGTACTTTGTGATAGTAGTCGGGGGTCGGAATCGGGGCGGAAACGGCGCCCGCCGAATGGCTCGGCTGAAGACCTGCGGACCGGGCGGTTCGGGCGAGGGACTCCGATCCTCCCCGCTGTCGTAGCGTCCCCCACGCCTGGGGTGATAACCTCGGCGCACCCTTTCGTCGAGGCGGGCCCGACGGTCGCGATGAGGGTGCTCGTCGCCAAGGTGGCCCGGGGCCGCAGGCGCGGTGTTGCGCGTGCGCCCGGTGTAAACCGAGGCTTCCCGCGTGAGTCGGGAAGTCGCGGCACGAGGTTCCGAGGGGTACCCCTGCCTTCGGGAGGCAGAGCTCTCGGCCCGCCGGGCCGCAGCGCCTTCCAGGAGATGCTTGAGCTCTCCCTGGATCCGCCGACCCTCGGTGGTTGATGACTCCGGCATCGCGCGGAGGAGCATCGCTGCGGCTGCCAGGTCCTGACCGGTTCCGCCGGATGCGGGTGGCGGTCTGTCCCTGGCATCATTGGCGATGCGGTGCTGGAGACCTTGGGGCAGGTGACGTATTCCTCCGGCCGGGGGCTGGCTTGCCCATACCTGCCCGATGTTCTGGCGGATTGCCTCGAGCGCTCCTGCTCCCTCATCGAGCCCGGCCTGCGCCCCGCGGACTTGCTCGAGCTGTGGGTCGTGACCCCCCGCCGGAACGGGGACCACAGCTAGCTCCCGCGGGATGTCGGCGCGAGGCGCTGTCCTAGGGGGATCACCATCCTCCGGCATGCCGAGACAGCCGCCTCCAGAGGGATCCCCCAGCTCGACATGGAAACATTCGCGGCTCGGGCCGTAGTCCTTGTCGCCAAGGCTGCGGCTGCCGTCGGAACAGTCGGAGAGGCAGTAGTTACATGCGGTCATGAAATCCCGCATGGCACTGGGGTTGCCAGATCCAGAGAAATCCCAGCAGATGCTGGGGTCGTCATCTTCCTCGGACCCAGAGGGTCCATAGGTCGAGACACCCGTCAATCGGTCCCAAGGCGACCGCACACGAAACCCCAGAGAGGTTGCACTCGCCTCAGTGTGAGCGCCCGCCAAAGCGAGGTTGCTAGGCGGGTTGAGGCCGAGTCGAAATGACAAAGGATGGGAATCAGCCCGTACCTTTTGGTCGACGAGGATCGACGAAGTCGCATCGGGGGCTGATCGTGCTGTCGTCCTGGGTGCGAGGGCGACGTCCTGCAGGCCCTCCGTGAGCGTGCTGGCGTCGTCCACTTGCTCGGGATCGGCGTGTCGCGGGGGGGCGGCGCTCGCCTTCGCCTCAAACACGTGGGTGATGCTCGACGCGTCCTCCGTTGGGGCGCTGGGGATGTCGATTTGCTCGACAGTCGACGGAGCGCAGCCTCCCGCTTGGTTTTGGTTCCCCCGCCTCCTCCTCCGATGGCGAGGGAGAGGACGGGGTGAACTCGAAAGTTGTCCTTCCCCCACGCGGGAAAGACGTCGTCGATTCCGCCGCCGGCAGGCGGGCTGTCCGCCACCATTATCGCTGTCGCGCGGCGGTGGAAGGAGTATCATGTCGTAGCTGCCGTCGAAGGACATGAACTCGAGACTCCCGAAACGGAGCACCGTTCCGGGTTGAAGAGGTCGTTGGAGACTGCCCATCTGGAGCTTGACGGGAATCTACTCGTCAACACGCAGCAGGCCCCTACTTGGCGCGCCAACTGTCGGCGTTCCGAGACCGGGGGGTCCCCGAGCCGACGAGTGAGTGTGCCGCGTGCCCCAGCCCAGATGGGTCGAGCGCGTGGGCGAGCGCGAAGGGGGGAGAGAGCGAGTGCGAGGTGGCCGGAGCCTGGTCGTGAGGGAGTCGGAGAATCCCGCGGCCTTCGTGTTCGTCCCGCGCCCAGGTCGGGTGCGCTTGCAGTAGGGGGTTACAAGCGTCCGCGCGAGGTGAGGGGAGCGAGCGGCCCCGAGAGAGCGCCTGCCCCTGCCCTTCGTCCCCGCGAGGCCAACGTTCTCTAAGAAGGCTCTGGTCCTTCCTTTTATAGGCGTAAGGAGAGGATCCAGGTGTACAAATGGGGGTGTAGCAAGGTGCTACGTGTCTAGCGGGGGAGTGCTAGTGCCCTAAGTACATGCCAAGGTGGCAGCCGGAGAGATCTTGGCACCCAGCTAGTGTGGCGTCGTGGCTGTCGGAGAAGCGATGGAGCTTGGCGGAGGGACAGCTGTCGGAGTGGTTGGGCCCTTGCTGACGTCCCCCTGCTTTCGTAAGAGAGCTGAGAGCCGCCGTCGTCATGGGTCCAGCGGGGCGCCATCATTGCCTATCTGGCGGAGCTAGCCAGATGGGACGTCGGTCCTGTTCTCTGCGGCCCGAGTCGTCTCGGGGTAGGGTGATGATGGCGCTTCCTGTCGACGTGGCGGACTTGTGCCCTAGGTCGGGCGACGTGGAGTCTCTTCCGAGGCCGAGGTCGAGTCTGTCCTGCATGGCCGAGGCCGAACCTGAGCACCCGGGTCGGGCGAGGCGGAGGTCGGGGTGGAGTCCGAGCCCTGGGTCGGGCGAAGCGGAGTTCATTGTCTTCCGAGGCCTTAGCCCGAGTCCGAGCCCTGGGTCGGGCGGAGCGGAGTTCGCCGTTCTTCCGGGGCCTTAGCCCGAGTCCGAGCCCTGGGTCGGGCGGAGCGGAGTTCGCCGTCTTCCGGGGCCTTAGCCCGAGTCCGAGCCCTGGGTCGGGCGGAGCGGAGTTCGCCGTCTTCCGGGGCCTTAGCCCGAGTCCGAGCCCTGGGTCGGGCGGAGCGGAGTTCGCCGTCTTCCGGGGTCTTAGCCCGAGTCCGAGCCCTGGGTCGGGCGGAGCTTCCTCTGGCGCTTTCGGCCAAGCCTGGCTACCCGTCAGTCTTACCTTTTGCGTTAAAGGCCCCAGTGATTTGGTCGGTCGGTGCGGTGATTTAGTCAGGGTTACTTCTTATCGAAGGCATGGCCTCGGGCGAGCCGGAGATGCGTCTGCCGTGAAAGAGGAGGCCTCAGGCGAGACGGAACCATCTCAGGGTCGGCTGCCCTCGCCCGAGGCTAGGCTCGGGCGTGGCGTGACCAAGTCGCTCGTATGGACTGATCCCTGACTTAATCAAACCCATCAGGCCTCTGCAGCTTTATGCTGATGGGGGTTACCAGCTGAGAATTAGGCGTCTTGAGGGTACCCCTAATTATGGTCCCCGACAGAGTGCAAGGACCCTTTATCAAATCCAAATGGTCTCATGTACCAATCACATTCTCTTAGGAAGACCTTCAGCTCAAGGATTACCCCCACAATGATGCAATGGTCATATCATATGTTATCAAAGGATTTATGGTTCACAATGTCCTTGTAGACACAGGCAGTGCAGCAGATATCATCTTCGCAAAAGCCTTCAGGCAGATGCAAGAGTAGGATGACAAAATACATGATGCAGCGCACTCCTTGTGTGGCTTCGGAGGAAGGCAGATAACGACACTTGGAAAGATAACAATACCAATCACCTTTGGTTATGTTCACAATACAAGAACATAACAAGTTTTATTTGACATTGTCGACATGGACTATCCTTACAATGCAATCTTTGGTCAAAGGACATTGAATGCCTTCGAAGCAGTACTCCACCTAGCATACCTGTGCATGAAGATACCATCTGACCAAGGACCCATTGTTGTGCATGGAAGTCAAGAGGCTGCTAGAAGGGCCAAAGGGAACTGGACAGATTCAAAGGCTATCTACAACATAGATGAAGCCGAAGCTCATCAGAAGTATATAAGAGACAAAGCTGCTTCAGCAGATCAACCAGAGTCTATGCTTATGTGCGAAGACATAGCTAAGCAGAAGGTGTTGTTTGGATCTCAGTTGTTCGATGAACAAGAGAAAACTCTGCTAAAATTTCTTTTCAACAATAAGGATGTTTTTGCGTGGACAGCCAATGATCTTTGTGGTGTCAATAGAGATGTTATTGAACATTCACTCAATGTAGACCCAGCCATCAGACCAAGGAAGCAGAAACTTTGGAACATGTCTGATGATAAAGCCGAAGGGGCAAGAAACGAAGTTAAATGGCTTCTCAGTGCTAGAGTAATTAGGGAAGTAACATACCAAAATGGCTAGCCAACACTGTTATGGTAAAAGAAGGCCAATAGAATGTGGAGAATATGTATTGATTTTACAGATCTCAACAAGGCATGCCCGAAGGATGAGTTCCCCTTGCCAAGAATGGACTCCCTCGTAGATACAACATCCACTTCAGAGCTCATGAGTCTATTGGACTGCTACTCAGGCTATCATCAAATCTAGATGAAGAAGGAGGATGAGCCTAAAACAAGCTTCATAACCCCTAGTGAAACTTACTGCTACCTTCGGATGCCCAAGGGGCTCAAGAATGCTAGAGGAAGCTTCAACAGAATGACTTCCAAAGTCGTCAGCACTCAAATTGGCAGGAATGTTCTGACATATGTCGATGATATCATAGTAAAAAAGCATGAAGCAAAGCAATCACATTGTCGATTTGCAAGAAACATTTGCCAACTTTAGAAAGGCTAGCCTCAAGCTAAATCTAGAAAAATGTGTTTTCGGAGTAAAGAAGGGAAAATTCCTTGGGTGTCTAGTATCCACAAAAGGGTTGAGGCAAACCCAAGCAAAATAGAAGCTATACTTTGGATGGAGCCACTAAGGACAAGAAAAAGGTGCCCAGAGACTAACAGGAGGGCTGACGTCTTTGAACAGATTCATCTCAAGATCAACAGAAAGGAATTTGCCATTCTTCGAAGTGCTAAAATCGGCTGAAGTCTTCCAATGTGGACCACTTCAGCAAAAGGCCTTCGAAGATCTGAAGCTATGCTTCAGATGTTTGATGTCTGTCCTTAGGCTTGATAACGTCAGAAGACATCCTATAAATTGCGTTGAGGACTTCACTAAATTTGCGGCTTATAGTTTGCAATGAGTGACCAAACTTGTTCCTTATCTGTCTAAAAGATTGTGGACCCCCGCATGCCCACAAGAAAATGGCAATCACTTCCTTCGTACTAACTCCACGACTTGCTACTAGACCAAAATTATGCACCAACGTATCATGCAAACGACAAAACACAGTTTGACGCATGCGAAACATGTCATAGCAATCATCACTACTCTCCAATGTTCGCTCAACCCATTGGATAACTGTTTCCACCATGCTTCTTCTTGAAACCCCACTTGACGAGCTCCCCCATATATCCAAAGCAACTAGTGCAACTATGAATTCCTCATCCCTCTCATCATCAGATTGGTTGTTATTAGGCTAGAACATCTGCAACATACACACAGTAACCAGTTTTCTTGCATCAGGACTGTACCATACCAACAAACTCTCGGTTGTACATTTATCATAAGTCCAACATGGTTCACACAAATACATAGTTCTTAGACATACAACTGTTATTATTGCAAACACTACTTGAACTCGAATAATTGAAATACTTCTCTGACGAAAAAAACTCAAACGAGTGATAGTTTATAACAGAACTTGACGGCGAATAGGAATCCGGCCGACAACTCCAATCAGTGGCACTCATCATAACGCAAACACCTAACTCGACTTCTCAGTCTTCTCATAAGCATGGCGCAACCAAGCGTTCCTTCCTTCTTAGGTCTTTAGGGTTGCAAAGACATCTCTATGACGTTTGTCGATTAACAAATGAGTCGCAAAGAAATGTAAGTCGCTTCCTTCCGTTGCACCGTCTTTGATGACTTGTTGTAATTGAGCAGCAACCTCTTTACGCACCGGGTCGTTGTCAAAGGAGGTAATGGACTTGTTTGAGCTGAAGGTCCTGGACTCGAAAGCATCGACAATCCGTTTCATGTAATCATCCCTCAGATCCTTTTTCTTCCTAGGTTTCAGAGAGTCATGGAACACCTTACGCTTTCCTTTCACTATAGAGCTGGGGTCAGGTGTGCTGTTTTCACCGGCACCTAAAATGTCTTCTTCGTGACCATCAGACGATGAATTTGCATCCTCAACTCCATGAACAAGGGTTGTCTCATTGGTGCACACAATGGGTCCAAACATTATCCTAAGGTCGTCCTCATTCTCAAGCGGGGCAGTTTGAACATAATACACCCTGGCATTGCCCGCAGTAAAATTGAATTGCCTACTTTGAGATGTCGATCAATATTCCTACTATATAAAATGAAACATAAAGGATACTTCATTTTGCTTAGCCCACCACTCATCTGGTGCACTGATAGATCCTGTATGAGGATCTCGTCCAAGTCCTGTAGCCCTTTCATTCATCGTTTTCCATTGGGTGTACATTCTTTTTAGAGTGTCCCACCTATTTTTCATTTGATCCCTAGTGTACGTGCGTCCAGTGCGTTCCTTAAACTTCCTAATGAGGTCAGTATAACCTTTTGCATTCAAAAAGTGCTGAGGCCTGTTGCGTGCATTCACCTCTTCTACACATATTTCAATGTAAATCTTAGCTGCTCTTGTGTCCCACTTTGCTATCACTTTACCTAATTTCTCCATCTATTCAAAAACAAGTATACAGTAAAGGAAGAATGAGTAAGGCTGGGCATAAGATAAAGGTTAGCAACATGGATTAACAAAACAACGCATTGGTCATGACATAATAATATTATCGTACTAATCGGTACCATTATTACAAGTTCACCGCATCAGTACCCTTCATACCACTTGGAACATAGGTACAAGTAGCCTACTTAGAACATAGGTTGAGTTCCTAAACCATAGGACATGACTACTGACTTAGCGCTCATTGTCACTGAAGGATGGCATCTGATCTGAGTTATATTCAACACCCCACAAATTTTCGAAGTGATCAGCGAAGTCCCAGTCTTCACCAAGGTCTGCTTCAGGCGATGGTGGGGAGGACAACTCGGAGGGCACGTAGTACTCGTCAACATGGTTGTTATCTTTGTTCACCTTGTCCAAATACTCTTGGAACACCAAAGAGTCATGTTCTAGAATGCACGCTATATCCTCCAAAGCTACACGGAGCTTGGTAGCGTCAAACAAGGGCAAACCTCATCCTGGATGGATTGTTTCCCTGGCTATGGAAAAAATCTTGCCCGATAACTCTTGCATTCTTCCAATTGCCTTGTTGACTATGAAGTTTGCTGAATCCATCTGATGTGGATATGTTGTTAGTATATGATGCTATGGAGACAAGCTAACTTGTAGGTAATTAGTACTACTAGTAAACAATGCTATTATGTGGTTAGTATGCACATGTAAAACCCTAAACCGTAAATCGTAAACCTTAAGTCCGTAAATCCTAAAACGTACACTGTGACGAGTAAAGTCCTTGAAGTAAACAGATACAAATTAACCGTATGCCGATACTGATGGCGGATCTAAAGTCAGGAGAGTGTTCAACTGAGACAGAGTACAATACTCGGAAAATCGAATCACACACCAAAATGAAGCCCTAAACCGACGATTAAACACCAGAAACATCGATCTACATGTCACGGATTCGTTGATGATACATGGGACGAACAACTCGGGAGAATGAGTGTTGAAACGAGAGCGAGTTCGTACGGAATAAAAATCAGGGCATGGGAGATGGAGAAGAAGTACCATGGGGATGGCTAGAGCTCGGATGGTGCGGGTCCGTCAATGGTTAGCGCGGGTCACCGGGATCCTAGTGGCAGGAGATGGCGAGGGTGAAACCCTAGTGCAGAGCTCTTGCGTTGCGTTGGGTGGGGGAGGGGGGGGTTAGAACGCCCAGCGTCGGCCCGAAGTGACTTGCTTGCCGCTTCTCGCGGGCGTAGGGATAACGGCTTCAGTAGAAAGTGCTTGCACGGGGAAGCCAGTTAGAATCTAGGCGTTTGCTTCTAGCTTCTAGCGGCCAGAAGCCCCCCAGAAGATGAACCAAACAGGGGCTATGCCACGCCCCTAGAGGTGCTAGTCATCTTCAAACACATCAAATACACTTTCTAAGCCTTGTGGGGATCTCCTCAACTCTCTTTTTGTGGAGTGAAGTGCTAAATGACGAATGAAATGTTGTGGCTAGAGATTTAATAGTTAGATAGTAATTGAGAGTGAGCCATCTTAAGGACTTTGGGACTTTGTGAAAGGGAAATGTGCCCTTGGGCCATTTATAAGTATTTTGGTGATTGAGTGCCAACACAAGTGTCTTTGTGTTAATCTATGTAAAATGGTGGACAAAGTGCAAAACAAGTCAAAAGGTATGTTTCTAGACTTAGTACATTGTTTTATGGACTAATGTATTGTGTCTAAGTGCTGGAAACAGGAAAGATTGAATTGGAAATGAGATGGCTTTGTTCAGCCAAAGTCTGCTCAGTCTAGGTTCACCGGACTGTCCGGTGGTGCACCGGACAATGTTCGGTGCGCCAGGCTGGCTCTGGCGAACAGGCTGCTCTCGGGACTTCGACGACGGTGCACGGCTATAATTCACCGGACTGTCCGATGGTGCACCGGACTGTCCGGTGAGCCGTTCATAGGCGAACTCGTCGCTCTCGGGAGATGATTAACGGCGTACGGCTAAAATTCACCGGTCTGTCCGGTGGTGCACCGGACTGTCCGGTGAGTCAACAGTCAGCCGGGGCAACGGTCGGCCGAGGATTCCGCGCGTGACGCGTGGCCGAGCCAACGGTCACATTGGTGCACCGGACTGTCCGGTGTGCACCGGACAGTGTCCGGTGCGCCAACGGCTCTCAGACTCCAACGGTCAGCTTCGCCAAATAAGGAAGGATATCTGCACCGGACTGTCCGGTGCGCCAGTCGACAGAAGGCAAGATCTGCCTTCCAGGATTGCTCTCAACGGCTCCTAGCTACCTTGGGGCTATAAAAGGGACCCCTAGGCGCATAGAGGAGAATACCAAGCATTCCTTGAGCACTCTTGATCACTCACACTCCATTCTTGCGCACTTGTTCGACATTCTAGTGATTTGAGCTCCGTTCTAGTGTGCTAGTCTCTTGAGCTTAAGTCTGGGTCTTGTGTGTGCGTATTTGCTGTGATCTTTGTGTCTTGTGTGAGTTGTTAATCCCTCCCTTGCTCCGTGCTTCTTTGTGAACTTCAAGTGTAAGGGCGAGAGGCTCCAAGTTATGGAGATTCCTCGCAAACGGGATTAAGAAAAGCAAAGCAAAACACCGTGGTATTCAAGTGGGTCTTTGGACCGCTTGAGAGGGGTTGATTGCAACCCTCGTCCGTTGGGACGCCACAACGTGGAGTAGGCAAGCGTTGGTTTTGGCCGAACCACGGGATAACCACTGTGCCATCTCTGTGATTGATATCTTTGTGGTTACTGTATTTTGTTGAGACTCCTCTCTAGCCACTTGGCGATTATTGTGCTAACACTTAACCAAGTTTTTGTGGCTTAAGTTTCAAGTTTTACAGGATCACCTATTCACCCCCCCTCTAGGTGCTCTCAATTGGTATCAGAGTCGTTCTCTTCACAAAGGGACTAATCGCCCGAAGAGATGGATCCTAAGGGGAAGGTAATCGTGATCAACGATAAAGAGAAGGAGTCCTTCGTCAACGAGCCTAAGGATGACAAGCCTACCGACTCGGGCTCAGGCCACAGACACAAAGATGGAAAGAAGAAGAAGACGAGACGCATCAAGGAGATCGTCTACTACGACGACAGTGATGAGTCCACTTCTTCCCATAAGGACAACGACGACAACGACTACGACAAATGAAAGACGGTTAACTCAAACTTTTCTTTCGATTATTCGCGTATTCCTCAAAGTTCAAATTCACATTTGCTCTCCATTCCTCTCGGCAAGCCTCCACACTTTGATGGGGAGGACTACGGATTTTGGAGCCACAAAATGCGTAGTCACCTGTTCTCTCTCCATCCAAGCATATGGGAGATTGTTGAGAATGGAATGAAATTTGATAGCTCGGATAGTCCTATTTTTATTAATGAACAGATTCATAGAAATGCACAAGCTACTACTGTGTTGTTAGCCTCCTTGTGCAGGGACGAGTACCATAAGGTGAGCGGCTTGGACAATGCCAAGCAAATCTGGGACACCCTCAAGATCTCTCATGAGGGGAACAATGTCACCTTGCTCACCAAGATGAAGTTGGTAGAGGGAGAGCTTGGAAGATTCGCAATGATAAGGGGCGAGGAGCCAACTCAAACATACAACTGGCTCAAGACCCTTATCAACAAAATAAGGAGCTACGGAAGCACGCGATGGACAGACCACGACGTCGTCCGCCTAATGCTAAGGTCCTTTACCATTCTTGATCCACATTTGGTGAATAATATTCGTGAGAATCCCAGGTACACCAAAATGTCGCCCGAAGAAGTCCTTGGAAAATTCGTAAGCGGGCGAATGATGATCAAGGAGGCGAGGTACGTGGACGACGCACTGAATGGTCCAATCAATGAGCCTCAACCTGTTGCTCTCAAGGCAACGAGAAGCAAGGAGGCGTTACCTAGCAAGGTGGCGCAAGTTGAGGCGGCAGGGCTCAATGATGAAGAGATGGCCCTCATCATCAAGTGCTTCAAGACGGCGCTTAAGGGTCGCAAGGGACAGCCAAGCAAGACCAAGACAAAGGGGAAGTGCTCATGCTTCAAATGTGGTAAGCTTGGTCATTTTATTGCTAACTGTCCCGATAATGATAGTGACCAGGAAAAAGGAAACAAGAGGGAGAAGAAGAAGAATTACAAGAAGGCCAAGGGCGAGGCACATATCGGAAAGGAGTGGGATTCGGATTGCTCCTCCTCCGACTCCGACAATGAAGGACTCGCCGCCACTGCCTTCAACAAGTCATCCCTCTTCCCCAACGAGCATCACACATGTCTCATGGCGAAGGAGAAGAAGGTATGTACTCGGGATACCACTTATGCTTCTTCAAGTAATGATTCTAGTGATGACGATGAGATAGACTATTCTAGTTTATTTAAAGGTTTGGATAGAATTAAAATTGGCAAAATTAATGAGTTAATTGATGCCTTGAATGAAAAAGATAGACTTTTAGAAAAGCAAGAGGATTTGTTGTATGAAGAACATGATAAATTTGTAGAGGCACAAAAAGCTCATGCTTTAGAAGTTAAAAGAAATGAAATGCTTTCTTATGAACTATCTACTTGTCATGAAACCATTGCTACTTTAAAAAGTGTTAATAATGATTTAAATGCTAAACTAGAATTAGCTAGTAAATCTAACTCTTGTGTAGAACATGTTTGCACTAGGTGTAAAGATCTTAATGTTGATACTTGTAGTGAACACCTAGAGTGCATTTCTAAATTAAATGATGAAGTAGCTAGTCTTAATGTCCAACTTAAGACTAGCAAGAGTGAATTTGACAAACTAAAATTTGCAAGGGATGCCTACACAATTGGTAGACACCCCTCAATTAAGGATGGTCTTGGCTTCAAGAGGGAAGTCAAGAACTTAACAAGCCATAAGGCTCCCATCTCCGCCAAGGAGAAAGGGAAGACCCCTATGGCTAGTAGTGTGCAAAAGAACCATGCTTTTATGTACCATGATAGGAGACAATCTAGAAACACTTATAGGAGTAGTAATGCATATGATGCTTTTGATTCTCATGCCATGTTTGCTTCTAGTTCTTCCTATGTGCATGATAGAAATGTTGGTAAGAGAAATGTTGTTCATAATATGCCTAGGAGAAATGTTGTTAATGTTCCTAGGAAAGTTAGTGAACCTTCTACAATATATCATGCTTGCAATGCTTCTTTTGCCATTTATAGAAAGAATAAGAAGGTGATTGCTAGGAAGTTAGGGGCAAGATGCAAGGGAGATAAAACTTGCATTTGGATCCCTAAGACAATTGTGACTAACCTTGTAGGACCCAACAAGAGTTGGGTACCTAAGACCTAAGCCTAAATTTGCCTTGCAGGTTTATGCATCCGGGGGTTCAAGCTGGATTATCGACAGCGGATGCACAAACCATATGACGGGGGAGAAGAAGATGTTCACCTCCTACGTCAAAAATAAGGATTCCTAAGATTCAATAATATTCGGTGATGGGAACCAAGGCAAGGTAAAAGGGTTAGGTAAAATTGCTATTTCATCCGAGCACTCTATTTCTAATGTGTTTTTAGTTGAGTCGCTTGGATATAATTTGTTATCTGTTAGTCAATTATGCAATATGGGATATAATTGTCTATTCACAAATGTAGATGTGTCTGTCTTTAGAAGGTGTGATGGTTCACTGGCTTTTAAGGGTGTACTAGACGGCAAACTTTATTTGGTTGATTTTGCAAAAGAAGAGGTCGGTCTAGATGCATGCTTAATGGCTAAGACTTGCATGGGCTGGTTGTGGCATCGCCGCTTAGCACATGTGAGGATGAAGAACCTCCACAAGCTTCTAAAGGGAGAACATGTGATAGGTCTAACTAATGTACACTTCGAAAAAGATAGACCTTGTGCAGCTTGTCAAGCAGGAAAACAGGTGGGAGGCTCTCATCACACCAAAAATGTGATGACCACATCAAGACCCTTGGAGATGCTTCATATGGACCTCTTCGGACCCGTCGCCTATCTAAGTATAGGAGGAAGTAAGTATGGTCTTGTTATAGTTGATGATTTTTCCCGCTTCACTTGGGTATTCTTTTTGCAGGATAAATCTGAAACCCAAGGGACCCTCAAGCGCTTCCTCAGGAGAGCTCAAAATGAGTTTGAGCTCAAAGTGAAGAAGATAAGGAGCGACAACAGGTCCGAGTTCAAGAACCTTCAAGTGGAGGAGTTCCTTGAGGAGGAAGGGATCAAGCATGAGTTCTCCGCTCCCTACACACCTCAGCAAAATGGTGTGGTAGAGAGGAAGAACAGGACGCTCATTGATATGGCAAGGACTATGCTTGGAGAGTTCAAGACCCCCGAGCGCTTTTGGTCGGAAGCCGTGAACACGGCTTGCCACGCCATCAACAGGGTCTACCTTCACCGCCTTCTCAAGAAGACTTCGTATGAGCTGCTAACCGGTAACAAACCCAATGTGTCTTACTTTCGTGTATTTGGGAGCAAGTGTTATATTCTTGTGAAGAAAGGTAGAACTTCTAAATTTGCTCCCAAAGCTGTAGAAGGGTTTTTATTAGGTTATGATTCAAATACAAAGGCGTATAGGGTCTTCAACAAATCATCGGGTTTGGTTGAAGTCTCTAGCGACGTTGTATTTGATGAGACTAATGGCTCTCCAAGAGAGCAAGTTGTTGATCTTGATGATGTAGATGAAGAAGACGTTCCAACGGCCGCGATACGCACCATGGCGATTGGAGATGTGCGGCCTCAGGAACAATTGGAGCAAGATCAACCGTCTTCCTCAACTATGGTGAATCCCCCAACCCAAGATTACGAACAGGTACCTCAAGTGGAGGCGCATGATCAAGGGGGAGCACAGGATGACCAAGTTGAAGAGGAAGAAGCACCTCAGGCACCTCCAACCCAAATTCGAGCGACGATTCAAAGGAATCATCCCGTCGACCAAATATTGGGTGATATTAGCAAGGGAGTAACTACTCGCTCTAGATTAGTGAATTTTTGTGAGCATTACTCTTTTGTCTCTTCTATTGAGCCTTTAAGGGTAGAAGAGGCCTTGCTAGATCCGGACTGGGTGTTGGCCATGCAGGAGGAACTGAACAACTTCAAGCGCAATGAAGTTTGGACACTGGTGCCTCGTCCCAAGCAAAATGTTGTGGGAACCAAGTGGGTGTTCCGCAACAAACAGGACGAGCACGGGGTGGTGACGAGGAACAAGGCTCGACTTGTGGCAAAAGGTTATGCCCAAGTCACAGGTTTGGACTTTGAGGAGACGTTTGCTCCTGTGGCTAGGCTAGAATCAATTTGTATTTTGCTAGCATATGCCGCTCACCATTCTTTCAGGTTGTACCAAATGGATGTGAAGAGCGCTTTCCTCAACGGGCCGATCAAGGAGGAGGTGTACGTGGAGCAACCCCCTGGCTTCGAGGATGAACGGTACCCCGACCACGTGTGTAAGCTCTCTAAGGCGCTCTATGGACTTAAGCAAGCCCCAAGAGCATGGTATGAATGCCTTAGAGACTTTTTAATTGCTAATGCTTTCAAGGTTGGGAAAGCCGATCCAACTCTTTTCACTAAGACTTGCGATGGTGATCTTTTTGTGTGCCAAATTTATGTCGATGATATAATATTTGGTTCTACTAACCAAAAGTCTTGTGAAGAGTTTGGCAGGGTGATGACGCAGAAATTCGAGATGTCGATGATGGGCGAGTTGAACTATTTCCTTGGGTTCCAAGTGAAGCAACTCAAGGACGGCACCTTCATCTCCCAAACGAAGTACACGCAAGACTTGCTAAAGCGGTTTGGGATGAAGGACGCCAAGCCCGCAAAGACGCTGATGGGAACCGACGGACACACCGACCTCAACAAAGGAGGTAAGTCCGTTGATCAAAAGGCATACCGGTCTATGATAGGGTCTTTACTTTATTTATGTGCTAGTAGACCGGATATTATGCTTAGCGTATGCATGTGTGCTAGATTTCAATCCGATCCTAAGGAGTGTCACTTAGTGGTCGTGAAGCGAATTCTTAGATATTTAGTCGCTACGCCTTGCTTCGAGATCTGGTATCCAAAGGGGTCTAACTTTGACTTGATTGGATATTCAGACTCCGACTATGCTGGATGTAAGGTCGATAGGAAGAGTACATCGGGGACGTGCCAATTCTTAGGAAGGTCCCTGGTGTCGTGGAACTCTAAGAAACAAACCTCCGTTGCCCTATCCACCGCTGAGGCCGAGTACGTTGCCGCAGGACAGTGTTGCGTGCAACTACTTTGGATGAGGCAAACCCTCCGGGACTTTGGCTACAATCTGAGCAAAGTCCCACTACTATGTGACAATGAGAGTGCTATCCGAATAGCGGAAAATCCTGTTGAGCACAGCCGCACAAAGCACATTGACATCCGGCATCACTTTTTGAGAGACCACCAGCAAAAGGGAGATATCGAAGTGTTTCATGTTAGCACCGAGAACCAACTAGCCGATATCTTTACCAAGCCTCTAGATGAGAAGACCTTTTGCAGGCTGCGTAGTGAGCTAAATGTCCTAGATTCACGGAACCTGGATTGATTTATAGCATACATGTGTTTATGCCTTTGATCATGTTCCTTATGCATTTTGCTGCTTACTGTGGTGCTCAAGTTGTACAAACACTCCCTGGACCTCACAAGTCCTTTTGCAAGTGATGCACATATTTAGGGGGAGTTGTGCTACAACTTGACCCTTTGAGACTAACCGTTTGCTTGAGTTTGCTTGATTTAGTCTCAAAGGAGGTTTGAAAGGGAAAAGGTGGACTTGGACCATGAAAGACTTCCACTGCACTCCGATGAGAGGGTAACTTATTCCAAGTTCATCTCATGTCCTCTTATTGCCTTTGTACTCTTATTTGAAGATTTTGGTGAGGCAATGGGGTTAAAGGGCCAAGATTGATCCCGTTTGGGTGCTTGATGCCAAAGGGGGAGAAAATAAAGGCCAAAGCAATAAATGGATCAGCTACCACTTGAGAAATTTTGAAAATAGTAGAATAGAGCTTTTGGTTTGTCAAAACTCTTTTATTGTCTCTTTTGTCAAAAGTTGGCCTCTTGTGGGGAGAAGTGTTGATTATGGGAAAAAGGGGGAGTTTTTGAAATCCTTGATCAATTTCTTTTGGAATACCTCTCTTTATGTCTCTACAAGTGGATTTGACTTAGGGATAGGAAATTGAGTTTGATTTGCAAATACAAACCAAGTGGTGGCAAAGAGTGATCCATATATGTCAAATTTGATTCAAAACAACTTTGAGTTTTCATTTGCATTCATATTGCATTTGTTCTAGTCACTTTATGTTGTGTTGGCATAAATCACCAAAAAGGGGGAGATTGAAAGGGAAATGTGCCCTTGGGCCATTTCTAAGTATTTTGGTGATTGAGTGCCAACACAAGTGTCTTTGTGTTAATCTATGTAAAATGGTGGACAAAGTGCAAATAAAGTCAAAAGGTATGTTTCTAGACTTAGTACATTGTTTTATGGACTAATGTATTATGTCTAAGTGCTGGAAACAGGAAAGATTGAATTGGAAATGAGATGGCTTTGTTCAGCCAAAGTCTGCTCAGTCTGGGTTCACCGGACTGTCCGGTGGTGCACCAGACAGTGTCCGGTGGTGCACCGGACAGTGTCCGGTGCGCCAGGCTGGCTCTGGCGAACAGGCTGCTCTCGGGACTTCGACGGCGGTGTACGGCTATAATTCACCGGACTGTCCGGTGGTGCACCGGACTGTCCGGTGAGCCGTTCACAGGCGAACTCGTCGCTCTCGGGAGATGATTAACGGCGTACGACTAAAATTCACCGGTCTGTCCGGTGGTGCACCGGACTGTCCGGTGAGTCAACAGTCAGCCGGGGCAACGGTCGGCCGAGGATTTCACGCGTGACGCGTGGCCGAGCCAACGGTCACATTGGTGCACCGGACTGTCCGGTGTGCACCGGACAGTGTCCGGTGCGCCAACGACTCTCAGACTCCAACGGTCGGCTTCGCCAAATAAGGAAGGATATCTGCACCGGGCAGTGTCCGGTGGTGCACCGGACTGTCCGGTGCGCCAGTCGACAGAAGGCAAGATCTGCCTTCCAGGATTGCTCTCAACGGCTCCTAGCTGCCTTGGGGCTATAAAAGGGACCCCTAGGCGCATGGAGGAGAATACCAAGCATTCCTTGAGCACTCTTGATCACTCACACTCCATTCTTGCGCACTTGTTCGACATTCTAGTGATTTGAGCTCCGTTCTAGTGTGCTAGTCTCTTGAGCTTAAGTCTGGGTCTTGTGTGTGCGTATTTGCTGTGATCTTTGTGTCTTGTGTGAGTTGCTAATCCCTCCCTTGCTCCGTGCTTCTTTGTGAACTTCAAGTGTAAGGGCGAGAGGCTCCAAGTTGTGGAGATTCCTCGCAAACGGGATTAAGAAAAGCAAAGCAAAACACCGTGGTATTCAAGTGGGTCTTTGGACCGCTTGAGAGGGGTTGATTGCAACCCTCGTCCGTTGGGACGCCACAACGTGGAGTAGGCAAGCGTTGGTCTTGGCCGAACCACGGGATAACCACTGTGCCATCTCTATGATTGATATCTTTGTGGTTACTGTATTTTGTTGAGACTCCTCTCTAGCCACTTGGCGATTATTGTGCTAACACTTAACCAAGTTTTTGTGGCTTAAGTTTCAAGTTTTACAGGATCACCTATTCACCCCCCCTCTAGGTGCTCTCACTTTGTCATACTTCATGATGCATTTGTTAGTCTTGAAGAAAAAGCTTCCTAAATGGTTATATATGCTAAGCTTCTGAGATTTGTGGTGAGCCACGGAAATTTTGTGAGAGCCGCAATCTTCCCCCTAAAAGGGAAAAAGACCAACTAGTAGAGACGAGGACGAGGAAAGAGGTTGAGAGGGACCCAACATGAGCATGAGCTTTGTGAGTTGTTCATCGCCATATGAACAAATAAGTAAGTTCAAGTGGAACTCAAACTTTGATGAAAGTGAAACAAATCTCTTGTCTCTCTTGTGGTTTTAATTGCTATATTTGCTTTACACTTGATCTATTCGCTTGTATGTGTTTGTGAGTGTAGGTACTTTATGAACTTGATATTGGATAGCTCAAAACATCTAAGTTTGGTTTGAGATAGAATTCGAGGCAACTTCTTCGTGTTGTGTAGTGTGGAGGTTTCACTTTTTATGTGGAAGTTCCACGAAGCGAAAATTTACGAAATAGTCTGTCTACCCGAACTTTGAAGCCTTGAACCTAAACTAAAAATCAGCAGCGCGTCATCCTAGGTTAAAATCACATTGGTGGCAAGGACTAGGTTGTAGCCAGTTGGTTCGTTCGCTAGGTGTGCGAGCGATCGGGTATGGGTTCGATCCCCAGGATTGTCCTATTTCGGGGTTTTCCTTGGTAGGGTTTTACACACGCGTTCGTGTTCAGTGGTACCGCGTGTTTCCCACGCACTAGAGATCTAGATCTCTCAATGTCTACTATATTAAAGCAATAGTTTTTTTTAGTTTTCCACCGTCGGCTCTTTCATAGAAAAGTACATATACTTCTTTCTGATCTAATCCGTGGTCTAAACATCGTCCTTTTCATGCTATATGCAAAAATAAGATAAAATTATGTACAATTGGAGGTTCGAACTTTGGTTGTTGGTTCCACATTTACAACCACCTAACCAATAGAATATATAATTTTGTGTTTTATTAAAACAAAAGCACATGATATATATAAAAACAATAGTAATAGACGAGCATCTTACTAGTCTTTTTCTAATGTGGATTCGACGTACACCAGCGTGTGGTGTGATATATGTAGTGGTGTGAGTTATTGATGTGCTTGTACCCTATAAAAAAAATCACAACGGTGGCGGTCAATCATCAAAAGCCGTAGTCAGTCACCGGAGTGCCTGCCAATCGCGATCAGGAATGAAATACACTCCCAGCCTCTTCCAACAGACCACCACGCCTCGTTCGCCCCTTTCGACTGCTTTCTGCTAAAAGACGTGTGCGGCGGCTTAAAAAAAAAAAAGAAAAACCGAGCCCCAGAAGGCCAGAACGCCACTGCGGCCCACCAAAAAAAAAGCCCCGGCCTCGCTCCAAGCCCGCCGTCCCAGGAGGCGGATCGGCCGCTCCACTCCACAATCCACACGAAACCGCCCCCGGCCGCACGAGCACGACCGAAACCCCAGCGCGGCGCGACCGTTGGAGCCGCGGATTTTCCCACGCTGCCCCTGCTCTGACCGACGGGTGCGTGCAAAGGCAGGGGTAGTTCAGGGATTTGGGGGAGCCCGAGAAAGACCAAGGTCGCGCACACTGCCCGAAACCTCATGCCTCGCTGTTGGTGGACCGTTGCTGCACACCTGTTTGTCGCAGGCAACACGCGTCTGCGTCCTCCCCCACCTCACTCTAGTCTTCTCCCCCAGCAGCAAAAATGGTAAAAGGTGCGAGGACTGCGTGACATGTGAAGAAGAGGGCAGAGGAGAGAGTGCTCCAGCATTAGCCTTTGCTCTCGTCTGCTCGCTCAACGGCTACTTCCTGCGTCGCCGTGGTGCTGGGTTTGGGAGACTGGGGGAGGCGGATTGTAGGAAGAGCTGGTGTGTGGTGCGGCCGTGCGGTGGTCACCAAAGAGCGCCGGAACCGGAGCGGCGATGGGCTGCTGCCAGTCGCGGCTGGAGCGGCTGGAGGCGGTGTCGCGGTGCAAGGCTCGCCGGCGGTACACCAAGCACCTGGTGCAGGCTCGGCGGGACATGGCTGCGGCGCACGCGCTCTACCTGCGCGCGCTCCGGGCCACCGGCGCCTCGCTTCTACACTTCGCCAGCGCCGAGGCCGACCACCCGCATCCCCATTCCTCCGCGGCCCACCACGAGCCGCCGCCGTCCCCACCGCCGCCGCCGCCGCCGCCTCCCCCGCCGCCGCTCAGCCCCTCCACGACCGCCAGGTCCTGGACGACCAATTCCTCCTCGATCTCCGCTTCCGCGATCTTGCCCCCTCCCCCGCCGCCGCCATTGCCGTCCAGCTGGGACTTCTGGGACCCCTTCGCGCCCTCCTCCTCCCGCTCCGCTGCCGACGACGCCGACTGGGACGACGCCGCCACCACCGTCGTCGACGCACCCATCGCCGCGCCGCCGCCCGTGGTCACGGCCGCTGCGGCGGTGGCCGCGCCCCCTTCCATCGTCACCGCCACCACCACCTCCACCACTCCCAGCGAGCTCACCGTCGTTGCGGTACCCCGCGGCGGCGCCGGGAAGAAGGACCTCGCGGAGATCGCCACCGAGCTTGATGAGTACTTCCTCAAGGCAGCCGACGCCGGCGCCCGCGTTGCTGCACTACTCGAGGCTCCCGTTTGCGAGCCCCCCGAGCCCACCACCAACAGCAGCCTACCAGGCATGCCTTTTCTTCGACAAATCAGTTAACTATTCAATAGATTGTTTGTTCTTGACCACATTTTGCTTATCGCCGACGAATCCTTTTTTTTTCTTTACTTCTGCTGCAGGGAAGGTACTTAGTTACAGCAAGAGCTTGAAGCCCATGGGATGGGCATGGGGCGGCGGAGGGTATGGGAAAGGTAACGATGGGTTCACAAGGTTCGGGAGAGGAGACGGTGGAATGCCCATGGGCAATGGCGGAGGCGGTGGAATGCTCAGTCATTCATCCACCGTGGAGAAGCTCTACGCATGGGAGAAGAAGCTGTTTCTTGAGGTCAAGGTAAGAGTGTAGTTCCTTCTTTGCTCTTTAACTTTAGTAGTCACAGTGGATTTAACTTTTTCTTTTTCATTTAGTATTAGCATGAACATACGGGATGATCGAAACATACTGCCTGACTCTTCAGATCTAAAGGAATGTGAGTGTGTGACTGCGTGAGTGAGTGAGTGGCAATGTGCTTTTGAGAGGTCCTTTTGTTCTGTTGGTCTGTGATGGGGAATGCTGCTAACAATGATTCAGCTGTGGTGGCAATTGATTTTGCTGAAGAAACAAGAAAGGTAGTGGACACAAGGACGTGGGTGTGCTTGCATTGTCGGTATTTTATTTCTCTCCCCTGTCAGGAGCTTCTTCAAAGACGAAACACAGCATGCTTTTGGTTTCTTCCAAGTAAAAAAAAAAAATCAGTAGGTCAGCTTCATGGTTTATTTTAACCTTACTGTACAAACATGTTAGGCTGGATCTGAACGGGGCTGTGAAGATTTGGTTTCATGTTCAACCGTATTTTGTTGATAACCATTTTGCTATCCAGAATACTTGCTAAGATGAGTTCTGAATTCGGATGGCCTATTTTCTTTGCCATGATGAAGATAGATTTTTGTACTACTCCGATCACATATTCACATCTGTTAAGCAATCATGTTATTGCAGCTTTATATACAACTTTAAAGATAGCATCTTTGTGTGCCTTTTGATAAGATTATGACTCTCTTCTTTTTTTTTTCCTTTTTAACTGCAAACAGAGTTACGAGGGGTATAAGCAGGAGCATGATAAGAAGGTCAGTCTGTTGAGGAAGCAAGAGGTGAAGGGTGTGGATTACTTGAAGATGGAGAAGAACAAGATGGAGATTGAGAGCCTGGAGTCCAAGATGCTGGTTGCCAACCAGTCCATCGAGACCACCACTTCTGAGATAATCAGGCTCAGAGAATCCGAGCTATTTCCCCAGCTTCTTGAGCTGATTGCTGGGTTAGTACAATCTCCTTTCATCATCCATCCTGACTGCATCTAGTAGTAGTAGTAGTAGTAATATTCTAGGGTGCTTCACATGTTAGCTACTTCCACTTGTACCTGTCGTTTTGCATTGCATATGAGCATGGGAGTAAGGTGGGACATATGGTCCATGGTTTACGACCTTCTACCCATGCTCAAGTGTAAGCTACTGCCTCACATCTTAGTGCCGTTTTTCTTTTTGGCTTTGTAAAAGTAACTTTGTCACTATGCAAGGTACCTTCTATTAATTTGAACAAACCTTAAAGTATTTATGAGCTAGTGGAGTCCTGGAATTTTGACTGTTCTGACTGAATCTTCTGACCGTTGATCTCAGGCTGTCAGGCACCATTACCTGATCAGCATGAGCATCAGAGAACCTTAAAGGGGGGCGTCCATTGTTTGCAACTAGAGTAGTTCTATGCTCCAACTAGCCTCCCAATAAATATCAGCAAACCTTTTGTTGAACTCAGGCTGTAGCTCCCCTTTCTTGAGAAGTTTGGTTTTGCCATCATTGTCATGCGTGCTTGTTTTTTTGTGAAGTGCAGCTTGATGAGCATGTGGAGGGGTATGTACGAGTGCCATCAAGTTCAGACCCACATCGTGCAGCAGCTGGAGTACCTGAACAATGCTCGGAATACCAACCCGACTTCCAATGTCCACCGGCAAGCAGCTCTTCAGCTCGAGATAGAGGTTGACAGGTGGTATTCAGCCTTCTGTAGTCTGGTGAAATCCCAGAGAGACTACGTCTACTCATTGACCGGCTGGCTTCGTCTATCGCTGTTCTGCCACCACGACCCACTGACTAAAGCTCAGAACTCCGATATCTATGGCTTGTGTGAGGAATGGCAGCTAGCCATCGACCGGATCCCAGATAAGGTGGCCTCGGAAGGGATCAAGACTCTCCTGACAGTGATTCATGCTGTCGTAATTCAACAAGCTGAGGAGCATAAGCAGAAGAAGAGGTCGGAGACTGCATTCAAAGAGTTTGAGAAGAAGGCAGAGGAGCTGAGAGCCCTGGAGTCAAAATATGTCGGCGCTGAAGGTTACAGAGAAATGTCACGAAAATCACCAGTAGCTGACAAGCGGGCGAAGGTTGAGGCTCTGAGGAGCCGTGCCGACGAGGAGAAGATCAAATACGAGAAGAGCATCGGGGTCACCAGAGCAATGACCCTGAATAACCTGCAGACTGGCTTCCCTAACGTTTTCCAGGCGATGACGGGCTTCGCCAGCGTGTGCATGGAGGCATTTGAGTCGGTGTACAACTTCAAGCGGAGCTCGGACCCGAAGAGGCTGCTGACCTGAAGCAATGTTGTATAAAATGTATACAGTCCTAGGTTTTTAGTAACAATGATACCTTGCAACCTTTGTCTGGCTGTTATCAGGTTCTATTGGCGCACTGTAGTAGGCGCAAAAAAAAAAAACCCCCCGTCAAGTTCAATTACACCAAGTAATTGAAACTTGAGGCCTTGTTTTCCTTTTTGGTTGAGATAATCTCTTGCCTCGGATGCAGGTTCCAAAAGGCTCAGCTCTGTTTTTTTCAATCGGAAGAAGGTTTGAACTGTTTGTTTGCTTCCAGCAGCTAATGACCTGTTGTTTGTAGCTTCATGTCACGAGCTGAGACTTGGATGGGACTGGTAACAGTAGTCTGTGCAATTCAGAAATGGGCCACACTTGTTTTTCCAGCGCCTAAATTATATTTCTGGTGATATTTTTTAGATAATGGAGAAAGAGTTCCGGCCTTCTCCTCCGTGGAGGGGCCGAGCCAACAACTACATAAACAGCAACCACACGAACACCATAGTTAAGCACACAGGAAACTGAAAGGGTCCGAGCCAACAACTACATAAACAGCAACCACACGAACACCATAGTTAAGCACACAGGAAACTGAAACAAGGGGAAACCACGCACGACTTCAAAGACCTACAGATTAATGCGATTGGAGAAACGCCATCCATTATGCGCAAACACCATCACCACTTTCTCCAGATGTCTGCAAGCCTGGACTAGCTTCTCCTTTGCAGCTTCATGCCTTTGAAGCAGCGCCCAGGAACGGCACCAGTAGGTTCCCCTGTAGATTACTTGCATATAAGTTTTCGGGTTATCATGATCAAAAACCACCTCATTCCTGCTAAGCTATAGAGCTAGCCCAAACCATTGCCGCCACCCCCGTCATAATTAGAGATTTGTCATGTTTACTGAAACCCATCAACCAATTCCCAGCAACATGCTCCATATCCCGAGGGATCGGCAAACCGAAAGCGGCTAACAGCGCCCTCCAAATGAAACGAGCGAAATGACACTCAAAGAACAAGTGTCTAATCGTTTCACTATTAGAGCAAAACACGCAAAGCTTATTCCCCTTCCAGTTCCTACGCGTCAAGTTATCTTTAGTCAGGATGACCCCCTACCAAGATACCACAGAAAAACCTTAATTTTAAGCGGTAACTTCAATTTCCAGAGAGGATTATTTTGTCTTATAAGACCATTGGACATAAGCGCCAGATACATGGAATTAACCGAGAACTTCTTATTCTGATGTAAATCCCACTCACCCACATCTTTCGCACTATTAACCTGAACTGCCACCACCAGCGACACCAATCTAAACCAAGCCTCAAGGTTCACCCCCGTCAAACCTCGCCTAAAAGAAACATTCAGCGGTACTGACCTGAAAATGTCAGCCACTGAACTCCCTTTTTTCCTAGTCAGATTATACAAAGAAGGGAAGCGATCTTTAAGCTTGAAATTACCCACCCAACGGTCCTCCCAAAATTTGGTATTGGTTCCATTATTGATCCTGAACCTAATGAAGTCCAGGAACTTATGTTTGACTTTCATTAGACCCGACCAAAATTGGGAATCGCCCGGCCTCCAGGGCCGATCTTCGGCATCCTCGGTTTCACTCTAACTGAGGCTTTTCAGCTTCAATTTGCAAGTTCAATAAGAGGACTGAACCGCACGGCACACCTGCCTATCCAATCTCCTATAACTTTTTTCTTTCGAAAAGTTATACCCCCTATGAAGATCTGACCCTAAGCCACACCCCCTATGAAGATCTGACTCTAAGCATTGGAGAGTGGGGCACCCAGGAAGGATAATCCCTTGGCACCAGCTGTTGGGTACTTGATTTCAATTCCTTGAATGCATTGAGAATAAGGCAACACAAGTTGGTAATGTGAACCTTCGACCTAATCTAAAGTGTTAATATGGAGGACGAAGGTCATAGAAATGCAAACGGAAATGATGTGTAATGGAGTAACACGACACAATGGTGTATGAAAACTCATCTTCCTTGTCTTGGCATTTTCATTCCATCTCCCATTACACTAGATAAATTTATAAGCATACCTTCTGCTCCTTAACAGAAGGTAGTACGAAAGTTCTTCGGAGGCTAAGCAATACAAAGCTATTGCCCTCGAAAAGATACTTCATAGGGAATTGTACAAAATTACAATAATACCTACCAAGACTTGACATGTACTGTTCACAAACAATATCAGGACAATAACATATTTTTTCTCCGTCCTCGGCTTTGTGGGTCTCAGCCTTCGTTGTTCAGTAGCTTCGTCTCTGATTTGTGTATGAAGTTATCGTCTTCGGATGCCATCTTTGCTACTTGTGCATAGACGAAGCTTCTTTGTATACTGCTTTGATCGAACATTAGCTTCGTCTATCAGTGGAAACATTCTTGAAATACACTCGTTTATGCCGAAGCAACATGCTTCATTTGTCTTCCACTATACACCTGAAACACAATTATGTAATACAAGTGTTTTGAAGACCGTCGGCAATGTAGGCCCCCAATAGTAGCCCCTTGCAGGACGAGTTTGTTTTTTCATAACAAGCTTAGATCGCAAAATATTGTGACTGGGAGACCTTGTGTCGAAGGTCCAAAAAACACCTTCTCGAAACTCGTTATGTAGTGGTAGCTTTGAATAGTGGGACCCAATGGCCAGTGAGTGCAGCGGTTAGAACCAAATGGTTGCGCGTATAAAAGGGGTCAATACCCAGCGTCATTGGCACGAGTTTTTTATGTTCGCATTTACTGCTGCCAGTGCTTGCTCTATCTTTGAAGCTAGCTTCAAACATCTTTGACACTTTCGAACCAGCCTTATCCAGTTCTAAATCATTCGCTTTTCACTAGAGATGGTCAGAGAGCAACGTGTTGCTGAGATGTCGCTGGCATCTTCGTCAGATGCGCCAGAGGCGAGGGTTGAAGAGTTTGCTTCAATAGCGGGAGCTACCGCCTCCCAGGCCGAGGCCAGTGTTGGTCCTTGTTCTCAAAGGCTATACATCAAGAACAAGGCAACACAATTGTTAACGAATAAAGACCTTCGTCCTTCGAAGCATTATCTTCTTTAGAATATAATGATCTTCAGACAAAGGTCATGAAGGACACGCCTTCATCATGTTCATGAATAAGTATAAATAAGAACATATGAAGTACAAAAGACTGTGAGTAATGATTATGTCACAGCATATTATTTTTATTCTCATTCCATAAACACAAATGAATATTCATGATATTTATATTACATTGGTACCTTCGGCTTGTCAGAAGGTGAAAATGCAAGAGTGACACAAGAGTGATTACAATCCAACGTTAACAGTACGGTGTTACTGTTCATCTATTTATAGGCACAGGATGCAGGTCGAAAAGAATTACATTCATGTCCCTGACATTTACTGTTAACCATTAAGGCAAGCTATCAAGGACTAAGTAGTATTTTCCCCTTTAGGTCGGTTTTGTCCCCCTCCTTCGTCATCATACTAAGCCGAAGCTCCTTCAGTCACAGCTTCGACGTTCGTCTTTGACACCTTCGAGCTGTATCTTCATATCACGCATGCCTTCACCAGAAGAGAAAACCTTCACCCCAAAGCCGAAGCCTCCTGTAACAGTCTATGTCACACTGAAAACTTATGATTAGTTATGTTTTTGAGGACCTTCGGAAGAGGAAGGCCCCCAACAGTAGCCCCTCGTAGTATTAATTTGTTTATTTGTAACAAATTCAGACTGCGACGTGAACGAAGGCCTTTAGCCGAAGGTCCGAAAAAACACCTTCCCTTCGCTAGAATAGCGAACATCACTGACATATGGGACCCACCAAATCGTGGGGCGCTAGGCATATAAATAGGAGCCCGTATTGAAAGCGTTTCTTGTGTTGTTTCAGTTGCTCATACTGTGTTTGCTATTTAAAATCTCTTATTTTTCGCGAATTTGAGTTTCGGCATTTCAACAAGTTTTAATTCGATGGCTGGTGAGAAGAAGACTATGTACCCAGTGCTGTCCGAGTTTTATGAAGCTATGGAGAGGACTAATGCTGAAAAGATTGCACATGAGACATTAGCTGAAATATCTGAGGATTCTAGTGACAATGAAGACTTCGACGCTGAGAGTGAAACCGAGGATGCCGAAGATCGGCCCTGGAGGCCGAGCCATGTTGTTTTCGGAAAGTTGACAATCAAACAAGGACAGATTGATGCCATGAGGGGAAGGTATTTTCGTGATATTTCTATTGTGCGGGCAGGGAAGAGAGTAACGTCCCTCTACCCGAAGCCGACAAGGTAGTTGTTTACAGAAGTTTTATGAAAGCGAGGCTTCGATTTCCCTTGGATAATGTGCTGGTTGAAGTGTTGAAAACCTTCAAAGTTTACCTTCATCAGCTTACCCCTGAAGCCATCATCAGAATAGGGGTTTATATCTGGGCCATGAGGAGTCAAGGACAAGAGCCGAATGCGAAATGCTTCTGCAATTTGCATGAGCTGTCTTATGAGACGAAGGCTACAAGCAAGGAACAATATCGTAATAATTTTGGTTGTTACGGCTTCGTGCCTCGCTCTAATGTGAGCTATCCAGTCCCAACATTCCGGAAGAGGTGGCTAGGAGCCTGGATGCAAGAGTGGTTTTATGTGAAGAATGACTTGACTGAAAGAGAAGATATAAAGGGGATTATTCAACGCCCTATTTGGTCTCACTTCGGCATCAGAAGACCACCTCTTGCTCTTGGAAATGACATAGAAGCGTACCAAGCTGCGTATAACACAGTTTGCACATATATTGGCACGAGAGATTTGGTCCACGAGCACATTGCGTACAGAGTGTGGCCTCTCTCAAGCGGCTGGGAGATGCCAACCGAAGCTGCCTCTGGGTCCAGCCAGGATGGTTTAATTTACGTGAAGTATACCTTCAGGTACCGAGATCAGTTCGATGAGTCAAATGATGACTGGCTAGATTGCGTTGAGGCAACTAGCGATGGGTTGCTTGGTGTTTATATGAGGGCCGAGGATGATGCCCTGACAGTGGCCTTCGGAGGGCGAGGCAAGAAGATATTGAACATAGTCTTTGATGTTATTGGTTTTGTGTACCCAGACTATTGTTATCCCTTGTGAAAGCAGGGAAAGAAGAGATAGGCTGCTGCTTCGGCTACTTCTACCACGCCGAAGGGAAAAAAGGTTAAAGTGTTGACGCACCAGCCAAGGTATATTGAAACGGCCAAAGTGTCGAAGCTTGCTGAAGGGCCTTCTTCTGCTGTTAAGCCAAACTACCCCGCTCCTATTGAAGTCAAGGGAGAATCGACTGAAGTGCCGAAAGCAATGGAAATAGCGGAACAGGAGATAACTGAGACGACCGAAGTGCCGAAGCTAACGAAAAATCAGTCAAAGAACCAGAATTAAAGAAGCTGGCAGGGCAACCAAAAATCCTAAGCCTGCCACAAGAGCTGGAGTTGCCGAAGGTATCCAAAATTCCTATAATAACTCCAAAGAGGAGGAGAATGGCCAGCGTACTAGACGCTGTCATGGAATCAACAAAGGTACTAACTCCTGCCTCTACAAAAGTACCTAGCATGGGCAAGAAAAATGCAACAAAAACTACCGAAGCTGTCATGACTCGGGTTGAAGCTGAAGCTGGGCCCTCAATTCCTGCAGAAATAGGGCATGTGGAACTTGTTGAAAGGAGTGTTGATCAAGGACCTTTGGAAGTTGCAAAAGCTCCGTTATTATTAGAAAAAGAGAAAACCAGCAAAGAATCTGAATTGCCTGACGCTGAAGCTTCTACTGAGGGATTGGAATTTATAGTGCGTCACGCGGCAGGGAAAAACTATCAAAGGAGCAGGTTGCTAAAGCTAGGCAATATGCTAAAGATCTGAAGTATCCCCCAGGATCTCTGGTGTTTAATGGCACTAACGAAGACGATTTTTTTATTGCCTTCCAGACAACAAGGAGATATCTGTTTGTCGGGAGATGGCAGAAAATATAGGGTTCCCGAAGCTAGAGCTTGGCTTGTCTGCAATGTCGAAAGATGACCTTGCAGACAGCCTTGTTTATAACAGTATGAAGATGAGGATGTTTTAGCTTTTAAGTAGATTACTTTTTATAGCTTTTCTTATTATTGTGTGTTGATCCTTCATTTTTTGTAGGGCTTAATCCTAAGCAAGGCTTTAAGGGCACAAAAGAATGCAGAAGACGAAAGCTGCCAAATAGCCCTTGGGAACCTTCGGTCAGAGGTTATTACGCTAAGGAACGAGACGCTTGAAAAAGATAAAATCTTGCTTTCCTTAGTGGATAAGCTGAAGAATAACGAGACAAAACTTAATGCACAATTCGAAACTCACCAAGCCAAGGTCGAAGACCTTCAGAAGAAACTTGCCGAAATGAGCGAAAACTTTGAACTTGCAAAGGCAAAACAAGAGATAAGTGAATGGACTAGTTCGAGATTGCAAAAGAATGTGGATGAGCTTTATGAATCGAAAGAGAGATGTTATGAGAAATCCTTGGATTGCGCAAAGAAACTGAAAGATAGTTTTGCAAAGGTGGGTGCATACTCATCAGAGCAAAAATCTATTCGAGGCGATCCCGAAGGAGTTATCGAATGGATCGGCGAAGAAGCTGAAACTTTTGACGAAATACTTAGCGACCGCGGGGATTTTTGTGCCTTCACTGGTGCTCGAGGGGTTGAAGCAGTTTTGGAGAAAACTGGCTGTGAACATGTTAAAGCTGCAGCGCTGGTGTTGGGGCGAAGGCGAAGACGCTACCCTTCGCTCCAGGCCTTCGTCACCTCGCTGTACCAACGGAGGCGAGATAACCGACGCAGCCCACCCTTCGTCCTCCTCACTGCAAGTCGAAGGCCTACGACGAAGTCTCTCCATCCCACGTCCTCACCCGACCTGGAGGCCCACGTGGGATTCGCCCCACTGTAACAGGCCCCGCATGGAGAGGCGTGTTACGGGCCTGATTTGTAATAGCTTTTCTGTAATGACAGTCTGTAACCCTCCGTTATGGGAATATTCTAGGGATAGTCCAAGTGCCCGAGGGCACAAACGTCCTTACAATGGGACGCTGGACACTCGGGCACATATAAATACCCCCGTACAGTGCTCTTGAGAGGCTGGATTAACAGAGCAATTGCCATCTCGAGTTAAACCTTGCTTGCGCTCTTTCCAATCCCCTGTTGGATCAACTTGCCCAGGAGAGCGAGTACCAACATTTGGTGCCCACCGTTCGTGCTACGAACAAACCACCCACGATGGCACCCAAGAGAGCTAGTTCGAAGGCAGCCCCATCCGTCGATGAAGTAGCAAAGGTAGCACTTCTAGCTGAGAAAAAGGGCAAGGCCCTCGCAGACAACACCCACCAAGAAGCCTGCGAAGACGAAGCACTCAGCAAGAGACAATGCAACGATCAACCCACTCCCGAAGGCACCCTCCGCACCTGCAGCTCCGGAGGACAACCACAAGCACCACCCCCAGGTTTCACTCCACTAGAGGGCGAGGACGCAACAGAGGACGGCAAAGTCATCGGTGTCTCAGCAGAAGAACAGCTACAGCTACGGGCCCTGCGCATCAAGAACCGCAACCTCCAAAAGCAGAAAGAAATTCTTGAGGCCAAGCGCCAACGTGTCTCCGCACAAGCCAAGGTGTGCTAGATGATACGAGACGAGGAGCAGAGGGCCCGGGAACTCGAGTAAGAGATTACGCTCATGCAGAGCGAAGGCCAGCACGATCTACAGCATGACCCACCCCTCCAACAGCGCGTGCCAGCCAGAGACTTATTCATTCCCCAGCGCGGGCCCTTCATCCCGCACGTCGCAGCTTTCCAAGGCCTCAACTACCTCGATGAGCGAAGCCCCCTGGCGCCGCAACTCCAAGTGTCACCATGGCCCGCCAACTTCAGGGCAGGGACCTACCCCAAGTACAATTGTAGCACCGACCCAGCACAATACATCATGAGCTATCAAGTCGCCATCACATCATCCGGAGGGGACGACGCCACAATGGCCAAGTCCTTCATCATCGCCCTCGAGGGTCCGGTCTTGACCTGGTACACCAGGTTGCCCCCATTGTCCATCGACTCCTAGAGAAGTCTCCGAGACAAGTTTCTGCTCAACTTCCAAGGGTACCGCCCAAACACCGATGCCTTGGCCGAGCTGTCACTCTGCAAATAGCAAGAGAAGGAAACCCTACGGGAGTACTACCGCAAGTTCCTGACTCTCAAGTCACAACTGCCTTCGGTCGACAACCAAATTGCCATACACTACGCCATCAGTGGCCTTCGGGCTGGCGTCCTATACAGTCACTGCATCAGGGACCCACCCAAAAATCTCCAAGAGCTCTATCAGTTGTTCGAGAAGTACGCCAGATCCGAAGAGCTCCATCAGCGCAAGGTCGAGTCTTAGAAAAAGCCCAAGGACCCTCCACAGTCCAGCCGAACCTGGACAAGGCCTTCGCGGTCAGACTCCGGACGGGACAACCGCAGTCAGCAGCAGGTGCATAACATAGCCAACCAGAACCCCGCCGGCGAGGCCGCTCACCGTCAAGAGTATCCCCCCAGGGCCACGGCAATGGCACGCGTGGCCGGGGCCGAGGACGGGCGCAGCAACCGCGCAGATATTACTACCTGTTTCATGGCGAAGACTGCACGCACCCAACGAGGGATTGCCCAGAAACGAAGGCCACCAGGGACAGGATGTCTCGGGCACAACCCGCCGACAACCAAAGAGTTGTCACGCACACATATCAACACCACCACCCACAGCCATACAACCATGGCCGCGCCCAGCATCTACCCAACCACGCATATCAGCACCACCAGGAGGTACAAGTCGTACCACCCCCACTCCCGCCTCCGCATCAACCAAATCCACACCACCAAAATCACCCCCAAGCACCAAAACAAGAAGATTTCGCCGATCAGCCGTATCGCGGAGTCATTCACATGATCACCGGAGGGTCCAGCGTTGACTTCGAAACGAAGCGGCAAAAGAGGGATCACTACTGAAGCGTCAACCACGTCGCCCTCACCGGCCCAGTCATCCAAACAAAGTGGTCACACGTGCCATTAACTTTCGACGCTAGAGATGTTGATCTGCGCAGTGCACCCCACGTTGATGCCATGGTAATAAACTGCAGCGTGGCAGGCTGGGACCTGCACAAAGTCCTAGTTGACAACGGCAGCCAGGCAGACATCATCTTCCTGCACGCCTTCAACCGCATGGGCATCAGCCACAGTCTACTCAAGCCTTCGGACAACCCCTTATATGGCTTCGGCAGCAAGGGCACTTTCCCTGTGGGCAAGATAGAGCTACCTGTGTCCTTCGGTGTAGCACCCAATGTGCGAAGTGAACAGGTCACCTTCGACATCGTCGACATGGTCTATCCGTACAATGCCATAATGGGTCGGGGCTCCATCAATAAATTTGAAGTGGCCATTCACGGATTATACCTCTGCATGAAAATTCCGGGTCCGCAAGGCGTGATAACAGTTTACGGTAACTAGCAGACTGCGTGCAACATTGAGAGAGACTTCATACCAGGTCAATGGAACGTACACTGCTTTACGACGCAGCGCAAAGTCTCCGAGGCTACCCGCCCAACCACCAACGAGCATGCAAAGGCATAGCTGCAGAGCAACGACGGAATGAAGACAGTTCCCCTTGACCCGGCGACGCCCAAGCAAACAGTCATTATAAGCAAAGACCTGACTTCGCAAGACGAGGAGAAACTCATCTCCTGTCTCTCCAGAAACAAGGATGTCTTCGCCTGGTCCGCCCTCAACCTAGTCGGAGTCAGTCGCACCGTCATCGAGCACAGTTTGGGCATCGACCCTTCGGTGCGCCCAAAGAAGCAGAGGTTGCGCAAAATGTCCAATGAAAAAACAGAAGCCGCCAAAGCCGAAGTACACCGCCTGCTGGAGGCCAATTTCATCGAACCAATCGCCTATCCTACGTGGCTCGCCAACGTAGTCATGGTGCAAAAGAAAAGCGGCAAGTGGCGGATGTGTATCGATTTCACCATCCTCAACAAGGCCTGCCCTAAGGACAATTTCCTGCTGCCACAGATCGACAAGATAGTCGATAGTGTAGCCGGATGCGAAGTCATGTCACTTCTTGACTGCTTCTCCAGCTACCACCAGATATATATGAAGAAGGAAGACAAGGCCAACACCAGTTTTATCACACCCTTCGACACGTACTGCTTCATCAGAATGCCAGAGGGACTCAAGAACGTTGGCTCAACCTTCTCTCGCCTCACCAAGATGATGCTCGAGAGCCAAGTGGGCCACAACATTTTCACGTACGTGGACGACATCGTCATCGCAAGCAGAAATAAAGAAGACCACCTAGCTGACCTCGCAGAGACATTTGCAAACATGCGGGACGCACGACTTTGCCTCAACCCCGAGAAGTGCGTCTTCGGTGTTCGCCAAGGGAAGATACTGGGCTACTTGGTGTCGCACCGCGGGATCGAGGCCAACCCGACCAAGGTTCAAGCAATCATCAACATGACCCCTCCGCAGTCAGCCAGGGACGTCCAGCGTCTGACAGGCAGATTAGCCGCCCTTAACAGATTCATTTCCAAGTCCGCAGAGCGGAGTCTACCTTTCCTCAAGACACTGCGCGGTGCAAAAGACTTCGCATGGGAACCAGAACAAGCTGCAGCCTTAGCATCACTCAAGCAGCACCTATCAGAATTGACAATTCTTACCAGTCCCGACTCCTTGCTGCCTCTGCTGCTCTACGTCGCAGCCTCGCCATATGCAGTCAGCGCAGCGTTGGTCCATGAGCAAGATAGAGAGGGCATGACCCGGCAGTGTCCAGTCTACTACGTCTCCGAAATCCTCACGACTTCCAAATGCAACATGACGGAATTAGAAAAAATTTCCTACGCAGTCGTCATGGCATCGCGCAAGTTGCGCCACTATTTCGAGGCATTTAAGGTGCGGGTCACCTCGGACAGAGGACTGGGCGAACTATTCAGAAACCCGGAGGCGTCCGTCCGAATCGCCAAATGGGCAGCCGAACTCTCCGGGTACCATATCACCTTCGAGCCTAGGACAGCAATCAAGTCGCAAGTCCTCGCAGACTTCATCGTCGACTGGACAGGGCCAACACGGCAACAAGAAGAGCCCTTAGAGAAGGTGTGGACCATCCACTGTGATGGCGCATGGTGTCATTGTAATTGAAAGGGAATTAGGCTTACACCTAGTTCCTAAATAATTTTGGTGGTTGAATTGCCCAACACAAATAATTGGACTAACTAGTTTGCTCTAGTGTATAAGTTATACAGGTGCCAAAGGTTCACACTTAGCCAATAAAAAGACCAAGTTTTGGATTCAACAAAGGAGCAACGAGGCAACCGAGGGCACCTCTGGCTGGAGGCACCGGACTGTCCGGTGTGCACCGGACAGTGTCCGGTGCGACCAGAGCACTCCAACTCAAACTCTTCGCCCTCGGGATTTCTCGGAAGCCGGCGCGCTATAATTCACCGGACTGTCCGGTGTGCACCGGACATGTCCGGTGCTCCAAGGAAGCGCGGTCTCCGGAACTCGCCAGCCTCGGGTTCGCGCGGCAGCCGCTCCGCTAAAATTCACCGGACTGTCCGGTGTGCACCGGACTGTCCGGTGTACCAGCGGGGCAACGGCTACTTCGGCGCCAACGGTCGACTCTGACAATAAAAGTACACGCGGCAGAGGCAGAGCAGAGGATCAGAGAGGCACCGGACTGTCCGGTGTGCACCGGACTGTCCGGTGCCGCATGAGGACAAAGCCTCCAACGGTCGACCAGCTCCATCCCCAACGGCTATTTGGTGACGTGGCTGTCGCACCGGACATGTCCGGTGTGCACCGGACTGTCCGGTGCGCCATCGAACAGACAGCCTTCACCAACGGCTAGATTTTGGTTGGTGGCTATAAATACCACCCCAACCGGCCACTTCAAGGAGTGGGAGCCCAAGCAACATTCCAAGTCATTTAGTTGACATACTCAAGCCCTCCCAACCACATATATTCATTGATCCATCCTATACACAAGATTTAGACCACTACATACAACACAAGTGCCACAAGATAGAGAGCAAGCAAAAGAGAGCTACTCATTTGAGTTTAGCATTAGTGCCTTGTGAGATTCATTGAGAGATAGTGTGTGCTTCATCTTGGTGTTCATTTGCGCGTGGAGTTGTGACTCCCATTCAAACTTCCTCCAAAGTTTTGGAGGCTTGTAAAAGCTAGCAAGAGACACCAAAGATTGTGGTGATCCTTGTGGGATCAAGAGTGATCCTTGAGAAGAAGAAGAGCTCGCCGATCCTTGTGTGATCGGGGGAGAGAGGGAAAGGGTTGAAAAAGACCCGTCCTTAAGTGGACTCCTCAACGGGGACTAGGCCTTCGAGGGCCGAACCTCGGTAAAACAAATCACCCGTGTCCATTGTGTTTTTTGCTTGTGATTTGTTTGTTTCCCTTGCTCTAAGTTTTTCTTGCACCTTTATTTGCTAATATCATTTGGTGTTGCTTCAAGTTAAATTCCCATTTAGTGAAGCAACACGTTGCAAGAAAGAACTTGTCCTAGTGCTCTTCTCATCTAAGGCTTCTTGCTTTGTTATTCCATAACTTACTAGTTGTATTGATTTATCACTTCCGCATTATTTAGCAATACTCTTTTCAAGCAAGAACTTAGTTTCTATTCTCCGATATTTGTATATCTTGTTCTAACCACTAATCAAGGGATCTAGTTGGGGGATAAAGTTTTAATTTTCAGGTTTCGCCTATTCACCCCCCCCTCTAGGCGACTTTCAATTGGTATCGGAGCGAGGCACTTCATCTTGAGTCTAACAACTCGAAGTGATGGCTCGTAGAAGATCCCAAAAGAACAAGAAGACTCCTCCATCGAACGTAACTCAAAAAGAGGTAACTCTTGAAATATTACTTGATGATTGTTCTAATTATGATTCATGGTCTACTAGTGTGATAAATGCCTTTAGAACCATAGATCCACGACTAGAACAAATTATAGACAAGAGTATTTTTTCCTCTAATTTCAATGGAAAAATTAATTCCGAGGAGGATCAAAGATGTTATCGCTTAAACTATCTAGCTTTTGACATCTTAACTAATTCTCTTAGTAGAGAAGATTATCATGCCTTCATATCAAACTATGACGAATCTTTCTATGATGCGCATGATATTTGGACTAGAATTAAAAACAAATTTGATGAGTTCAAACATGATAGTTCATTTGATGCTTCTACTTCCTTTAGTCTTTGTGATACTAACCCTTGCAAGGAAGAAGAAGAAAATGAACGGTGGAGACCAAACGATGAATCCACCTCTCCAAAAGGTTTGTCTTCCCATTTCAATTCCCACATGTGTTGTGTGGCTAATGCAAATGATAGCGGAAGCACAAATGAGGATGAGGAGGAAGAAAGAAGCCTTGTGCAACTCTACGCTCGCCTAAGCCAAGAAGATAAGGCGGTCATGCTCAAACTTCTAGAAAGAGCGAGAGAGCAAAGCGAAGCTCGTCAAAGGCTAGAAGATGTTCTCTCCATGAAAATGCTACACTTTGACGAGTTGACTAAGGAACATGAGGAGCTAAAGTGCTCTCATGTTGATTTGGTCCAAAGGTATGAAACTGTTTCAATTGAGCATGATAACGCTTTACATTGTATTGCTCAATTAGTAAATAGGAATACCTTGCTTAAGGACCAAGTAGAAAAGCTAAAAGTTGAAAATCTAGCTTTTCAAGAAAAATATGATATGCTTCTATGTTCTCATGAAAATCTTATAGATGATCATATCATATTGAATTTGACTCATGAGGTTGTGATAGAGAATTTAAAATCCCAACAACCTCACTCATGCACATGTATTCAAATTGATACTATATTACCATGTGCTAATGCTTGTTGTCCGTCGACAAGCAAATCTTCCTTTGAGCTACAATTTGCAGGAACAAATGATGATTCATATCAAAAGCTCAAAGAAGAAAATGAGAGGCTAAAGAAGAGCTTGACACAACTAAAAGGGAAATGCATTGCCCAACCTTCTCAAGATAACCGTGATCACATGGTGAAGAAGCTTGAGACGGGAACAACCGTGGCATGCACTACATCCCTTGAAGAAAATGTCAAGGATTTGAGGATTGCCAAGAGGAAGAAACAAAAGATGAAATTCAACACCTCCTCCAAAAGCCTCAACCACGCCTCCACAAAAGGTAACATCCAAGGTAATGATCAAGCCACACTTCACATTAAGAGGTGTAGTGAATGCTTTGAAGAGGGGCACTTGATTAGGTCATGTCCCTACATTAAAAATGGCTTGATTATTAACAAGGATGATAGACTTTGTTTTAAATGCTCCAAGAAGGGACACTTGCTTAGATCTTGTCCTCATTTAAAACAAAAAGGCATAGGGTTAGAAAAGAAAGTTTTTACTAACCATGTAGCAGGCAACAAACAAGGAAAGAAGAAAACATCAAATCTTGAAAAACGCCTTTGCTACACATGCCGTAAGAAGGGACATCAATGCAAGGATTGTCCCATAGGTAAATCTTCCACTCCTAGCTTGTCAATTACTTCTCATGTAACTAGGCAACCCAAAATTGCAACTTGTGCTAGAAAGGTAATGAGTTTACCTAATGCTAACACAAAGGACTTTTGGGTTCCTAGATCTTTGTTGACTAACCGTGATGGACCCATCAAGCGATGGGTACCAAAATATGCTTGACAAGCTTTGTAGAGGAAGGAGATGATATGAAGCCTTGGTGTGCTTGAGAGAGTCCACTCAAGCTATCAATCGTCAATGATCTACATACATGATTGACCCAAGGTTATTTTTCAAATTGCTATGTCTTAAACTCATATCATCTCGAGGAAAATATTATATGTTGTAGGAAGTGAAGAGATATCATGTGCAAAAATCAAGGCCTACAACATGAAGGAAAGTCAAAGGATGGTAACTTCTATGCTTTTAAGTGCAAGTATTTTAGAATATCATTTCTTATGTGTCTTGTGTAGTCACATAGAAAAATTGAAGCACTTCAAATGTCTTTAAATTGATATTACCATTCTTTGAAGAATTTCCTCTCATATGGTAGATTGCACATTCATTATTTCCATTCTATGGCAATCTACATGGTTTAATTTATTGCAAGTATGTCATGGCATATTCTTTCTCTAATTATCTTGTTATTGCCATGATTCTAGATATAGAGAGATGTTTCATGTTCTTAAAAGAATAAGGTGTCATGTAAGGAATTCAAATCCTTAGGACACTTGTAAAAGGAAAACTCTCTCTATAACTAGAATAGTGAGACTAATGATTTTTTATCTAAGTAACCCAAGTAGTCTCACTTGTAGAGAATAAGTTTCTCTTTGAAAGCGTGTAATCTAACATGAAAAGAAAAATCAATCCAAATGTTTATGATGTATTTTTTACTTGCTCAAATTGGATTTGATTCTTTCACATTTATCGCTTTCCACATCATGAATTAGATTTATTCCCATAATCTTAAAGGATTATTTATGCTTGTTTTATGAGTTAAAATTAAGCATAACATCATCTATGGATAATCTAGTTCATGCTATGAAGTTTCCATGTTTTAGTAATCTAGCTTTTCATTCCCTATCAAAAATAATTACTAAATGGAAACTAGTGCTTGTGTTGCTACTAACTTTTCTCTTGAGTTCAAATTATGAAAGTCTACAAAAGAGAAAGTGCACAAGCCTCATGGGTTGATCTTCACCCAAAGGAAGAAAGGTAAAAGCAAAGGTATGGGAACTCATCTTCTTAAGTTTGGTTCCCATCTCAATAGGTATTTAATCTAAATTATCATATTCTACCCTTGTGAGGAATAGATTCTTTATTGGACCGAAATTAACTAAGTATGCATTCAATATCATTTTCATAAATACGCTTGTCCATTAGAATCTAATTCATGCCTTTGCTATATCCATTTTCATATTGATGCGCTTCTAAGTCATGATAATAAATTCAATATGAAGAAGTAAAATTTCTTTGTTTGATCAAAAATGATTAAAAAGGTGCTCATTCCTCTTTTTTCTAATAATATGCACTAACGTTAAGGAATTTACTTCATATCTACGTGACTCATGGATGATGAATTATGCTTATTTTCTATCTCAAAGAAATCATCCATCACTATATACTCCCTTGTATTACTAACATTCTTCTTGAGTATTTTCAATAAGTTTGAAAGGAAAAAGAAGCCACTGCAAAGGGAGGACTCTCAAATGAAAGAGAAGAACATCAAGAACAACAACACCTACTTAGATAATAAGGTCTACAAAACAATCAATGGTGTGGTTGTGAGTATTCTAAATACTTTCATTATGAGAATACTAGGCTTAAGTTGTTTATTGCAAAATTTAATAAGCCTTGATCAGGATGTATAATGCTTCTCTCTATTTGTCTTTAAAGTAAATGCATCCATTCAATTCATTCAAATACTTGATGCATATCTTTAGGGGGAGCCTCTTTTTACATCTTGATTATGTTGAGACTATTGCTTTATCTTAGAAATTTCATATAGTCTCTTGCATGAGAATGAGTTTCTCATGAAGTATTTGTTGGATTCTCCTATTCTAAGCTTAATTGGTAATCTACTGCTTATGTTGTTCTTTTGATCACATATGTTATTTGTTTGATCATTGAATGACTTCAATCAACAATCATGCTTCTTAGTGCTGTATATACTATCAATCGATATCTCTCTTGATATGCACTAAGTTAAAAGGAGAATTCATGATACATTTATGCAACTTGTGATCCATTTGATATATGCTAACTGTAACTTGAAAAGGTCACTAGTTGTAGAACTCTCTCTTGCGCAAAATATTTCCATATATTGTCATTAAGAATAGGTCTTAGGCATCTAAGACTAAGGACAAAGCACAATGAAGAGAGCGTCCCTGTGTAAAGGTACATAAAGGTAAAACTATCTCCTTTCATTTAAACGTGTACCTAAATCTTCCTTTTCTATACATTCTTTGCATACCTTGTATAAAAGGAAGAGAAAGCATGTCCATTTATTATCCCTGCTTCATACCTAGTTTAATTTCCCAAAATTCATTCCTGCCTAGTGCATCTCTGGTTAAACTAGATGAAGTACTTTTATTGTCAAAGAGCTTAAAGCTTAACCTTGTAACGAGGATAAGCTGCCTTTGTTTCAAAGGTGGATGGTCCTTAAGTCTCTTTGAAATCTTTAAGGGAAAATGCTTAAATGGTTTACAACATGCTTTCGTAAGTGCATAAACTGTCATGAGCATCACATTTATACTATGACACAATGCACTTCACATTCTGTATGGTATAGATATGTTCTCATTAACCTAATTATGTGCAATTGGCATTTAAGGCCAAAATATGTGTTCCTCTCCATGCACATACTTAGGGGGAGCAATCTATGTTATATAGAACTATGATCATGCTTAATTTAATATATCCTTTTGATCATACCTCTCTTTTATATGTCTATGACTAATGTATGTTCAAGTGTTTTTCAAACCAAGTCATAGGTATATTGAAAGGGAATTGGAGTCTTCGACGAAGACAAAAGCTTCCACTCCACTCTACTACTCATCCTTCGTCGTCGCTCCGCTTCGCTCACTCCAACTTTGGTATAACCTTCACTCATTTATTCATGACCAAAGGGGGAGAAAGTAATTAAAGGGCCTATATTTCATTCCAAGTATCCGTTTTTGGCGATTCATGCCAAAGGGGGAGAAAGTATTGGCCCAAAGCAAAAGGACCGCACCACCACCCTAATTTTAGAATTAATGATTTTCAATTGATAAATTTCAAATTGGTATCTCTTTGTGTTCTAAAGGGGGAGCAAGTAGTATTTTCAAACTTAATATCTTAAAACCCTCTTGAACACTAAGAGGAGACTTTATTTGAGGGGGAGTTTTGTTTAGTCAAAGGAAAAGCATTTGGAACAAAGGAAGAAAATTTCAAAACTTGAAAATGCTTTGCAAAATCTTATTCCTTTACCTTTGACTATCTTGCAAAAGGACTTTGAAAAGAATTTACAAAAGAGTTTGCAAAAACAAAACTTGTGGTGCAAGCGTGGTCCAATATGTTAAAAATAAACAATCCATGCATATCTAGTAAGTATTTATATTGGCTCAATTCCAAGCAACCTTTGCACTCACATTATGCAAACTAGTTCAATTATGCACTTCTATATTTGCTTTGGTTTGTGTTGGCATCAATCACCAAAAAGGGGGAGATTGAAAGGGAATTAGGCTTACACCTAGTTCCTAAATAATTTTGGTGGTTGAATTGCCCAACACAAATAATTGGACTAACTAGTTTGCTCTAGTGTATAAGTTATACAGGTGCCAAAGGTTCACACTTAGCCAATAAAAAGACCAAGTTTTGGATTCAACAAAGGAGCAACGAGGCAACCGAGGGCACCTCTGGCTGGAGGCACCGGACTGTCCGGTGTGCACCGGACAGTGTCCGGTGCGACCAGAGCACTCCAACTCAAACTCTTCGCCCTCGGGATTTCTCGGAAGCCGGCGCGCTATAATTCACCGGACTGTCCGGTGTGCACCGGACATGTCCGGTGCTCCAAGGAAGCGCGGTCTCCGGAACTCGCCAGCCTCGGGTTCGCGCGGCAGCCGCTCCGCTAAAATTCACCGGACTGTCCGGTGTGCACCGGACTGTCCGGTGTACCAGCGGGGCAACGGCTACTTCGGCGCCAACGGTCGACTCTGACAATAAAAGTACACGCGGCAGAGGCAGAGCAGAGGATCAGAGAGGCACCGGACTGTCCGGTGTGCACCGGACTGTCCGGTGCCGCATGAGGACAAAGCCTCCAACGGTCGACCAGCTCCATCCCCAACGGCTATTTGGTGACGTGGCTGTCGCACCGGACATGTCCGGTGTGCACCGGACTGTCCGGTGCGCCATCGAACAGACAGCCTTCACCAACGGCTAGATTTTGGTTGGTGGCTATAAATACCACCCCAACCGGCCACTTCAAGGAGTGGGAGCCCAAGCAACATTCCAAGTCATTTAGTTGACATACTCAAGCCCTCCCAACCACATATATTCATTGATCCATCCTATACACAAGATTTAGACCACTACATACAACACAAGTGCCACAAGATAGAGAGCAAGCAAAAGAGAGCTACTCATTTGAGTTTAGCATTAGTGCCTTGTGAGATTCATTGAGAGATAGTGTGTGCTTCATCTTGGTGTTCATTTGCGCGTGGAGTTGTGACTCCCATTCAAACTTCCTCCAAAGTTTTGGAGGCTTGTAAAAGCTAGCAAGAGACACCAAAGATTGTGGTGATCCTTGTGGGATCAAGAGTGATCCTTGAGAAGAAGAAGAGCTCGCCGATCCTTGTGTGATCGGGGGAGAGAGGGAAAGGGTTGAAAAAGACCCGTCCTTAAGTGGACTCCTCAACGGGGACTAGGCCTTCGAGGGCCGAACCTCGGTAAAACAAATCACCCGTGTCCATTGTGTTTTTTGCTTGTGATTTGTTTGTTTCCCTTGCTCTAAGTTTTTCTTGCACCTTTATTTGCTAATATCATTTGGTGTTGCTTCAAGTTAAATTCCCATTTAGTGAAGCAACACGTTGCAAGAAAGAACTTGTCCTAGTGCTCTTCTCATCTAAGGCTTCTTGCTTTGTTATTCCATAACTTACTAGTTGTATTGATTTATCACTTCCGCATTATTTAGCAATACTCTTTTCAAGCAAGAACTTAGTTTCTATTCTCCGATATTTGTATATCTTGTTCTAACCACTAATCAAGGGATCTAGTTGGGGGATAAAGTTTTAATTTTCAGGTTTCGCCTATTCACCCCCCCCTCTAGGCGACTTTCAGTAATACTCAAATTGTAAGAAAGTGTAAAAGGAGAAAAGAGTTTTCCCTTACATATATGTGTGTTACCTATATTCATCATTTCATGTGAAAATCACATTTAAACAAATAAATAGTTAACAAAAGACACTCAACTAATACATGCATCATGCTGGTATTTTATTTTGTGTGCATTTTGTGACAACATAGAATAATGTGAAAAGAAATATATTAATACCTAAATGGGAATTTAAGATCTAAAAGAAATTCTAGAATTTAGAAGAGAGAAGAAAATAAGTATTGTGTGGATAAAATAAGTAATTAAAATATATTATTCCAACACTAGATTTTGAATTTATATAATTAACCCAAAGCTGAAACTCATATTCAAATTCAAATTTGGATTCAAAATAATTATGAATAAATAAAAACAGAAAATAGAAGAAAAGAAAAAGAAAGGGATCTAACCTAATTGGGCTGGCTCTACCACATTTCGGCCCAACTCGCTGTTCTCTCCTCTATGCAGCCCAATTGCCCGCGACCAGCCCTCGCTGCCAGCTGGGCCCCGCTTGCCAGTTCAATCCCCCACCTCCCGTGAAGGTCGGCTCTGCTCAACAGAAACCGCGTCCTCCGCCGGAGAGGTCGGATCTCCCCAACCACCTACGCGCCTCACCGCAGATCGCTTGGGAGCCCGTGCCTCACTCTTGTGCCTAGGGATGACGCGTGGGGCTGCTGCTGACCTTTTCCTCTATCGCGTGAACCCCGTGCCCTGTTGTTCTTCTCCGCAGGATGCCGCGGATTCCACGCGAGGAAGGTGAGGCCATCGCTTGCACAACGACAGCCGAATTCCGCGCGATTTTCTCGATCCGACTCGGCCTGTACTCTGCGCATAAAGCCGCCACAGCCCCTTTAGGATTCAGCGATAGAAAACCGCCGCCAGGGCTCGACGTTCATCCGCCATTGTCGGTCCCTAACCACGCCATTGCCCGGGATCACGTCGTGAGTCCGGCAGTGTTTGCGGGTCCTCTCGGATTGTGTCAGTGCAAGCTAGCGCGCGCGGGGATCACCGGAGCATTTGGAATTTCTCACCGAAGCTCCGTCACCACCACCGTGCCGCCCTTCGTCCACATCGGGTTCCTCTGCGCCACCATTGGCTGGTATGATTCCCTTGGACGACTCGCCGCAGCCTGGTCTCCGTAAATCTTCAGTTAATCGCACGCTAGTAGCTATTAGCTCGCGTTCAGCCGATCGGCTATGGCGTTGCCGCCGCGGCAGCACGGTGGGTCGCCGTTGTTCTATTGGGGAGGAAAAGGGTCTGGCTGCCGTGTGATTTCCTTTGGACGACTTAGATCAGATGATAGGAAGTCCCCTTGTTCTGTGTGATCCAGGCCGTTGCCGTTGAATCCAATGGTTGTGAATAGGTCGTGACGCGGTGATTGTGGACCGTGGATCACTGATCCAGCCGCCCAGACCGCGTACCGGTTCAGCAAGCGATTCATTTAATCGTGTACATTGAAGTTAGATCCGACGGCCCCGATTTCAGGATACCCCTTCGTGGGTTAGAATGGCATAAAAGCCCCTCCACTTTTCAAGAACCAACCCGCGGTCCATATCCCAGGGTTCTGTGTCTCGGTATTTTTAGCGTCGAGGACCCTGCGCTCTTTAATAATTGTGGCCCAGTCTAGAGCAGTGTAAAAATCAGAGAAATTGAATTTAAATGGATTTTTAATACATAAATAAGTGCTAAAGCTTATAAAATTCATAGAAAATTCATATCATATCCAAAATTACCCATTCCAGTTTCTAAAATTTTGTAATTTTATCGTCTACCACTTAGAGTCTCTGTTTTGTCATGAAAATGATAAGAAAAATAATCTCACACTTAATCCTATTTTAAGCACATAATACCTTTAGAAATTCATATCTTAAAATCTATAACTCCAAAAATTATGATTCCTGTTCTTAGGATTTTATTTTAATATGTATATTATTATTGTGTATTTTGTTTATATGTTTGGTGTGATGTTAATTTTCTCTATATACTGTGCTTGTTTGTATTGTGGCGAGTAGAAGAGCCGGTGACTGAGGATACTGGTGAGTAGCAGATAGAAGTAGCTGAGCAGGAGCTCATTGAAGGCAAGTTGTGCCCTTGACCACTTTTTACCCAATAATGTTCTTTAATGTCACTTATTCATGCATAGGTTAATTTTGATGGGACCCGATAGGTCACCCTAGATTGTTTATCTCATTACCTTGTTTACCCCTGAATCACTTGGCTAGTTTGCTATTGTTTTACATGGTTTTGGGATAATCATTTATTATATCTATGTTCCAATTCTTTTGTTATTTTATTTATGTTCATGTCAAGATCATTAATGTTAATTGGAACATAGAGCTTAACTTGAGAAACACGTGCCACCACAAGGGTTTAATGGGACGCCCTTGGCTGACTAATTAGGAAAGCTAGTGGAAGACTATCTTACCCGAAAGGGGCAAGGGCAGTAGGGGAGTTGCATGCAAGGAGGTGCTCGGGTTGATTTAGCTGCGATGGCGGTCAGACGGGGGATTCTTGCAAGTGCTCTTCCCATAAACTGTAGCAGGTTTTCGGAAGCTAGTGGAACTATGTAAAGGCCTCGTAGTGTTGCCCTGCCTCGCCTCCTATGTAGAGGTGTATGGGAGTCACGATCCCTTGGCAGATGGGTAACATGACTTGTGGGTAAAGGGTACAACCTCTGCAGAGTGTAAAACTGGTATACTAGCCGAGCTCACGGTCATGAGCAGCTCAGGACTCTCTGATGATTAAATTATGGAACTTAAATTCAATTTTGTCATTTGCATTGCATGGGATTATTATTAATTTTGTTCTATTACTTTTACTTAAGGTTTGGTATTTACTTACACTTAGTAACTGCTAATAAAATTTTGACCAACTACTTAAAAGCAATGCTCAGCTTTAACCCCTGTCATTGATTAGCCTTACACATCACATGAACTCCCACCTTTGTGAGTTCAGGTCCACTGGTTCCCCACAACTTGTTGAGCTATGATCAAGTGTTAGCTCACCCTTGCTGTCTCACACCCCCCACAGGAGAAGAACAGGTGGTTCAGGAGGAGCCATAAGGCGAGGAGTATGATCTGATCTAGGTGGCGTTTCTCAGTTGACATGGGCGCCGATGATCCTTAGTTTGTTTTATATTTATCTTTTATTTTGTAATAAGACTTCCGCTATGTAATAAATACTCTGATTATTGTGATATTTATCTCTATACACTCTGTTATTATATATGTTGTCTTCTTGGCGCTTGTATGAGATGCACCTGGCTTTGTTCCTTAAAGCCGGGTGTGACAGAAGTGGTATCAAAGAAAATGTTGACTGTAGGACGAAACCTAGATAGAAATGGACAGACCCTTTCCTACTTACCTTACTCTGACTCATTCTACACTTATCTTGATCCTGTCTCACCTTCTACTGTTCTACTCTGATCATTCTTACCTCCTCTATTCTAAGACAAGATGGATTTCACACCTTGGAATCCTACCACTATGATCTTTTTAAGAGATAGGGAACCTAAGATAAAATTTAAAACTATTTTCTTTATTTAAAAATGATTGGTTGATTGTGCTGATGCTAAATGCCTGATTTGCTTCTTTGATTGATTGAATTATTATAGATGGACATCTTAGCATGTACCAACATAAGGTATTGAATTAGCTTTAGTAGGTGAAATATTAATCTGCTTAGCTAATAAATCCCCCAAAGTAACCTGATTTGTAAATACCTGCCTTGTCTGCTATTCTCTTACCATATGTATCTAACTCAGATGGTCAATACCAGGCGGGGTGGTGGAATTGATTTGCCTCCTAATCGACACACTCGGTGGATATATAGACAACCCCAACCACAACCAGCAGAGATGAATCCTCCTAATCCTCCACCAGGCGGAGTTGACCCACTGATTGCTGCTCATATGAGGATGATGCAACAAATGGCGGATACTATGGCAGATATGCATGCTCAGATGCAGCAAGAACGCCAGGAGATGCGCCAGGAAAGAGAAGAGATATGACAGGAGTTGCGCCAGGAACGAGAGGAGATACGCCAGGAAAGGAGGGCGCAACAGCAGCTGCAACAGCAAATGCAACAACAACAGCAACAACAACAACAGCAACAAGTACCACTGCCTCTACCACCACCACCAGTTCCACCCTGAGATAAGCATAGAGATTTCATGAGTCATAAGCCACCTACATTTGCTAGCTCACCTGATCCATTGGACGCAGATGATTGGCTGAAGTTTGTTGAGAAGATGTTGAATATTGCACAATGCACTGACCGAGAGAAGGTTTTATATGCTTCTGAACGTCTGACAGGTCCTGCTGCTGACTGGTGGGATTCATATACTGTTGCCCACGATGCTGCTGATACTATTACTTGGGCAGAGTTCAGTACACAGTTCCGGAATTATCATATACCTGCCGGATTGATGAAGATTAAAAAGAAGGAATTTTTGTCGCTAAAGCAAGGAAGTATGTCAGTTAGCGAGTATCGCGACAAGTTCATTCAGTTATCCAGATACGCCCCTGATGAAGTTGCTGAAGATGAGAGGAAGCAGGAGCATTTTATTGAAGGACTTAATGGACCCCTGCAGTATGCTCTAGTGGCACACACATTTCCATCATTTCAGAGGCTGCTTGATAAGGCCCTGGCTATTGAACACAAGCGTGTTCAGCTGGGAGATTTGAAGAGAAAGGCTATATCTCAAGGACAATGAAGCAGCAGTGTTCGTCCTCGCTACAGTTCATCCCAGGGTACACCAGTTCGCACTGGCGGAGGCCAGCGCCTAGTTCAACAATCACCTCTGAGGACTCCACCTCCTCGACAGGCTACCCCCACTGGCACCCCGACGAAGTTTTCAGGGCAGAGTCCAGGCACTATGTGTTTCAAGTGTGGGAAGACTGGACACTATGCAAATGTCTGCCCACAGAGGATGGCTACTACTCCAGTTCAGAATAGGCAGCAAACTCCAGGATCTGGCAAGGGATATTCTATTGCCAAGGTTAATCAAGTCAGTGTGGATGCTACTCCGGATGGTGCTGACATCGTACTTGGTATGTTTTATGTTAATGCAATTCCTGCAACCATCTTATTTGACTCTGGTGCTACACATTCATTTATGTCTGCTAGATATGCCAACATAAATGAAATACCACTGCTAAAAATGAGAAAACCCATGATAGTAATTACACCTAAAGGGCCTGTTGAGGCAAATCAAATGACACGTAGATTGACATTAACAATTATGGATAGAGAATTTGGAGCTACTGCTATAATATTAGAGGCAAGCAGTATAGATCTAATCCTTGGTATGTCATGGTTGAGAAAGGCAAAGGCTATTATAGCATGTGGTAGAGGTACCGTAGAACTCACTACCACTAAAGGAGAAAGATTTCAAGTTAATATTGCAGTAACCACCTCATCCAAACATGCAATGTTCTTTATACCTGAGGAGTTTGTTGGTGACAACATCCATGTGGTTAGAGATTTTCCAGATGTCTTTCCAGAGGAGTTGCCAGGGATGCCACCTGATAGAGAAGTTGAGTTTGTTATTGATCTCTTACCTGGAACTGCCCCTATTTCTAAACGGCCATACATGATGTTTGTAGAAGAGTTAAAGAAACTGAAGAAGCAGTTAACAGAGTTACAAGAGGCTGGGTACATTCGTCCGAGTTCCTCCCCTTGGGGAGCACCGGTTCTGTTTGTACAGAAGAAGGATGGATCACAAAGAATGTGTTTGAATTATAGATCGCTCAACAATGTTACTGTGAAGAACAAGTATTCGTTACCCCGTATTGAGGATTTATTTGATCAAATGAGAGGTGCTAGGGTATTCTCGAAGATTGATCTCCGATCAGGTTACCATCAGATGAGGATTAGACCAGCGGATATTCCTAAGACAGCATTCTTGACTCGATATGGATTGTATGAGTTCACTGTGATGTCGTTTGGATTAACCAATGCACCAGCTTATTTTATGAATTTGATGAATAAGGTATTCATGGAGTATTTGGACAGATTCGTCGTGGTATTCATCGACGATATTCTCATTTATTCCCAGAATGATAGCGATCATGAGGAACATCTGAGGTTGGTGCTAGAGAAGCTACGAGATAACCAGTTGAAAGGGAAATGTGCCCTTGGGCCATTTCTAAGTATTTTGGTGATTGAGTGCCAACACAAGTGCTTAAGTGTTAAAGTATCAAGTGATGGACAAAGTGCAAATCAAGAGTAAAGGTATGTTTCTAGACTTAGTACATTGTTTTATGGACTAATGTATTGTGTCTAAGTGCTGGAAACAGGAGAAATCAAATTGGAAAAGAGATGGCTTTGTTCAGCCAAAGTCTGCTCAGTCTGGGTGCATCGGACTGTCCGGTGGTGCACCGGACAGTGTCCGGTGCGCCAGGCTAGCTCTGGCGAACTTGCTGCTCTCGGGACTTCGACGGCGGTGTACGGCTATAAATCAACGGACTATCCGGTGTGCACCGGACTGTCCGGTGAGCCGTTCATAGGCGAAGTCGTCGCTCTCGGGAAGTAATTAACGGCGTACGACTATAATTCATCAGACTGTCCGGTGGTGCACCGGACTGTCCGGTGAGCCAACGGTTAGCCGGGCCAACGGTCGGCCGAGGATTCCACGCGTGACGCGTGGCCAAGCCAACGGTCACATTGGGGCACCAGACTGTCCGGTGTGCACCGGACAGTGTCCGGTGCGCCAACGGCTCTCAATCACCAACGGTCGGCTTCGCCAAATAAGGAAACAAATCCGCGCCGGACAGTGTCCGGTGGTGCACCGGACTGTCCGGTGCGCCAGGCGACAGAAGGCAAGATTTGCCTTCCTACAATGCTCTCAACGGCTCCTAGCTACCTTGGGGCTATAAAAGGGACCCCTTGGCGCATGGAGAAGACACCCAAGCATTCTTTGAGCATAGTTGATCACTCACACTTCGTTCTTGCGCACTTGTTCGACATTCTTAGTGATTTGAGCTCTGTTCTAGTGAGAAACTCGTGATAGTCTCTTGAGCTCAAGTCTGGGTCTTGTGTGTGCGTATTTGCTGTGATCTTTGTGTCTTGTGTGAGTTGCTCATCCCTCCCTTACTCCGCGCTTCTTTGTGAACATCTTTGTAAGGGCGAGAGACTCCAATTTGTGGAGATTCCTCGCAAGTGGGATAAAGTAAAGCAAAGCAAAACACCGTGGTATTCAAGTGGGTCTTTGGACCGCTTGAGAGGGGTTGATTGCAACCCTCGTTCGTTGGGAGACCACAACGTGGAGTAGGCAAGTTTTGTACTTGGCTAAACCACGGGATAAACCACTGTGTTTATCTGTGTTGATCCTCTTGTGGTTGTTGTGTTTTGCTAAGACTCTTCTCTAAGCCACTTGGCATTATTGTGCTAATGCCTAATCAAGTTTTGTGGCATTAAGTCTCAAGTTTTATAGGATCACCTATTCACCCCCCCTCTAGGTGCTCTCAATTGGTATCAGAGCCATTCTCTTCACGAAGGGACTAATCGCCCAAAGAGATGGATCCTAAGGGGAAGGGAATTGTGATCAATGATAAGGAGAAGGAGTCCTTCGTCAATGAGCCGAAGGATGACAAGCCTACCGACTCGGGCTCGGGCCACAAACGTAAAGATGGGAAGAAGAAGAAGACAAGGCGCATCAAGGAGATTGTCTACTACGACGACAGCGACGAGTCCACTTCTTCCCAAAAGGACAACAACGACAACGACTACGATAAAAGAAAGACGGTTAATTCGAACTTTTCTTTTGATTACTCTCGTATTCCGCAGAGTTCAAATGCACATTTGCTTTCCATCCCTCTTGGCAAACCTCCACACTTTGATGGGGAGGACTACGGATTTTGGAGTCACAAAATGCGTAGTCACTTGTTCTCTCTCCATCCAAGCATATGGGAGATTGTTGAGAGTGGAATGAAATTTGATAGCTCGGATAGTCCTATGTTTATCAATGAACAGATTCATAAAAGTGTACAAGCTACTACTGTGTTGTTAGCCTCTTTGTGCAGGGACGAGTATCATAAGGTGAGCGGCTTGGACAATGCCAAGCAGATCTGGGACACCCTCAAGATCTCTCATGAGGGGAACGACATCACCATGCTCACCAAGATGGAGTTGGTGGAGGGCGAACTCGGGAGATTCGCGATGATAAGGGGCGAGGAGCCAACCCAAACGTACAATCGGCTCAAGACCCTCGTCAACAAGATAAGGAGCTACAGAAGCACGCGATGGACGGACCACGACGTTGTCCGCCTAATGCTAAGGTCCTTTACTATTCTTGATCCACATCTTGTGAACAATATTCGTGAGAATCCTAGGTACACCAAGATGTCGCCCGAAGAAATTCTTGGGAAATTTGTAAGCGGGCGGATGATGATCAAGGAGGCAAGATACGTCGACGATGCACTAAATGGACCAATCCAAGAGCCTCAAACTATTGCTCTCAAGGCAACGAGGAGCAAGGAGGCGCTACCTAGCAAGGTAGCGCAAGTTGAGGCGGCAGGGCTTAATGATGAAGAGATGGCCCTCATCATCAAGCGCTTCAAGACGGCGCTAAAGGGTCGCAAGGGGCAGCCAAGCAAGACCAAGACAAAGGGGAAGCGCTCATGCTTCAAATGCGGTAAGATTGGTCATTTTATCGCTAATTGTCCCGATAATGTAAGTGACCAGGAACAAGGGAACAAGAGAAAGAAGAAGAAGACATACAAGAAGGCTAAGGGCGAGGCACACCTTGGCAAGGAGTGGGACTCGGATTGTTCGCCATCCGACTCCAACAATGAAGGACTCGCCGCCACCGCCTTCAACAAGTCATCCCTCTTCCCCAACGAGCGTCACATATGCCTCATGGCGAAGGATAAGAAGGTATGTACTCGAGACAATACCACTTATGCTTCTTCAAGTGAGGATGAGTCTAGTGATGATGATGAAATAGATTACTCTTGTTTATTCAAGGGTCTAGATAGAACCAAGGTTGATAAGATTAACGAATTAATTGATGCCTTGAATGATAAAAATAGATTATTAGAAAAGCAAGAGGATTTGTTGTATGAAGAACATGACAAATTTGTAGAGGCACAAAAATCTCATGCTTTAGAAGTTAAAAGAAATGAAATGCTTTCTTGTGAACTATCTACTTGCCATGAGAAAATTTCTAGCTTAAGGAGCATAAATGATGATTTGAATGCTAAGTTAGAGATAGCTAGTAAATCAACATCTTGTGTAGAACATGTTACAATTTGCAATAGGTGTAAAGATTTTGACATTGATGCTTGTAGTGAACACCTAGTTTCAATTTCCAAATTGAATGATGAATTGGCTAGTCTTAATGCCCAACTTAAGACTAGCAAGAGTGAAATTGATAAAATAAAATTTGCAAGGGATGCCTACACGATTGGTAGACACCCCTCAATTAAGGATGGACTTGGCTTCAAGAGGGAAGCCAAGGACTTAACAAGCCATAAGGCTCCCATCTCCGCCAAGGAGAAAGGGAAGGCCCCTATGGCTAGTAGTGCTAAAAAGAACCATGCTTTCATGTATCATGATAGGAGACATTCTAGGAATGCCTATAGAAGTTATAATGCTTTTGATTCTCATGCCATGTTTGCTTCTAGTTCTTCCTATATGCATAATAGAGATATGTCTAGGAGAAATGTTGTTCATCATATGCCTAGGAGAAATGTTGTTAATGTTCCTAGGAAAATTAATGAACCTTCAACAATATATCATGCTTGCAATGCTTCATTTGCCATTTGTAGAAAGGATAAGAAGGTAATTGCTACGAAATTAGGGGCAAGATGCAAGGGAGATAAAACTTGCATTTGGGTCCCTAAGACCATTGTGACTAACCTTGTAGGACCCAACAAGAGTTGGGTACCTAAGACCCAAGCCTAAATTTGCCTTGCAGGTTTATGCATCCGGGGGTTCAAGCTGGATTATCGACAGCGAATGCACAAACCACATGACGGGGGAGAAGAAGATGTTCACCTCCTACGTCAAGAACAAGGATTCCCAAGATTCAATCATATTCGATGATGGGAACCAAGGCAAGGTAAAAGGGTTAGGGAAGATTGCTATTTCATCTGAGCACTCTATTTCTAATGTGTTTTTAGTTGAGTCGCTTGGATATAATCTGTTATCCGTTAGTCAATTTTGCAATATGGGATATAATTGTTTATTCACTAATGTAGATGCGTCTGTCTTTAGAAGGAGTGATGGTTCACTAGCTTTTAAGGGTGTACTAGACGGCAAACTTTATTTAGTTGATTTTGCAAAAGAGGAGGCCGGTCTAGATGCATGTTTAATTGCTAAGACTTGCATGGGCTGGCTGTGGCATCGCCGTTTAGCACATGTGGGGATGAAGAACCTTCACAATCTTCTAAAGGGAGAACACGTGATAGGTCTAACTAATGTGCATTTCGAAAAAGATAGACCTTGTGTAGCTTGTCAAGCAGGTAAACAAGTGGGAAGCTCTCATCACGCCAAAAATGTGATGACTACGTCAAGACCCCTGGAGTTACTTCATATGGACCTCTTTGGACCCATCGCCTATCTGAGTATAGGAGGAAGTAAGTATGGTCTTGTTATAGTTGATGATTTTTCTCGCTTCACTTGGGTATTCTTTTTGCAGGATAAATCTGAAACCCAAGGGACCCTCAAGCGCTTCTTAAGGAGAGCTCAAAATGAGTTTGAGCTCAAGGTGAAGAAGATAAGGAGCGACAATGGGTCCGAGTTCAAGAACCTTCAAGTGAAGGAATACCTTGAGGAGGAAGGGATCAAGCACGAGTTCTCCGCTCCCTACACACCACAACAAAATGGTGTGGTAGAGAGGAAGAACAGGACGCTCATCGATATGGTGAGGACGATGCTTGGAGAGTTCAAGACCCCCGAGCGCTTTTGGTCGGAAGCCGTGAACACGGCTTGCCACGCCATCAACAGGGTCTACCTTCACCGCCTCCTCAAGAAGACTTCGTATGAGCTACTAACCGGTAACAAACCCAATGTTTCGTATTTTTGAGTTTTTGGGAGTAAATGCTACATTCTAGTGAAGAAGGGTAGGAATTCTAAATTTGCTTCCAAAGCTGTAGAAGGGTTTTTATTAGGTTATGACTCAAATACGAAGGCGTATAGGGTCTTCAACAAATCATCGGGTTTGGTTGAAGTCTCTAGCGATGTTGTATTTGATGAGACTAATGGCTCTCCAAGAGAGCAAGTTGTTGATCTTGATGATGTAGATGAAGAAGACGTTCCAACGGCCGCAATGCGCACCATGGCGATTGGAGATGTGAGGGCACTGGAACAAAAGGAGCAAGATCAACCGTCTTCCTCAACAATGGTGCATCCCCCAACTCAAGACGATGAACAGGTTCATCAAAAGGAGGCGTGTGATCAAGGGGGAGCACAAGATGATCATGTGATTTAGGAAGAAGCACAACCGACACCTCCAACCCAAGTTCGAGCGACGATTCAAAGGAATCATCCCGTCGACCAAATTTTGGGTGATATTAGCAAGGGAGTAACTACTCACTCTAGATTGGTGAATTTTTGTGAGCATTACTTTTTTGTCTCTTCTATTGAGCCTTTCAAGGTAGAAGAGGCCTTGCTAGATCCGGACTGGGTGCTGGCCATGCAGGAAGAGCTCAAAAACTTCAAGCATAATGAAGTTTGGACACTGGTGCCGCGTCCCAAGCAAAATGTTGTGGGAACCAAGTGGGTGTTCCGCAACAAGCAGGACGAGCACGGGGTGGTGACAAGGAACAAGGCTCGACTTGTGGCAAAAGGTTATGCCCAAGTCGCAGGTTTGGACTTTGAGGAGACTTTTGCTCCTGTGGCTAGGCTAGAGTCCATTCGTATCTTGCTAGCATATGCCGCTCACCATTCCTTCAGGTTGTACCAAATGGATGTGAAGAGCGCTTTCCTCAATGGGCCACTCAAGGAGGAGGTGTACGTGGAGCAACCCCCCGGCTTCGAGGATGAACGGTACCCCGACCACGTGTGTAAGCTCTCTAAGGCGCTCTATGGACTTAAGCAAGCCCCAAGAGCATGGTATGAATGCCTTAGAGACTTTTTAATTGCTAATGATTTCAAGGTTGGGAAAGCCGATCCAACTCTTTTTACCTAGACTTGCGATGGTGATCTTTTTGTGTGCCAAATTTATGTCGATGACATAATATTTGGTTCTACTAATCAAAAGTCTTGTGAAGAGTTTAGCAGGGTGATGACGCAGAAATTCGAGATGTCGATGATGGGCGAGTTGAACTACTTCCTTGGGTTCCAAGTGAAGCAACTCAAGGACGGCACTTTCATCTCCCAAACGAAGTACACGCAAGACTTGCTAAAGTGGTTTGGGATGAAGGACGCCAAGCCCGCAAAGACTCCGATGGGAACCGACGGACACACCGACCTCAACAAAGGAGGTAAGTCCGTTGATCAAAAAGCATACCGGTCTATGATAGGGTCTTTACTTTATTTATGTGCTAGTAGACCGGATATTATGCTTAGTGTATGCATGTGTGCTAGATTTCAATCCGATCCAAGGGAGTGTCACTTAGTGGCAGTGAAGCGAATTCTTAGATATTTAGTCGCTACGCCTTGCTTTGGGATCTGGTATCCAACGGGGTCTACCTTTGACTTGATTGGATATTCAGATTTCGACTATGCTGGATGTAAGGTCGATAGGAAGAGTACATCAGGGACGTGCCAATTCTTAGGAAGGTCCCTGGTGTCATGGAATTCTAAGAAACAAACTTTCGTTGCCCTATCCACCGCTGAGGCTGAGTATGTTGCCGCAGGACAGTGTTGCGCGCAACTACTTTGGATGAGGCAAACCCTCCGGGACTTTGGCTACAATCTGAGCAAAGTCCCACTCCTATGTGATAATGAGAGTGCTATCCGCATAGCGGATAATCCTGTTGAGCACAGCCACACAAAGCACATTGACATCCGGCATCACTTTTTGAGAGACCACCAGCAAAAGGGTGATATCGAAGTGTTCTATATTAGCACCGAGAACCAGCTAGCCGATATCTTTACCAAGCCTCTAGATGAGAAGACCTTTTGCAGGCTGCGTAGTGAGCTCAATGTCTTAGATTCGTGGAACTTGGATTGATTTATAGCATACATGTGTTTATGCCTTTGATCATGTTCTATTATGCATTTTGTTGTTTACTTATGGTGCTCAAGTTGTACAAGCACTCCCCGAACCTCACAAGTCCTTTTGCAAGTGATGCACATATTTAGGGGGAGATGTGCTACAACTTGACCCTTTGATACTAACCATGTGCTTGAGTTTGCTTAATTTAGTCTCAAAGGAGGTTTGAAAGGGAAAAGATGGACTTGGACCATGAAAGACTTCCACTGCACTCCGATGAGAGGGTAACTTAATTCCAAGTTCATCTCATGTACTCTTATTGCCTTTGTATTCTTACTTGAAGACTTTGGTGAGGTAATGGGGTTCAAGGGCCAAAGTTGATCCCGTTTTGGTGCTTGATGCCAAAGGGGGAGAAAATAAGGCCAAAGCAATAAATGGATCAGCTACCACTTGAGAAGTTTTGAAAATAGTAGAATAGAGCTTTTGGTTTGTCAAAACTCTTTTGTTGTCTCTTTTGTCAAAAGTTGGCCTCTTGTGGGGAGAATAGTCGATTATGGGAAAAAGGGGGAGTTTTTTGAAATCGTTGATCAATTTCTCTTGGAACAACTATCTTTATGTCTCTACAAGGGTATTTGACTTAGAGATAGGAAATTGAGGTTGATTTGCAAAAACAAAACCAAGTGGTGGCAAAGAGTGATCCATATATGCCAAATTTGAATCAAAACAATTTTGAGTTCTCATTTGTATTGATGTTGCACTTCTTTTAGTTGTTTTTTGTTGTGTTGGCATAAATCACCAAAAAGGGGGAGATTGAAAGGGAAATGTGCCCTTGGGCCATTTCTAAGTATTTTGGTGATTGAGTGCCAACACAAGTGCTTAAGTGTTAAAGTATCAAGTGATGAACAAAGTGCAAATCAAGAGTAAAGGTATGTTTCTAGACTTAGTACATTGTTTTATGGACCAATGTATTGTGTCTAAGTGCTGGAAACAGGAGAAATCAAATTGGAAAAGAGATGGCTTTGTTCAGCCAAAGTCTGCTCAGTCTGGGTGCACCGGACTGGCTCTGGCGAACTTGTTGCTCTCGGGACTTCGACGGCGGTGTACGGCTATAAATCACCGGACTGTCCGGTGTGCACCAGACTTTCCGGTGAGCCGTTCACAGGCGAAGTCGTCGCTCTCGGGAAGTAATTAACGGCGTACGGCTATAATTCACCGGACTGTCCGGTGGTGCACCGGACTGTCCGGTGAGCCAACGGTCAGCCGGGCCAACGGTCGGTCGAGGATTCCGCGCGTGATGCGTGGCCGAGCCAACGGTCACATTGGGGCACCGGACTGTCCGGTGTGCACCGGACAGTGTCTGGTGCGCCAACGGCTCTCAATCAGCAACGGTCGGCTTCGCCAAATAAGGAAACAAATCCGCACCAGACAGTGTCCGGTGGTGCACCGGACTGTCCGGTGCGCCAGGCGACAGAAGGCAAGATTTGCCTTCCTACAATGCGCTCAACGGCTCCTAGCTGCCTTGGGGCTATAAAAGGGACCCCTTGGTGCATGGAGAAGACACCCAAGCATTCTTTGAGCATAGTTGATCACTCACACTTCGTTCTTGCGCACTTGTTCGACATTCTTAGTGATTTGAGCTCCGTTCTAGTGAGAAACTCGTGATAGTCTCTTGAGCTCAAGTCTGGGTCTTGTGTGTGCGTATTTGCTGTGATCTTTGTGTCTTGTGTGAGTTGCTCATCCCTCCCTTACTCTGCGCTTCTTTGTAAACATCTTTGTAAGGGCGAGAGACTCCAATTTATGGAGATTCCTCGCAAGTGGGATAAAGTAAAGCAAAGCAAAACACCATGGTATTCAAGTGGGTCTTTGGACCGCTTGAGAGGGGTTGATTGCAACCCTCGTCCGTTGGGACGCCACAACGTGGAGTAGGCAAGTTTTGTTGGCCGAACCACGGGATAAACCACTGTGTCTATCTGTGTTGATCCTCTTGTGGTTGTTGTGTTTTGCTAAGACTCTTCTCTAAGCCACTTGGCATTATTGTGCTAACGCCTAATCAAGTTTTGTGGCGTTAAGTCTCAAGTTTTACAGGATCACCTATTCACCCCCCCTCTAGGTGCTCTCACCAGCTATATGCCAAGTTCAGCAAGTGCGAGTTTTGGATTGGCGAGGTGCCATTTCTTGGTCATATTATTTCTAATGGAGGAATATCAGTGGATCCTGCTAAGGTTAAGGAGATAATGGAGTGGAGAGTACCCACTACAGTTACTGAGATTCGGAGTTTCTTGGGACTTGCTGGCTATTATCGGAGATTTATTGAAGGATTTTCTAAGATTGCCAAACCTATGACTTCGCTTTTGGAGAAAGGAAGATAATTTAAGTGGGATGAGAAGTGTCAAGATAGTTTTGATCAATTGAAGAAGAAATTGATGTCACCACCAGTATTGGTTATGCCAGACCTAGAGAAAGGATTTGATATCTATTGTGATGCATGTGGCCAAGGCTTAGGATGTGTGCTCATGCAGGAAGGACATGTGATTGCCTATGCTTCTCGTCAGTTACGCAAACATGAATTGAACTACCCCACTCATGACTTGGAATTGGCAGCCATTGTGCATGCGCTTAAGATTTGGAGACACTACATTATGGGAACCAAGTGTCAAGTGTACACAGATCATAAGAGTATAAAGTATATATTCACTCAGAAGGATCTCAACCTTAGGCAACGTCGTTGGTTGGAGCTTATTAAGGATTATGATTTGGAGATTCACTATCACCGGGCAAGGCAAATTTGGTTGCAGATACCTTGAGTCGAATGGAGCATGTTCATTCAGCTATTGTTGCCCAGCTACCCGATGAGATTATTGAGGATTTCAGGAGACTTAACCTGGGGATAGTTGCTCATACTAAAGGAGTTACTATTGATGTGGAACCTACTTTGGAGCAAGAAATCCGCAAAGGACAAATTGGTGATGCTAAAGTACAAGAGATTAAGGATCTGATTACTGAAGGTCGAGGTCCGGAATTCACGGAAGATGAGCAAGGCACTGTATGGTTCAAGGACAGGATGTGTGTTCCTGATATTAAAAACCTTCGTGAGACTATATTGAAGGAGGCCCATGACTTGGATTATTCTATTCATCCTGGTAGTACTAAGATGTATCAGGATTTGAAGCGGAAGTATTGGTGGAATGGATTGAAAAGAGATGTAGCTGCACATGTTGCTATGTGCGATGTATGTCAAAGAGTTAAGGCTGAACATCAGAGGCCAGCTGGACTACTGCACCCACTAAAGATACCCGAGTGGAAGTGGGAAGAGATTGGTATGGATTTTATTACTGGATTGCCTCGCACCCAGAAAGGATATGATGCTATATGGGTGATTGTGGATAGATTGACTAAAGTGGCTCACTTTATTCCTGTCAAGACTACTTATAAAGGTTCTCAGTGTAACACCCGGATTTTAGGGGTCCAAAACCCGGGGTTAACATAAACACCAGGTATGCTGGGACCAAGTCTCATACATATGATGTATAGTGGCACAGGATCGAATGTCACAACTTTATATATAACAGGAGTTCTATACAAAATAAATAATTACATTATAAGGAGACAACGGTCCAGCAACCCAAAGTTGACTGGGAGACGACGGCCTAGACCACTCACGAACTCATCACGGCATCCTCCATGAGCATCATCCTGCAGTACCTGGTCTTGACCTGTGGTGTATGTGAGACAGCAAGAGTGAGCTCACATACGTTCATCGCTCAACAAGTTGTGGGGAATAATGTGCATGAACTCGCCAAAGGTGGGAGCTCACGTGAAGTGTAAGGCTTACCAAAGAAGATGGTTAGAGCTGAGCATTGCTTTTAAAGTTGGTCAAAATTTTATTAGCAGTTACTAAGTATAAGTAAATACCAGCCCAATTAAATAGTAGAACAAAAGTAACAACTTCACCTGCGATGCAATGCATATGACAAATTGAGTTTAAGTTCCATAATTTAATCATGTGAGGGTCCGAGCTGCTCATGACCGTGAGCACGGCTAGTATACCAGTTTTACACTCTGCAGAGGTTGCGCATCTTTACCCACAAGTCATGTTACCCATCTGCCAAGGGATCGCGACTTCCCATACACCTCTACCGAGGAGGCGAGGCAGGGTAACACTACGAGGCCTTTACAAAGTTCCACTAGCTTCAGAAAACCCGCTACAGTTTATAGGAAGATCCAGTGCAGGAATCCCTTGCAGGACCGCCATCGCAGCAAAATCCTCCCGAGGGCCTCCCTACACTGACCTCTCCCCTACTGCCCTTGCCCCTTTCGGGTAAGGTAGTCTTCCACTAGCTTTCCTAATTAATCAGCCAAGGGCGTCCCATTCCACCCTTGTGGTAGCACTGTTTTCCCGGGTGGTCGCTCCATGTTCCAATTAACATAATGATCTTAACATGAACATTAAATAACAACTGATAACAAAAGGTGTAATCATGAATAGTGTATCTCCATACCCAAAACCACATATAGCACTAGCAAGTACTACCCAAAAAGTTCAGTGGTAAACAAGGTATAAAGATAGACAAACTAGGGTAACCTATTGGGTCCCATCAAAATTAACCTATGCAGATCATTATGATTAATCAGAACATGGCTGGGTAAAAAGAAGTGATCAAGGGCACAACTTGCCTGGGCCTTGAGAATCCAGGTACCAGGATGATCTTCAGATGACTCGTGACTTCGCACTAGTCGTAGCAATTCAAACAAACATGGTATAGGCAAAATTAACATTACACCAAACATAAGAACAAAATACACATTAATAATATACATATTAAAATAAGATCATAGGAACAGGAACCATTAATTTTGGAGTTATAGATTTTAAGTTATGAATTTTCAAAGGTTTTATGTGTTTAAAATGGATTAAGTGAGAGATTAAATTTCTAATTGTTTTCATGCCAAAACAGAGGCTCTAGGTGGTAGAGAATAAAATTACAAAATTTTAGAAAGTGGAATGGTTCAATTTGGAGCTAAAATAAATTTTCTATGAATTAACTAAGTTCTAGCAACTATTTTTGTATTAAAAATCTAATTTCTAATTCATTTAATCACTTTAATACTGTACTGGACTGGGCCTCAATTAAACAGAAGCACAGGGGGCTCTGGGTAAAAATCCATAGACACAGTACGCAGTGAAGGTGGATGGCGGGTTGTTTATCGGGTTCTTCGGGGTCTCTTTAGAAAATGTTACATCGCGAAGGGGTATGGAGCACTCAGAGCCGCCCGATTAGACATCAACGGTTCAGATTAAAACCGATCCCATCCTTGAAACGGTACTGAATCACAGCCACCGGATCACGATCCGAGGCTTCTCGAGATGGCCACGCCTACACCAAATCCCAAGCGTCTATCCACGGATCTACGGCCCATAGTCTCTCTGACCCAGATCAATTCCCAGCCGTCCATCACAGAATCAAAGGCACCCAGGCGTCTTCAACCTCACGCAGCATACCACCAGAGCAGAGCCACCGCGCGGCGGCGAGCTCAACGCGTCTGCCAATCCGACCAACCCGAGCACCATTCTCCAATTCGCTCAACCCTCGCCAAATCGATGACTCCCTGAATCATATTCCTCAACCAATTGCATCCGCCATTAAGCACAGGACCCTGCCCACGGCGGAGGCCCTGATTTGCAGCCGTGCCGACGCCGCACGCCCAAATTCGCCACCCAAACCCGATCCGAACGACCCTACACGACGCTCAGAGAAGGGCGGACAGGAAGGTACTCAGCTTACCACAGTTCAGGGTGAAGATCCTCCTGTCCACGAGGTGGCGCGAATCCGTGGCAGTGACGAACCGCGACGAGTAATTCGAATCCTACAGCCAATAGTTCTCCGATTAACTCCTCCCAGCGCCTCTTCAGGGACCCGACCACCACCGAATGACCCAGCCGCAGTCCACAATCCTGCCGCCGGCGCGAATTCGCCGCGGCAGCGATGTTCTTCCGCGCTCTTCTCTCGGTCGCGGTGACTCACGGTCGAGTCGTGATGAGGATGCACACGTGGTTGATACCAGGAGATCCCCACGGAGGCACCATATATAGGGGCGAGAGTCGCAGTCAGCCGACAGCTTGCCGGCGGAGATCGCGGCGGAGTCCGCGGCAGCGCGAAGGAGCTAAGCGCGATTCTGTTGGGAACAAACGGTCTGCAGAGAGGGCCCACGCGCCGGTGAGAGATAGATGGCGCACGCGGCGTGGCATGGACTGACGTACGGGGCCCGCACGGTCAGCCGCAGAGTGGCTCGCGCGGGTGGGATCCGACCAGGGGGACCCACATGGAAGTGACCGACCGCGTGGGAGACGAGGTGGGCCGCGCAGAGAGAGTAAGTGGAGTTGGGCCAAATTGGAGAGGTTAGGCCCAGTTGGGTTTGTTTTCCTTTTTCTTTTATCTTTTCTGTTTTATTTCTTTTGATTTCTTTTCAAATTCAAATTTCCTTTCAAATTTAAATCTGACACTGTGGCAAACTTGTCTTCAAATTACCTTGCACATTTAAAGTACCAACTCCGAAAATGTAATTCTAGGTATTTTTTTATGTAATTCTCTTATTCCTCTATTTCTTTTCTTACTTCTCTCTTTATCTCTAATTTTATTTCCAAATCCTATAATTGAGTTTGAATTAACTCCCTAATCCTCATCATTAATGTGCCCTTAGTAATATTATCAGTATTATTAAATATACAAGAAATTGAAGCTCCCACATGAGACATGATTTATTTTAGTGGTCTTACTCATTTGTTTTTCTCATATGTGATTATTACCATGTGATGATGAGTATGAGGAAATACATAGGTTGAGATGTACCCTTTTATTTTTATTTATTTATTATATTTTTTCTACAAATTGGGTGTTACAAATCCTACCCCCCTTAAAAATAATCTCGTCCTCGAGATTTGTAAGAAAAAGGATGTATACTCATATTGTTCTCGGAACATATGCACAAACAAAGAGATCTCAGCATGAGGTATAATTCTTTTAACAAAACATAGGGTCAATAGACCTTATTGTTCCTTCTAGAATAATATCATATCATCTACTAACTAAAGTATCATCTAGACCTTACAAATCATCATAATTTATATCTATGTAGCTTGGTGAAGCTGGTGGTGGTGGTGGAGGTTGTTGTTGTTGTTGTCTCTCCAACCGTGCTTGTCTTATTTCTTGGCGGGCCTGACGTATTTCCTCGCGTTGTTGTCTTATCTGATTCTGCATCTCGGTCACCAGGTCTGTTAACTGTTGTATTACCAGTCTTTGGGTAGCAACCACTTGATCGATTTCAACAGGTGGAGGATTTGGAGGATTCATTTTCTGTTTGTTGTTACGTGATAATCTTTCCTTTCCTGGTATTGACCATGAAAGTTAGAAGCATATGGTAATAGTTTTGCAGAGGAAATTATTCACTAAGCGGAATGAATAAGCTAGTAGCTGGTTACAATCTAAAGATTCCTTGGTAGGGCTTAATCTTTGTTTTATGTCCAGATTGGGGTAACCAATCGTATAAGGTGTGATTATCCAAGGGTAAGATAGAATCTGTCAAGATGAGAGATATATATGGGTGAGATAGACTACAAGATGTAGGTTAAAAGTTTTGTTTTAGGTGGGGGTTGATAGACTATGCAATCCATCATTACTCTATTGGTTGGGTTGCTATGTAACTTGTTATATAGATCAAGTTATTGTGTATGGCCAAGTTGATATAAGTCTCCAAATTAGGCTTAAGTGATTTAGGAGTATGGCCTTATCTTTTGCACCAGCATTAAGTAACACACACTAGATTAGATCATATTAGATTAAGTAGGAGCTAGATTAGATTGAATATGACTAGATTAGACTAGTTTAGGTTAAATAGATCTACTAGGGTAGGATAAATATTATTAGGATATGTTAGAATCTTTAGATTTATTAGGACCAGATAAAATCTTTTTAAGGTAAGATAAATCTATTAAGGTAATAGAATATCCTTTAAGATAAGATGGATCTATTACACAAGATTGAATCTAGGTTAGATTGGTATGACTAATTTGACTAAATAAGATCTAATTAAGTTGCACTAGATCATGGTTGTTTAATCTAGGGTGGATAAGTATGCTTATTATGATAAGATGAATCTTTTGAGGTCAGTTAGATCTATTAGGATGAGATAAAATCTTTTCAAGATAAGATGAGTATCTTTTAAGATGAGATGGATCTATTAAGATAAGGGAGAATCTTTTAAGGTAAGATGAATTGGTTAGAATGAGAGCTTTTATGATAAGATAAATCTCTTTAAGCTAGATATGTTCCAATGGGGACAATCTAGGTTGTCTAGTTATTTTATAAATATTTTTTAATACCTATGTGTATATGCAGATGCAATTGTGGACATTACTCCACAACTCATCACACTCAATCAAAGATCCAAATCAGACAAGTGTCATAAGAACAAACATTCAAATATATAGACACTTATAAAAATAGTTTTGTTTTTGCTCCTAGGACTAGGTCTCCTATTCCCAAAGGTCACTTTAGGCACAGGATTTCAAAGTGTGAAATCCACATTTGTCTTTAGAAGGAAAAAGGTAAGAATAATCAGAGTAAAGCGGAAATAGATGAGAAAGGATTAAGAAAAGTTTAGAAAGAATCAGAGTAGCAAAGGTAAGTAAGTATTGGTTGTCCAGTTCTATCTAGGTTTCGTCCTACAGTCAACATTCCTCTGATACCACTTCTGTAACACCCGGATTTTAGGGGTCCAAAACCCGGGGTTAACATAAACACCAGGTATGCTGGGACCAAGTCTCATACATATGATGTATAGTGGCACAGGATCGAATGTCACAACTTTATATATAACAGGAGTTCTATACAAAATAAATAATTACATTATAAGGAGACAACGGTCCAGCAACCCAAAGTTGACTGGGAGACGACAGCCTAGACCACTCACGAACTCATCACGGCATCCTCCATGAGCATCATCCTGCAGTACCTGGTCTTGACCTGTGGTGTATGTGAGACAGCAAGAGTGAGCTCACATACGTTCATCGCTCAACAAGTTGTGGGGAATAATGTGCATGAACTCGCCAAAGGTGGGAGCTCACGTGAAGTGTAAGGCTTACCAAAGAAGATGGTTAGAGCTGAGCATTGCTTTTAAAGTTGGTCAAAATTTTATTAGCAGTTACTAAGTATAAGTAAATACCAGCCCAATTAAATAGTAGAACAAAAGTAACAACTTCACCTGCGATGCAATGCATATGACAAATTGAGTTTAAGTTCCATAATTTAATCATGTGAGGGTCCGAGCTGCTCATGACCGTGAGCACGGCTAGTATACCAGTTTTACACTCTGCAGAGGTTGCGCATCTTTACCCACAAGTCATGTTACCCATCTGCCAAGGGATCGCGACTTCCCATACACCTCTACCGAGGAGGCGAGGCAGGGTAACACTACGAGGCCTTTACAAAGTTCCACTAGCTTCAGAAAACCCGCTACAGTTTATAGGAAGATCCAGTGCAGGAATCTCTTGCAGGACCGCCATCGCAGCAAAATCCTCCCGAGGGCCTCCCTACACTGACCTCTCCCCTACTGCCCTTGCCCCTTTCGGGTAAGGTAGTCTTCCACTAGCTTTCCTAATTAATCAGCCAAGGGCGTCCCATTCCACCCTTGTGGTAGCACTGTTTTCCCGGGTGGTCGCTCCATGTTCCAATTAACATAATGATCTTAACATGAACATTAAATAACAACTGATAACAAAAGGTGTAATCATGAATAGTGTATCTCCATACCCAAAACCACATATAGCACTAGCAAGTACTACCCAAAAAGTTCAGTGGTAAACAAGGTATAAAGATAGACAAACTAGGGTAACCTATTGGGTCCCATCAAAATTAACCTATGCAGATCATTATGATTAATCAGAACATGGCTGGGTAAAAAGAAGTGATCAAGGGCACAACTTGCCTGGGCCTTGAGAATCCAGGTACCAGGATGATCTTCAGATGACTCGTGACTTCGCACTAGTCGTAGCAATTCAAACAAACATGGTATAGGCAAAATTAACATTACACCAAACATAAGAACAAAATACACATTAATAATATACATATTAAAATAAGATCATAGGAACAGGAACCATTAATTTTGGAGTTATAGATTTTAAGTTATGAATTTTCAAAGGTTTTATGTGTTTAAAATGGATTAAGTGAGAGATTAAATTTCTAATTGTTTTCATGCCAAAACAGAGGCTCTAGGTGGTAGAGAATAAAATTACAAAATTTTAGAAAGTGGAATGGTTCAATTTGGAGCTAAAATAAATTTTCTATGAATTAACTAAGTTCTAGCAATTATTTTTGTATTAAAAATCTAATTTCTAATTCATTTAATCACTTTAATACTGTACTGGACTGGGCCTCAATTAAACAGAAGCACAGGGGGCTCTGGGTAAAAATCCATAGACACAGTACGCAGTGAAGGTGGATGGCGGGTTGTTTATCGGGTTCTTCGGGGTCTCTTTAGAAAATGTTACATCGCGAAGGGGTATGGAGCACTCAGAGCCGCCCGATTAGACATCAACGGTTCAGATTAAAACCGATCCCATCCTTGAAACGGTACTGAATCACAGCCACCGGATCACGATCCGAGGCTTCTCGAGATGGCCACGCCTACACCAAATCCCAAGCGTCTATCCACGGATCTACGGCCCATAGTCTCTCTGACCCAGATCAATTCCCAGCCGTCCATCACAGAATCAAAGGCACCCAGGCGTCTTCAACCTCACGCAGCATACCACCAGAGCAGAGCCACCGCGCGGCGGCGAGCTCAACGCGTCTGCCAATCCGACCAACCCGAGCACCATTCTCCAATTCGCTCAACCCTCGCCAAATCGATGACTCCCTGAATCATATTCCTCAACCAATTGCATCCGCCATTAAGCACAGGACCCTGCCCACGGCGGAGGCCCTGATTTGCAGCCGTGCCGACGCCGCACGCCCAAATTCGCCACCCAAACCCGATCCGAACGACCCTACACGACGCTCAGAGAAGGGCGGACAGGAAGGTACTCAGCTTACCACAGTTCGGGGTGAAGATCCTCCTGTCCACGAGGTGGCGCGAATCCGTGGCAGTGACGAACCGCGACGAGTAATTCGAATCCTACAGCCAATAGTTCTCCGATTAACTCCTCCCAGCGCCTCTTCAGGGACCCGACCACCACCGAATGACCTAGCCGCAGTCCACAATCCTGCCGCCGGCGCGAATTCGCCGCGGCAGCGATGTTCTTCCGCGCTCTTCTCTCGGTCGCGGTGACTCACGGTCGAGTCGTGATGAGGATGCACACGTGGTTGATACCAGGAGATCCCCACGGAGGCACCATATATAGGGGCGAGAGTCGCAGTCAGCCGACAGCTTGCCGGCGGAGATCGCGGCGGAGTCCGCGGCAGCGCGAAGGAGCTAAGCGCGATTCTGTTGGGAACAAACGGTCTGCAGAGAGGGCCCACGCGCCGGTGAGAGATAGATGGCGCACGCGGCGTGGCATGGACTGACGTACGGGGCCCGCACGGTCAGCCGCAGAGTGGCTCGCGCGGGTGGGATCCGACCAGGGGGACCCACATGGAAGTGACCGACCGCGTGGGAGACGAGGTGGGCCGCGCAGAGAGAGTAAGTGGAGTTGGGCCAAATTGGAGAGGTTAGGCCCAGTTGGGTTTGTTTTCCTTTTTCTTTTATCTTTTCTGTTTTATTTCTTTTGATTTCTTTTCAAATTCAAATTTCCTTTCAAATTTAAATCTGACACTGTGGCAAACTTGTCTTCAAATTACCTTGCACATTTAAAGTACCAACTCCGAAAATGTAATTCTAGGTATTTTTTTATGTAATTCTCTTATTCCTCTATTTCTTTTCTTACTTCTCTCTTTATCTCTAATTTTATTTCCAAATCCTATAATTGAGTTTGAATTAACTCCCTAATCCTCATCATTAATGTGCCCTTAGTAATATTATCAGTATTATTAAATATACAAGAAATTGAAGCTCCCACATGAGACATGATTTATTTTAGTGGTCTTACTCATTTGTTTTTCTCATATGTGATTATTACCATGTGATGATGAGTATGAGGAAATACATAGGTTGAGATGTACCCTTTTATTTTTATTTATTTATTATATTTTTTCTACAAATTGGGTGTTACACTCAGCTAGCAGAGTTATATATGGCTCGGATTGTGTGTTTACATGGAGTACCAAAGAAGATCGTGTCTGATCGAGGTTCGCAGTTTACCTCAAGATTTTGGAGAAGCTTTCATGAGAATATGAATACAAAGTTGAACTTTAGTACGGCTTATCACCCTCAGACTGATGGACAGACTGAAAGGACTAATCAAGTTTTGGAAGACATGTTGAGAGCTTGTGCCCTTCAGCATGGAGGAAGTTGGGATAAGAGTCTACCATACGCTGAGTTCTCATATAACAATAGTTATCAGGCCAGTCTGAAGATGTCACCTTTTGAAGCTTTATATGGGAGGAAGTGCAGGACTCCTCTATATTGGGATCAGACTGGAGAAAGACAGTTCTTTGGGCCTGAACTGATTCAAGAAGCAGAAGAACAAGTCTGTATAATTCGAGAGAATTTGAGGGTGGCTCAAACCAGGCAAAAGAGCTATGCTGATAATAGAAGGAGACCACTGGAATTTGAAGAAGGAGATTATGTGTACCTCAAGGTGTCACCACTTCGTGGAATGAGGAGATTCAAAGTTAAGGGCAAATTGTCCCCTCGCTACATTGGACCATTCTTGATCTTTAGGCGAGTTGGAGAGATGGCATACCAACTTGAGTTACCTGATAGCCTGTCGGATGTGCATAATGTGTTCCATGTATCTTAACTAAAGAAATGTCTCTGTATCCCTGAGGAATAGTTACCAATGGAAGAGCTCAGTGTTCAGGGTGATTTGACTTACACGGAGTATTCGATTAAGATTCTTGATACTTTGACTCGAGTTACAAGAAATAAGGTAATAAAGATGTGCAAAGTACAATGGAGTCACCATGGCGAAGATGAAGCAACTTGGGAAAGAGAAGAAGAGCTTCGCATAGATTTTCCCCACCTTTTCCCTAGATCTTCCTAAATCTCGAGAACGAGATTATTTTTAAGGGGGGTAGGATTTGTAATACTCAAATTGTAAGAAAGTGTAAAAGGAGAAAAGAGTTTTCCCTTACATATATGTGTGTTACCTATATTCGTCATTTCATGTGAAAATCACATTTAAACAAATAAATAGTTAACAAAAGACACTCAACTAATACATGCATCATGCTGGTATTTTATTTTGTGTGCATTTTGTGACAACATAGAATAATGTGAAAAGAAATATATTAATACCCAAATGGGAATTTAAGATCTAAAAGAAATTCTAGAATTTAGAAGAGAGAAGAAAATAAGTATTGTGTGGATAAAATAAGTAATTAAAATATATTATTCCAACACTAGATTTTGAATTTGTATAATTAACCCAAAGCTAAAACTCATATTCAAATTCAAATTTGGATTCAAAATAATTATGAATAAATAAAAACAGAAAATAGAAGAAAAGAAAAAGAAAGGGATCTAACCTAATTGGGCTGGCTCTACCACATTTCGGCCCAACTCGCTGTTCTCTCCTCTATGCAGCCCAATTGCCCGTGACCAGCCCTCGCTGCCAGCTGGGCCCCGCTTGCCAGTTCAATCCCCCAACTCCCGTGAAGGTCGGCTCTGCTCAACAGAAACCGCGTCCTCCGCCAGAGAGGCTAGATCTCCCCAACCACCTACGCGCCTCACCGCAGATCGCTTGGGAGCCCGTGCCTCACTCTTGTGCCTGGGGATGACGCGTGGGGCTGCTGCTGACCTTTTCCTCTGTCGCGTGAACCCCGTGCCCTGTTGTTCTTCTCCGCAGGATGCCGCGGATTCCGCATGGGGAAGGTGAGGCCATCGCTTGCGCAACGGTAGCCGAATTCCGCATGATTTTCTCGATCCGACTCGGCCTGTACTCTGCGCATAAAGCCACCGCAGCCCCTTTAGGATTCAGCGATAGAAAATCACTGCCAGGGCTCGACGTTCATCCGCCATTGTCGGTCCCTAACCACGCCATTGCCCGAGGTCACGTCGTGAGTCCGGCAGTGTTTGCGGGTCCTCTCGGATTGTGTTAGTGCAAGCTGGCGCACGCGGGGATCACCGGAGCGTTTGAAATTTCTCACCGAAGCTCCGTCACCACCACCGTGCCGCCCTTCATCGACATCGGGTTCCTCTGCGCCACCATCGGCCGGTATGATTCCCTTGGACGACTCGCCGCAGCCTCGTCTCCGTAAATCTTCAGTTAATCGCACGCTAGTAGCTATTAGCTCACGTTCAGCCGATCGGCTATGGCATGGCCGCCGCGGCAGCACGGTGGGTCGCCGTTGTTCTGTTGGGAAGGAAGAGGGTCTGGCTGCCGTGTGATTTCCTTTGGACGGCTTAGATTAGATGATAGGAAGTCCCCTTGTTCTGTGTGATCCAGGCCGTTGTCATTGGATCCAATGGTTGCGAATAGGTCGTGACGCGGTGATTGTGGACTGTGGATCACTGATCCAGCCGCCCAGACCACGTACCGGTTCAGCAAGCGATTCATTTAATCGTGTACGTTGAAGTTAGATCCGACGACCCCGATTTCAGGATGCCCCTTCGCGGGTCAGAATGGCATAAAAGCCCCTCCACTTTTCAAGAACCAACCCGCGGTCCATATCCCAGGGTTCTGTGTCTCGGTATTTTTAGCGCCGAGGACCCTGCGCTCTTTAATAATTGTAGCCCAGTCTAGAGCAGTGTAAAAATCAGAGCAATTGAATTTAAATGGATTTTTAATACATAAATAAGTGTTAAAGCTTATAAAATTCATAGAAAATTCATATGATATCCAAAATTACCCATTCCAGTTTCTAAAATTTTGTAATTTTATCCTCTACCACTTAGAGTCTCTGTTTTGTCATGAAAATGGTAAGAAAAATAATCTCACACTTAATCCTATTTTAAGCACACAATACCTTTTGAAATTCATATCTTAAAATCTATAACTCCAAAAATTATGATTCTTGTTCTTAGGATTTTATTTTAATATGTAGATTATTATTGTGTATTTTGTTTATATGTTTGGTGTGATGTTAATTTTCTCTATATACTGTGCTTGTTTGTATTGTGGCGAGTAGAAGAGCCCGTGACTGAGGATACTGGTGAGCAGCAGATAGAAGTAGCTGAGCAGGAGCTCATTGAAGGCAAGTTGTGCCCTTGACCACTTTTTACCCAATAATGTTCTTTAATGTCACTTATTCATGCATAGGTTAATTTTGATGGGACCCGATAGGTCACCCTAGATTGTTTATCTCATTACCTTGTTTACCCCTGAATCACTTGGGTAGTTTGCTATTGCTTTACATGGTTTTGGGATAATCATTTATTATATCTATGTTCCAATTCTTTTGTTATTCTATTTATGTTCATGTCAAGATCATTAATGTTAATTGGAACATAGAGCTTAACTTGAGAAACACGTGCCACCACAAGGGTTTAATGGGACGCCCTTGGCTGACTAATTAGGAAAGCTAGTGGAAGACTACCTTACCCGAAAGGGGCAAGGGCAGTAGGGGAGTTGCATGCAAGGAGGTTCTCGGGTTGATTTAGCTGCGATGGTGGTCAGACGGGGGATTCTTGCAAGTGCTCTTCCCATAAACTGTAGCGGGTTTTTGGAAGCTAGTGGAACTTTGTAAATGTCTCGTAGTGTTGCCCTGCCTTGCCTCCTAGGTAGAGTTGTATGGGAGTCGCGATCCCTTGTCAGATGGGTAACATGACTTGTGGGTAAAGGGTACAACCTCTGCAGAGTGTAAAACTGGTATACTAGCCGAGCTCACGGTCATGAGCAGCTCAGGACTCTCTGATGATTAAATTATGGAACTTAAATTCAATTTTGTCATTTGCATTGCATGGGATTATTATTAATTTTGTTCTATTACTTTTACTTAAGGTTTGGTATTTACTTACACTTAGTAACTGCTAATAAAATTTTGACCAACTACTTAAAAGCAATGCTCAGCTTTAACCCCTGTCATTGATTAGCCTTACACATCACATGAACTCCCACCTTTGTGAGTTCAGGTCCACTGGTTCCCCACAACTTGTTGAGCTATGATCAAGTGTGAGCTCACCCTTGCTGTCTCACACCCCCCCACAGGAGAAGAACAGGTGGTTTAGGAGGAGCCACAAGGCGAGGAGTATGATCTGATCTAGGTGGCGTTTCTCAGTTGACATGGGCGCCGACGATCCTTAGTTTGTTTTATATTTATCTTTTATTTTGTAATAGGACTTCCGCTATGTAATAAATACTCTGATTATTGTGACATTTATCTCTACACACTCTGTTATTATATATGTTGTCTTCTTGGCGCATGTATGAGATGCACCTGGCTTTGTTCCTTAAAGCTAGGTGTGACAGCCATGCGGGGGCAGGCGCGACTGCAATTATCACCTCACCCACAGGCGTCAAGCACAGATATGTAGCATGCCTTAGCTTCGCTCTGGAGTCCGACAGGTGCACCAACAACATAGCAGAGTACAAAGCCATCATCCTGGGCCTTCGCAAGCCGAAAGCACTCGGTGTCACCACCTGCATAGTCAAGACAGACTCCAAAGTCGTTGCCGGCTAGGTCGAAAAAGAATATTCAGCAAAAGACCCCACACTCATGCATTATCTTACGGCTGTTCGCAGCCTTGAGAGACAATTCAAAAATTTCACCTTCCAGCATGTGGACCGCGCCAGGAACGAAGAGACCGACGCATTGGCCAAAGCAGCGGCCAGAGGAGAAGCCTTGCCCTCCGACGTGTTCTACCATGTCATTGGCACACCAGCCGTCCGCAATCCAGAGGGTCTACAAGTAACCAACGGCGCCGAGGGCCATCGCATCGTCAACCTCATCATGACTGAAGATTGGCGGGCCCCAATAACCATGTTCCTGCAAGGATATTACCACCCAAGTGACGTCAACGAGGCCAAGCGCCTCAAGCACCGAAGCCGAGACTTTGTACTTATTGAGGGCCAGCTATACAAGAAGGGGGTCAGTCAATCCATGCTTAAATGCGTCACCGAAATCGAAGGCATCCAGATCCTGCGCGAAGTCCACAGCGGAACTTACGGCTCTCACTCAGGGCCTAGGGCCCTCGCTGCCAAGGTGCTCCGTCAAAAATTTTACTGGCCCGCTATAATCTGCGCCACAAATCAAGTCACGAGGTCGTGCGAAGCTTGCCAGAAGTTTTCTCCCCGCTCGGGTGTAACACCCGGATTTTAGGGGTCCAAAACCCGGGCGTAAACATAATCACCAGGTGTGCTGGAACCAAGTCTCACACATATGATGAATCATGGCACAGGATCGAATGTCACATCTTTATATATAACAGGAGTTCTATACAAAATAAATAGTTACATTATAAGGAGACAACGGTCCAGCAACCCAAAGTTGACTGGGAGACGACGGCCTAGATCTCTCACGAAATCACCACAGCATCCTCCAAGCGCCTCATCCTGCAGTACCTGTTCTTGACCTGTGGTGTGTGTGAGACAGCAAGAGTGAGCTCACATACGTTCATCGCTCAACAAGTTGTGGGGAATAATGTGCATGAACTCGCCAAAGGTGGGAGCTCATGTGAAGTGTAAGGCTTACCAAAGAAGATGGTTAGAGCTGAGCATTGCTTTTAGAGTTGGTCAAAATTTTATTAGCAGTTACTAAGTATAAGTAAATACCAACCCAGTTAAATAGTAGAACAAAAGTAACAACTTCACCTGCGATGCAATGCATATGACAAATTGAGTTTAAGTTCCATAAATTAAACATCAGAGAGTCCTGAGCTGCTCATGACCGTGAGCTCGGCTAGTATACCAGTTTTACACTCTGCAGAGGTTGTACCCTTTACCCACAAGTCATGTATCCCATGTCGCCAGGGTTTGCAAGGCCCTTAGACACTACCGAGGTGAATGGCTAGGGATCCACTACGAGGCCTTTACAAAGTTCCACTAGCTTCCGAAAACCCGCTACAGTTTATAGGAAGTTCCAATGCAGGAATCCCTTGCAGGACCGCCATCGCAGCAAAATCCTCCCGAGGGCCTCCCTACACTGACCACTCCCCTACTGCCCTTGCCCCTTTCGGGTAAGGTAGTCTTCCACTAGCTTTCCTAATTAGTCAGCCAAGGGCGTCCCATTAAACCCTTGTGGTGGCACGTGGTTCTCAAGTTAAGCTCTATGTTCCAATTAACATTAATGATCATAACATGAACATAAATAGAATAACAAAAAGAATTGGAACATAGAGGTAATAAATGATTATCCCAAAACCAGGTAAAGCAATAGCAAACTACCCAAGTGAATCAGGGGTGAACAAGGTAATGAGATAAACAATCTAGGGTGACCTATTGGGTCCCATCAAAATTAACCTATGCATGGATAAGTGATATTAAAGAACATTATTGGGTAAAAAGTGGTCAAGGGCACAACTTGCCTGGGCCTTGAGAATCCAGGTACCAACATTGCTCTTCTGATGACACGTGTCCTCACGCTAGTCGTAGCATTACAAACAAACAGTGTATAGGCAAAATTAACATTACACCAAACATATATGCAAAATACATATTAATAATCTACATGATGAAATATGATCACAGGAACAAGAATTATTAATTTTGGAGTTATATATTTTAAGTTATGAATTTTCAAAGGTTTTATGTGTTTAAAATGGATTAAGTGAGAGATTTGAATTTCTAATTGTTTTCATGACAAAACAGAGGCTCTAGGTGGTAGAGAATAAAATTACAAAATTTTAGAAGGTGGAATGGAGTAATTTGGAGTTCAAATAAATTTTCTATGAATTTTATAAGTTCTAGCCTTTATTTTCCTATTAAAAATCCCTTTTCCAATTTATTTACTCAATTTAACACAGCTCTGGACCGGGCCACAATATCTGAGAACAGTAGGGACTCTGGCGCAAAAATCCGCAAGACACAGTCATCCCCCGCATAGGACGGCGGGTTGATTTCTGGAATTCACAGGGGTTCTTTAACAAATAGGCACGGCGAAGGGGTATTCTCTGATTCTGGCCGCCCGATCCGACACGGACGCACCGGATTAGATCGTCGGTGACCCGAACCGGTATGCGCACGGGACCACACGATCCGGATCTAACGGCTAGATTTTAATGAATCGGTTTTCCCACCGAAACCGCACGATCTCATCAAACGGCCCACATTTGATCTCGCGAAGGGGTAAGCCTATTTCTAATCACCACCGTCGATCAACCGACCGACGGCAGCCGCGCGATTTCTTCGCTCCGGTGACGCAGCCCGGCGGCGCAGCACAGGGTCACGGCGGAGACGCCATAACCGGGACCCCAATCGCGCCCCACGGTGTACCGCAACTAGTGCCGATAAGCGCAGGATGAAATTGACATGATCGCGAGTTCGGTTAAGGGACCTATACCGGTAATGGAGTAGCCGAGTGCTCCGGCCACCGCGTGGATGGTTTCACGGCGGCGCCGAATTCGTCGACGAGGAATTACGGAGCACCAGAGGATCTTTAGCGCCCACTAGTCGCAAGAACAGCTTCGCCCGACGGTTGGACACACCGGTGTTGGCCAGAGGATCACGAACGGCTTGCGAATCGCGGATTTGGCCTCCAATGCCCGTGGCGGACTTCGTTTCGACTGATGGGGTTTGCGGTGGAACGGTCGGCGATGGAGGAGGGGTCCCAGGTGCCCGGCTGGTTTTATAGTCAGAGGGATAGCGCGACAGAGGCGGGGATTCGGCCACCGCGCGGATTCCGCGGCGAGTTCGGTAGCCATGCGTGCGGCGGAGTCGCGCGTTCTGTTGTCGGGGAGAAGGAACAGCTGACAGGGGGCCCCACATGTCAGCGAAGGGAATTGTGAGCGCGCGCGGGCTGGTGGAGGTGGGCCGTGCGGGGTGCCTTCCGGAGATGGGCCAAATTCCAGGTACGAGGCCCAGGTAAGCTTTTATCTTTTTCCTTTTTATTTTTCCTTTCTATTTTCTTTTCTATTTCTAATTTGAAATACTTAAACCAAATTCAATTTCCTGTTTTGAATTTCAGATTCCAAACTTCATTTAAAAATCCCAATATAAAGATAACACCTATTATTTATTTGTTTATAATATATTTTATTTTATTCTCTTTTTAGTGTCTACTCATTTCTTACTTCTAGCTTATTTCCACATTTAATTATTCAAACTCAAATGTATACTCTTGTCTTAATTTTCAGATTTGCCAATTGTATCAATTGAAATACAAGTGTGAATATAAACCATCTCACTTTAAATATTACTATGTTATTCTCCTTCTCATATTTGTTTCTAACAATAGTTGACTCAATTACAAATTAATTTTCTTATTTCCCCAATATACTATAATAACTATATTTGTTTATTTTAAAAAAAATTATACAAATTTTGGGTCTTACAAATCCTACCCCCCTTAACAAAAATCTCGTCCTCGAGATTTGTAAGAAAAGGGATGTATACTCATATTGTTATCGGAACATATGCACAAACAAAGAAATCTCAGCATGAGGTATAATTCTTTAACAAAACATAGGGTCAATAGACCTTATTGTTCCTTCTAAAATAATATCATATCATCTACTAACTAAAGTAACATCTAGATCTTACAAATCATCATAATTTATATCTATGTAGCTTGGTGGAGCTGGTGGTGGCGGTGGAGGTTGTTGTTGTTGTTGTCTCTCCAACCGTGCTTGCCTTATTTCTTGGCGGACCTGACGTATTTCCTCGCGTTGTTGTCTTATCTGGTTTTGCATCTCGGTCACCAGGTCTGTTAATTGTTGTATTACCAGTCTTTGGGCTGCAACCACTTGTTCGGTTTCAATAGGTGGAGGATTTGGAGAATTCATTTCTGTTTGCTGTTGCGTGATAATCTTTCCTTTCCTGGTATTGACCATGAAAGTTAGAGGCATATGGTAATAGTTTTGCAAAGGAAATTATTCAATAAGCGGAATAAATAAGCTAGTAGATGGTTATAATCTGAAGATTCTTTAGTAGGGCTTATTCTTTGTTTTATGTCCAGATTGGGGTAACCAATCGTATAAGGTGAATATCCAAGGGTAAGATGGAATCTGTCAAGATGAGATATATATGGGTGAGATAGACTTACAAGTTGTAGGTTAAAAGTTTGTTTGTTATTAGGTGGGAATAGAAAGGTTATACCATTCATCATGGGTTGGGTTAGCTCATAGTTGAGTTGATCCAATGTGCTAAGTTAGGTTAATACATGGCTAGTAGGGTCTAATCTCTTCTACCAGTATCACTAATCTGATTTAGTAGACCCCATTAGATTAGATCATATTAGATTGGATGGGATCTAGATTAGATTGGTATGACCAGTTTGACTAGATGAGATCTAATTAATTTGCATTAGATCATGGTTGTTAAACTAGGGTGGATAAGTATGCTTATTAGGATAAGACAGATCCATAAAGATAAGATAGAATCTTCTGGGGCCAGTTAGATCTATTAGGATAAGGATAAAATCTTTTCAAGATAAGATGAGTATCTTTTAAGATGAGATGGATCTATTAAGATAAGGGAGAATCTTTTAAGATAAGATGAATTGGTTAGAATGAGATCTTTTAGGATAAGTTAAATCTCTTAAGCTAGATATGTTCCAATGGGGATAATCTAGGTTGTCTAGTTATTTTATAAATATATTTTTATACCTATGTATATATGCAGATGCAATTGTGGACATTACTCCACAACTCATCACACTCAATCCAAGATCCAAATCAGACATATATCATAAGAGCAAACATTCAAATACATAGACACTTATACATAAAAAAATAGTTTTGTTTTTGTTCCTAGGATTAGGTCTCCTATTCCTAAAGTCACTTTAGGTACGGATTTCAAAGTGTAAAATCCACCTTTGTCTTTTAGAAAGAAAAGATAAGAGTAATCAGAGTAAGCGGAAATAGATGAGAAAAAGATTAAGATAAGTTTAGAAGAGAATCAGAGTAAGGTAAGTAAAGAATGGTTGTCCAGTTCTATCTAGGTTTCGTCCTACAGTCAACATTCCTCTGATACCACTTCTGTAACACCCGGATTTTAGGGGTCCAAAACCCGGGCGTAAACATAATCACCAGGTGTGCTGGAACCAAGTCTCACACATATGATGAATCATGGCACAGGATCGAATGTCACATCTTTATATATAACAGGAGTTCTATACAAAATAAATAGTTACATTATAAGGAGACAACGGTCCAGCAACCCAAAGTTGACTGGGAGACGACGGCCTAGATCTCTCACGAAATCACCACAGCATCCTCCAAGCGCCTCATCCTGCAGTACCTGTTCTTGACCTGTGGTGTGTGTGAGACAGCAAGAGTGAGCTCACATACGTTCATCGCTCAACAAGTTGTGGGGAATAATGTGCATGAACTCGCCAAAGGTGGGAGCTCACGTGAAGTGTAAGGCTTACCAAAGAAGATGGTTAGAGCTGAGCATTGCTTTTAGAGTTGGTCAAAATTTTATTAGCAGTTACTAAGTATAAGTAAATACCAACCCAGTTAAATAGTAGAACAAAAGTAACAACTTCACCTGCGATGCAATGCATATGACAAATTGAGTTTAAGTTCCATAAATTAAACATCAGAGAGTCCTGAGCTGCTCATGACCGTGAGCTCGGCTAGTATACCAGTTTTACACTCTGCAGAGGTTGTACCCTTTACCCACAAGTCGTGTATCCCATGTCGCCAGGGTTTGCAAGGCCCTTAGACACTACCGAGGTGAATGGCTAGGGATCCACTACGAGGCCTTTACAAAGTTCCACTAGCTTCCGAAAACCCGCTACAGTTTATAGGAAGTTCCAATGCAGGAATCCCTTGCAGGACCGCCATCGCAGCAAAATCCTCCCGAGGGCCTCCCTACACTGACCACTCCCCTACTGCCCTTGCCCCTTTCGGGTAAGGTAGTCTTCCACTAGCTTTCCTAATTAGTCAGCCAAGGGCGTCCCATTAAACCCTTGTGGTGGCACGTGGTTCTCAAGTTAAGCTCTATGTTCCAATTAACATTAATGATCATAACATGAACATAAATAGAATAACAAAAAGAATTGGAACATAGAGGTAATAAATGATTATCCCAAAACCAGGTAAAGCAATAGCAAACTACCCAAGTGAATCAGGGGTGAACAAGGTAATGAGATAAACAATCTAGGGTGACCTATTGGGTCCCATCAAAATTAACCTATGCATGGATAAGTGATATTAAAGAACATTATTGGGTAAAAAGTGGTCAAGGGCACAACTTGCCTGGGCCTTGAGAATCCAGGTACCAACATTGCTCTTCTGATGACACGTGTCCTCACGCTAGTCGTAGCATTACAAACAAACAGTGTATAGGCAAAATTAACATTACACCAAACATATATGCAAAATACATATTAATAATCTACATGATGAAATATGATCACAGGAACAAGAATTATTAATTTTGGAGTTATATATTTTAAGTTATGAATTTTCAAAGGTTTTATGTGTTTAAAATGGATTAAGTGAGAGATTTGAATTTCTAATTGTTTTCATGACAAAACAGAGGCTCTAGGTGGTAGAGAATAAAATTACAAAATTTTAGAAGGTGGAATGGAGTAATTTGGAGTTCAAATAAATTTTCTATGAATTTTATAAGTTCTAGCCTTTATTTTCCTATTAAAAATCCCTTTTCCAATTTATTTACTCAATTTAACACAGCTCTGGACCGGGCCACAATATCTGAGAACAGTAGGGACTCTGGCGCAAAAATCCGCAAGACACAGTCATCCCCCGCATAGGACGGCGGGTTGATTTCTGGAATTCACAGGGGTTCTTTAACAAATAGGCACGGCGAAGGGGTATTCTCTGATTCTGGCCGCCCGATCCGACACGGACGCACCGGATTAGATCGTCGGTGACCCGAACCGGTATGCGCACGGGACCACACGATCCAGATCTAACGGCTAGATTTTAATGAATCGGTTTTCCCACCGAAACCGCACGATCTCATCAAACGGCCCACATTTGATCTCGCGAAGGGGTAAGCCTATTTCTAATCACCACCGTCGATCAACCGACCGACGGCAGCCGCGCGATTTCTTCGCTCCGGTGACGCAGCCCGGCGGCGCAGCACAGGGTCACGGCGGAGACGCCATAACCGGGACCCCAATCGCGCCCCACGGTGTACCGCAACTAGTGCCGATAAGCGCAGGATGAAATTGACATGATCGCGAGTTCGGTTAAGGGACCTATACCGGTAATGGAGTAGCCGAGTGCTCCGGCCACCGCGTGGATGGTTTCACGGCGGCGCCGAATTCGTCGACGAGGAATTACGGAGCACCAGAGGATCTTTAGCGCCCACTAGTCGCAAGAACAGCTTCGCCCGACGGTTGGACACACCGGTGTTGGCCAGAGGATCACGGACGGCTTGCGAATCGCGGATTTGGCGTCCAATGCCCGTGGCGGACTTCGTTTCGACTGATGGGGTTTGCGGTGGAACGGTCGGCGATGGAGGAGGGGTCCCAGGTGCCCGGCTGGTTTTATAGTCAGAGGGATAGCGCGACAGAGGCGGGGATTCGGCCACCGCGCGGATTCCGCGGCGAGTTCGGTAGCCATGCGTGCGGCGGAGTCGCGCGTTCTGTTGTCGGGGAGAAGGAACAGCTGACAGGGGGCCCCACATGTCAGCGAAGGGAATTGTGAGCGCGCGCGGGCTGGTGGAGGTGGGCTGTGCGGGGTGCCTTCCGGAGATGGGCCAAATTCCAGGTACGAGGCCCAGGTAAGCTTTTATCTTTTTCCTTTTTATTTTTCCTTTCTATTTTCTTTTCTATTTCTAATTTGAAATACTTAAACCAAATTCAATTTCCTGTTTTGAATTTCAGATTCCAAACTTCATTTAAAAATCCCAATATAAAGATAACACCTATTATTTATTTGTTTATAATATATTTTATTTTATTCTCTTTTTAGTGTCTACTCATTTCTTACTTCTAGCTTATTTCCACATTTAATTATTTAAACTCAAATGTATACTCTTGTCTTAATTTTCAGATTTGCCAATTGTATCAATTGAAATACAAGTGTGAATATAAACCATCTAACTTTAAATATTACTATGTTATTCTCCTTCTCATATTTGTTTCTAACAATAGTTGACTCAATTACAAATTAATTTTCTTATTTCCCCAATATACTATAATAACTATATTTGTTTATTTTAAAAAAAATTATACAAATTTTGGGTCTTACATCGGGCAACCCTTCGCAGTTCACTAAGCTGATTGCCCACACATGACCACTTTAACGCTGGGGGCTGGATATTGTCGGGCCACTACCGTACCTATGGCTCAAGGGAACCTCAAGTTCACCTTCGTCGCTGTCGAATATTTTACCAAGTGGATCGAGGTCGAGGCCAGGGCAGTATCCACAATAACGTCGAAGACTGCGCAGAAGTTCTTCTAGCAAAACATTGTTTGCCGGTTCGGAGCCCCGTTCGAGCTCACAGTCGACAATGGCAAACAGTTTGACAGCCAGGACTTCAGGGACTTCTGCTTCTCCATCGGCACCAAGCTTGCCTTTGCCTCGGTATACCACCCGCAATCCAATGGCATCGTCGAGCGCGCCAATGGCAAGATTTTCACTGCAATCAAGAATAGGCTTCTCGACGACAGGAAGGGTAAATGGGCCGACCAGCTACCTAAAGTAGTCTGGGCACTAAACACGACCGAATGCCGGGCAACTGGATTCACTCCTTTTCGTCTACTATAAGGATCGGAGGCCATGACCCCATAGGAAATAAAGCATGGGTCACCCCGAACAAGCGCATCAGCCGTCCCCGACGTAGAAGAACCAACGTCCAAAGACCTCATCGATGGAGATCACGTCTTCGCCCTGCAGGCCCTCAACAAATACCAAGCTCAAACGAAGGCCTGGCGCGACCATGCAGACGTCCCAAGAGAGTTCAACGAAGGAGACCTCGTACTCGTCCAAACCACCCAGACAGAGTCATGGGGCAAGCTAGAGCTGAAGTGGGAGGGTCCATTCATCGTCAAGTCGAAGGCGTCCCCCAGCGTGTACAGGCTAACAATGCCATCCGGCGAAGACCTAGAGCATTCCTGGAATATTGACAATCTCCGCAAATTTTTTGTTTAAATCCTCAAGGCCCACGCGCCCTTGTAATCCACCAAACAGTACTATTCCGGCCCGCACTCTTTTCCTCCCAAGGGTTGAGGTTTTTAACGAGGCGGAGCCATGTAATATACCTGCAAAAATCCCCCGCAAAAACTAAGACGCAACATATCGAAAAAGACCGCATCAACGGTCTTCGACATTCGACCACTCCGAAGTCACCGCGAGAGGCAGCGCAGACTACCCTCGCATGCGACACTCCGCGCAAAAGTCGCCTAAGGGTGCAGCCAAAATAGCACAACAAGTACGTTAATCAAAGTCTTTTATTTAAAAGATACTCCGTGCAAAAGTCGCCTAAGGGTGCAGCTGGAATAGCACAACAAGTGCGTTAATCAAAGTCTTTTATTTAAAAGACACTCCGCGCAAAAGTTGCCTAAGGGTGCACCCGGAATAGCACACCAAGTGCGTTAATCGAAGTCTTTTATTTAAAAGACACTCCGCGCAAAAGTCGCCTAAGGGTGCAGCCGGAATAGCACAACAAGTGCGTTAATCGAAGTCTTTTATTTAAAAGACACTCCACGTAAAAGTCGCCTAAGGGTGCCGGAATAGCACACCAAGTGCGTTAATCGAAGTGTTTTATTTAAAAGACACTCCGCGCAAAAGTCGCCTAAGGGTGCAGCCGGAATAGCGTTAATCGAAGTCTCTCATTAAAAAGACACTCCGCACAGAGTCGCCCACAAGCGCAGCCGGACCAACACAGGCGTACGAATACGGCCAACAGGCCACATCACCATACAAATTACAATTACATACACACGGCGAGGGCATCACATATTACATCGGCTCAACCTTCGGGATGATACCCATCTCCCTATAATTAAACAACATTATCCTCAATTTCTCACCCTCAAAAAGCTTCCGAAGATCCCCCTCGCCTATGCTCACCCCCAATCGGCGACGACAACAATTCTCGTTTACTAACCCGGTCTACTCGGAGACGGCCACGCTCCATCCCCATACGGCGACACCTGCCACTTCGCGAAAATTCACCCACACTATGTTTTCCCACCACCCTTCACCGCCTACACCTAGTACTCGCACTAGGAAGATCCCCAGCACCCTCCACATGCGGTGAAGTCTCCGCCGTAGCCACATCCAACGCAACAAAATAATCCAAGCCTTCATCCGATGACTCCTCCATCCAAGGAAACGAGCTCCTAGATTCGCCATCAGACTCAAAACACTTAGACACAGAACCAAACAAACTATCATCAGCAGGCACTACGGTTGAGGCCGCCACAAAATCGGTATTGTCAGTAGCGGTTGCTTGCGCAGGCCCAAATGTCGGAACCTGCGCAGCAACCGAGGTTCAGTATCACACAGACAAAAGTTTACACTTAAAATCCCTAACCCCTATTCCGCCACCTGCGAAGGCTCGGCCGCCGCCGTGGGGTCTTCGGCAGTTGGTTCGACCACCGCCTTCGAGGCGTCCTCACCCGTCAGCGCAGGGGCTGGCGCGGGGTCTTCGCCAGCTCCAGTCGGCGTGGGGGTCGCCGAGGGGCCCTTGCCCGCATCGGACGGCGGCGCCAGCTCCACCCCTAAGGCCTTGGGCAGCGTGCCCTCGGGCAGCGTGCTGTCTCGATCGCCAAGGTCCTCGACCTCTTCGTCATGCGCCATCTACAGCAATAGCACATTCATCCAGCAAAACCACACATACCCAAGCATACTCACACATATAACCACACAAAATGAGCCTTTACCTGATCCATTGCCCGGTCGGACCTCTCCCGGACCGTCTCTCGGCCGTGAGGACCCCACATCCTATCGAAGAGTGCCCCCGCCGACCGTTTAAACACCGGGTCCTCGACCTGGAAGATTTCGCGTTCGAAGCCTTCGTCCAACTGGTCAAAGACCTCGAAATGCACGCACCCCTCATGGGACAAAGCATTCACGGCCCCCTCGCAGGTGACAAGGGAGGCAAAGGACATGAGGCCCGTCACGATTGTCGGTAGCACCCCCAGCTCCTCCTACAGCCACTCAAGGAAGCAGAGGCCCACCTCTTGGCCGGGCGCTTTGAAGGCGGCGGTCCGCGCACCCAGCTCCCGGTACGCATCCATGAGCTGCGCATGCGTCCGCTCAACCTCCGCACGCGTCGAGGCCTCGGTTTTGTCCATGCGGTTGCGTAGGCCGCCGAGCCGTGCCTCCAGCTTCTCGGCACATTGGCGGGCGAGACTGGCCTCCGCCCGCGCAAGTTTAGCCTCAGCTTGAGCAGCCTGCGCGTCGGCAATGGCCTTGTTCACGTCCCTCCTCTCCTCCGCCAACTGATGCTGGAGATCCCCCTTCTCGGCCTCCGCAGCGGCCAACCTCTCCGTCAGCCTGCGGCTTTTGTTTTTCGTAGCTGACTTCTCCCGAACAACATCCGTATGCTGTGCCCGGAGACGCTCAACTTCGGCAGCAAACTCCGAAGTCAGGGCGCCCGACGCAACATGGTCGGCGAAGGCGGCCGCCTGCCACAAAAAACCCATGAGATTCGCAACCACATAAAAACGATGATCTATCGAAGTCCAACACGACTTACATGCTTCAGCTGCTGCGATGCATGCCTCAGCTGCTGGGACACAGAGCCCGCCACATCTTTAGCGGCGGCGACCGACGAAATCTCGCCGCTCACGCAGAAGTTGGACCATGGGTCCTGCGAAGCACCCTTCGCCCCACCCGCCGTCGTTGGCGAAGTGGCCGCCACCGTAGTCGGGACAACAGCCAGCTGCCTCGCATCCGACCCTGCACCATGATCTTATTTCAGGTGTAGTCCTCGTTAAAAAAACTTACCAGCGAGGTAATCCCCCACGCAAATGTCTGTGTCAAATTCGGCAACATGTGCCGCCGCCACGTCAGTGCGTGCCGGCGACAGCAGCCTTCGCTCCTTCGCGGCCTCGGTCGAGGGCAGCTTGCCCGTGCCAGAAGCAGCAGCCTTCGCACCCGCCGAAGACTTGCTAGGCCCGGGGGCGGTCGGCTTCGGGGCCGGTGGTGGTTTGCTGCTGCCAGGGGCGGCAGACTTCGCGCCTCCCCGCGCCTTCTTCGCTTCGTGGAAAGGGTCCCCGACCCTAGTGACCGCCCGGCGCTTCCGTGCCGCATCTTGACGATCCCTCTCCATCACTGCCGATACAACAGCACCAATATTCGGCCCATAAGGAAAAATCTTCAACTCACGAGCCATACGAGACGTAAATATGTCTTCGCCAGCCACGCAGGGGATCGAAACATTCCTTGGCCATCGACCCCGGTAACCCTTCGCATTCACGCCGAAGACTCCCGGAGCTCGAGTGAAGACATACTTCCCCCAAGGGCCACGCAACTACCCATTAACTCCACACAAAACGATCAGAGACCCCCAACCCTTCAGTTGTAGTACCTAATTTTCTCTTCTTCATGGCTGGCGCAGCCTCCCGTGAAGAACCTTCCCCAGCCGCAGCCACCGGTCTCTTCCCGCGGCAATCGACGGCCACAGTAGCGTCATCCCCGGGATAGCCGTCGTATGGCAAACGATTCAACTCGAAGACCCTATTCAAGCGAACGTTGGATCCACGAATATCCCAACTCCACAGAGCCTTCATCCTCGGCACATACCGCCCCACAATCCTCACTGCTCCGTCCTCCACTTCACACACGAACATGGCTGGGTCCCGACCGCGCAGATCCAACGCAAAGGCCGAACTTTGCACTTGCTGCCCGCCCAGGGAGGGCATCTGGCGAGGGCATACTTCGCCCAGCGCCCAGCCATGCGCCAAGGGCCACACCCCATAACCGATGAATTCCTCAACCAAATCGCACCCGCTACTCATGCGGGTAGCACACCGAAGGGCCCCTTTGTCCCTATCATCCTCTGCCACCTCAAACGGCGGGAACGCCACATAACAGTGGGAGCACATCATGGCTGCCGGGAGTCCTAGGATGTCTTCGACTTCGCCTCCTGACACATAAAACCAATAATCATACCAGTTGCCCCACTTGTTGCGGGCGCAGGGAAATAGTTCCACAACTTCCACTGAAGTCTTCCCAGTCCTCGGTGTAAAGGTGCATGATCCAAACTGCGCAATCTTGCTTCCAATTTTTCTCTTCTGCCAGTGTAGACAATAATTCTTGGCGAAGACCTCTACGGAGGGCTGACCGCCATATGAAGTCACTACCCAGACATACTTCGCCAGCGCCACCACGGCATTAGGTGTCAATTGGTGGATCTGCACGTCATACCTCTACAAGACCTCCGCCACAAAACGATGTGCAGATAGGCGAAGGCCGGTGGTAAAGAATGCCTCGAACACAACTATCTCACCCTCCGGCTCAGGAATCTCTTCCGCCCCCGGAACTCGGCCAACTCCATTCCCAAAATACCCCAACTGCTGCATGTCTTGCACGCGAACCGAGGAGATCCTCAAAACACCGAACTCTACCGTGTGGCCCAGGTGTAGCTCCACCGCCGCCAAATCGCTCAAGGTATCCTCGGATGACGATTCGCCCAACGGCGTATTCACAGCAAATGAAGAAGAAGACGACATTGCTACGTACCGTCGGCGGCGGCGCGTGGTTTGCTTGACACGGGCCAGATCTCCGATGAAGAGGAACAAGGAGGGTAGGCGAGCGGGTGAACGGTTTCAAAATGTTAGGGTTTTGTGGCGCACAGAAAGGTAAGAGAGCCCGAGCCACGCTGGCCCCCTTTTTATACACAAGGCGCGACGCTTTGGGAAGCCCGCAGTCCAACAGTACCACGTCCATCAACGGTCACATCAAAAACCCCCGCGGAACCACTTCGAGCGAGGGCAGCGTCTCCACCATCTAGCGATGTCTTCGGCACCAGATGACTCAGTCGAACTGGTCTCTCGGAAGGCAAATGTTGGGGCGAAGGCAAAGACGCTACCCTTCGCTCCAGGCCTCCGTCACCTCGCTGTACCAACGGAGGCAAGATAGCCGGCGTGGCCCACCCTTCATCCTCCTTACTGCAAGACAAAGGCCTATGACGAAGTCTCTCCATCCCACGTCCTCACCCGACCTGGAGGCCCACGTGGGATTCAGCCCACTGTAACAGGCCCCGCATGGAGAGGCGTGTTACGGGCCTGATTTGTAATAGCTTTTCTGTAATGACGGTCTGTAACCCTCCCTTATGGGAATATTCTAGGGATAGTCCAGGTGCCCGAGGGCACAAACATCCTTACAATGGGACGCTGGACACTCGGGCACCTATAAATACCCCCATACAGTGCCCTTGAGAGGCTGGATTAACAGAGCAATTGTCATCTCGAGTTAAACCTTGCTTGTGTTCTTTCCACTCCCCCGTTGGATCAACTTGCCTAGGAGAGCGAGTACCAACAGCAGGCAGGAGCCGTCTTCTCCATAGACGACACGAAGGAGCATTCGGTCGAAGCTACTTTGATGGCCGGGAAATTCTATTCTGATGTTTGGATGAAGGGAGACGCCACGAGATAGCTGACAAAGCTATAAAGAAAAATGAAAAAGAATCCCATGATGCCCGAGAAGAAGCTAAGCGAGCCGAAGAGGCTGCTGAACGCGCAAGGCGTATAGGTATTATTACTGAATTTTAGCTTCGGCATTTGTCTTTGGTTTCAGATTAACAACTTGTTCTTTGCTACAGCTGAACTTTCACAGCCGCTTGAGCCATATGATCCCGAGGCCGATCCAGCCATGAAGGCACCATTAGAAACGATAAGGATTGCCAAAGAAGCCATTGACGAAGCTGTCGACAGGCTCCTAAACGAAGCTACCGAGAAGATATTGAAAGAAGACTAAATTATTGTGTACTAAGAAATGTAATATTCATGTATGAGTCGAATATCAAACATTTGTATATATATTAATGTAATATTGTGGCAGAACCTCCTAAGTTATTGGGCCCACATTCTCCTACCCTTGTCTCAAAGACCTCAGATGGTTATGCATGTGCACCAGATAACTTAACAGGATCCGTCCAAGTGTCCCAAGGACCCCGGATAAACCACTTACAACCATGATTGCAAGATTAAGTAAACACAAATCACACACCAACATTTTGCAACGGAAATCTTATTACAAAAAGTTACAAGTTACAATAAATTCACATTATAATTATTGGAGTGATTACAAAAGTGATTCAAAAAAACAAACTTTGAAATGTTATAAATTATTTATAAGTTTGAAATATATGCTAGCTTAAGTGATCATCCTCAATAAGAAGTATAGAAGAGTTACTTAAACTTATAAGAAGGTCGTGCCCACCGGCGCTTAACACCATCCACGGCAGCACGAACCTAGTACCTGCAACAACATGGGTTCGAAAACCCTGAGTACGAAGTGTACTTTCGCAAGTCTTACCCGTCTAAAGAAAAAGACTCTCAAGGATATGCCGGCTTTTGGGAATCAAGGTAAAGTTTAACAAGATTCAAAGACTCTTTTGCAGAAAAGCTTACTATGAGTGGATCTTTAAAAATCCAGTTTTATTGACAGGTTAAGTAAAGTTATCTGCATCTAGAGTTCTTTCTATCCTAGTTCAAACACTTGGCCTACACTAGCCGTCTTTTATCATCTCTTCAATTCACTAGATTGCTACGTGTAGGGCAGTGACCAAGTCTTCATGTCCGAGAAGTAACGGCGACCCGAATCGATTGATACCCAGCTGGGGATCTCCAACCACACGACATATGTAGCACTTAACCCTTGCATATGTCAACTCGCCACCGGGTTTCTCAAGACCAGACTAGGTTCACGCCAATCGAGAGCACAGATACACCACCGTCCAGCCTCTTGCCACGGAGGGTACACACTACTCTCGCCATCTCTCCACTCCCATTGTGTGTTGGCCTTTCTGGTATTGGTCTGCCCGAGGCAAAGCTTACCCATGACGAGGCATGTGGCCAGTTAAAAGGTCCTCAATCATCAAGCCTACATCGACATGGTCCTTAATCGACTCAGACGAAGACACTACACCGAGACTTCCTTCTTGTGCAAGTCAACCGCCCGGTCTCGTCTTTATTATTTAAAACCCAAATTCGGTACCTGGCAGAGGTACATCTTTTCAGATGTTGAACCCATCACGACCATGATGGATCCACCATCATAAGTATTTTCTTTGTCAAAATCCACATCCAATCTGAAGCATCACTTTTTGTTTTAAAACAAAACATTTTGTTTTTCTAAAGCAAGGCTAAGCATCATAAAAATCCTTTTCATAAAAGGGTATCAAGGAAGGGTAATCAATTTTCCAAGGAAGGAAATGCATCAACTATTTAGCACACAACTCCTATCACCTAATGCATCATATAAGGTGATAAAGATTTTAAAACACAAAGAAAGGGATAATGCATCGGGGCTTGACTGGAATAACACTAGGTTAGTGTTTGTTAGGTGGCGACCACTTAGCGACCAGCCTTTTGTGTTGGCACTTGTTCAGCTTATCCATCTTCAGGTTCGTCCATCAGCATCACCATGCGGAGTAGTGCACCCGTTACGTCATCTTGGGGTCGACTTGGCTCGTCTTCCGCATCACATGATCAATTAACGTACCTCATGGGATGCACGATGCACATGTATGTGAGTGCCAGTATAAATATTACAATTTAGATACAGCTACTTGAAGAATATTTAAAAATACCTATAGCAAGACATCGCAAATCTAGTACGAAAATACTAAATGTTGATACCACATTAAAACTATAGCTATGGCATTCTAACTTAATCGGATTCAATTCTAGCAGCAAGCACAACGAAACATTCATACGCACTCTATCTCTTGACTAGACCTTAACATCTAAAACTCAGACTTACAATTATATAACACCCAATACTTAAAATAACGAACCGTAGCGCTTCATTTAGCTATAGAATTAATATACTAAATTATCATGTGAAGGATATCACTATTCGATTTATCTGTAAAGCATTATAAAAAGGATAGTGTTTCTGAAAAACTGCAAACTCAACATATTAAATATCTAAAGCGCTTGTGTACCCTATCTACTAAGAAATTATTAGATTTCAGGTGAAATCAACATATTAATATAACTCTTATTTAAATACTCACAACGACCATTAACACCTATACATGATATCTAGCCGATCACTAGACATAACATAATGATCATAACATAGGACATCAACTTTGTCAAACGAACACAATCCCTCACAAGCAATACTAACGACACCTATCAGGTAGACGTTGTAAACACTAGACATGTCCTTCGGATTACATATTCAACCACACAACGTAGATATGTATACCACTACATTTTTCACATGAATTATAATGCAACCTATACATCGTGACTACTTCACAATCATGACGGTAACTTAAACAGCACACACACTTAGGACCTTTACTATACATTAAATATACCAACTGCGCATCTGAGATACAAATAGAATAATTATCACGATTAATATTCTTCTAATCCATCTATCAAATTAATTAGCTAGAATAGTGAATCAGAGTATGATTACCATATCGACTAGCAGTCCGAATAAACGATGATGATCCTTGTTCAGGCCTTTCGCTGAGCATTTGGTGGGCATCGATTTGGAGCTTGCTCCTCCACATTCTCTTGGGATTCTTTTGTCAGCGCAAACACAAGTCGGAGGCATCACGTAGGGACTGGCATCGAGGCAAGGCAACAAAACAATGACAAACACCTAGGATGGATCTACAATATTGTTGTTGACCCGACACAGAGATGAACAACAACAAACCAGCGAGCTGAACCATAGCGAGTGATGTGCGACATCGTGGATTCCTGGTTCAACATTTGATCGAACACAAAGAAAGCGAGGACAGAGAAGTGCTCAAACCGGCAGCTTCTAGAGCTAGGACAATGACAACAGGGTGGGGCAGTGTCGAAGGAGCTCAGTGCCATGGCGAATAGGAGATCGACAGACGCGGAACCGATAGCTGAACAGGAACTACGTAGATCGACGACGCGAGGCCCGATCTGGCAAGCACAATGCAAAGGAGGGCATCGCTGCCACTGCTTCGACATGAAGTACTTGCTGCCGAAGCAGACAAGCACAACGGAGGCCAGGGTCTGGGCATCGAGCCAGCGCATCACGCGGTTTTTGGGAACCGCACCACCCACACGAAGCGCTCGCCACTGAGCTCCAGGCTGCGCGCCATCCGCGCAGAGCTCCAAAATCCCGCACTGGACGGGTGATTTGGTGGCTGGAGGGCGAACGTCATGGGAAGCTGGGGGCGAGGAAGGAGATGGGGAGGATGGGGAGCTGCCGACGGTCGACCCTGCCATCACCAGCAAGCGACGCAACAGGGAGCTTTGACTTGGATGAGGGAGCTGCATGGTGGAAGGGACTTCGGCTGGGCGCGCACACGAGGGAGATCCACGGCTGGGAAGAACTCGACCGACCTGGAGGAACAGGGGCGCGGCCCGAGCGAGCAGAAGCAATTAGGGAGCGGGGGCGCACCATGGGCGACCAGGGGAAGGACGAGCACCATGGGAGAGAGGATAGCTTGAGGCGTCGTCTTCCACGCGAGGACAGGAACGACCGATAGGTGAGGAGATGACCGCGGTCGCGCGGAGTGGGTGTGAGATGGTCACGAGCGGCAAGGTGTGGTTGAGCAGGTTAGCGAGCTCTAGCGAGGACATGAATCTAGTGAGGGTTCTGGCAACGATGAGGTCACGAGCTCCAGGGAGCAGCGATGGCCAACAGAAGAGCTCGCGCGCGGGGAACAGAGAAGCAGGCACGTGGTCGTGGGGAAGAAGACGAGGGAGATAGAGCGACGTGGCTGGGGCTTGCTGGGAAGACGGCGCGCGGCTGAAAAATCGGAAGGGGAGGGCGACGGCGATAGGGATAGAGGCGACCGGGGGGAATCAGAGAAGATTTTTTTTCGGATTTCTCCATTTTCTCCTTTTTTTAAAAGGAAATCGCAGATATTTTGAAATCAGATAAACTCATCTGCTTTCGTCTCGAATATTTGATTTATCTGTCTTGGTCAATTTGCTAGAGAAATAATCCAATTAATTGCTCTACGCGTGATTTTCCCAGTTCTGGTATATAGATTTGAAATATATATACAAAGGGAGCCTGTCTAAAACGAGATTGACTTCAATAACTTACTCTACGTGATTTAGTTGAAGTATGTCGAAATCCTATCTGCTAGGGTACACTCGATTTTGTCGCCAGAAGAACATGTTGAAGAAACAACTTGAATTATTAACCTTGCGCACGATTTACTCTTGTAACGCGAAGAGTCTAAATGCATTACCAGGCATTTTTCCAAAGTTGGTATTCACTTAACTGAGCAATCCAACCAGCGTAGGATCCATCACCTTGTATGACAATCCAAACTTTGAGAAATCCTTTGAATACGACACCAAACTCGAGTTGTGGCGAGATGATTATATTCCAAGCTAAATGAGATTTTTCGAATAATCTCGGTAATCGGAGATAGACATAATATTGAAATCGTTACTCACACTAGCATTTCTTGCTTAAGTCCATACTCGATGTTACGCGTATAGTAACACCTGGGGTGTTACAGCCCTCCCCCCTTAAAAGAATCTCGTCCCGAGATTCGGAGCGAAAGACTTTTAAGAGTAGAGAAGCATGTAACTCCTGTCCATATTAGTGATAATATAAGGCAGTTCCAAGCAAAGGCGATTGTCTCAGGATGTGGTTTCTACAGTGGACATAACATGTATCGCCTTAGGCTAATTTAGAGATGTCCATCAATAGAGGTGATGTCTGACAGAGGAACACATAAGGTTCCATGTGTGCAGTTTGCTTTTTCTGACGACACTATACTATCTAAGTCTGTTGGGCGAGCGGTAGGTATGCGACTTTATCCAAACAGAATTAGTTGCAACCTCTTGGGTAAAACACACAGAAATAGGTTTACCAACAAGTGGTCATTTGAGGAATTTAAGTTCTAGGAAGGTAATAAAATTCGAGGAACGCATTAGTGAAGATAATCAACAAATGTTGACTTCACAATCAATCCACTTTATCGAGCACTAAGCATGACTCGACCTGATCACTCATGCTAGAAAAGCACATGTGAGGCAATCAAGGCATGACTAGAGTGATGATTAGGTGGTTATCAGTCGACTTAACTTGATTCTTGAAAGTACTTTCTTAGGATGGGTTGAACCAAAGTGAGTTCAGACAACTCGATAAAACGATCTCTAAACTCAATGTTTGTTCATTGGACAGTTACAAGTTAGTAAAACCAACTTGTTGAACTACTTTTGACATTGAGCAAGTCCCCTTATTATCCATCAGCAATCCAAGATTTTTATTCGATTTGGTTGTTCATCTATTTCTTCATGGGAGATGAAATGACTTGGTCCAGAAATACATAGATTAAATAAGAGAGCGAATGAATAAACTCCTGCAATCTCAGCAGCAAGAAAAGTCAATCTCCATTTGAGAACTAATTAGCTGTCTCTCAACACTAAAAAGCTTCAAGGCTTCACCTTTACACAAAGGATGCAAAGGGAACTTTATATGAGTAGTCACTACCAAGATCAAAAGAAAAGAGACCACACATGAAAGTGGGATGCCCGTTTGATCCAACAGAGATGATAGATGTTGCTTGATCACTTCGACAAACAACACCGAAATCGTTTCAAGGGAGGAGTCCACGGAAGATCACACATCAGTGTAGTTCCACAATGGATCATGACTAGAGACCTCGATACCAGCATGCGCCAAGCAGCATAACCTTGCATGTACATTCACAAGGGGCTCTCAGTTTCGCGGCGGCACCATAAGTCATAATCATGACACCATTACCAAACTGGCACCAATAATGAATCTCACGTGGCAAGAACAATTTGTGCAGAGGTAACATATCGATAGTCTCATAATGGATTATGACTACTAATTGTGATACCAGCGCATGCCAAGTAGCGCAACCATGTGTTGATCACCCACAAGAGGCCCTCGGTTTCGTCGTGACATCATCAATTTTAGTTATAACGCCGTTACCAGACGTAACCAATAAGAAATCTCGCGCGACACCAATGGATTGGGCAAACATGACAATATACAAAACGAGACTCCACCTGTAAAAATGGTTACAAGTAGAGAGTCAAATAAATCATGGCCCGATGAAATGAACAAGACATGGCCATAACCTAAACTTGATGAAAGAAGTATGATGGGAGACTGTAACTTCAGCCCCAAGCATATCTCTATGTCCATCATAGAGATTACAAGGTCGATGATTAACGTCCACTTTGATATGGAGGGAAAATGATCATAAGATTAAATTGGTAAAATTTCAAGAGATATGAGGAAACCAAAGACATCCGGTTCAAGAAAATGGTTGGACATGCCTTTCCTAGGTTAGGTTGATAAATCAACACGACGATCCTTAAGAACATGCAAACTAGATAAGGGACATCAGCTTGTGCCAATCGAACAAGGGCATGGTCTAAGATGGAAATATGACAACTAAAACATCATAGATTAAATAGCGACAACACGGACTCGAGATCCCAGCTTTAAGTCCATGCACATCTTGTATTGGATAAAGAAATTTATCCAAACATCCAATTGCATAAGTTTGGACATGGAGGGATAACAGAAAAATTCATCCTGCTTAGAGATTTGGAGGAAGCTTTGGAGAAATGACAAGATTATGGTTTATACCTCCTATTATTTCAAGGATGGAGATGATGAGGGTACAAATGACTTAACCGCTAAAGTTTCAATTACATTGTGAAAAGAATGACTTTCACACAAGATGAAAACTAGGACGAGCAGTCAAGAAATTAACAAAGGTTTGGGGCAAGGTTCACTAAATAAGAACAGGGCCTAGTTTTGGGTTTAGGCAAACAAGTCACCAACCTTCTATCGACACATCAAGTACAAGAGCAAACACATATAACATCTAAACATAATACCTAAGGAAACAGAGAATAACTATTTCACTAAAATTCATAGTACAACATTACACCACATTATCCAAAATCACTGGTTACTGGAATAAAGATTAGAGAAACATTTTTGATGTATAGGTGACAAACATGATGCAACAATCAGGATGCATACTCGTCTTATTCGTCCTCACCGATTTTGCCAACATAATGCGGCAATAGCGTTCTATAACGGTGGCATACTTACGTCTCTCACGATATTTTGCTAGGCGTCAGCTACACATAAGTTTTCGAGGTTAGTGTACCTATAGAAAATTCCATCACAGCCCATTTCCCATGATGCAGTTCACACATGACAATTTATCTCCATATATTGCTATATGGAGGCCAGCTCTTCATTAAGCATCGAGCCACGCATAGGCGTCGCGGCCACACTTTAACCATAGGGCAGCTTATTATGGTAACTCACCTGCTTACCTGAGTGTAGGTGCGTCATTGCAAGTACATTACATTTCTTAGTATTCCCATGTCTGTATACCCCATACACACACATGGGGTACTGAATTCCTAGAAAAGTAAATACTCCACATTGCAACTTTCGTATATACATATGTGGAACATGTATATAATCAAGCGCTTTTTATGCTCTCCCCTAGGCCGATGTTTGTTCGGTCATGCTCTCACATCTCACCTTACCTGAGCTCGATCCATTCAAAACTGAATGGCCTCAAAAATAACATTACACATGTATGCAATACCCCTGGTTGTGGGTTAGTGGTTATTAATAAGCCACCTGATAGTTCTTAGTTTAGGGCTTAACAGAGGATGTCGCTAGCATTGTAGTTTTTTTTTCAAATCTGTTTTTCAAAACCAAACAATGTGAGTAGTTGAAAATAGGTTTTCCAAAACCAAAACTTTGTTTTAAAAATACGTATGTGACCGTATATACTTAATCTTGCTCTGATACCAACTGTGGCAGAACCTCCCAGGTTATTGGGCCCACATGCACCTGCCCTTGTCTCAAAGACCTCAGACGACTATGCATGTGCACCAGATAACTTAACAGGATCCGTCCGAGTGTCCCAAGGACCCCGGATAAACCACTTACAACCAGGATCGCAAGATTAAGTAAACACAAGTCACACACCAACATTTTGTAGCGGAAATCTTATTACAAAAAGTTACAAGTTACAACAAATTCACATTATAATTATCGGAGTGATTACAAAAGTGATTCAAAAAAATAAACTTTGAAATGTTATAAATTATATATAAGTTTGAAATATATGCTAGCTTAAGTGACCATCCTCAATAAGAAGTATAGAAGAGTTACTTAAACTTATAAGAAGGTCGTGCCCACCGGCGCTTAATACCATCCACAGTAGCACGAACCTAGTACCTGCAACAACATGGGTTCGAAAACCCTGAGTACGAAGTGTACTTTTGCAAGTCTTACCCGTCTAAGGAAAAAGACTCTCAAGGATATGCTGGCTTTTGAGAATCAAGGTAAAGTTTAACAAGATTCAAAGAATCTTTTGCAGAAAAGCTTACTATGAGTGGATCCTTAAAAATCCAGTTTTATTGACAGGTTAAGTAAAGTTACCTGCATCTAGAGTTCTTTCTATTCTAGTTCAAACACTTGGCCTATACTAGCTGTCTTTTATCATCACTTCAATTCACTGGATTGCTACGTGTAGGGCAGTGACCAAGTCTTCATGTCCGAAAAGTAACGGCGATCCGAATCGATTAATACCCACCTGGGGATCTCCAACCACACGACATATGTAGCACTTAACCCTTGCATATGTCAACTTGCCACTGGGTTTCTCAAGACCAGACCGGGTCCACGCCAACCGAGAGCACAGATACACCACCGTGTAGCCTCTTGCCACGGAGGGTACACGCTACTCTCACCACCTCTCCACTCTCATTGCGTGTTGGCCTTTCTAGTATTGGTCTGCCCGAGGCAAAGCTTACCCATGACGAGGCATGTGGCCAGTTAAAAGGTCCTCAATCATCAAGCCTACATCGACACGGTCCTTAATCGACTCAGACGGAGACACTACACCGAGAGTTCCTTCTCGTGCAAGTCAACCGTCCGGTCTCATCTTTATTATTTAAAACCCAAAGTTTGGTACCTGGCAGAGGTACATATTTTCAGATGTTGAACCCATCATGGCCGTGATGGATCCACCATCATAAGTATTTTCTTTGTAAAAATCCCCATCCAATCTGAAGCATCACTTTTTATTTTAAAACAAAGCATTTTGTTTTTCTAAAGCAAGGTTAAGCATCATAAAATCCTTTTCATAAAAGGGTATCAAGGAAGGGTAATCAATTTTCCAAGGAAGGAAATACATCAACTGTTTAGCACACAACTCCTATCACCTAATGCATCATATAAGGTGATAAAGATTTTAAAACACAAGGAAAGGGATAATGCACCGGGGCTTGCCTGGAATAACACTAGGTTAGTGTTTGTTAGGTGGCGACCTGCCTTTTATGTTGGCACTTATTCAACTTATCCATCTTCAGGTTAGTCCATCAGCATCACCATGTGGAGTAGTCCACCCGTTACGTCATCTTGGGGTCGACTTGGCTCGTCTTCCGCATCACGTGATCAATTAACGTACCTCATGGGATGCACGATGCACATGTATGAGTGCCAGAATAAATATTACAATTTAGATACGGCTACTTAAAGAATATTAAATACCTATAGCAAGAAATCGCAAATCTAGTACGAAAATACTAAATATCGATACCACATTAAAACTATAGCTATGGCATTCTAACTTAATCGGATTCAATTCCAACAGCAAGCACAACGAACCATTCATATGCACTCTATCTCTTGACTAGAGCTTAACATCTAAAACTCAGACTTACTATTATAAAACACCCAATACTTAAAGTAACGAACCGTAGCACTTCATTTAGCTATAGACTTAATATACTAAATTATCATGTGAAGGATATCACTATTCGATTTATCTATAAAGCATTATAAAAAGGATAGTGTTTCCGAAAAACTGCAAACTCAACATATTAAATATCTAAAGTGCTTGTGTACCCTATCTACTAAGAAATTATTAGATTTCAGTTGAAATCAACATATTAATACAACTCTTATTTAAATACTCACAACGGCAATTAACACCTATACATGATATCTAGCCGATCACTAGACATAACATAATGATCATAACATAGGACATCGACTTTGTCAAACGAACACAATCCCTCACAAGCAATACTGATGGCACCTATCAGGTAGACGTTGTAAACACTAGACATGTCCTTCGGATTACTGATTCAACCGCACAAAGTAGATATGTCTACCACTACATTTTTCACATGAATTATAACGCAACCCATACATCGCGACTACTTCACAATCATGTCGGTAACTTAAACAGCACACACACTTAGGACCTTTACTATACATTAAATATACCAACTACGCATATGAGCTACAAATAGAATAATTATCATGATTAATATTCTTCTAATCCATCTATGAAATTAATTAGCTAGAATAGCGAATCAGAGTACGATTACCATATCGACTAGCAGTCCGAATAAACGACAGTGATCCTTGTTCAGGCCTTTCGCCGAGCATTTGGTGGGCATCGATTTGGAGCTTGCTCCTCCACATTCTCTTGGGATTCTTTTGTTGGCGCAAACACAAGTCGAAGGCATCACATAGGGATTGGCATCGTGGAGAGGCAACGGAACAACGACAAACACCTAGGATGGATCTACAATATTGTTGTAGACCCGACACAGAGATGAACAACAACGAACCAGCGAGCTGAACCATAGCGAGTGATGTGTGACCTCGCGGATTCCTAGTTCGACATTTGATCGAACACAAAGAAAGCGAGGCCAGAGAAGTGCCGAAACGTAAAGCTTCCAGAGCTCGGACAACGACAATGGGGTGGGGCAGTGTCGAAGGAGCTCGCCGCCATGGTGAATAGGAGATCGACGGAGGTGGAACCGATAGCCAAACAGGAACTGCGCAGATCGACGATGCGAGGCCCAATCTTGCGAGCACGATGCAAAGGAGGGCATCGCTGCCACTGCTCCGACATGAAGTACTTACTGCCGAAGCAGAGGAGCACGACGGAGGCTGGGGTCTGGGCATCGAGCCAACGCATCACGCTTTTTGGGAACCACACCACCCACACGAAGCGCTCGCCACTGAGCTCCAGGCTGCGCGCCATCCGCGCAGAGCTCCAAAATCCCGCGCCAGACGGGTGGTTTGGTGGCCGGAGGGCAAACATCATGGGAAGCTGGGGGCGAGGAAGGAGATGGGGAGGATGGGGAGCTATTGACGGTCGGCCCTGCCGTCACCGGCGAGCGATGCAACAGGGAGCTTTGACTTGGATGAGGGAGTTGCACGGTGGAAGGGACTTCGGCTGGGCGCGCACACGAGGGAGCTCCATGGCTGGGAAGAACTCGACCGACCTGGAGGAATAGGGGCACGGCCCGAGCGAGCTGGAGCAATCAGGGAGCAGGGGTGCGCCATGGGCGACTAGGGGAAGGACGGGCGCCATGGGAGAGAGGATAGCTTGAGGCGTCGTCTTCCATGCGAGGACAGGAACGACCGAGAGGTGAGGAGAGGACCGCGGTCGTGTGGAGTGGGTGTGAGGTGGCCGCGAGCGGTGAGGTGTGGTCGAGCAGGTTAGCGAGCTCCAGTGAGGACATAAATCCAGTGAGGGTTCCAGCGACGGCGAGGTCACGAGCTCCAGGGAGCAGCGATGGCCAACAGAGGAGCTCGCGCGCGGGGGGAACAGAGAAGCAGGACGCGGTCGTGGGGAAGAAGACAAGGGAGAGAGAGACAGACATAACTGGGGCTTGCTGGGAAGACGGCGTGCGGCTAAAAAATCGGAAGGGGAGGGCGGCGACGATAGGGATAGAGGCGGCTGGTGGAAAATCGAAGAAGATTTTTTCGGATTTCTTCATTTTCTCCTTTTTTTTAAAAGGAAATCACAGATATTTCGAAATCAGATAAACTCATCTGCTTTTGTCCCGAATATTTGATTTATCTGTCTTGGTCAATTTGCTAGAGAAACAATCTAATTAATTGCTCTACGCGTGATTTTCCCAGTTCTGGTATATAGATTTGAAATGTATATACAAAGGAGCCTGGCTAAAATGAGATCGACTTCAATAAATTACTCTACGTGATTTAGTTGAAGTATGTCAAAATCCTATCTGCTACGGTACACTTGATTTTGTCGCCAGAAGAACGTGCTAAAGAAACAACTTGAATTATTAACCTTGCGCACGATTTACTCTTGTAACACGCAGAGTCTAAATGCATTACCAGGCATTTTTCCAAAGTTGGTATTCACTTAACTGAGGAATCCAACCAGCGTAGGATCCGTCACCTCGTATGACAATCCAAACTTTGAGAAGTCCTTTGAATACGACACCAAACTCGAGCTGTGGCGAGATGATTAAATTCCAAGCTAAATGAGATTTTTCAAATAATCTCGGTAATCAGAGATAGACATAATATTGAAATTGTTACTCACACTAGCATTTCTTGCTTAAGTCCATACTAGCTGCTACGCGTATAGTAACACCTCAGGTGTTACAAATATATTTCTTTGCGATGCATGAAATTTGTGTATGTACCATTTTTTAGCCTTCGGCGAAAAAAGGCCTTCCCTTCTTTTCATGCTTCATAAAGAAAGAATCACCCCTTCTATGCCACAGCTATTGTATAATATTATAGTCGATGAAGATTTTCTTGGTGTGAAAAATTATATCTGCCGAAGGTACACTTTGTGCTTCTGCACATTATTCGATTCATCAAATATTTTGGAAGAAGCACCTTTCCTTCTTCACAGTTTTTGTTGCTGATGCGATATGATGTATGATGTAATGCTATGCGAAATGATGCGATGATATGATGCAGCATGATGTTTATGCCGAAGACACACACCCACACGAAAATACACCCAGACTATGCATCCCCTTAGGAACGACTTTGGAGTCTCTTCACCTTTTACTTAGGTGACATTTCAGCTCTGCATCCCCTTAGGAACAACTTTGGAGCTAAGCTCTGCATCCCCTTAGGAACGACTTTGGAGCTTCTTCAACTTCTATTTCAGTGGCATTTAAGCTCTGCATCCCCTTAGGAACGACTTTGGAGCTTCTTCACCTTTTATTTCGGTGGCAATTAAGCTCTGTATCCCCTTAGGAATGACTTTTGAGCTTCGGAACTTACTCTGTGCTCCCTTAGGAACGACTTTGGAGTATCTTCACCTTTTACTTAGGTGACATTTCAGCTCTGCATCCCCTTAGGAACGACTTTGGAGCTAAGCTCTGCATCCCCTTAGGAACGACTTTGGAGCTTCTTCACCTTCTATTTCGGTGGCATTTAAGCTCTGCATCCCCTTAGGCATGACTTTGGAGCTTCTTCACCTTTTATTTCGGTGGCAATTAAGCTTTGCATCCCCTTAGAAATGACTTTTGAGCTTTGGAACTTACTCTGCGCTCTCTTAGGAACGACTTTGTAGCTTTAGAACTTACTCTGCGCTCCCTTAGGAACGACTTTGTAGCTTCGGAAGTATTGTTAAGGGGATGCGCTCCACACTCGATGGTGTGACCTCAGTATTATTACATCAAATTGGAAATCAATCCTTTGTGAATTGTTTTTCATGCAAGAAAATAAAATGGCGGAAAAAACTAAGATACACCAGGGTAGGATATTCTTTAATTGAATGTAACACCCCGTCCAATCCTTGGACCGGCGGTACTTACTCCTGGCAGCTCTCTAGGATCATATATTGTCCCCATATACCAACACGAGTCTTTTGTGTGCACTTTGTCCTCACTCATGCGCACCCGAGAAAACTTCCCAGTCGGTCACCCATCCAAAATTGCTCCAAGCCAAGCACGCTTAACTTGGAGGTTCTATCGAGATAGGCTTCCGAAAAAGAAGATGCACCTTGTTGGTATGGATACTCTATTAATTCTATTAAGCCTTGGGCCAAGATATCCCATTCCAGGGGCCAGGATATCACAATCCACCCCCTTAGAAGACCGACGTCCTCGTCGGTCAACCCCAATCCAGGAACCTCCCCTCTTAACCACGTATATGTGTCTAGTGTTGTCATATGCCATGCCATGTGACCACTCTGGGCCCACATGCGACATGCGCCATATACCCGAACCCCTAACCCACACACGCCCTTGAAACCTCGAGGGTCGGCTCTAATACCACTTGTAACACCCCGTCCAATCCCTGGACCAGCGGGTACTTACTCCTGGAAGCTCTCTAGGATCATATATTGTCCCCACATACCAACACGGGTCTTTTGTGTGCACTTTGTCCTCACTCATGCGCACCCGAGAAAACTTCCCGGTCGGTCACCCATCCAAAATTGCTCCAAGCCAAGCACGCTTAACTTGGAGGTTCTTTCAAGATAGGCTTCCGAAAAAGAAAGATGCACCTTGTTGGTATGGATACTCTATTAATTCTATTAAGCCTTGGGCCAGGATATCCCATCCCAAGGGCCAGGATATCACATCGAATCACCATGGCACCTTTAATAGATGTGCTTCGATTCAGGCACAGTGCTGTTGACTGCGAGTTTTGGACTCCTCCCGAAGGTCGCGCTGTTGCTGAGCGTGGTGATGCCCTTCTGGCTGTTGACTGCGAACCAGGGCAGGTGCCAACGGTGGTGGTGGTGGTGGTAACTAGGCCCAGAAAGTTTGAGAATGGCTTGCTGGAGCAACAGAGGTCGTAGGCTGTTGATTGCCTACATACTCCGAGACATAAGGAGAGTAGCACGAGGCGGTATGCAGAACCTGCTTTGGCTGATTCTGCTATGCTTTAGCTTCGGCAATTTCTTTCTGCTTCTGAATGGTAACTTGGCACGTCCTTATGGTATGCCCTTTATCTTCACCACAGAACAAACAAAACAGTTTCCTAGGCTGATCTCCATATCTTCCTTCGAAGCTTCTGCCCCCTCTGCCTCTTGGAGCTGGTGGCCTGAATGAATTTTGTTGTGCCCCTAATGATTGAGAGCTGCGTTGTTGCGCTTGGGTATGATTTCCCCTGTTGTCGTTTGCACTGGGGTTATGGATCGACCTGACATGCCTAGGGTGGAATCTTCCTCTGAAGCCCCTGGCCATGTTAGAGTATCTGTAGGCTTCTTCCCTTCTTTGCCGAAAGTCATTGTCGGCTTTGATGTACTCATCCATTTTTTGGAGAAGATTCTCCAAGGTTTGCGGCAGCTTCCTTGCAAAGTATTGTGTTGTTGGTCCTGGTCTAAGCTCCTTGATCATGGCCTCGATGACAATCTCATTAGGCATTGTAGGCGCCTGGGCTCTCAACCGCGGGAACCTTCATACATAAGCTTGGAGGTATTCTTCCTAGTCCTAAGTGCACTAGAACAAAGCTTGGGTAGTGACTGGTTTCGTTTGGAAACCCTGGAAGCTAGTGACCAACATGGCAGCATGTCTTTTAGCTTCTGCCACGACGTAATTGTCCTTGGCCGAAGAGAAGAGTACCATGTTTGAGCCACGCTTCTGACTGCCATGATGAAGGACTTCGCCATGACTACAGTATTGCCCCCATATGTGGATATGGTTGCTTCGTAGCTCATTAAAAATTGCTTCAGGTCTGAGTGCCCGTCATACATGGGGAGCTGAGGTGGCTTGTATGATGGCAGCCATGGGGTAGCCTACAATTCTGCTGCCAAGGGAGAAGCATCATCAAAAGCAAAATTGCCATGATGAAAGTCACCATACCACTCATCATCATTAATTGGGCTTTCTTGACAAAGCTCCCTGTGTTGGGGCCTTCGGTCTTAGTCATCCTGGGTAAGGTGACGCATTTCTTCAGCAGCTTCATCGATCTTTCTCTAAAGGTCGGCGAGCCGAAGCAACTTTTCCCTTTTTCTTTGTACCTGCTAATGGATAGCCTCCAAATCCCTGATCTCCTGATCTAGCTCCTCCTCCTGAAGTGTTGGGCTAGTAGCCTTCCTCTTCTGGCTCCTAGCTTCTCGCAGCGTCTCCTGATTAGTGTCCAGTGGCTGCAGGGTAGCCCCTGGCACTGTTGTCTTCTTCAGCGGCATTACGAAAGTCGATGCTTGCCGAAGATGGTCAATTGAGTTCCCCGGAGGTGGGCGCCAATGTTGGTCCTTGTTCTCAAAGGCTATACATCAAGAACAAGGCAACATGATTGTTAACGAATAAAGACCTTCGTCCTTTGAAGCATTATCTCCTTTAGGATATAATGATCTTTAGATGAAGGTCATGAAGGACACGCCTTCATCATGTTCATGAATAAGTATAAATAAGAATATATGAAGTACAAAAGAATATGAGTAATGATTATGTCACAGTAGATTATTTTTATTCTCATTCCATAAACATAAATGAATATTCATGATATTTATATTACATTGGTACCTTCGACTTGTCAGAAGGTGAAAATGCGAGAGTGACGCAAGAGTGATTACAATCAAGCGTGAATAGTACGATGTTACTGTTTATCTATTTATAGGCACGGGACGCAGCCCGAATAGAATTACATTCATGTCCCTGACATTTACTGTTAACCATTAAGGCAAGCTATCAAGGACTAAGTAGTCTTTTCCCCTTTAGGTCGTTTAGCCCCCCTCCTTCGTCATCATACTGAGCCGAAGATCCTTCAGTCACAGCTTCGACGTTCGTCTTTGACACCTTCGGGTTGTATCTTCATATCATGCATGCCTTCACCAGAAGAGAAAACCTTCATCCCAAAGTCGAAGCCTCCTGTAACAGTCTATGTCACACTAAAAACATATGATTAGTTATGTTTTTAAGAACCTTCGGAAGAGGAAGGCCCCCAACAGCCAGTTCTATAAATCCGTCCGAAGACCGTGGCAATATTGACATTGAGGAGGATAGTATAATCATACGTCCCATGAAGTCAAGCCATGTAGACTTCGTCAAATCAGACGAAAGCGATTAGGGGCCTTCATAACAACTTTGGTTGCTATAACTTTGCTTATCGAAGGGGCTCGATGTTTCCGGCTCTTGCATACTAAAGCAAGTGGCTGAATGAATGCGCGAAGGAGTGGTTTTATATGAAGAATGACTTAACTGCGCGGGTTGATACAAAGGCATTATTCAGACTCCTATTATTTCAAGCTTTGGTTATAAAAAGCCGGCGTGCTACGTCAACTTTGAAGCCTAGACTGTCATAGTTGCTTTCAACGTTGTTTGCGCACATATTGGAACGAGGGATCTTATTTAGGAATTTTTAGCTTTTAAGACATCGCCACTAGCGACTGAGTGGGAAATGTCGAAGATGTCTGAAAAAGATGCTTCAGACGCCAATCCTGGGCTCGTTAGGCTTTGTTACAATTATAAATTTGAAGATGAGTTTGGGGAACCTAGTAACGGGTGGTTAGATTATGTTGAAATGAGATGTAACGAAATACTTAGTAATTATAGCAAACCTGAAGCCGAAGCTTTACAATGGGCTTTTGCGGCTCGAAAAAGGCGTCGATTGAACCATGTGTTCGATGTTATCGACTTATTCTATCCTGGCTATCCCATCATGGTTCAGGATTCGAAGAATAGAAAGGAGACTACAAGGCAGAGCAAAGTTCTGAAGGTGCAAGTTGAATCGACTCCTCGAGCCTCGGAGGAAATTCTGGTAAACATGCTTTTTTGATCTTTGGTATACTGGTCATGAATTTGTTATATTAATTTCTTATTTTAAATATTTTTTAGTCTACACCCGAAGCTAAGGTGATAGCTGAGATTGAAGAACTCCCTCCTATGGGAGTCGAAGAGGTAAAGATTGGATAAGCTATTGCTTTGATAGTGCAAAGAGTTATATCTTTGGAGTCGCTTCTAGAGAGCGAGGAAGAAGAAGAGGAGCGAATAACTCTGGTGATGAGTTCATTCTTCGATGTTGACGAAGATGAAACTAAGGAGAAATATAATGCCAGTACGCACTAGTGCCGAAGAGTATTGCACCGCCTGCTGCATATGAGGTTGGTCCAAGTACCCTAGGGTTTGAACAGGTTACTGCAGTGGGGACACCTTCGATAATCATGGTGGCCGAAGATAAAGGTTCATTCAAGCCTGCCTTGGCAGAGAACAAGGGGAATGGGCATGTTAATTTGAAGAGGCAAAGAAGGCAATTGAAGATGATGCACCACTTGGTGAAGGACCTTTTGACCAAGACTTGGGTGCATGAAGGTATTGGCTCCATCATGCTGCAGGTAAAGTCATGATTGCGAAGCAGCTGATCGAGGCTATCAATTTTGCTAAACAACTTGGATACCATTCGGGGTCTACTATCTTAGGGGGTGGGCTAGACGATTATTTGTACTGTTGCCCAAAAAATATGGAAACTAAAGTATGTCGCTATATGGCGGATAACATTGGTTTCCCGAAGCTGGAGGCCATGCTTTCGACTATGTCTTCTGAAGACTTTTCTGATTGTTTGGCTTATACACATCTTTAAGGTAATTTATATTGACTTTTGCTTTTTAGCTTCGGGTTGATTTGATGGAATGATTTATTTTACTTTTTTTTATATATTACAGGGTCTGTTCCTAAGCAAGGCCTTAAGCAACAAGATAAATGTTGAGGGTGAAGCCGTCCAAAAAGAAATAATGAAACTCAGATCTAAATTATCTGTGCTTTGGTTTCATTGCGATGAGAAGGAAAAAATTTCAAGATTCTGGAAAAGGGATTTTATTAACAGTCGAACCAAAGTCCAGACAATGCGCGAAGAGAAAAATAAGCTCAAAGCTTCTTGTCATGGTTTCTAGAACCAGGGGACAATAAAATCTGTGTTCGGCAGGGGTGCTAGTGTGGACTCACTCCGATTGGTGAGCTACGAGGGGCTCAAGGGTGGATCTGTGGTGAGTTTATTATACTGGTTTAGGCTGGAGCCCTAGTTCAGTGCATTGCTGATCATAGTATTGCTTGGAGCGTGTTACAACTGAGTGATTGTGTGTGAAGTCGCTCAGATATGAGATGGATTGGATTGGATTGGATCTCTGCCTCCCTTGAAGGAGGAGGGGGCCTGCCCTTTTATATCTCAAGGTTAGGACCTTACAGTGGGCTTGTATTCTGTTGGATAGAGAGAGGGAGGGAGATCTGCTCCCAAGGTTGTAGCGGTGGGTCCTCCATAGGGTCATGTGTAGTCGTACTCCTGTTATGGCATCATCTGTTACTCTGGCTCCTATAGTGAGTCCATCGCTGGCATCTTTGTAGTGGTGTGTGGCAGGTCCCGCAGATTATTCTCATGGTACGGTCGTACGCAGTGTGGCTTCTCCTATCATCATGAGCCCTTCGTCATCGATCAGAGTGCGCAGGCGTACACTCAGTATGGCGCGTTGTCTCATCCTTCCGATGTGTGGGTCACTTTAGAGACCCCGGTGCCCATTCAACGTGTTGTGCACATGTCCAGGCGTGGCTCGATGGTGACATGTACCATCGTAGTTGACGTGGATCAATAGCTCTGGACTGAGCTCTTTGCCTTGTCGGGTTGCTCGAGAGTGAGTTGGTGGGAGAGTTGGTCGGCTGGTCCTCTTGTAGATTTGGTCGACGGAGTTGGTCTCATTCCGGAGCATCGCCCGAGATGCCCTTGGGCGAGTCAGTAATGCGCTGCTAGTCCGGGGTTGGCCTCGGGTGTAACACCCCTGGTGTTTATATTTCGCTCAAGAACGAGTGCGGATTTAAGCACATAATATCAGTAAATGAAACAGATGCTTTATTCTAATTATTTTCGCCATCGCGATTTTAGGGTCGCATCTGTTTCGTCTGTCGCAAGTGCGACGTCGTTTTTATTTTCATCTATTCGGGCTCGTCCTAAATTTCCGTGCTATTCGGAACATATTTGTTCTGAAAATCGTTGCGTCCGGTGATTATTTAAAATTCCTCGTTCGCGCGAATACGAATTCGGAAGCCTGACCCATTCGGATGATTTTTATCCTAGGCGAATTCGTTTGAACTCGGCGATTAAAATGTTCGAGGAGAAATAATTGGAATCGCGCGTCGTCTGAGTGAAATCGTGCGCGTGAATATGATTCAATTTATCCGTCCGCACGCTGTTTTGACGATGAAATCGCGTATACATTGCGGACCGGGTTTCGGCTAATTTCGGTCGAATTACGCAGAACAACTTATCAGTCCGAAATCAGTTTATTTCGGTCTGTTGTTCTCGCCCGGATCCAAATCTTTGGATATAAATAAGTATTAAATAATTCGGTTCCTACTCGTCCATCGTGAAATCACGTTCGTAGATTTATAATTGAGATTTGATTCTCTAATAAATTATCTATGGCAGAGCGATCAGGTGTTCGAGCAGTAGATGAATGTATCTGATTTTAAATTGTGTCAGACTCAGTTTATACTAGTATAACCGATATCGTTTTGGTTTATCTTGTTTGTATCTCGTTCTAAACTCGAATTCCAGAACACTATCGTATATACCTTTGACTATTGACAAAATTAGTCTAAATATTGTACTTGGTCTAGCCTGTTATCACCCTATTACATATCAATCATGAAATTCGTTTCATCTATATGTTTTTTTTTATAAAAAGAGAAAAAGAAAACTCTTATTTCTTCTTATCTCAGTCGCTCTGATTTCCAGCCACTCCGCACGACGGATTTTTCCATTTCCTTATCCTGAGTCGTGTCCATGTACGATGTTTTGGAGAATCCTTCATCGTCGTACATGCGCTGGAAGCCTGATCCTCACGCCGCCCTCCCTCTGATGCTAGATTTTTTTCTACGCCCAGCTCTGTTGACCACGTGATATTTCTTCGTCTCCTGTTCTCTCTCAGCTCACAGGCCGCACGCATCTCTCTGTACGGCGCCCTCGTCTCTTCCACTTGCGCCCAGCCACCAGCGCCGGCCCTAGCTTGGTCCCGTCCATGGCGATCGACATCAGCTCTGTCTCCCCTGCGCGCCGAGTTCCTTTTCCCGCCCCATGGCGGCCTCCCCGTGGCGTCCGCTCGGCCGCCCACCTCTGTGCTCGAGCTCGCCGGCGAATCTCCCATGGCACGCTGCTTCCTACGCGCCGCCGTCGAATTCCCTGCTCGGCCTCCCTGCACCGCGCTCTGGTGGCCGTGCGCGCCCAGCCCCAACTCTCCAGCCGAGCTCTCCCATCTTCCTCAGTCGTCTCTCTCTCTCTGCTGCGTCGCGCGCCCTGGTTCTCTGCTCTGCGCGCGAGCTCCCCATGGTGCGCGCCCTGCTCGTTTCTCTCCGCTGCTCGCTGGTTCCCTGTACCCAAGTTCCATGGCTGTTTGCCGCTGCCCCGTAGTTCCGTGTGCCTTCGTCCCAACTCGTCGCCATCGACCTTGCCTAGTCTTGGCCGTTATCGATCTTGTCTCGGCCATCGACTTCGTTTTACATCTGTGCTCCCGCTGTCGCGGAGACCCTGCTAGCCCTGCACGCCGTGCCGCGCCATCCTCACCTCCTGTCGCGAGCTCGATCCCCGTTGTCGTCGTTTCATCGTGCTCGCTGGTCGTACGCCCTTGTAGCTCCCTACTCGGTAAAATAAATGAACCGGTGATCATCCTCGACCTAGCGAGATTCAAGTTCTATTTAGTGTGGTAAGTGGATTCACTATTCATGATAGCGGTTCAATGATCGGATTGATTAACTATATGAATACCTTGGTTCTTTTATAGGTAGCATATGTGTTGTACTTGTATTAGATACTTGCTATAATGTCTTGTTTATGCGGTATGGGTGTGGGCATAATTATGAAATAGGCATATTATAACTAGGTGGAAAAGCAAACCAGAGCGACACTTACCGTATGTATAACACATTGTCTTAGTTACTTGTAATGCTATAGTCATATTTTGCAATTATTAAGCATATATATATTGTTAGGTGTAATATCGTGTTTGAATTGCAGGTTTATATGAAAAATGCATCGGTAGGTTAGTGGGTAATTCTAAAATGTACCACATCATGCATTAGTGTGATTATGTGCATACTTGTAATGTAGTTGCTTTGTATGATAAAACCTAAGTTTGGGATACAAATTAGGCGAGGAATATTTTAATGGATTGCTATGTCTAAAACAACTGAGTTAGGTCTGGTTAAGATAGAGAGGATGATTGTTGTATTTAGTAATATGTCGATACTAGTATCATAAATGTTGAAATGCATCTCGCCTTTAAGTGTTTAATTCGCTATCGTGTAGTAATATTTAGTCTTGTACTATTCTTGTTTATATGCATTCATGTGCATTATGCAAATCATTTAGGTACGATAATTACTCACGTGATGCGGAAGACGACCCAAGTCGACCCCAGGATCATGCAGAGATTGAACATCTCCGCAAGACGACGTCGTCAGTCGGACGAACCTGAAGATGGATAAACTGAACGAGTGCCAAGACAAAGGATGCTCGCCAAGTGGTCGCCACTTAACCAACACTAACCTAGTGTTACCCAGGCAAGCCCCGGTGCATGCAACCCTTTTCCTTGTGTTTTTAAATACTTTTCGCACACTTAAGTCTAGTGAAATGTGCATTAGGTTCATAGGAGTTACTTGAAACCCTTTGATGCATTGCTTCCCTTGATATCCATACCTTTATAGATACTTCTGTGAAGTATCAAAATTATGATTTACAAAAAAATGCTTAGCCTTGCTTAGATCTTGTGGATAGAGGTTGTCCTTAATTTAACTCGAGAAAGGACTGCTTCGACCTACAAGAATATTTTCATTTGGAGCAATGGTGGGATCTTATTGCAAAGTTCCCTGTGATGCTCTTTCATCCTAAGGAACAGACACATTCCTAAGGATGGAAATACGTAAATTGAGACTTGGGGGTAGGAACAGGTGATGTTCTACCCAGGTTGGTTAAGGATTAACGCGTATGTAGGCGTGCTGACCGAGGACCCTTTAACTGGTCACATGCCTCGTCATGGGTAAGCCTTGCCTCGGGCAGACTAAGGCCGGAATAAGATAACACGAAATGGGAGTGGAGCGGTGGCGAGAGTAGCGTGTACCCTCCGTGGCAAGAGGCTGGACGGTGGTGTATCTGTGCTCTCGGTTTGCGTGAACCTGATCCGGTCTTAAGAACCCCGGTGGCGGGTTGACATATGCAAGGGTTAAGTGCTACATATGTCGTGTGATTGGAGATCCTCAGCTGAGTATAATCGATTCGGATCGCCGTACCTTCGCGGTTATGAAGACTTGGTCACTTCCCTGCAACCTAAAGTCAGGACGTGAACACTATGGATAAAAATGATGTTGTCTTGATGTGATGTGAAATTAGACTAGATGCAAATAGAGTCTATTAATACCTAATATGGCGTTAAAAGATTGAAAGTAAGGACTCACTTTAGTAAGCTACTTCTACAAAAGTATAAGTTGATTTTTGCTAAAGCCTCTCCTTGACTCCTATTTATCCAGCATACCCTTGAGAGTCTTTTCCTTAGTCGGGTAAGACTTGCTGAGTAATTCCATACTCAGGGTTTCATTCCCTGTTGTTTTTTAGGTTCTAACCTTGTGCTGCTGTGATGGTGTTAAGTGCCGGTGGGCTCGGCCTTCTTATAAGTCTAAGTAACCCTTCTATACTTCTTATTGAGGATGGTCGTTTGAGCTAGCATATATTTCAAACATATACTTTTGTAACCACTCCGATAAATAATATAAAATTTTTGTAACTTGTAAAATTTGGTAATAGTATTTCCGCTGCAAAAATATTGGTGTGTGTGATTTGTGTTACTTAATCCCGCGGTTCTGGTTGAAAGTGGTTTATCCGATATCCTTGGGGCAATCGGACAGATCCTGTTGAGTTATCTGGTGCACATGCATGGCCGTCTGAGGTCTTTGGGACAAGGACAGGTGCATGTGGGCCCAATAACTTGGAGGTTCTGCCACAGCTGGTATCGGAGCTGAATTAAGTATATACGGTCACATACGTATTTTCAAAACAAAAGTTTTGGTTTTGAAAAACCTATTTTCAACTAAACACATTGTTTGGTTTTGAAAAATAGTTTTCAAAAACTATAATGCTAGCGACATCCTCTATTAAGCCCTAAACTAAGGACTATCAGGTGGCTTAGTTCAAAACCACTAACCCACAACCGGGGGTATTGCATACATGTGTAATGTTATTTTTGAGGCCATTCAGTCTTGAATGGATCGACGCTCAGGTAAGGTGAGATGTGAGAGCATGACCGAACAACCGTCGGTCTAGGGGAGTGTTTAAATGTGGCGTCCGATTATATACATGTTACACATATGTATATATGAAGGCTGCGATGTGGAGTAATTACTTTTCTGGGAATTCAGTACCCCATGGATGTGTATGGGTATACAAACATGGGAATACTGAGAAGTGTAATGTACTTGTAACGACGCACCTACGCTCAGGTAAGTAGGTGAGTTACCATAATGAGTTGCCCTATGGTTAAAGTGTGGCAACGGCGCCTATGCGTGGCTCGGCGCTTAATGATGAGCTGGCCTCCATATAGCAATATATGGAGTATAAACTATGATAAACTGTCATGTGTGACTTGCATCATGGGAAAATGGGCTGTGATGGAATCTTCTGCAGGTACACTAACCTCGGAAAACGTATGTGTAGTTGACGACTAGCAGAATATCGTGAGAGTCGTAACTATGCCACCGAGATAGAACGCTATTGCCATATTTGGTTGGCAAAATCAGTGAGGACGGATAGGACGAGCATGCATCCTGATTGTTGCATCATGTTTGTCACCTATACATCCAAAATGCTTCTCTCATCTTTATTCCAGTAACCATTGATTGTAGATAATATGGTGTAATGCTGAATTATGAACTTCGATGAAATAGCTGTCCTCCGTTCTTTAGATAATCTATTTAGGTGTCATATGTGTTTGCCCTTGTACTGGATGTGCCAATAGAAGGTTGTGACCTGTTTGTTTAAACCAAAAACTAGGCTATGTTCTTGTCTAGTGAGCCATGACCCAAAGTTGATTTTTCCGTCATCACTCCAAGACCAAACACATAAAAAAATAAATGCCTAGATAATTATCTTGTTGGACATAAATTGTACCCGAATTTAAAACAAGGATCTCAAGTCATGCCTCTTTCTAGAACCATTCCTTTGTTCAGTTGATGCCTGGGTTTCCTCATGTTTATCGAAGGCATATCAACTTAATCTTTGACCTTGTGATCTCTACGGTGGGCATAGAAATATGCTTGGGGCTGAATTAACAGTCTCCCATCGTTCTCCTTTTATTAAGTTTAGGTTATGGCCATGTCTTGTTCATTTCCTTGGGCTATAATCTATTTGACTCTCTACTTGTAACCCTTCTTACAAGTGGAGTATCTCTTTGTTCATTGTCACCCTTGCTCAATCCAGTTCTGTGGTGTGAGATTTCTTATTGGTTACGTCTGGTATTGGCGTTATGACTAAAATTGATGATGTCGCGATAAAACCAAGGGCCTCCTGTGGATGCATACACATGGTTGTGCTGCTCGGTACACGCTAGTATCACAGTTAGTAGTCATAATCCATTATGAGATTATATTAATAAGTTATCTCTACACAAATTGTTCTTACCACGTGAGATTCATTATTGGTGCCAGTTTTGTAATGGTGTCATGGTTAAGGACTTATGGTACCGCGGCGAAACTGAGAGCCTCCTGTGAATGCGCACACAGGATTTTGCTGCTTGGCGCATGCTGGTATCGAAATCTCTAGTCATGATCCATTATGGAACTACACCGATGTGTGATCTTCCGTGGACTCCTTCTTTGAAACAATTTCTAGGTTGTTGGTCAAGTGATCAAGCAACATCTGTCATCTCCGTTGGATCAAAAGGGCATACCACTCTCATGTGTGGTCTTATTTCTTTTGATCTTGGTAGTGACTACCCATACAAGTTCCCTTTACATCCTTTATGTAAAAGTGAAACCTTGGAGCTTTTAGTGTTGGAAGACAACCGATTAGCTCTCAAAATGGAGATTGGATTTTCCCTGCTACTGAGATGCAGGAGTTTGTTCATTCGCTCTCTTAATTAATCCATGTATTCCCTAACCAAGTGGATAATTCATCTCGCATGAAGAAACGGATGAACAACCTAACCAAATGGATTTCTACCCAAATGCAGGACCTTTTGCTAGCAAATGTGAACTCTCAACCCTTGGCTTACCGATGGTATTGAGAGGACCTGCTCAATGTCAAAAGTAGTTCAACAAGTTGGTTTTACTAACTTGTACTGCTTTGTCAACAACGGTTGAGTTGAGAGATCGATTTGTCGAGTTATCTAAACTCACTTTGGCACAAACCATCCTGAGAAAGTACTTACAAAAACCAAGTTAATTCGACTAGTAACCACCTAATCATCGCTCTAGTCGTGCCTCGATCGTCTCGCGTGTGCTTTTCCAGCATGAGTGATCATGTCGAGCCGTGCCTAGTGCTTGATAAAATGGATTGGTTGCAAAGTCAACATCAACGGATCTCTTCGTTGATATTTTCCGAGCCTTTATCATTTTTCTTGGACTTGGATTCTCTGGCTAACACGAGTTAACTAGGATGTTATTCGACATTCACACCCGTCTCGTGTGCTATAAACTTATCGTGACCACTTGTTGGTAAACCTCTTTCTGTGTGTTTTACCCAAGAGGTTGCATCTGGTTCTGTTTGGGCAAAATCGCGTATTCACCGCTCGCTCAGCAGACTCAGATAGTACAGTGTCATCAAAAACAAAATAATAAACTGCCCACATGGAACCTTATGTGTTCTTCTGGCAGACACCGTCTCTATTGGTGGACATTTCTAAATTAGCCTACGGCGATACATGTCATGTCCACTAGAGAAACGACATCCTGAGACACTCGCCTTTATTTCGAAATGTCTCACGATTATCACTGATATGAACATGGGTTACATACTTCTCTACCCTTAGAAGTCTTTCGCTCTGAATCTCGGGACGAGATTCTTTTAAGAGGGGAGGGCTGTAACACCCCTGGTGTTTATATTTCGCTCAAGAACGAGTGCGGATTTAAGCACATAATATCAGTAAATGAAACAGATGCTTTATTCTAATTATTTTCGCCATCGCGATTTTAGGGTCGCATCTGTTTCGTCTGTCGCAAGTGCGACGTCGTTTTTATTTTCATCTATTCGGGCTCGTCCTAAATTTCCGTGCTATTCGGAACATATTTGTTCTGAAAATCGTTGCGTCCGGTGATTATTTAAAATTCCTCGTTCGCGCGAATACGAATTCGGAAGCCTGACCCATTCGGATGATTTTTATCCTAGGCGAATTCGTTTGAACTCGGCGATTAAAATGTTCGAGGAGAAATAATTGGAATCGCGCGTCGTCTGAGTGAAATCGTGCGCGTGAATATGATTCAATTTATCCGTCCGCACGCTGTTTTGACGATGAAATCGCGTATACATTGCGGACCGGGTTTCGGCTAATTTCGGTCGAATTACGCAGAACAACTTATCAGTCCGAAATCAGTTTATTTCGGTCTGTTGTTCTCGCCCGGATCCAAATCTTTGGATATAAATAAGTATTAAATAATTCGGTTCCTACTCGTCCATCGTGAAATCACGTTCGTAGATTTATAATTGAGATTTGATTCTCTAATAAATTATCTATGGCAGAGCGATCAGGTGTTCGAGCAGTAGATGAATGTATCTGATTTTAAATTGTGTCAGACTCAGTTTATACTAGTATAACCGATATCGTTTTGGTTTATCTTGTTTGTATCTCGTTCTAAACTCGAATTCCAGAACACTATCGTATATACCTTTGACTATTGACAAAATTAGTCTAAATATTGTACTTGGTCTAGCCTGTTATCACCCTATTACATATCAATCATGAAATTCGTTTCATCTATATGTTTTTTTTTTATAAAAAGAGAAAAAGAAAACTCTTATTTCTTCTTATCTCAGTCGCTCTGATTTCCAGCCACTCCGCACGACGGATTTTTCCATTTCCTTATCCTGAGTCGTGTCCATGTACGATGTTTTGGAGAATCCTTCATCGTCGTACATGCGCTGGAAGCCTGATCCTCACGCCGCCCTCCCTCTGATGCTAGATTTTTTTCTACGCCCAGCTCTGTTGACCACGTGATATTTCTTCGTCTCCTGTTCTCTCTCAGCTCACAGGCCGCACGCATCTCTCTGTACGGCGCCCTCGTCTCTTCCACTTGCGCCCAGCCACCAGCGCCGGCCCTAGCTTGGTCCCGTCCATGGCGATCGACATCAGCTCTGTCTCCCCTGCGCGCCGAGTTCCTTTTCCCGCCCCATGGCGGCCTCCCCGTGGCGTCCGCTCGGCCGCCCACCTCTGTGCTCGAGCTCGCCGGCGAATCTCCCATGGCACGCTGCTTCCTACGCGCCGCCGTCGAATTCCCTGCTCGGCCTCCCTGCACCGCGCTCTGGTGGCCGTGCGCGCCCAGCCCCAACTCTCCAGCCGAGCTCTCCCATCTTCCTCAGTCGTCTCTCTCTCTCTGCTGCGTCGCGCGCCCTGGTTCTCTGCTCTGCGCGCGAGCTCCCCATGGTGCGCGCCCTGCTCGTTTCTCTCCGCTGCTCGCTGGTTCCCTGTACCCAAGTTCCATGGCTGTTTGCCGCTGCCCCGTAGTTCCGTGTGCCTTCGTCCCAACTCGTCGCCATCGACCTTGCCTAGTCTTGGCCGTTATCGATCTTGTCTCGGCCATCGACTTCGTTTTACATCTGTGCTCCCGCTGTCGCGGAGACCCTGCTAGCCCTGCACGCCGTGCCGCGCCATCCTCACCTCCTGTCGCGAGCTCGATCCCCGTTGTCGTCGTTTCATCGTGCTCGCTGGTCGTACGCCCTTGTAGCTCCCTACTCGGTAAAATAAATGAACCGGTGATCATCCTCGACCTAGCGAGATTCAAGTTCTATTTAGTGTGGTAAGTGGATTCACTATTCATGATAGCGGTTCAATGATCGGATTGATTAACTATATGAATACCTTGGTTCTTTTATAGGTAGCATATGTGTTGTACTTGTATTAGATACTTGCTATAATGTCTTGTTTATGCGGTATGGGTGTGGGCATAATTATGAAATAGGCATATTATAACTAGGTGAAAAAGCAAACCAGAGCGACACTTACCGTATGTATAACACATTGTCTTAGTTACTTGTAATGCTATAGTCATATTTTGCAATTATTAAGCATATATATATTGTTAGGTGTAATATCGTGTTTGAATTGCAGGTTTATATGAAAAATGCATCGGTAGGTTAGTGGGTAATTCTAAAATGTACCACATCATGCATTAGTGTGATTATGTGCATACTTGTAATGTAGTTGCTTTGTATGATAAAACCTAAGTTTGGGATACAAATTAGGCGAGGAATATTTTAATGGATTGCTATGTCTAAAACAACTGAGTTAGGTCTGGTTAAGATAGAGAGGATGATTGTTGTATTTAGTAATATGTCGATACTAGTATCATAAATGTTGAAATGCATCTCGCCTTTAAGTGTTTAATTCGCTATCGTGTAGTAATATTTAGTCTTGTACTATTCTTGTTTATATGCATTCATGTGCATTATGCAAATCATTTAGGTACGATAATTACTCACGTGATGCGGAAGACGACCCAAGTCGACCCCAGGATCATGCAGAGATTGAACATCTCCGCAAGACGACGTCGTCAGTCGGACGAACCTGAAGATGGATAAACTGAACGAGTGCCAAGACAAAGGATGCTCGCCAAGTGGTCCCCACTTAACCAACACTAACCTAGTGTTACCCAGGCAAGCCCCGGTGCATGCAACCCTTTTCCTTGTGTTTTTAAATACTTTTCGCACACTTAAGTCTAGTGAAATGTGCATTAGGTTCATAGGAGTTACTTGAAACCCTTTGATGCATTGCTTCCCTTGATATCCATACCTTTATAGATACTTCTATGAAGTATCAAAATTATGATTTACAAAAAAATGCTTAGCCTTGCTTAGATCTTGTGGATAGAGGTTGTCCTTAATTTAACTCGAGAAAGGACTGCTTCGACCTACAAGAATATTTTCATTTGGAGCAATGGTGGGATCTTATTGCAAAGTTCCCTGTGATGCTCTTTCATCCTAAGGAACAGACACATTCCTAAGGATGGAAATACGTAAATTGAGACTTGGGGGTAGGAACAGGTGATGTTCTACCCAGGTTGGTTAAGGATTAACGCGTATGTAGGCGTGCTGACCGAGGACCCTTTAACTGGTCACATGCCTCGTCATGGGTAAGCCTTGCCTCGGGCAGACTAAGGCCGGAATAAGATAACACGAAATGGGAGTGGAGCGGTGGCGAGAGTAGCGTGTACCCTCCGTGGCAAGAGGCTGGACGGTGGTGTATCTGTGCTCTCGGTTTGCGTGAACCTGATCCGGTCTTAAGAACCCCGGTGGCGGGTTGACATATGCAAGGGTTAAGTGCTACATATGTCGTGTGATTGGAGATCCTCAGCTGAGTATAATCGATTCGGATCGCCGTACCTTCGCGGTTATGAAGACTTGGTCACTTCCCTGCAACCTAAAGTCAGGACGTGAACACTATGGATAAAAATGATGTTGTCTTGATGTGATGTGAAATTAGACTAGATGCAAATAGAGTCTATTAATACCTAATATGGCGTTAAAAGATTGAAAGTAAGGACTCACTTTAGTAAGCTACTTCTGCAAAAGTATAAGTTGATTTTTGCTAAAGCCTCTCCTTGACTCCTATTTATCCAGCATACCCTTGAGAGTCTTTTCCTTAGTCGGGTAAGACTTGCTGAGTAATTCCATACTCAGGGTTTTATTCCCTGTTGTTTTTCAGGTTCTAACCTTGTGCTGCTGTGATGGTGTTAAGTGCCGGTGGGCTCGGCCTTCTTATAAGTCTAAGTAACCCTTCTATACTTCTTATTGAGGATGGTCGTTTGAGCTAGCATATATTTCAAACATATACTTTTGTAACCACTCCGATAAATAATATAAAATTTTTGTAACTTGTAAAATTTGGTAATAGTATTTCCGCTGCAAAAATATTGGTGTGTGTGATTTGTGTTACTTAATCCCGCGGTTCTGGTTGAAAGTGGTTTATCCGATGTCCTTGGGGCAATCGGACAGATCCTGTTGAGTTATCTGGTGCACATGCATGGCCGTCTGAGGTCTTTGGGACAAGGACAGGTGCATGTGGGCCCAATAACTTGGAGGTTCTGCCACATCGGGTGAGCCGTGACGGCTTCTCCCGCCCGTCGATGGCCTCGGGCAAGCCGTCACTTCGTATTCCACATGAGGTTGGCCTCGTGCGAGCCGTGACTACGTCTGCCCGCCTTAGGGTTGGCCTCCTTCTCAACCAACGATGACTTGGTTGAGGTTTGTGGACCTCGCGTTGGGTACCCTATTCCTGGGTACCCGATAGTAGCCCCCGAGCCTTCATGCGACTGCTTGGAGTCGGTCGGAGGCTTTCTTGCCAGGGGTCAAAAACCTTGAGTGTGTGCAAGCGCATCAGTCTGATGTAGCCCCCGAGCCCCTGAGTAATCCATTCAGGAATGCTAGGGGGTTTATTTGGTTCCTGGTGAAGCCATAGGTCTGCTTTTTGCCAGCCTCTCCCGACCTCCTAGCTGTGTCGGTTGTACTTTCGTTTGATGTTGTGGCTCTTTACCTAGCCCCTTGGCTTGGTCGTCGGAACAGGGTAGTCTCTAGGGACGGACACGTACAGAGTTGCCTAGGGGTGATGTCTGCCGGAGCGTGGCTTGAATGGGCGCAAGCGCATCAGTATGACGTAGCCTCCAAGCCCCCGAGTAATCTGCAAGGGTTGCTTGGGGTTTATTTGGTTCTCATGCACTTTAGGGGCGCAACCTTCCTGCGATAGTCGTCACACGCTAAGTGTGAGTCTGCTTAGTGCCAGAGCCAGGAGTTGTCTTAGCTAGTGATCCTCTGAGCGATTCGTCTTCCAAGAGCTTGATCGTTGATATGCACGCATCCCCTTGGAAGGCCTCTCGAGGTCTCTTTGAGAGGAGGGCCGCCTTCCACCGACCTAGTCGGCATGGGGAAGGAGGCCATCAAGCTACAAACGGGTCATCCTAGTGAGATCTGACCACCCTTCGGTATGGTTAGGTCTTGGCGAGTGGTCCCACTAGGGGGATCAACCCGCTGGGGGCATCTCATTGAGTCCTTCCTTATTTGATTCTGTATCGGCCCTTTGGTCAGTCTGGCCGACCAAAGAGGGGCCCCATGGCCACCTCTTCAGCCGAGTTGCCACGAGAGAATGTGAGGTACGACTTTAGACATGGGCACGAGCAAATGACCTATGGGTCGGTCACCTAGCTTGCGGCTCACTGGGAGCTTGCTCGGTCCACCCCTCGCTCTACATGATAAGTTGGGGTGAACCTAGTCGATATGATGTAGTTATTGTGGCGACGCAATAAAAGAGGTGGCCATCATGACACCACTCGGTGCAGGTGGCTTGATGGGATGTGGAACGACTCATTCACTAAATCATGCACGGGTGGCATGATGGAGTAGTTAGTCGCCTTGCATGTTACTAATGTACCCCCTGTGGTGATGCTCTTTTGAAGCTGTGATCATACCAGAAGTTGATCCTAGACACAACTCAAGATCAACGCTTAGTACTATACCCTCGGGGCTCCTACTTTGTTGTGCTCAATCTTTCGAGTCATGTAACTAGAGCTTGCCGAGCAGGGTTTTAGGAACCAACCCTTAAGTTTGGTCGAGGTTAGGACCTTTAGGGACCTAGCCCGAGGTACTAGGACAGTTGTTCTAGGGTGGTGGAGGGTGTAGGCTTACGGTACGAAACTAGGATAAGTGGTTTTAGAGATCTGGACCACCCTGAGAACGTGGTCCATTCCCCTGGCTTGAGGTCCTTAGCACCTCAATCCTCGTTCAGCACCAAAGGGGGCCCAAACTAAGCGACAAGCTAGTTACATGATCACAACAAAGGTTAGAAACCACGTGGGGGTTAGAGGAAATAATATATGTAAATTAAAGCAGGAAAAGTGGTTGAACTGAGAGCAAATTCTTCCTTTATAACGGGATACATATGAATTAGACGATGGACGCCAGATATCGGGTTTATGAGGGCGGACCTCACGAGGTACAAAAGAACTGTGCGATGGATTCCAGAGACCGTCGGGTTTATGAGGGTGGACCTCACTTGATGGATCACAGGTGAATGTTATCCTATTACAAAGGAAGATTTCACTCATGGTGCCTTTTGGATGAATGGTGCAGGCACACAACCAACTGCCCAAGCGACAATGAGCATCAGACTTCTTCGGTTAAGCAGTGACTTGGGCCATCCTCTTAGGTGTTGATGGTGGAGCTTGGCTGTTCACCAATGGCGATGGTGAGGAAATCGAGAGAGTTGAACGTGATGCGGTTTCCTGGAGTGAAGCTCTTGCCGCCGGTGAACGCTGAAGTTTGGGCCATCAGAGTGGAAGATGTCACTTTGGCACGCTTGCGATCCTCTACCTGGCATGCCAACTGTCGTGGTTTCTGTAACCGAGGGACAATAAGATTTGTGTTCGACAGGGGTGCTAGCACGGACTTACTCCAAATGGTGAGCTACGGAGGGCTCGAGGGTGGATCTATGGCGAGTTGATTATAGTTGTTCAGTGTGATATCCTGGCCTTGGGGGATGGTGATATCCTGGCCTAAGGCTTAATAGAATTAATAGAGTACTCATATCAACAAGGTGTATCTTCTCTTTTGAAAGCCTATCTCGAGAGAACCTCCAAGTTAAGCGTGCTTGGCTAGCAATTTGGGATGGGTGACCGACTGGGAAGTTTTCTTGGGTGCGCATGAGTGAGGATAAAGTGCGCACAAAAGACTCGTGTTGGTCTGTGGGAACAATAGGATCCTAGAGAGCCGCTAGGAGTAAGTATCGTCGGTCCGGGATTGTACGGGGTGTTACAAGTGGTATCAGAGCCAACCCTCGTGGTTTCACGGGCATGTGTGGGTTAGGGGTTCAGGTATATGGCGCATTGCGCATGTGGGCTCAGAGTGGTTACATGGCATGACATATGACGACACTAGACACACAGACATGGCTAAGAGGGAAGGTTCCTGGATTGGGGTTGACCGATGAGGACGTCAGTCTTCTAAGGGGGTGGATTGTGATATCCTGGCCCAAAGCTTAATTGAATTAATAGATTACTCATATCAACAAGGTGCATCTTCTTTTTCGGAAGCCTATCTCGAGAGAACCTCCAAGTTAAATGTGCTTGGCTTGGAGCAATTTGGGGTGGGTGACCGACCGGGAAGTTTTCTCGGGTGCGCATGAGTGAGGACAAAGTGCGCACAAAAGACGTGTGTTGGTCTATGGGTACAATATATGATCCTAGAGATCTACCAGAAGTAAGTACCGTCGTTCCAAGAGTGGACAGGGTGTTACATTCAGGCTGGAGCCCTAGTCTAGTGCAGTGCTGATCGTAGTATTGCTTGGAGCATGTTACAACTAAGTGCTTGTGTGAAGTCACATAGATATGGGATGGATTGGATCTCTACCTCCCTTGAATGAGGAGGGGGCCCTACCCTTTTATATCTCAAGGGTAGGACCTTACAGTGGGGCTTGTATTCTACTAGATAGAGAGAGAGGGAGATCTGCACCCCGGGTTGTAGTGGTGGGTCCTCTGTGGGGTCATGTGTAGCCGTACTCCTAGTATGACATCATCTGTTACTCTAGCTCCTGTAGCAAGTTCATCGCTGACGTCTTTGTAGTGGTGTGTGGTAAGTCCCGCAGATCAGCCTCATGGTGCGGTCGTACGCGGTGTGGCTTCCCCTGTCATCATGAGCCCTTCGTCATCTGTCATCGTGCGTAGGCGTACACTCGGTATGGCGCACTATCCCATCCTTCCGGTGTGTGGGTCACTGTAGAGACCCCTGTGCCCACTCAGCGTGTTGTGCTCATGTTCGAGCGTGGCTCGATGGTGACTGTCACACCCAGTTTTAGAAGGTAAACCAAATGAGAACCATATACGTGCCAGGATCAGAAATTCACGTACACAACAATTACATAATTGGACATCATCACACATTGCTCAAAATAATAGCAGAAATAATTACTTTATTACATCACGATGTCCAAAACATCCACCAAGTCATTAACTTAAGTCATAATCAAAGTACTGAACAAAACACAGTACAATAAGGCCTTCATAGGCAGCTGGCTGGGAGTTTGCCACTAACCTAGTCTAGAACTCATCATAGTCTTAAAACTCTTAGAAGTCCTCCATGTTGCCTTCATCTTCTCCTAAGAATTAGTTGCAATAGGAACAACCTGGGGTTTGGTGTTTTTAAGCAAGGGTGAGCACACATCAACGTACTCAGCAAATGTCCCGTTTGGCTAAAGTGGACTAGCCGTATATGGGCTTAAGCTTAAAGCAGTTGCTTTTAGTTGGTCAGGTATTTATTACTAGTAGAAAGCCAAGTTTTAATAATAATCCTAAGTTATTAACCCAAATAGTACTCCCTCCAAGAGGAAATACCAGAAACCATAAAGATAATCATCATCATTAAGCATCATCATAAAAGTATCAGGAGTAACTCTAATCAAAGGAGCTCCCAAGGCTGCTCATAACCGTGAGCATGGCTGATATACCAGTTTCTAACACTCTGCAGAGGTTGCACACTTTACCCACAAGCCGTGATTCCCTTTCTGGCCGAGGAGCGCTACTCCCCATTGACCACTATGTAGGAAACGGGTGACGCCTAAGAGGGGGGGGTGAATTAGGACTTCTAAAACTTTTACTAAACTAGGCCACAAATAAATCCCTAGAGCAAAACCTATGCAAATAATCAAAACTAGAATGTGCAAACTAGGTTTTGTCTAAGTGTTGCTATCTCTACCGCAAAGGCTAAGTTTCAATCTACACTAAATAAGTATGACCACAAGATTGAAACTTAAATGCTTAATATAAATGCGGAATGTAAAGAGCTAAGTAGAGAAGCAAACTCTCGTGGATGACGCCGGTATTTTTACCGAGGTATCCGGAACCACGCAAGGTCCCGACTAATCCTCGTTGGTGCCCCTACGCAAAGGGAAGCCCACGCGAGGGCCAAGCACCACGGTCGAGTAACTCCGTAGAGAGCCGCGGGCCTTCTCCACGCGCAAGTGGTGCTCCGCTTCCGGCTCCTCTCGGACGCTCCCCGCCGTCTCCACTATCGAGCTTCCGGCCGAAACGCCGCGGGCCTCGTTCCCTCCGGTACACGGTGGCGGCCGTGACACAAACGCGGTTGTCACGGTCTCGCAAGACTCTCGCCCCACTCGGTACAATTACAACGACTCACGCAAGAGCCGAGGGGTTGTGTGGTTTTACAAAACTCACTCAACTAACTAGGATTCACCTAGAGCAAGCGCTAAAGCGGTCTAACTAACCTAAGCACTTCGCAAAGCACCTACGCTAATCACCGAGTGATTCTATTAAGCACTTGGGTGTTTGAGCTCTTGGAAATATGCACTATGTGTCTTGGTATGTTGCTTGGGCTCTCACACTTGAGAATGGCCGGTTGGGGTGGTATTTATAGCCTCCAAGCCCCCAACTAGCCGTTGGACAGAAAGCAGTAGCTTTCTGTCGACGGGTGCACCGGACAGTCCGGTGCACACCGGACACTGCACTGTAGCATGTCCGGTGCCGCCACGTCAGCCGACCGTTGGCGCCTGTAGCAGTCGACCGTTGGATCCGACCGTTGCAGTCTGCCCGTTGGCACACCGGACAGTCCGGTGCACACCGGATAGTCCGGTGCTACAGCCAGAGAGCGCCTGTCCGCGGCCTCTCTGTGCAGACTGTCTGGTGTCTCACCGGACAGTCCGGTGCACACCGGACACCGATGTCCGGTGCGCCACCAGGCGCTGGCTGACAGCCCTTCGTCTTGGATTTCTTTGCTGATTTCTTCGGGCTTCTTTGTTCTTGAGTATTGGACTCCTATGCATCTTTTTATGTCTTCTTTTGAGGTGTTGCATCCTCATTGCCTTGGTCCAATTCTCTTCGCATCCTGTGAACTACAAACACAAACACTAGAAAACTTATTAGTTCACGAATTGTGTTGTTCATCAAACACCAAAACTCAATTAGCCAAAAGGCCCGGGGTCCATTTTCCTTACAATCTCCCCCTTTTTGGTGATTGATGACAACACAACCAAAGCAAGCAAATAATACAAGTATTTGAATGAAAATATGCAATCTACTTGCTAAGATGCATGATTGTCCCCACAATGTGATATTATGGACTTAAGCCTCCCCCTAACTCCATAATTCACTTACTTCCTATTTTTGGACCAAATAACCAAAACCACTTGTAGAACTTATTTGAAGATATGAAATTTTAAATTTGTGGTGTTTGGTGTTTGATATAGTTTTCATTGCTTTGTGTTTGATATAGTTTTCATTGCTTTGGTCCCTAAACTTCTCCCCCTTTGGCATCAACCACCGAAAAGGAAGACATTAAAAGCATGTAGGAAGTAAATAAAAGCTTGCCCTCAACAAGAAATCTATCAAATGATACCACAAATGCAGGATATTAATTTAAACAATTTGAAAGATACCACTTGAAGGAGTCCTCAAAAGATTACTCCCCCTAAATGAGTATTCTCCTTTAGAAAGAGTTTTTCTCCCCCTTTATAGATGAAGAAATACTCCCCTTGACAGAGATCCTCTACTTAGGAAAAAGCATGTGAAAATTAGAGGTGCAAGACATGATTTGAAAAGACTAACTTCCCTTATGCATAGGTAACAGAATATGAGTTAACTACTTATGCATTTTTAGCAACATGGAAGCATATGATATGAAATATAGTCTAATCAAATATTGGAGAAGACATGTAAATGATACTGAAAGTAGTCTCAAAAGATACCAATTGAAGATCAATGGCGAGCTTGAGAGACATGAGAGTTCTTGGAGATTTTGCAGTGGAAGATTGTTGTCTTTCTCCGGGGACTTAATTTTCCTTACAATGAGACTATCACATGAAATAGACTTGAAAAGATGTTAGTCTCAAAGTGTTAGATTATAGATTAACCTCCCCCTAAAGGTGTGCATACAAGTTTTGAATACTTGTAGGAGACATGCACTTTGACTTGATATCAAGAGGGGCAAATTATCCATAATCCAAACTTTGGCACATAAGTTAAATGATACACTTTGTAGAAATCAAAATTTTCAATTTATGCATCATTTATTATGGAGTGATATAGAAGCTATGTGCCGTGCTTAAATAAACATTTTAAACCATGTAGGTTTGCTTAAGTATATGAATTGAAAGCAAGCAATCCTACCATGTGATTTACCTAGTATGCATGATTTTAAACAAAAGTACATAACACATGTAATACTAGGCAAGAAAGGTAAACTAGATACAAGGTAAATAGATACGCATATCTAAAAATGAGAAATACAATAAAACTAGTTACCTTAGTCATGGGTGGGAAATTTGGGTCTAAAATTTTCAGTAACCCACTTGGCAATAAACTTGATCCAAAATGATGTACCCCATGATATACATCCCAATTTTGCCAAGTCTCCAAATTTCCCGAAGACCTTCGGTCCACTCACTTCCCTTTCGAGATCCAAACCTTCTTGGTGTTTTTCATGGTTGAAATTATCTCCTTTGGCACCCAGATGCGTTTGGCCCCTTTTTCTTTGTTGGCTTGCTTGTTGGCCTTGATTGCTATCACCTTTCCGTTCCTTTTCTTCTTGATCAAATATGGTGTAGCATCCTTTTTGTTCACCTTTTTGATGTAGGTGTTGGAGATTTTGCTTGATGGCTTTTGCTTGAGCTTTTGCCTTTGTTTATCCCCGGTCATCGCCTTGCATTGGAAAGACTTGTGGCCTTCCTTGTGGCATAGCCTACAAATCACAGTTTCTTCCTCTACAGGCTTGTTCACTCCCGCAGTGGTGTTATCCTGTGGAGGTCGGATTTGTTTGGCTTTGCCTTTCTTGTCATACAAAGCCTTGCCAAGGCGAGCCACTTCTTGCTTTAATTGTTCATTTTCCTTTGCAACCTCATCTGAACATGTCTCTACAACAATATTCTCAACAACGACTTGGTTGCAGGGGTTAGAATCATCAATTAAATCAAAGCAGGAAGTAGAAGCATCTTTCTTAATTATTTTAGGTATTTCAACTAAAGATGCTGCTGGGGTGCTACCAATGTTTTCTAGCTTAGTAGTTAGCTCATTATTGTGTATGCTAAGAATTTCCATTTTCTCAAGCAAATTTTCAATAGCTTCTTGGGAGCTAGCTAACTTAGCCTTAAGTTTTTCATTCTTTTTAATAAGGCTATTATCGGTAGCAGTGGATGGAGCACTAGATTCTAATAGCTCAATTTTAGTTGACAGCTCACTATTTAAGTTTGCAAAAGTTTCAAATTTTTCTAGCAAACCTTTGTAATCATTTTGAGAGCTAACCAACTTATTTTTCAAAGTTTTAAGTTGAGCCTTTTGCTTAGTGCAAACATCCTGGAAAAAATTAACGGCTTCCGCAAGTTCTTCTAGAGAGGCCTTTCCCTCACCTTCATCATCACTACTACTTTCATCACTAGAGGATGGAATGCTTTTGTTACCTCTTGCCATAAGGCATTTGTGTGATAACCGTGATGAGCGTGATGAGGACCGGTGGCTGCGCGTCCTTGGAGGTTCATCTTCACTTGAAGAATCATCCCAAGTTCTAACACTTGTGAGCGCCTTGCCTTTGTTCCTCTCCTTTTTGGGTTTGGCCATATTTGGACAGTTGTCCCTGAAGTGGCCCTTCTCCCCACATGCGAAGCATCCTCTCTTCCTTTGCTTTTTCCTGTCAATGTTAAAGAGAAGATCCTCGACCTGCAGGGGCACACCCATTAGATTAATCTTGCGGATCATCCTCATTACCTTTCCGACGCGTCGGATTGTTTCTTCGTCCTCGGAGGATGATGTGCACGGTTGATTATCTTCATCATCATCACTTTCTTCTTCTTCCTCTTCTTCACTTGAGGAATTTGGAGTGGGAGCCTTCTTTTTGCCCTTCCTTTCATCACATGCAAAAGCATATGGTCTTGAGGAAGTTGGCTCCTCTCCCCGACTCATTTTTCGCGACATCTCAAAGGCCGCGATTTTCCCAATCACGATGGTCGGGGTCATGTTACTCAAGTCCTCCATGTTGTGAAGGATGGTGATGATGCTCCCATATCTTTGTTGTGGTAGCAGGGAGATAATCTTCCTCACAATGTCCGCATCACCTAGCTTATTAATGCCAATAGAATTGAGCTCATTGATTATTAGATTCAAACGAGAATACATGTCTCTAACAAGCTCATCATCTTTCATAGCAAAAGAATTATACTCATTTAAGACTAGGCAATGTTTTTGCTCACGGACATTGGATGTGCCGTCATGGAGCTCATGCAATTTTAGCCAAATCTCATTAGCAGTTTTCAAGGTAAATACTTGATTAAAAATATCCATGCTAAGAGATTCATACAAGCAATTTTTGGCTCTAGCATTTAAATGAATTTCTTTTTCCTCACTCGTGGTGGGTTTCTCGGGATTCCTGAGGGGTTTCATCCCGTCACGAGTGACTCTCCAAACACCTAGATCAACGGCCTCTAGGTAACAAGCCATTCTAGCACTATAATATGGGAAGTTAGTGCCGTCAAAGTGTGGTGGCCTATGGGTATCCATCCCTTCCTCTAAAAAGCGTCGGCTCTTTTAGCGGTGAAGCTAAAGCGTTTCAAATGAGCCAAACCGGCTCTGATACCACTTGTAGGAAACGGGTGACGCCTAAGAGGGGGGGGGGGTGAATTAGGACTTCTAAAACTTTTACTAAACTAGGCCACAAATAAATCCCTAGAGCAAAACCTATGCAAATAATCAAAACTAGAATGTGCAAACTAGGTTTTGTCTAAGTGTTGCTATCTCTACCGCAAAGGCTAAGTTTCAATCTACACTAAATAAGTATGACCACAAGATTGAAACTTAAATGCTTAATATAAATGCGGAATGTAAAGAGCTAAGTAGAGAAGCAAACTCTCGTGGATGACGCCGGTATTTTTACCGAGGTATCCGGAACCACGCAAGGTCCCGACTAATCCTCGTTGGTGCCCCTACGCAAAGGGAAGCCCACGCGAGGGCCAAGCACCACGGTCGAGTAACTCCGTAGAGAGCCGCGGGCCTTCTCCACGCGCAAGTGGTGCTCCGCTTCCGGCTCCTCTCGGACGCTCCCCGCCGTCTCCACTATCGAGCTTCCGGCCGAAACGCCGCGGGCCTCGTTCCCTCCGGTACACGGTGGCGGCCGTGACACAAACGCGGTTGTCACGGTCTCGCAAGACTCTCGCCCCACTCGGTACAATTACAACGACTCACGCAAGAGCCGAGGGGTTGTGTGGTTTTACAAAACTCACTCAACTAACTAGGATTCACCTAGAGCAAGCGCTAAAGCGGTCTAACTAACCTAAGCACTTCGCAAAGCACCTACGCTAATCACCGAGTGATTCTATTAAGCACTTGGGTGTTTGAGCTCTTGGAAATATGCACTATGTGTCTTGGTATGTTGCTTGGGCTCTCACACTTGAGAATGGCCGGTTGGGGTGGTATTTATAGCCTCCAAGCCCCCAACTAGCCGTTGGACAGAAAGCAGCAGCTTTCTGTCGACGGGTGCACCGGACAGTCCGGTGCACACCGGACACTGCACTGTAGCATGTCAGGTGCCGCCACGTCAGCCGACCGTTGGCGCCTGTAGCAGTCGACCATTGGATCCAACCGTTGCAGTCTGCCCGTTGGCACACCGGACAGTCCGGTGCACACCGGACAGTCCGGTGCTACAGCCAGAGAGCGCCTGTCCGCGGCCTCTCTGTGCAGACTGTCTGGTGTCTCACCGGACAGTCCGGTGCACACCGGACACCGATGTCCGGTGCGCCACCAGGCGCTGGCTGACAGCCCTTCGTCTTGGATTTCTTTGCTGATTTCTTCGGGCTTCTTTGTTCTTGAGTATTGGACTCCTATGCATCTTTTTATGTCTTCTTTTGAGGTGTTGCATCCTCATTGCCTTGGTCCAATTCTCTTCGCATCCTGTGAACTACAAACACAAACACTAGAAAACTTATTAGTTCACGAATTGTATTGTTCATCAAACACCAAAACTCAATTAGCCAAAAGGCCCGGGGTCCATTTTCCTTACACACTACCAAGGTGATCTGACAGGGTATCACTACGTAGCTTTTACAAAGATTCTCCTAGTATGTAGTTTCTCGTTAGATTTCGCCAGTCATACAAACACAATACTCCCCCCTAAGGGCTTGTTCTGTTCTACCCAATCCATATGGATTGAGGGGGATTGAGGGGGTTTCAATCCCTAGTAAGTCAAAATATCTCCCAATCCGTATCAATCCCCTCCAATCCATATGGATTGAACATAACCGAACAAGCCCTAAGGTGGGTGACTAACAAAACCAAATTGAATGACCATTGGCACCCACCCTTACAGTACTATGCCCCAGCCTCCATTGACGACACAACGGCGAAGCAAACTACACCCTCAAGTTCCTCCAATTAATTAGCTAAGGGCGTACCATTCCACCCTCATGGTTGTACTGTTTTCCCGTGTGGTCATCCAGTGAATAGGTCCTTACATCAGGAAATAGCATGAGTCCCCTAAAGTACTACATGTTCATCATTAGAATCAAGATATCATCAACGTATCATAAATGTTCTCATCATGTTCATTGATTAAAGTAAAGCAATAGCGTGATACTAATCATAGTAACCAATTCCCAAAGGATAACTAAGGACAGGAAAACAGAACACTAGTCAATCTTTAGGTTGATCAAAGTATGTGGAACAATGAATTATAAAGTAAGTAGGATATAATGGGTCAGAGGACACTTGCCTTCACCAAGTTGCGGCTCAGGAAAATCTCCTGCAACACACTCGGAAACTTCAGACAGCTCGTTATCTACACAAAACAATCATTCATTCAACACACTTGAGGAATAACAAAAGAATAGTACACCAAACATATGCAACAAAGTGAACACAGGTTTAATAAAAAGGCAAAGACACACATATGCATTGAAGGTTTTGGGGTAGACCACTATGCCTATCTCATTAAATTACTTACTTAAATAAACTCATTCCAAGGATGGGATCATACATTAAATGGGATTAGGTCTACAAAGTTAAGCACTTAAATATTCATTGGGGTTTTACCTTTATTTTATTTCTAATGAAATTTCCATAGTCTTATTCCAACTTAGAGACTAACCATAAATTTTAAACATGGAAACAGTGGATGAACATAATTTAAACAGATAGGAAATATTATAATGAACATTTTGCAATTTGAACCACCCAATTTGGAGTTCATATGACAAAGTTATGAAATTTACAAGTTTTGGGATTCAAAACCCTAATTTAGACTTATTTATGTGATTAAAATAAAGTCCAGGGGTCTCTCTTCAAGAAACCAGGGGCTCAGGCACAAAAAACAGGACGGCGGGTTGATTCTCGGGAAACCAAGGGATTCTTTACCAAAAATACCAAGCGAAGGGGTATCAGGTGATCTCAGTCGTCCAATCTTGGATCAACAAACAGATCCCGTGGGCAAGCGCGAGCGCGCACTGACAAGTGGGCCAGGGTAGTCAGTGGCTCGGGGGTGAGGGTGGGCTGACCAGTCGGGCCCAGCGCCAGGGGCGCCGGTGACCAACGAGTGGGACCCAAGGGCAGGGGGCGCCCACGCGAAACGGTATCCAGCAACCTAGGTCGTTGGATCAGGGGCAGACGGTTGAGATCAAACGTGAGGGGGGCGACGACTTCGGGCGGCGCTGCTCTCATCCACGGCGGTCAAGTTGCTGGAGACGAGGCAGGTGCAGGCTCCAGGGGGTCTAAGGTCGCTGGAGCTGGCTAGGACCGCTTAGGGGAATCCGGCGAACTCGATGGCAGGGTTTTGGTCATGAGAGCGAGGCTTGAAGCGAGCGAACATTAGAGGGGGTGATCCGGGCGGGTCAAGGTCACTCCGGTGAGCAATCCCGGTCGTGGGGAGGGGTGATCAAGCGCGCCGAGGCTGGTGCAGGCTCCGGTGAGGGATGTGGGACACACCGGGCCGAAAAGAAGGCACGGGGCGGGGCTGAATTGGCCGGACGCCGTGCGGGTGCGGCGAACAGGCGCGACAAAGCTCCGGTGAGCTCTAATTCGCCACAGAGGGAAAGGAATCGGGGCAAGTAAGGCGCGAAGATGGTTCCTTACCTCGGGACGGCGCTCCGGGAGGGCTTGACGCGGCGTTTGGAGCTCCGGGTAGACGACGCGGCGGGCGTGGACCACCGGCGAGCTCGGGCGGCGGCAACTGCGCATAAGGGAGGCTGGGAGCGAGTGAAATGAGGAAGGGGAGAGAGAGCGGATGCGGAAGGGGCTTACAATGGAGCTGGGGAATGTGGGGGCACGATGTGGCCGGCTTTCTCGGCGTGCGTGCACGCCGGGGTCAGCGGCGGTTGCGGGGAGGACGACGCTCACTGGGCGGGTCCACGATGCAGGGACTCAGGCGCGCAGCACAAAGAGAGAGAGCTGGGGCACGCGTGCGAAGGGAGCGGCACCGACAAACTGGCCCCACCAGTCAGAGGGAGAGAGGAGGCGGGCGCACGGGCGAGCGAAGCTAGGCCTAATGGGTCGAAATGCCGAGTAGGGGTAGGATCCGGGCTGCTTTGGCTTTTCCTTTTTATTCTAAAGTTCTAATCCCTTTTATTTTTATTTTCTCTTTTGAATTCAAATCCAACCAAACCACAAATTCAAATTTGAATATTCCAAACATATGCATCAAACAAAAAGTAAAGTCTAGGCTCAGCATGATGCAATATTTCATGACTCCCCTAGAGTTTAATCTACTAAAGTATTAATACATCTCCCAAATAAATAAACAAAACTCTATTAAACGGAAGAGAAAATAAATCTATAGAGAGGAGAAAAGAGGTAACACCTAAATTTGGTAGATATTAGAGAAAAAAATTTATACCCCCAAATTCAGGGTGTTACAGTGACACATCCCGTCGTAGCTTACGTGGATCAGTAGCGCTGGACTCAGCTCTTTGCCTCGTCGGGTTGCTTGACAGTGAGTTGGTGGGAGAGTTGGTCGCCTTGTCCGCTCGCAGAGTTGGTTGGCGGAGTTGATCGCCTTCCGGAGCATCGCTCGAGACGCCCTCGGGCGAGTCAGAGAGTTGGTCGGTCAGTCCGCCTCGCAGAGATGGTCGACAGAGTCGTGCACCTTCTGGAGCATCGCTTGAGATGCCCTCGGGCGAGTCAGTAATGCGCTCCTCATCCAGGGTTGGCCACGGGCGAGCCATGACTATGTCTCCCGCTCGACGATGGCCTCGGGTGAGCCGTGACTTTGTCTTCCGCCTGAGGTTGGCCTCGGGCGAGCCGTGACTGCGTCTGACCGCCTCAGTGTTCGCCTCCTTCCCATCCAGCGGAGACTTGGTCGAGGCTTGTGGGCCTTGCCTTGGGTACCCCGTTCCTGGGTACCCAACACTTCTAATGCTGAAAAGGACAAATAAATTGTGTCGCTTGAAGCTGAGCTGAAGCAAGTAAAAGAGGAGCATGAAGCTAAAATAATGAAGCTGATGCAAGCATCTGCCGAAGTGGCTGTCAAACTTAGCAAAGCTCAGGTGAAAATTGATGACCTGAAAGACGAAGTAAATCATGTGAGGGGACTTAATGAAAACTACTGAATCCTGCTGGTCAACTGTCACACCCTCGACAATAGATGTCATAATGAGTTGTTGAAAACCTTCTCCTCCACCGGGGCTTTGTCTAAAGAGAAGAATTTTTTAGATGGTGACTTGGAAGGCCTGATGAGGTGGGTGCTCAGCGAGACCCGTGCTTTCACAAGTGTTCTCTCAGCGCGAGAGGACTGTTGTGCTTGGATAGGCGCCCGAAGCACTGCTTCAGTTTTGCTAAAAGCTAGGTGTAATCATGTTAGGGCTTGCACATACCCCAATTTCAAAGTTTCTACTGACCATGTCCGTAGATCGACTGTCGAAGCTTTGGAGTGGTCCAAAAAATTCTTATCTAAAATTTGGAAGAGGGGTGGAAAAAAATTAAGCATTGAAGAATATATAAAGAATAGGGAGAAGGTATGTACTTTGCTACCTTCATCTTTACCTTCGCGGGATATGTTCATACTAACTTTCAAAAAATCTCTATAGGTACGGCAAGCTGTTGAAAAGGTTGTGGACATTAGGAAGAAGCTTCAAGGCAAGAAATTTGAAGGTATTTGACTTTTTGCTCTTGTTAAATTTTAGTGTACTCGTTCTAGCGATTGTTTTACTAACCCTTGCTAAAAAGTCTCCACTTCACAGGTAATAATTGAAGTGAAACATACTGAAGCCGAAGCAAAAGATGCTGCTGTCGAAGCTAAAGCAATCTCTACCAAAGCTGTGAAAAAACTACAGATGATGCTATCCTCAAGATTTGCGAGCAAATTTATGATGAAGCAATGCAAGGCAACCCAGGAAATTGATTAGATAATGTGAAAAATAGTGTTTGCTTGTTGTAATTTTTTTGATGGTTCAAAGTGTCTAAACTCTTTCAAAGTTTTTTTGAGATGTTGTGTAATATATTCGTAGCTTTTCTATTTTTGCTTCTTTACATTCTTTTGTGATGTGTGAAATTTTATATAACACACATTTTTGAGCCGAAGGCAAAAAACATCTTTCCTTCTTTTCACACATTATAAAGGAAATCATAGGTTTGCATTCTCTTAGGAATGTCTTTGTGGGTTTTTATGTTATCACTTGGATGCAATGGATCACATTTATGCATTCCCCTAAGAGCGACTTTGGGGCTTTTTCACCATTACTTAGGTGAAATGAAACATAGCTCTTCATTCCCTTTGGAACGACTTCAGAGCTTTTTCATCATTACTTAGGTGAATTGAAGCATGGCTTTGCATTCCCTTAGAAACGACTTCAAAGCTTTTTCACCATTACTTAGGTGAGATGAAACATAGCTATGCATTCCCTTAGGTACGACTTCAGAGCTTTTTCACTAATACTTGGGTGAAATGAAACATAGCTATGCATTCCCTTAGGAACGACTTCGAATCTTTTTTACCATTACTTAGGTGAGATGAAACATAGCTCTGCATTCCCTTAGGAATGACTTCGGAGTTTTTACATCGTTGCTTAGGTGACATGAAACATAGCTCTGCATTCCCTTAGGAATGACTTCAGAGCTTTTTCATCATTACTTAGTCGAGGATTCAATTGCAACTTTCTGTCATTGCACTTGAAGGTGCCAGATAATTATTATAATAATTTGCATGATATAGGAAAAAGTCTGCAAAAGTAAATGTAGATGGACAATAATGATTTTTTGATCACTTCAGGCTCACTTACCTAGCCCCTTGGAGTGTTTAATATATGTGCTTCGTCTTTGGGTCCATAATGTTGACAGTAGGGTCTCAGATCCCCCCCTTCTGTCCATTTGCTTCAAGTCTTGCCTTGGGAACTTAGGTTGACCAGCATGCACCTAGTCATAAGGAGGTGGTCCTAGGACGAAGGAGGCAGATGGTTACCACACACTCATCGCTGGGTTACTTGAGGCGTTTGAGGCCGAAGGCAAATTAAACCTTGGCTCCTACTACTGAGACTGGACATATTGTGGGATGTAGGGTGAACAGTATGAGAATGTATGAACACCTCTTTTTACTGTGAAGGTTGTATAGCTGATGAAGCAAGCTCCTTCTGCTTGCTGATGGTATGATGACATGTTCTTGTGGTGTGGCCTTTGTCCTCGCCACAAAACAAGCAGAATGGTTTTCTTGGGGGTGCATTGAATCTACCATAAAAGCTTCGGCCTCCCCTTCCTCCTCTCAGAGCAGGTGGACGAAACGTGCTATGCGAGGGTTGCTGCTAGGAGCTTGCCTGTTGCTGCCCTGACTAACCCTGAGACTGGGACATCCTTTCCTCACTGAAAGGGAAATAGGATTAATCATTTCCTATAAATAGATTTTGGTGGTTGACGACCAACACAAACCATGTGGACTAACTAGTTTGGCTAGATATCATTTATATCAGGTGCATAAGGTTCAACACAAACCAAGAAAGAAATCTGGTTAGGGACACAATCAAAAATGGAGCAAAGGACTTAAGTGTGCTGGTTTTCGCGCACCGGAGTGTCCGGTGTGTGCACCAGGTCGTACAACAGATGAACCAGCCACTCTCGAGAATTTGGAGACACGCTCCGCTATAATTCATCGGACTGTCCGATGTGCCACCGGACTGTCCGGTGAGCCAACGGAGCAATGGCTCCCTGCACGCCAATGGCTCTCTACAAAAGTAATAGTGCGCAACAGTGCTGTGACAGAAGTCAGAGCACAGAAGTCAGAGGGCACTGGACTGTCCGGTGCAGCAAGACGACAAGGCGCCCCAACGGTCAACTGCTCCGAACCTTAACGATTGCGCTGACGTGGCGCGCACCGGACAATGCACAGTGACTGTCCGGTGCGCCCATCGCCAGCAGCCTTCACCAACAGCTATGGAAGTGGTTGGGGGCTATAAATACCCCCCAACCACCTCATTCATATCCATCCAAGCATTCCAAACATCCCATTCATTGCAAGAGCAAAAGACTTCACTCCTAGACACATTCAATAGATTAAATCCTCTTTAAGCCTCCAAATCAACTCAATTCCATTAGGGACTTGAGAGAGGGTGTTTTGTGTTCTTTTGTTGCTCTTATCGTTTGGATTGGCCTTTTCTTTTTCCCTTCTTATTCTCAAGAGACTTGTAATTGAAGCAAGAGACACCTAAGTGTGTGGTGGTCCTTGCGGGGTCTAAGTGACCCGTGAGATTAAGGAAAAGGCTCACTCGATCTAAGTGACCGTTTGAGAGAGGGAAAGGGTTGAAATAGACCCGGTCTTTGTGACCTCCTCAATGGGGACTAGGTTCTTTAGAACCGAACCTCGGTAAAACAAATCATCGTGTTCACTCGCCTTGATTCTCGTTTGATTTATTTTCCCTCTCTAACTTTTTCTTGCTAGTATTGATTTGAGTTGGCTCCCATACGTCATCTGCATTCTTTGAGCAACTCTTAGCAAGAGAAACATTCTTTTGAATTGAATTTAATTCTAACACTACCCCCGGCCTTAGTGTGAGTTTAAAGTTGATAAATTTCAGGTTTTGTCTATTCATTCCCCTCTAGGCAACTTTCACTCACCTTACAATGGGTTATGGATGCTTCGGACATGCCTTGGGTGAAACATTCCTCCGAAGCCCCTGGCGACTTTGGTGTATCTATGAAATTCCTCCCTTCTTTGGCAGAACTCATTGTCAGCCCTTATGTACTCATACATTTTTACATCAATTTTTCAAGGGAATGAGGAGGCTTCCTTACAAAATACTGAGCAGATGGTCCTAGCCTGAGCCCCTTGACCATGGCTTCAATGAAGATGTCATCATGGACTACCGGAGCCTGAATCCGAAGCATGAGAAACCTTTAGACAAATGACTTAAGGTACTCATCTAGCTCCTGAGTGCACGGAAATAAGGCTTGTGTAGTGATGGGCTTGGACTGAAACCCCTAGAAGCTAGTGAGAAGCATTTCTTTGAGCTTCAGCCATGAATTGACAGTCCATGGCCGAAGTGATGAGTACCAAGTCTAGGCCACACTTCGGACTGCCATGACGAAGGACTTCGCTATGACTGCTGAGTTACTACCATACAAGGATATGGTAGCCTCGTAGCTCATGAAGAACTGCTTTAGGTCAGTCAGGCCATCGTAGATAGGTAGTGTAGGAGGCCTGTACAGTGGTGGCCATGGTGTAGCCTATAATTCTGGTGTCAGCAGGGAAGCTTCATCATAGAGGAAATCCTGGACATTGAATTCTTCGTGACGAAGGCTGTCATGATTGCGACCATCATGATCTTGGTCCCTGTAGTTGTACATGTTTTCATGCGCTTCGATGTTGCGCATCTCTTCAGTTGCTTCGACAATCTTCCTTTGAAGCTCAGAAAGATGTAGCACTTTCTCCTTGCGCTTCTCAACTTGCTGGTGGATGAGTTCAAGGTTGCTGATCTCCTCATCAAGTTCCTCTTCTTGAGTTGGTGGGCTAGTGGTCTTCTTCTTCTGGTTCCTTGCTTCTCTAATGAGAGCTTCGTTCCCTTGATTGGGATCGATAGGTGCAAGGATGGAGCCAGTTGTCATTGCTTTCTTTGGTGGCACGGTGTATGCTGATGTTGTCGTGGAATCATCGAAGGTGGGCACCAATGTTGGGTACTTGATTTCAATCCCTTAAAGGCGTTGAGAATCAAGGAAACACAAGTTAGGAATGTGAACCTTCATCTTGATCTTAACACTTCTTTAATGTGTTAATATGGAGGACGAAGGTCTTTAGGTAGAAATGCAAATGGAAAAGATGTGTAATGGAGTAACACGACAGAATGGTGTATGAAAACTCATCTTCCTTGCCTTGGCATTTTCATTCCGTATCCCATTACACTAGATAAATTTATAAGCATACCTTCGGCTCCTTAACAGAAGGTAGTACGAAGATTCTTCAGAGGCTAAGCAATACGAAGCTATGGCCCTCGAAAAGGTACTTTATGCAGGGCACTGTTCATCTATTTATAGGGAAGATGAACCGCCTTTGTATAGAATTAAAATAATTCCCACCAAGGCTTTACATGTACTGTTTCCAAATGATATATGGACAATAATATATTTTCTCTATCTTCGGTTTTCGTGGGTCTCAGCCTTTGTTGTTCAGTAGCTTCCCCTTTGGTTTGTGTCCGAAGTTATCGTCTCCGGATGCCATCTTTGCTATTTGCGCATAGACGAAGCTTCTTTGTATACTGCTTTGATCGAAGATTAGCTTCGTCCATCAGTGGAAACGTTCCTGAAATACACTCATTTATGCTGAAGCAACATGCTTCGTCTATCTTCCACTATACACATGAAACACAATTATGTAATAAAGTGTTTCAAGGACCTTCGTCAATGTATGCCCCCAACACTAGCCACTTGCCACTTCTCCCTCTCCTCATGAGTCGTCTGCAGGAGAAGAGAGAGGCTAGGAGCCACTCCATCAAAAACCACCCTATTTTGGTTCTAGATCAACCACGCCCCAGAGAGAAGAGGGAATCCAGCCCTTTTTTCCTCACACCCATGACCTGACTTGAAGTCCTTTCCCACTGTTGGGGGCCTTCGTCCTCCGAAGGTCCTCAAAAACATGATTTGACAATATTTTCCAAGTGAATTATATGAACAGGTATCTTCGGACTCGGATCATGAACATGGAGTACGGTCAGGACGAAGCCCAAGCTGTACGAAGCTGATTACCAAGCTGTACGAAGAATGGTGCACAAGCCGAAGCTATGCGCAGAAAGCTTAGTCGCGATAGCAGAAAGGGGAACCGACTTAAAGATGAAAAGACTACTTAGGCCTTAATAGATTCCCATAAGTCATTAGCAAATGTAATGGACATGAATGTAATTTTTCATGGGCTACGTCCCACGCCTATAAATAGATGAACAGTACCCCCGTACTGTTCACGCTGACTTGGCATTTGCTTTCCGTCATCCTTGTACTTTTGCCTTCCTGCAATCCGAAGGTACACTTGTAATTTGAACTCATTTCTATTTTTATATGATAATAAAATAGAAATGACGTTGTGATAATATTTAAATGTTTATATTACTCTTTATGTTGCATGTAAGTTCTTCGTCATAATTTATTGTACCTACGAAGATATGTTGTTTGTGACCTTCGTCCGGAATACATTATATCCCGAAGGGAAGTAATGTTTCAAAGGATGAAGGGCTTTATCATTTAACACTTTTTATGTTGCCTTGTTCTTAATCCGAAGCATTTGAGAACAGGTCCCCAACATTGGCGCCCACCTCCGGTGAACTCACTTCCACTTTGAGTTTTTGAACACCTTCGGAAGCCATAAACCTTCGCTATGGCGCCGAAGAAAGCTTCAGCAACTGGGGCTGCAGCCTGCAACCGCTGGACCACAATCAGGAGACTGTCTCTCTTCGGGAGGCCCGAAGCCAGAAGAGGAAGGCCGTCAGCCCGACGCTTCAGGAGGATGAGCTAGACCAAGAGATCAGGGATATGGAGATGCTTCATCAACAGGTGCAGAGGAAGAAGGAAAAGATGGCCAGGCTAGTTGAACTGCAAAGGCAGATAGACGAAGCTTCTGAAGAAGTTCGCCATCTTACTCAGGATGAGCAGAACCGAAGGCCTCAGCACAAGGATCTTCATCAGGAGGGTTTCTTCAACGAAGATGACTGGTATGAGAATTTCCACCATGGAAATTTTGCTTTTGATGATACTTCTCCTCTGTCCGCTGAGCTGCAGGCTACACCTTGGCCTTCATCCTACAAGCCGCCCCAGCTTCCCATGTTCGACGGCCACTCAGACCCGAAGCAGTTTTTGATGAGCTACGAAACAACAGTATCTTCATATGGTGGCAATACGGCAGTCATGGCAAAGTCTTTTGTTATGGCTGTCAGGAGTGTTGCTCAAACCTGGTATTCCTCCCTTCGACCAGGAACGATCACTTCATGGCAAAAGCTGAAGGACATGTTGTTAACCAGCTTCCAAGGGTTTCAGACGAAGCCGGTCACTGCTCAGGCCCTGTTCCAATGCACTCAGGATCATGAAGAATACCTTCAGGCGTATGTCAGAAGGTTCTTGCGTTTGAGGGCGCAGGCACCAACGGTGCCCAATGAAATTGTCATCGAGGCCATGATCAAGGGGCTTCTTCCTGGACCTTCAGCTCAATACTTTGCTAGGAAGCCTCCTCAAACTTTGGAGAAGCTGCTCCAGAAGATGGACGAGTACATTCGTGCCGACAATGATTTTCGCCAAAGAAGGGAGGAGGCTTTCAGATTTTCTGAAATGACCAGGGGCTTCGGAGGAAGATTCTATCCGAGGCATGTCAGGTCCATCCACAACTCTACTCAAAATGATGATAAGGGGAGTCAGCAGAACAGGCCGCAGTGCTCCTCACAGGCTTCGGGGCAACAGCAAAGTTTCTTCCGGCCACCAGCTCCAAGAGGCAGAGGCGCCAGGGGCTTCGGCGGAAGATTTGGAGATCAACCAAGGAGAGTATTTTGCTTATTCTGTGGTGAAAACAAGGGCCATACCACCAGGATGTGCCATATTACCATCCAGAAGCAAAAGGAGATAGCCGAAGCTGCAGCGCAACAAGCTCAGCCGAAGCAGGTCATGCATACTGCTTCGTACCATCCGCCTTACATCCCAGAATACATAGGCAACCACCCTGCAGTTTCTGTTGCTTCGGCGACTCAACCTCAAGCTTCCTGGCAACAGCCTCCGCCTCCACCACCGTTGCAACAAGGCCAACAGCCAGAAGGGAGCCAATATGCTCCACACCAAAGGGATCTCAGAGAACAATCCGAAGCTCGCACAGTCAATAGCACTGTGCCAGAGTCGAAGCACATCTATTGACAAATATCCTACCAGTTTTTTCCATTCAGTTCTATTTTCTGTGTAATAAAGGACATTTTTTTAGTTTTCATGAAAAAGTTTACGATAACAAGGAGGACCTTCGAATTATTGAAAATCCTTCGAAGCAACAAAAAGTCGTTCTAAGGAACGCAGAGTAAGTTTGCTGAAATCAGAAAAAGTCGTTCCAAAAGGAACGCAGTGTAAGTTTTCTGCTCCAAAGTCGTTCCAAAGGGAATGCAGAGCATACAGCGAAAAGTCAACGCTGATACCGCCTAAGTAAAAGGCGAAGAAGCTCCAAAGTCGTTCCTAAGGGAATGCAGAGCTTACAGCGAAAAGTCAACGCTGATACCGCCTAAGTAAAAGGCGAAGAAGCTCCAAAGTCGTTCCTAAGGGAATGCAGAGCTTACAGCGAAAAGTCAGCGCTAGTACAAAAATATTTTGTGGGATATGTGTGTATCTTCGGAACAAATGTCATCTACATAACATAACATCATCACATCATTTTGCATAGCATAAGCATCATACATCATGCTGCATACGGCACAAGAAGGGGATCCAATATCGATCTTCAGAGAATGTTTTGAAAAAGTGAAAATTGTGCTAAGGCAGAAAAAGGAAATACGATATTGACCTTCGAAGTACATCTTCGGAAAAAAAAAATTTACGAAGCATAGATATGCTTCATCAGAGCAATATCGAAGATGTCGGGATACATAAAAGTTTTTCTTCACGAAGCATGAAAAGAAGGGAAGGTGTTTTTTCGCCGAAGGCTCAAAAACGGTATGTATGTTAAATTTCATGCATCGTAAAGAATTGAATCTTAAAAAGAAATTTGTATATTACATTCAAAGTTACAAAATATTACATAGATCACATTTCAAATGTTTTTTACAATAACATCTAGTCTTCCCTTAGTACTACTTCTGCAGCCTCATTTAGTAGTTGTTCAACAACTTTATCCATGATAGCTTCGGCCATTTGTCTAATTTCGTCATCCCCCTTCGCGTGGGGGCCAGCCGACGATCTAGCAGGTTCTGAGGGAAGAGTGGATGTGGACTTATTACTATTACAAGCCGTCGTCAAGTTTGAAATCAAAAATTACAACAAAGAGATAAAAAACACTAGTTAATACCTATTTGCCCTTCGGGCTCTGTGTTTTTTTCAACAGCTTCTGCTACTTTCCTAGCATCATGAATGCATTTTTCGCTTTTTTGGATAATTTCTCGGGCCATTTCTCGACCACCATTGTCCCAGACATCGGTGAAAAATTTTCCACCAGCCTGGCTAGCTTCGGCCGAGGGGTCTTTAATATCTTCAGGGGATAAGCTGGCTTCGGATTGTGCAAGAACCTTAACATGATCGCAGCCTTTTTTCTCCAGTATAGAAGCAATCCCCCTGGCACCCGAGAAAGCGCAAATGTCACCTCGACTGTTTAGAATTTCTTCGAAGGCTTCAGCTTCGTGGCAGATCCATTCTATCGGCCCTTCTGGGTTACCTCTCACAAAATCTTCTTCACTCGAAAATGCGCCAACGCTGGCGAAGCTAGTTTTTATTTTCTTTATACAATCCATGGATTTTTCGTAGCACCTTTTCTTAGAAGACCGAAGCTCTTCAATGGTTCCTTCCAAATGATTAGCCCATTGGTCGCTACATTCCCGCCTCGCCTCTTCAAGTATGTGTTCTTCTTTCGCCCGGGACAATTGCTTCTGAAGATCTTTAATTTCGCGTCTGTGAGCTTCGGCCTGAACCTTTGCAGCAGCTTCGTCCTTTTTTATCTTGTCTACCAATGTAAGCAGAATTTTATCTTTTTCTAGAGCTTCGTTTCTCAGTTTAATAACTTCTGATCGTAAATTGTTGAACGCAATTTCGTAGCTCTCGTCTTCGGCACTCTTTTGTGCTCTTAATGCGTTGCTTAGAATTAAACCCTATACGAAAAAGAATCCATATAAGAATAAAAGAATGAGTTACGAATTATAAAATTTTTCAAACGTCTAATTCCCATACCTTCAGGCTATTATACGCAAGACTATCCGCGAGATCTTCTTTCGTCATAGCACATAAGCCAGCTTCGAGCTTCGGGAACCCCATACTCCTAGCCATCTCCCGGCAGACAGATAATTCTTTGTTGTCAGGGAGACAGTATAGGAAGTCATCTTCGTTTGTCCCATTGAACACTAGTGCCCCCTTCGGATATTTTAATTCTTTCGCATAGTGTTTGGCTTCATAAATCTCTTCTTCAGATAATTTCTTCCCCGAAGCATGTCGCACAATGTAATCGCATATGGTGGAAGGAGCTTCGGGGGCGGCAGTGTCAATTTCTTCAACCAAAACTTGCTCTGGCACTTTTATTTTTTCTTCGGCTTCCAGAGGTTGTTCCTTGCTGGGCTCTGAAGGCCCAGCTTCAGCCTCAGGTTGTTGCTTCGAAGCTTCAGCAACTAAGGCTTCAGTAGACACTCCAGAAAGTTCAACAGTCTTCTGTGGAGTTATGCTTGAAGACTTAATTGTCTCCAAAACGTCTAAAACGTTCGCCATTCTTTTTCTTTTTGGGGTCACAGATGGGCCCTTTTGATTTTTTATTGGCTCAGCACTTGCTGAAGGACTTAAGATTTCCAATATTTTTGGTCCTTCAATTCTCGGTTTTTCTGTCTTCTCTGCTGAAGGTGCTTCAGTTTTTTCTTCGATCTTCGGCACTGGAGCTGGCTCTGTAGTTTCAGTGGCCAAAGAGACTTCACCGATAAATTCAGGCACTGTGGCCGGCTCAATAAAACGTGCCCGGTGGGTGAGCACCTTCATCTTTTTTTCTTTGCGGCGCTGGCTCACTAGAAGCACTTGTGGCAACTTCTGTTGCAGGAGAAGTATTTTTTCTTTTGCGGCCCGGCACCGGATAATGGTAGTCAGGGTAGACAAACCCGATTGCATCAAATACCCGGTTGAGCCTCTTCTTCTTTCGGCCTCCGAAGGCTGCCGATAATGCAGTGTTTTCGGCCTTCGAATATACCCCAAGCAGTTCGTCACTTAATGTTTCAATGCTTTTTAACCATTCGTCATCAGGTTCAACAAACTTATCCCCGTATTTGAATGTGTATTTTAGTCTGACTAGTCCACCTTCGTCAGACCCTTTGATGGTCTCCTTCGGCATTTCCCACTTTCCTGCAAGTGGCCACACCCTGAAGGCAATATGCTCTTGGACCAGATCCCTTGTCCCAATAAAAGAGCAGATTGCGCCGAAAGCTCTTTGGCATTCTTCGGCCGCTTCATCCATTTCAACCTTCGGCTTTCGGAGTCCGAAGCGTTGCCAGATGGGGCGCATAATGATACTCTTAACATCTTCTTGCGCTGTCAAGTCATTCTTTACATAGAACCATTCTGTCATCCAGGCCCCGGGCCACCTCTTCCGAAAGGTTGGCACAGGGCAGCTTGACCCGGAACGAGCACCGAAGCTGTAACAACCAAAGTTGTTGTGATATTGTTCTTTCCCCCAAGGCTTCGTCTCATATACCAATTCATGAATTTTGCAAAAGCTTTTAGCATTTGGTTCTAAACCTTGGCTTTTCACAGCCCAGACAAAGATTCCCATTCTTATGATAGCTTCGGGAGTAATTTGATGAAGGTAGATTTGTAATGTATTCAGGACTTCGACAACAAAGCTGCTTAGGGGGAACCGAAGCCCAGCCTTGAGAAAGCTTCGGAAGATCACGACCTCATCTTCTTCGGGGGTAGGAGAAGTCTTTTCTCCAGCATCAGCCCTCACAATAGATATATCTCGAAAATATCTCCCCCTCATATTGTCAATATGACTCTGATTAATAGTGGTTTTCCCGAAAACCGTGTGACTTGGCCGCCATGGTCGATCTTCAGACTCTCCCCCGCCGCTTTCTACATCATAACTGTCGCTGTCACCAGTATCTTCAGATAAACCTTCTAAAATCTCTTTGGTGATCTTTTCTGTATTGGTCTTCGACATTGCCTCAAGAAACCCTAGGTTCTTCTCTTCAGAGAGACTTAGCTTCATCTCGACAACAGCCTTCTTCTCCTCAGACATCTCTTCGGAGATCCTACTTCTCGCTTCCGAAGCTTAAAACTACGAAAGAAAACAAATATTTTTGGGCAGAAAGTTTTATAAGCAGGAAAAACAGATGGCAAAGAGAGCGTGCCAAATCAAATATGGCGGGCTCCTATTTATACACTCGATATGACGGAAACTGTGTGGTCCCAGGTGTCAGTGACTTTTGCTATTCTAGCAAAGGGAAGGTGTTTTTTCGGACCTTCGTCCATATCGCAATCTGAATTTATCGCTAACAAATTAATATTGCGAGGGGCTACTGTTGGGGGCCTTCGTCCTTCGAAGGTCCTCAAAAACATGATTTGACAATATTTTCCAAGTGAATTATATGAATAGGTATCTTCGGACTCGGATCATGAACATGGAGTACGGTCAGGACGAAGCCCAAGCTGTACGAAGCTGATTACCAAGCTGTACGAAGAATGGTGCACAAGCCGAAGCTATGCGCAGAAAGCTTAGTCGCGATAGCAGAAAGGGGAACCGACTTAAAGATGAAAAGACTACTTAGGCCTTAATAGATTCCCATAAGTCATTAGCAAATGTAATGGACATGAATGTAATTTTTCATGGGCTACGTCCCACGCCTATAAATAGATGAACAGTACCCCCGTACTGTTCACGCTGACTTGGCATTTGCTTTCCGTCATCCTTGTACTTTTGTCTTCCTGCAATCCGAAGGTACACTTGTAATTTGAACTCATTTCTATTTTTATATGATAATAAAATAGAAATGACGTTGTGATAATATTTAAATGTTTATATTACTCTTTATGTTGCATGTAAGTTCTTCGTCATAATTTATTGTACCTACGAAGATATGTTGTTTGTGACCTTCGTCCGGAATACATTATATCCCGAAGGGAAGTAATGTTTCAAAGGACGAAGGGCTTTATCATTTAACACTTTTTATGTTGCCTTGTTCTTAATCCGAAGCATTTGAGAACAAGTCCCCAACACCCACCAACTCAAAAAACTGATATCTCCTTGATGAGGGACTAAACTGTGCAAGCCAAAAAAATCTTAAGATGTTGTACCAAAGGACTCTAGAAAAACATAGGAAACCAGCAGATGGTTGATAGTTTCAGAGTCTTGTTCACAAAGAGGGCATCTAGCTAGATGATTCATGCCTCTTTTAGCAAGACGATCTACAGTCCAACATTTATTTTGAGCTACCAGCCATAGGAAGAATCGTCATTTAGGGGGAGCCCAAGACCGCCATATCTGTTTGTGGTGAGCAAAAACACAAGATCCATAGAATAAACTCATATAAGCCACTCTCGTAGAGTAATTGTCATCAAGTGCGATAGAGAAAACATGCTTGTCCTCAATATCTGGTTGCAAAGTTAGACTCGAGAGAGCATTCCAGAGGTGCAGATATTCCACTAAGGCTCCCACTGTTAGAGCACCCTTAATATCCTTAATCCACCTCCTATTTAGCAGGGCTTCTTGTACACTTCTTTTGGTTACTCTTCTTGGAATTATGCTAAACAGCCTTGGGGCGAAGTTTGACACTCTTCTTCCATTGATCCATTTGTCCACCCAGAATAATGCATTAGCTCCATTACCAATCACAGTGGTTAGCACAACAGAGAAAAAGGATCTGGCTTTACATGGTACCTCAATTGGAAGATCAGTCCATGGACGGGTAGGGTCAATTTTCTTCAACCATAGCCATCGCATACGCAGAGCCCAACATAGTTTTGGGAAACTAGAGATTCCCAATCCTTACAAATTCATAGGCCTGCAAACCTTTCCCCTGACCATATAATGCCCTCCCTTAGCTTCCTTTCTACCTCTCCACAAGAAGCCTCTTCCAATCTTGTCAATAGCAACAATGGTCCATTTAGGAAAATCAATTGTCATAGCAGTATAAACTGACATACCAGTGAGAACGTGCTGAACTAAAACCCTTATGCCTACCCTATTCAATAGATTAGCCTTCTAGTTTGGGAGCTTATCAGCAATTCTTTCCACCAAGGGTAAGATCTGGTGTTTGTTCAGCTTGCATAAGGAAAGAGGGAGTCCTAAATATTTGCATGGAAAGGAAGCAATTTCACATGGCAAACAATTTTGGATCTCCAGGATGGTCTGTTGGGAGCATCTGATAGGGAATATATTAGACTTCTAAGCATAGTTGTGAAGGCCAGAGGCATCTCCAAACAACTCAAGGATTTCCAAAGAAGTGGAAATATCATCCTGAGTAGGGTGCAAAAATAGAGCCACCACATCAGCATATATTGAAATCATGTGAAGTTTCTTCCTATTAGATAGGAGTTGTAGCAATCCAGCTTCCTTGGCCTTGGAAAAAAAGAAGGCCAAGCACATCCATGACGAAGATGAACAACATTGGCGATAAGGGGTCTCCTTGCCTCAGGCCTCTTCTATGTTGAATCCTGCTGCCTGGACAACCATTGAGAAGAACTTGAGAGGAAGAGGATCCAAGTAAACCACAAATAATATCTCTCCATGTGTGCCCAAAACCCATTTGCTGCATGACTTCAATAAAAAGGGCCAAGACATAGAGTCAAAAGCTTTTGTAATGTCTAGTTTGAAAAGAAGACTAGCCTTATTTCGCTGATGCAACAACCTTGAAGTCTGCTTGATAAGCATAAAGTTATCCTGGATAAATCTTCCTTTAATAAAAGCACTCTGGCAAGGGGAGACCAAGCTATTTAACCTTCTAGAAAGCCTTTGGCAAGGATCTTGGTGACCAATTTAGCACAAATGTGCACCAGACTAATTGGTCTGAAATTACACACCTGATCAACCCCCTCCATCTTTGGGATCATGGTAATATATGACAAGTTGATCCTACCCAGATTTATGAAGTTTCTATTCCAAATTGGTGTCACTGCATTTAACACATCCCCTTTGATTGTATTCCAACACTCTTTGTAGAACCTCCCAGTGAACCCATCAGGCCCTAGGGCCTTATTAGATGGAAGGTTTCTGATGGTATCCAAAACTTCTTGTTTTAAACTAGGAAGCTCCAACTCATAAAGATCATGGACTAGCTGCCCAAGAGCCTCTAGATCAATAGTTCTTTCTCTAGAATCAGCCTTTCCAATGAGGTTGGAGTAGAATTGGTCTACCAAAGCAGCTTTCTCAGGTTGGCTACTGTAAATGTTTACTCCATCACTTAACCTTGTCACCAAATTTTTTCTTTTATGATATCTGGCATGCATATGATTTTTTTAATTTGCATCCCCTTCTTTTAACCATGAAATTCTAGATCTTAGTCTTGTCATTGTTCTTCTAAAGGAAGCCAACAGTAAAGATTGCTTCTTGAGCTTAAATTTCAACCATAATTCGATAGGAGACAGAGCCCTATGATCTTGTGCAATTTTGAATTTATGTAATAACTCATTTGCCAAGGAAAGTTGAGAGACCACATGCCCCACCTTCTTGTTGCTCCAACTCTGTAATCTTTTCGCTGTCTCTTTAAGCTTCATGTCCAGGGTCAGGAAAGGACAACCAGCCGGCTAAACAGAAGACCATGCATCCTGGACAACCTCCTGAAAACCCTCCAACTTGGTCCAAAATGATTCAAACTAGAACCTTTTCTTGCCAAGAAAAATTTCTTTAAGGCTGAAAACAGTGGATAGTGATCTGAATCCTGAGGTGATGTGCTTTGAAGGAGCACATGAGGGAAGTAGGATTCCTAATGAGCTGTACAAAAAACTCTATCTAGTTTTACAAGCCCTGGCGTTGGAGAGAACAACTCTAGCCGGGTGGCGGAGTGCACCCGCCTAATCCTGTGAACTAGGGGAGCCTAGGGATTTCCTGATTAGCTAAAAGAACATGAGAACACAAGGGTTAGAGTGGTTCGGGCCGCTGGAGCGTAATACCCTATATCCACTGTGAGTTGTATTACATGGGAGTCTCTGTGTGTGTCTGAGGGTCTCCGAGGGAGTCTCAGTCAGTCTGTGTGAGTCTCTGAGGGAGTCTTAGTTAGTTTGTGTGAGTCTCCGAGGGAGTCTGTAAGGGGGTCTTTCCCTTGTAACATTATGTGCCCTCCCTTTTATAGCCAAAGGGGGCACATACAAGAAAGCTAAGCCCCGACAGGCAGGCCCAGGAATATAGTAATAAAAACATACTACATGGAACAAGTAATGTCGTCGACGAACATAGATCTTCTTTTGGTTGCCGTGCAGATTTCTTGACTAGCCTCTCCTTCGTAGATCTTCTCTTGGTCACCGTGCAGATTTCCTAACCAGCCTCTCCTTCGCTCTGTCTTGTCAGCGTATGGGCGAAGGCTCTGGTATGGGTTGCAGCATAGAATGGCACGCTGACGTGCGTAGGTGCGTGCACAGTCACCTACGCTGCTAGTTTGACCGGTCACTGTAATGGACACATTACCCGACCGAACGACGCTTCATGATAGTGTCTTCCACGCGCGTGGCACATTTGCCTCGGTAAAGTGCGGAGCTCTGAGCGGGCATTTAATGTGCACGGCGTTGCCATGCTATAGTGCATTTCGATAATGTGCGAGGCGGTTATAGGGACCTATCACAAACCAGCCTATGCCCTGCGCTTGGTCAAAGCATGTCTTGGCTGCCTTGCATTTAATGCGGGCTGAGGCCTTGCTTTCATACGAAGGTTTGCACCATGCGCCTAGCGACCACGTGGCGTCACCACTGCTTGGGTCCGGAGTAGGGCCTAGAGACATGTTCTACCTTAGAGCACCGGGAGCCCTTGTTAGCGACCCGGACCCCATATGGGGGTCTAGATCCCTACTCGAGGTCCGGTTTATATACGTGGAGATCCTAGACCTTCAAGGGGGTCTAGATTGCGTACATGGGGGTCTAGACCCGTTGGTGAAGTCCCTGAGCATATCACCTCTCTGAAGACGTGGCAACACCAGACCTACCCATAAGGCGACGTCATGCGCCATTCTAGAATCGAAGTAGTTGGCCGAGGCAGGTAGCTCCAGGAGCGTCGCCTAAGACGCCCTCGAGCGAATCGGAAATGCGGTTCTCGCCCGAGGCTGGAGTGGGCGAGTCGGGAATGCGTTCCCCGCTCAAGGTTGGCCTCGAGTGAGCCGTGACTGTGTTCCCCGTCCGACATTGGCCTAGGGCGAGCTATATCTTTGTCTTCCGCTCGAGGTTGGCCTCAGACGAAACGTCACTGTGTCTCCCGCCGAGGTTGGCCTTGGTCGAGTCGTGACTTGAGTCGAGCTACTCAGTTCCTTAGCACACGATTAGAGATAACTTTGTGGATAATGCGTTTTGATAGAGTGGTAAGGGATTCCCTAGTTCTGTGGTACCGACAACTGGGTTGCGTTGACAATTTGACCAAGTGAATTTATAACCATGCAAAAGAGCCAAATCATTTATCACAGATCTAAACCGCTCCATCATGGCCCTGTTGAGGTTGAGAAACCACCCAAGGCAAGCACATGCTGCTCTGCTGTCTGCTCTCCCTTAGTCCTTGGAGGAAAAGGATTTTGTCAGCATCTCCTTGAGGCCCATAAACACAAGAAAACCACCATGGCTGACCATCCTCTCTGCAAAACTGAAAGAGACACAGTGTCTATCTATTCTATGGATGCCTGTGCGACCAGGTTGGAAGGAGCCGAGACCTAGATCTCCAACTCTGCTGGTATGGACCAGCCAAAGAGAGCAGCAAGGGCCTTCACCTGTGACAGGGACAGAGGATGTTTGAAAAGCGCAGCATACTCCCGTTGGGCTTCTTGACTGATTTCTCCATTGTCACTGATGATGTGCAAGGCCTTCATAGCTTTCTTGGAAGATTTTTCACCCCAATCCTGCATAGCAAATTCCACACCAATTCCAGCCACCCGCCTGCTACGTCTTGGGGCATTCGCCTTATAGGGCTTTGAGGTCTTCTGATTTGATGCAGGTAATGGAAGAAGGGTTTGTCAATAGTCAAAGTAAATTAAAACTAAAAGCGACCAGGTCTAGAATCGGAACCGTCGCCTGGTTTGAAAGCTATGAAGTAGAGTATGTTCCTAAAGTTTTATTTTCCAGTTCTATAGTTTTACTTTGAGGTCTTCTGATTTGATGCAAATTCCACACCAATGCCAGAATGCTCTTGTATGGTCTGTCATTAGTCAAAGAATAGGTTCAGTTCCATAAACATGCATACATAGTTCTTGTCGGAAATTTGAGCAACTAAGAGGAGATCTGAACAAAGATGTCCATAAACAAAGAAAATATCTACACGAGCTCAATCTCAATCACAGACATCCGCAAACTGAATATAGGAACATACGTATGTACTACATTCAGGCATTCTGGCTTTTTCCTGTCTAGGAAGTTCTCCACTGCAACTCGATTTGGATCTGACCATTTTTTGAGTCTATGAGATGGTACTTTTCATTAATCCGCTTGTTGCTGATCACGTCTGCAAGGCTAATATCAATGTAGCCCAAAGTTTCCTGGACCAAGAAATACAGGTATCAGGACACAAGACATTTGACCTCTTCGTATTTTGTTTCTACATGCTACAAGCTAGCAGAGGTTCCAAAAAAAACAATGCATCAACTAGTGATATAGTCGTAATGCCAGGAGTAAATATCAACCATTCCCCCTTCTTCTGGTAACAGGGCAACCGGTAGGATGTAGTAGATCAGTAAATTAAATGTAGGGTAAGAATTTCATTCTACCTTGCCATGTATCAGCCCTTTCTTCGAGGCTTTACTTAGGACATCAACATGCAGTTTATCATTTACAGGAGGCTCCTCACACACGAACTCAAATTCATCCTCCCATCTTGGATCCCTATTCTTCTTGATGACCTAGTACAGGGGATGAAGAGTAAATAAAGAGATATATATGTCATGGCCATTCCATGAAGATATAAAACATAATTTGATTACATAATACCTTTGTTTTCTTCTCCTCGCCTTTGAAAATAATTTTTGCATATGGGTTTGTATGGTGCTTCCCCTCAAGATCTTGGGCTTCATGAACAATAACATAAAGCAAGCCACCACCAGCTGGAGTACCATCTGGAGCTTTCTCTATCACATCAGCACTCTCTGCATCTTCTTTCTCTATATCTTCTTCCTTGAAAGGCTTGTATATGAGCTCTAGAGTAAGCTCACCACGAGATTTCTCATTTTGTACATCATTTGGGTCCATGGTCTTAAGCAAGTTAAGGGTAGTAACTTTAGTCTCCTCTGGTGGGAGTTCTCTAAGTGGAATCATGTTCATTCCCATCTTTTCATGTTTCCCAACCTATAAATAACAAAAAAAAAACATCATATTGTTTGGTAATTAAGTTGGCAGAAAAACTACAACATAATTTAAAAAGGACCGGAAGCCATGCCTGTTCCCAGTCGAAGACATCAACTTCAAGAGCCTGGTTCTCTGGATCTGTCACAACAAATTTGAAATCTTCATTCCACTCTGGATTGAGATTGCTGCGCTTTACAGTTGTCTTCTTGGATGGAAGTTTATCATCTGACATCTTAAGTTTCACGTATGGGTCAGATTTACCCAGCAGATCCTTCTTCCGCAGATTTTGGGCTCTTACAACCTTCACAAGTAGAATTCCAACGGGTCTTTTTGATGCTCTGGGAATATGAAAACCATTTACTCATTCCACATCAGATACAGGTTTTTATGTACATATTAAAAATAGAAGAGGTACCAAAAAATTACTTCGAGGGATCCATTATAGGCACTTCTAGCGTCTTCGGCCACAAATACATGCTTGCTACTTGTTCCTTGATGGTCTCCTGTAAATGCAGGAAAGATATCATTATTGAAATGAGTTAACTGAACTGAAAGGAGTGAATTAGATTACCACACATCACATCCACTTTAAAGAGCAAACTAGACACTACAGAAGAATAACACTTGAAGTTTAAACCCAGGTGACCAACCATCAAAGCATAGAAATGCTGCGTTCAGTACACAAATGCATGTGTTTAAAGAAATGGAGGACAATATCAGGAACAGGCTAGATAAAGAAAAAACTCGACCTGCGGGGGTGAAACAGCCCCCGAATATTGTATTAAGAAGTCCTTCTCACACAGGTCGAGAAACCCTCGAACCCCTGCCCCACCTATACACAGTGGCATCGAAGCCCATGTGAGAACGACCACGACCGGAGCCAAGTCTTAGACCTGTGCTTTGGCGTGGGACAGACAAGGGGATTTTTTTAACGACAGCCTGAAATTCGCTTCCACGGGGGGTCGAATCCAGAACCTAAGGAGTGCTACTCAGACCATCTAACCAACTCAGTTAGAGGCCCTTTCGCGAACAGACCAAATAAAGGACAGACCCAGTGTTGTCGGCTCCTACAGGAGTGGAGTCTACGGAAGTAATAACCGAGACAAGTCTTACCCCCACATTTTTTTACAGAGAGGCTGCATTGAATACAAGACCTTTGGCTATGTGGAAAGGCTTCTGACACAATGCCAGTAGGCCAGGTAATCATATTAAAAGTATGATGTGACCATTAAAAGGGAAATAATAATCTACTCATTACTTCTTTTCAAAATGAAACCATTCATGACAGTGCCACAAAAACCATTACTATGTTCAGAAAACATAATGGAATTTCAACATTGTTCACAACAAAGTGTAAAATATGAATAAACTTGCACATGAAAATATTGAAACGGGAGTCAGGAATAAATGAACAAAATGACAACAACAACAAAGCCTTTTAGTCCCAAGCAAGTAAGGGTAGACTAGAGTTAAAAACCAACAAAACACACAAGTCAAGGTTCGAACATATGGATAACTGTTTTCCATGCACAACAAAATGAATGGAAATAATAATATATTCATAATTTCTTTTTGAAACGAAACCATTAATGACAGTGCAACAAAAACCATTAGTATGTTCAGAAAGATTAATGGAACTTTAACATTTAGCTCACATGAAAATGTTTGAAACAATAGTCACAAATACCTGAACAAATATGTAAAGACCAGGAATAGCCATTACATCTGCTCCAAGAAGTTTTAGCCCAAAGTCAACGTGTGGCTGCAAAACCAATCACAATTAGCAAACAAATGGTGGACCAGGATTATTCAAACACAAATACCAGAGTAATTCAAACGAATAATCAGTTGCCACACCTTCTCCATAAGTGAGACAAGGATTTTTGCAAAGCAAGGAAATGTAGGCACCAATGGCTTCAGAGTAATGCGAGGTGATGCAAAGACTTGTAGATCCACAATCTGAAATATCTCAAAAGGCATATTTCAGTTGGCTCGACTCAACGCGACAAATGATTAAGTGAATATCGATTACAAATCCAGCTTACGACCGAATATTTCATACCTGGATAGTAGCTTTCAAACCATAGGCTTTTACAACAACAGTAATATTTGGGTTTGCAGCCCATTTAAGAGATGGTTCCATTATCAGCTCTTGCTCCTCTGTGATGTAGACTTTCATCCCTAGGAGGAAAAGGCATGAATTGCTTCAAAATATATATTTGCAACTGCAGTTGTAAAAATTGGGATAGACTCAGTGCTAGAGGCTCCTACATGAATGGAATCTAGGGAAAGGATAAATTGAGGCAAGCCTTCCTCCCACGAATATAGAGAGGCTGCATCGAACCCGGTGACTCAGCGAGACAGTTCTCACCACTACACCATGCAAACTAGCATCACATATAAGCAAACCTAACATAAGCTTGTGTACAGTTTGCTAGGCTATACATCAGAAAGTTGATGTATAAACTTCACCAGTTGTACATAGCCAAGCAAAAAGTGTGATAAACTGGTGATTATGATCTATCACTAAGGAATGGAACATTCAACCCTAAACTCAATATATAGCAGCTCATCTAGAACACAGTTGTAGCAGTGTCTCCACATGGCCACAACTCATACCATCAGTAATTAAAAGTTTTGAACTACAATTAAAGTTGTTAAAAGCGTAAACTTGAATCGGATTGGAATTCCAATGGTAGGATTGCAAATCATAAGATCATAACTATTAGAACCGTACAAGGGATCGAATCCGAAATGATAATATATGTGATAGGCTAGAGGTATAGCTAATTGAAAAAAACATTATCCAACATCGACTGATATAGTTTGGACATGTCCAACGAAGAACTCTAGAGGCGTCAATGTGTAGTGAGATCCTAAGGCACGATAGTAATGAAAAGAGATGAAGAGGAAGACCAAAGTTAACATAGAAAGAGATAGTAATAGGAGACTTGAAAGAATGAGATATACCAAAGGCTTTGTGGTTTTTAACATTAGAACTGTAAGATTGTTGATTCCACTTGCATAATCGTAGAATCAAGTTGATAAACTAACATCACAAGGTCATAAAATCATGCCATAGAATCACGATTTTAACAACTACGACCACAACTATTTTACCAATCAGGGTTGATGTGACTACTCAAGAACCTATAAATGGTAACTCAAGATACTAGGAAAAAAGAAGGAAGCCACATAAATGATGCACGACTGCTTGCAGTGATGTCATGCACAATATGTGGCATCTAATAAATATTATAGTTCAATGTAAGGCCTAAAAACCATGTCAAATACATGAAACAAAAAGAAATGCAACACTGCTGACCTTGAAAGGTGGGTGGCAAGCTACCCAAAGTAAGTGTTTCAAACTCAACAGTGTCTATGTTATACTTAGCAGTATTCTCAGCAATAATTGGCTTCGCGATATCTTGTGCAGTTCTGCAGATAGCCTGCAGGATAAAAACAAAACACAAAGCATGGCAAATTCAGTGTCAACCAGAGATAATGATTTTATGCTGTCCTAGAGCAAATGATAAGACGAGGGTACCTTGTTAAGATAAGGCCACATCAACTCCAAGAACCTATTCAACCAATCAATCTAGAGATGAGGAAGAAAATGAGAATCTAAAAGCACTAATAGAATTAACATAGTTTATTGCTAGTTCATCAAAGGAGCATACTCTATCATAGTCAGGATTCTTGACCCACAAAGGAATTTCGGGAAGGATGCCCTCCAAGGATTTTGAATCATATTCTACAAGCGGCCGGACCTTGACATCCTGACAGAAAAGTAGGGAGAAAGAAAATCATTCGCATAACTCCATATTTTAACTCTCATCCAGAGGATGACACTACGAGTTGGGGCAATTTTCGTTTATTTCTCACTACTCAAATGTCATACCCATCTAAGGGTTGGAGACACATATTTATAGCCCTAGAGGCTGCACTACCACACCTTCTCACACACACTATACAACAGGATTGTCCTCTAGATGCTAAAGAGACTACAGAGGACAGTCAAAAAGCGACTGTTGTCCTCTAGATGCTAAAGAGACTACAGAGGACAGTCAAAAAGCGACTGTTGTCCTCTAGATGCTAAAGAGACTACAAAAGACAGTCAAAAAGCGATTGTTGTCCTCTAGATGCTCAAGACTTATTCCATCATTCTCCCCCTAAGTCTTGGGCGTCGTCTTGTGGGAAAGTTGAGTCATCCCGGACCTGGAGCAAAGCTCAAGAAACTTGATCTTCCCAAGGGGCTTGGTGAGTAGGTCTGCAAGCTGATCCTTGGTGCTGATGTAGCGCGCCTTGATGCTCCCTTCTGCCAAGCAGTCTCGGATGAAGTGGTATCTCATCCGGATGTGCTTGCTCCGTTCATGGAACACGGGGTTCTTGGCCAATGCTAGAGCGGATTGGTTGTCCACCCTGAGTTCCACCGCTCCAGTATCTCTCCCGAGGAGATCACCGAGCAGTCGAGCCAGCCAGAGCGCCTGAGTCGAAGCAGTGGAGGCCGCTATGTACTCGGCCTCGCAGCTGGACATGGCCACCACCTGCTGCTTGACCGACTACCAGCTAATGAGGCACTTGCCGAGGAAGAAGAGGATCCCGCTTGTGCTCTTGCTAGTGTCGATGTCACCGGCGTGGTCGTTATCGCTGTACCCGACAAGGTGTGCCTCCCCAGGGCACCTCGGGTAGTAGAGACCGTGGTCGAGAGTCCCCGCAACATAGCGGATGATCCTCTTCACAGCCTGCTCATGCTCCGTCGTCGGTCGATGCAGAAACCGACTAACGTAGCCGACGGAGTATGCCAAGTCAGGCCGTGTGTGGACGAGGTAGTGAAGGCTCCCCACAAGACGCCGGTACTGTGTAGCGTCCATCTCCTCCGTCGTGCTGTCGCGACTCAGCTTCAGCCTCTCCTCCATCGGAGTGAGAGCTGGGTTGCAGTCGGTGAGCCCAGCCAGCTCAACAATGTGCTTGGCGTAGGCGGTCTGGCGAAGTGTGATCCTGGAGTCTCCCTGGTACACCTCAATCCTCATGTAGAAGGAGAGATGCCCCAGGTCACTCATTTGGAAGGTGGCCTTCATCTCTTCCTTGAACGCTGCCACCTCTGCATCCTTGGCGTCGGTGTTCACCAAGTCATCGACGTAGACACTCACCAGCAGGGCATTTTCTCCATTGCCCCGCCGATAGATGACCGCCTCGTGCGGGCTTGGCATGAAGCCCATTCCTTTGAGTGTGGAATCCAGCTTGGCATTCCACGCCCTCGGTGCCTGTCGTAGGCCATAGAGAGCCTTGTGCAGGCGCAACACCTTGCCCTCCTTGCCAGGGATCGCAAAACCTAGTGGCTGGTGTACGTAGACCTCCTCCTTTAAGTCGCCGTTAAGAAACGCCGACTTGACGTCCATGTGATGAACGTGCTAGCCCTCCTGGGCTGACAGCGTAAGGAGGAGTCGCACGGATTCCATCCGTGCCACGGGGGCGAAAGCATCGTCGAAGTCAATCCCCTCCTGCTGTAAGAAATCGCGTGCCACCAAGCGAGCCTTGTGCTTAACGATGGCGCCGACTTCATCCCTCTTCAGTTTGAACACCCATTTAAGGGTGATCGCGCGATGACCATGAGGGAGATCAGCGAGCTCCCAAGTGCGGTTCGTCTCAACCGCGTCCATTTCCGACTGCATCGCGGCATGCCAAACCGCGTGTTTCTCGACCTCCGCGAAAGACCGAGGCTCGCTATCGTCGCATGCAAGATGCAACTCTCCTGCCAAAATGCGAGACGCCGGGCCCGGCACCGACGGGTCGATGAGAAGGTCCTCCACCTTTCGATACCGCAACGGATCGCCGTCGTAGCACGCGTCGACGCGCTCCTCGTCGTGGGAGAGCGGGGTCACGAGCTCCACTGGGTCATGTTCAACACGAGCTGGCGTCGGAGAGGATGTTCCCGGGGAGGGTACCGTCGGTGCTGGAGTACGTGGTGACGGAGAGCTCGCTGGAGCTGGAGTCGTGGCTGGATGGCGTGGTGGCGAAGATCTTGTTGTAGCTGGAGCTGGAGAGCGTGACGTTGTAGTCAGTGGAGACTTAAGGGCTGGAGTAGGCCTACTCGAAGAAGGATCGCCTACTCCCCCGGCTCCCTCAAAGTGGACGTACTCGATGGTGAAGTCGTCGTACGTCGGAGTCGTGCTGTCGTCCACCGCCTTGTCCCAGGCCCATCCTCGCCCTTCGTCGAACACTACGTCGCGCGCCGTGCGCACACGCAGTGGTCCTGGATCAAGGATGTGGTAGGCCTTTGAGCCCTCCGCGTAGCCAATGAACACCCCTGGGGTGCTCCTGTCGTCGAGCTTGCCGATGTGGCCAAGCTCTTTGGTGAATGCGAGGCAGCCGAAGATCCGTAGGTGAGAGACCGCCGGCTTGCGCCCATGCCAAGCCTCGTATGGTGTCATCCTGTTGAGTGCCTTGGTGGGTGAGCGGTTGAGGACATAGACCGCTGTCACCACCGCCTCTCCCCAGAAGACAGCCGGCATTCCCCTCTGTTTGAGGAGAGCCCGAGCCATCCCCACAACCGCCTGGTTGCGTCACTCGACGACACCATTCTGCTGCGGGCTGTACGGCGCGGAGTAGTGGCGCTGAACGCCCTCATCCGCGCAGTACGACGCGAACTCAGCCGCTGTGAATTCGCCGCCGTTGTCAGTGCGCAGCACGCGTAGCTTGTGTCTGCACTCCTCCGCAGCGACCTGCACACGCCTGATGGCGTTTGCAGCCTCTCCCTTGCTACCAAGGATCATCACCCACATGTAGCGGGAGAGATCGTCGATGAGCAGCAAGAAGTAGCGTCGTCCACCTGGTGTGGCTGGTGTCACCGGGCCACACAAGTCCCCATGCACGAGCTCGAGCCTCTCCTTGGCTCGGAAGCTCGACTGCTGGGGGAAGGGGAGTCGTCTCTGCTTTGTCAACACGCAGACATCGCAGAATTGCTCCACATGGTCAAGGCACGGCAGGCCTCGTACCATCTCCTTGGCACTGAGCCGCTTCAGGGCCTCGAAGTTAAGGTGCCCGAAGCGTTCGTGCCACTGCCACGCCCCGTCGTCTCGACGAGCAGCAAGGCAGCAAGGTTGTGCCACCTTTACATTGAGGATGTATAGCCGATTTGGACTCCTGCGTACCTTGGCAAGAAGGCGACGAGAGGGATCCCAGATCCTCATGACTCCGTGCTCGACCTCCACGCGCGAACCGTTCTCATCCAGCTGTCCCAAGCTGATGATAGAGTTCCTCAACGCGGGGATGTAGTAGACTTCGGTGAGCAGCCTGTGCTCACCAGACGCGGCGGTGAAGACGACTGAGCCGACGCCCTTGATCTCTACACCGGAGGCGTCCCCAAACTTGACGGAGCCTCGGACGCTAGAGTCAAGCTCGGTGAAGAACTCCCGTCGGCCGGTCATGTGATGAGTGGCGCCGGTGTCGAGACACCATCCTTCGATCATGTCTTTGTTGGAGCCGTCGCCGAGGAAAGCGCGTGCTTTCGACTCATCAAGGTCGAGGAGTGCCGCTGCGGCCGGTGCCGCTGGAGATAGCTCGATGCTTGCATGTGCTAGGAGCAGAGCCTCCTCCTCCGCCTCCGCCTGTGCGACGTTGGCCTGGCCACGTCGTGGCTGTCGACAGTCCCTAGCCCAGTGGCCAAGCTTGCCGCAGTTGTGATAGCCGTCGTCTCGTGCCGGCTTCTTGTTGCCGACGGCGTCGCCTTGGGCACCTCCACGGGCACCACCCTCAGCATGTCCTCGCACCCCAGCCTGGGCGCCTTGCGCGACTTGCCGTGCTTGCGGCCTCGTGTTGAGGAGGACTCTCCCTTCTTCTTGTCACCCTGACAGGCCTCCCACTGCTCCCGAATGAGATGTAGCTTCCCGCCGATAGTGATAGGTCCAGAGGGAGCTTGTGGTTCGTCGCCGTCGACCACCTTGAGACGACCTTCGCCTCTTCGATTGTCATCGTGGAGAGGTCTAGCAGAGACTCGATCGAGCGAGCAATCTGCTTGTACTTCTTAGGGATGCAACGGAAGAGCTTCTCAACAGCTCTCTCCTCATCGTAGGTGTCGTCGCCGAACTGCACCATCTTCTGCAACAGAGTGTTAAGGCGGAGAGCAAAGTCATCAACATCCTCACCTGGCTTGCAGGCCAGGTTCTCCCACTCCTTGCAAAGTGCCTACAGTGTGGTCTTGCGGGCATGGTCGCTGCCGATGCAGGTCGCAGCTATGGCGTCCCAGGCCTCCTTGGCAGTCCGCTTCTGGGAAAGTGAAAACTGCATCTCGGGCGGGACTGCGGCAATGAGGGCATCCAGCGCCCGTCGATCCTCGTGGTAGTCGACGTCGCCGTACCGAACTGCTTCCCACATGTGGCGAACCTGGAGCCGTACCCTCATCACCGCGGCCCACTCGACGTAGTTGGTCTTGGTGAGGGTAGGCCACCCACCGTCGGGACCGATGTCCCTGACAATGGCCTGGGCCATGCGGCGACCATGGTACCGATCCGGGGAGGGAGAGTCGCATCGCCTGTAGAGGCCGCGATCTCCGTCGACTCAATCGCCGCCGCCGGGAACACCGCCGTCGTGTCTACGCACGTCTGGGCTGTCGCCGCGTGCGCCCTCGCCCGAAGCGTCGTCGACGCGTCGGCGCCTATCTGGGCTGCCGCCACGCGCCCCCATGGGGATACGCGGCTGCCCACTGTGCCGCCTGCTCTCGCGCTGCTTCCCTCGCCAGCCTGAGCTCTACTGCCGCGCAGAGCCTCGAGCTCTGCTGCCGCCGCACGTGCAGCATCCGCCGCCTCCGCCGCTTCTACTTCCGCTCTCACTGCTGCCAGTTCCGCGGCCACCAGCCGTGCTGCCCTCGCCGCTGTCACTGCAGCCGCTGCTGCTGCTCGCTCGCATTCTTGTGCCGCGGCGACCTCGACCTCCTGCTGGCGCCGCGCACTCGAAGTGACCGAGCGTAGGGACATAGTGGGCTAGTGAGGGGTCGCTGCGTGTGGAAGAGGCTGTCTCAGACGAAAGGTTGCTCGTCTGAGCAGGAGAGGAAGGAACAGTTGAAGCTCTTGCTGCCGACTGAGTGTGGGGAGAGGCGCGGGAAGGAGATGAACAAAAGATGTTTAGGCTGCAGGATAGTTTGGCTCCGATACCAATTGTAAGTAGAGAGACTCTAACTCTCATCCAGAGGATGACACTACGAGTTGGGGCAATTTTCGTTTATTTCTCACACACTACTCAAATGTCATACTCATCTAAGGGTTGGAGACACATATTTATAGCCCTAGAGGCTGCACTACCACACCTTCTCACACACAATACACAACAGGATTGTCCTCTAGATGCTAAAGAGACTACAGAGGACAGTCAAAAAGCGACTGATGTCCTCTAGATGCTAAAGAGACTACAGAGGACAGTCAAAAAGCGAATGTTGTCCTCTAGATGCTCAAGACTTATTCCATCACATATATTATAGAAGCAAGTGAAAAAAACAGATGGCATATGCATTCAGCATATTAAACCACTTGACTCAAATCCTTGCAGGTATTACACAAACCAGACTGCAAAATATAACAAAAAACACCCAAACTAAATATTGTGCAAGTGCAAAGGAGTAAAGAGTCATATGTCTCCAGGTCTCCATATCCTTCATGAAATGGCACTTACCTGGGTGCGTGCAACATATGCCATCACCAAGCAACACATTAAGTTAGGAGGTAAACATAAACACCATGGTAACCCCCACCCCCTTGCCCCAAGAGTGCTCGATCAGTATAAAAGGCATGAAAGGCAAATTGCAGATGCATATGTAGAGGTCTATAGCATACATATGTCAGCAACGCTGATTGGACTGTGTAGTAATAATGTGATACACAACAAAAAAAAGTAAATGTATTCAACAAAGGCCAGCTCGTCTTTGTTGTCTTAACTTCAGATCAAGTTGTCTACAGATCACTCAAAAAATAATTTGGAAACATATCAGCAAAACAGTTGTCAACAATCCAACTATTCATTATACAGTAGTGAAGAAAAATTATATACAGTAAGAAAGACAGAAGACCAAAAGGAAAAGTACCCACCTTGACATCAGTTGGTTGTACATAGATGAAGAAGAAGTAACCAATTACAATGCCAGCAGATAACCCAAATCCAAACCCAAAGAAACCAAGCACTGTGCTGATTACACCCATCTTGGATCCTTCCAAAACCTGCAGACCAAATGCCAGTTTTCAACCAAAAGTTGCAAAACAAACATAAAAAAGAATATAATCAATCAAATTTGCACAAACGAAAAAACTGAAAACCAAAAAATATTTCACTCTGCTAAATTGCAATGAAACAACTAGAGTGGCCTGACCTTCTAGGCTCTAGCACAAATAACAAAGATCCTATTCAATTTATTGCACAAAAAAAATAAACATCAAGTGTCAGGATTACCCCGACTACGAAGATTGTATGTATGCCTGCTGGACTTAGGATGGGAGCAGGAAGGCTGTGCGGGAGCCGTGATGAACTCAGGTGCTCCATGCCCGGCGATGAACAAGTGAACAGGATGAGGCAAGTGCAATCTCCTTTAAATTAAACTTGCTTAACCGATCAATACAATCCAGGGGCTTTTACATAGCCTTGGCCTAACAAAATCTAGCATTATTTCAGGGAGCTAAACAACTCTCTCCTATCTTTTCTCCCTAAGCTTATCAGCTGGCTGATAGCCGCAACTAATTAACTAGGCCGAGCCCTCTAGTGACGGCCCACTTACATGTTGTTTAGGCCGGCGGTTAGACTCTGCCAGTCATAACATCTCTCCCTCCCTCGACGAACAGCTCGTCCTCGAGCTGGAACTGTGGATACGAAGATTGGAAGTGCTTGAGTGGCTCCCAGGTGGACTCTTCTGGCTGCTCTTCATTCCACTAGACCAAAATGTGTCATTCACCCCTCTGCAGTCGTGCTTGTAGTACCTTCTGTGGTGTTAGTAGCAGTCTCCCGTTTTCCATAGCAGGCAGGGCTGGTGGTAGAACCGGCGGGGCGCCCCGGAAAGGTTTGAGAAGGCCCACATGGAACACATCGTGTATGCGAGCTCCCTTGGGTAATTCCAGCCTGTAGGCGACCGTGTCGATGCGTTCCAGAACTTGGAAAGGTCCTGCATAGCGTGGACCCAGTTTTCCCTTAGGTCGTTGAACCAGTGACTGTCTGTCGGTGTAGAAGACGTAGCCACACCCAATCTCCAACCTTGAACTCCAGATCACAGTGAGTGCCATCATAAAACCGTCTGGCATGTTCCTGTGCTTGAAGGAGCCTGTCCCTGACCTCAACGAGAAATAAGTCCCGTTCCCGTAACATGTCCTCAAGACCTCAACTGCCTGTGTCCTTGCTGACCCTTGCTGGTACAGTATGAGTGGGGGAGGGTCTCTGCCATAGACTACTCTAAATGGAGTTGTTTTTAGGGCCGAATGATAAGATATATTGTAACAATATTCCGCCCACGCTATCCAATCTACCCAGGCTCGTGGCCGATCCCCCGTAATACACCGGAGGTACATGGCAATAGTTTTGTTGACGACCCCTGACTGTCCATCAGTCTAGGGGTCAAAGGCAGTGCTCATTCGAAGTTAAACACCTGCCAGCTTGAAAAGGTCCCTCTAGATGTGTCCTGTGAATCCTGGATCTATGTCACTGACTATAGAACTTGGGAACCCATGGAGCCTTACTATCTCATCAAAGAATGCTCTAGCTACTGTCGCCTGCTGTGTACGGATGACTCAAGGGTATGAAGTGGGTATATTTGGGGAATCGATCAACCACTGTAAGGATAACTGATTTGCCATATACTTTTGGAAGAGCCTCAATGAAGTCCATTGAAATGTATGTCCATGGTACGATTTATAGGAGAAGACGAGATCCTTCCCGTCTCCCCCCGCGTCGCCCGCCCAGGGGCGGCACGGGCGGACCTGCACCTGTCGCCGCAGCCCTCCATCGCCGGCCTTCCCCGTCCTCGCCGCCGCCCGAGCCCGTGGCTGAGATGCCCACGCAGAGGGCAAGGACGGCGGCGGTGGGGCCATCTCTCCTCGCTCCGCGGGTGATGTGCGTGCTGCTGGGTCCTTTTCGCCGGTGCCCGTGGGGGCCTGCTTCGAGTTCCCTTGGCCGGATTAGTCCGGTACTGGCGCAGATCTCGCCTCCATGGCTGGGGTGGGGGCGTCTTTGGTGGTGCGGTGCGGCAGCTCCCGGCGGCGCTTCCCAGTGGCCGACAGTCAGTTGGAGATCAGTTCCGTGGCCTTCCTCGTCTTCCATGGCTGTGGTGGACGGTGCTGGTGGTGAGCGGCGGGCTGGCGGTGCGGGTGTTGCTGCTGGCGCCAGTGAGATGCGCGGGCCAGATCTGGGGCAGCGGATTCGTGCTCGGCTTGCCCATGTGGGTGCTCCGACCTCCCCTTCCCGCGGCCACGTTCCGGCACCGGCATCTTGGCGGATCCGGCCGAGGAGGATGACGAGGGCGTCGCTGCCGGGGGCAGGCACAACGGCGTGTTTGGCGGGCCGCAGGTTAGCTCGGCGCGCGGCCATGGACGCGTCGGCTTGATAGGAGCTTTTTGGAACCGCGATATCTCGAATACTGGGCTTCTGAAAATTGGTATCCCGAACAGAGCAATTGGAAATGTAGTATTATAATTCGTTGAACCTCGAAATTGTAGTATCTGCGTCACATTTAGCCCAGTAATCCTCGTTTTTACGGCATTCCGTTTGTTACAACGGATCTACGGGCGCTCCTCTCCCCGAGCGCTGCTCTCCCTGGGCGATCCAGCTCACCCCGACGAGCGCTCCTCCTCGACGACCGCTCCTCCTCGACGACCGCTCCTCCAGGGACGAGCTTGCTCTCTTGATGCTTTCTGCTTTTCAATTCAGTCTCTGCAAGTGGGTGCCGATGGTAACTTCTTCTTTTGCCGTTTCAGGTGCTAGCATACCTTCTGATATCGTCATCAGCAATTGCTCGAGCAAGTGATTTGACTGAGAACTGGGGGAGCGATTCCTTCCCGAACATGGCGAACGGCTCCATTGCCATATCTTTCGTGGCATTTGTTGTTTTTGCCATCTGCTCCCTCGTCTCCGCATACAATCTGTTCCGCATACTACGGATCAAGGTTCATAAACCATAATGCAGCTCCAACAACACCGTTTACAAGTTGCAACAGCTGGAACTGACAAGAATTGCAAAGATACGCAGGCTACTACAGCCTAACTATCTGGATTTTGTGTATGCTGTTAACTGAGAGTTCTTAAAAATTAATGAATTAACGAATCCCAAGGCCCAGCCGGATGAACTGCATGCATTGTCATCTGCTTGCAGCTGCCTCTGCAACGGCTTGGAGCTCCACGTGAGCTCCTGCACGGCGGCCGGGAAGATGACCGTAGGTTTCCTCCTGCTCTCCTGTACGGGAAGTCCTCGGTGAAGTGCAGGCCGCGGCTCTCGCGCCTGGCCAGCGCGCTCCTGACGACGAGCTTGGCGCAGCAGAAGAGGTTGCGCATCTCGCAGACCTCGACGCCCACCGTGGTCGGCTTCCACCCCCGCCGGAACAGGAACTCCTCCCACTCCGACTCCAGGTCGCCGATCCTCCACTCCGCCTGCTTCAGCCGCCCCGTTGAGCGCACGATGCCGACATACTCCCACATCACCGACTGCAGCTCCATCCTGGCCTGCCTCGTCTGCCCCACGATGTCCGACAGCGCGCCGTCGCCCAGCGCCGACCGTGGCAGCGTCAGCCGTGCCCACCTCGCCGCCAGCGACGGTCGTGGAGAACTCTCGCGCTCTGGAGAGATTTTGCGCCCGTGGATCCGTCGTAAGAAACGGACTGCCGTAACAACAAGGATTACTGGGCTAAAACTGACTCGGATACTAAAATTCCGAATTTCAATGGATTATAATACTACAATTCCAATTGCTCTGTTCGGGATACCAATTTTTAGAAGCCCGGATGTTCGGGATATCACGGTTCCAAAAAGCTCGCTTGATAGGGATGGCGGGCACATTTTACTCGTGTGCCCGCGGGTAAAAACTATATAAGGTGCGGGTTTGGGTGTGAGTTTGTACCCGTGGGTACGGGTACGGATTTGATTCTTACTTGACGGGTTTTTTTCTCGTGGGTATGAAAATGTTGTACTCGTGCCCGTAAACTCGCATACCCGCGCGCGTGTGTATATATATATGTATATATGTATATATATATGTATATATATATATATGTATGTGTATGTATGTATATATATGTATATATGTATGTATATATATAATATGACAACCTGTGGGTACTGTGCCCGCGGGTGTACCCGTGGGTGCCATAAACCCGCGCGGGTAGCGGGTTTGGGTACCCGCGCGGGTTTGGGTAACATACGCTACTCGTCGCGAGTAGCGGGTGCGGGTACAGGTTTAACATTAATCTCGCGGGTACGGGTTTGTAATATATATATAATATGACAACTTGTGAGTACTGTGCCCGCGGGTGCCATAAACCCGCGGGTAGCAGGTTTGGGTAACATACGCTACCCGTCGCGAGTAGCGGGTGCGGGTACGGGTTTAACATTAATCTCGTGGATACGGGTTTGTAATATATATATAATATGACAACTTGTGGGTACTGTGCCCGCGGGTGCCATAAACCCGCGGGTAGCGGGTTTGGGTAACATACGCTACCCGTCGCGAGTAGCAGGTGCGGGTACGGGTTTAACATTAATCTCGCGGGTACGGGTTTGTAATCTCTATATCCGCGGGTTTTAAACCCGTTGCCATCCCTAGGCTTGGAGCGGCGGTGGGCTAGCGGGGTGGCCCCTGCAGCGCCTGCTGTGGTGCGCTCGCCAGCACCTTAGATCCGCCGCGTCGCAGCTGCTCCTGTCAGATCTGACCGATGGGGGTGCAGCGCCATTTGCCGTTGGCGGCGAGTTGCGTGACACTCACGTCTAGCGTCTGCTTGCTTCGGGGCCACGTCTGCCAGGGCCGGTAACGGCTCCGGTGCGTGGCAGTGTGTTGCTCGCGGCTTGGTGGTGCTCGGTTTCTGTGTGCCCTAACAGAGGGGATGGTGGCCGACGGAGTTGTGCGGCTGCTGCGCAGCCGGCGCGTCGATGCGCCTCTGGAAGGGTTTGTGTGGGGTGTTAGGCTATCCGCAAGCGTTACCCCTAAATTTTTCCCTTTATATCACTTTTTTGGGTCACATCATCAACATTTCACCCCCTATGTTTTTATCTCCCGCAGCAGTTCCCCCTAAATACTCCCCCTATACCCCACTACAACTATAAAATATCATTTTCTATATCTACTACCAATTTTTTATCTACTAACAATTACTCGTGGCCCCACAGCACAGTGTTGTAGGGGATGAACAGTGATCCCCTAGATTGAGGGGGAGAGAGAAGGGGACCGCGCGCTAGGGGACGCTGCAGGGGGCAGCATTGCGGCCGTAGAGTGCCCCCTGCAGACGCCATGCAAGGGGAGGGGGCTGCCCAGCGGCCACCGTTGCAGGCAGCCTTAGGACAACGACAACGGAGGAGGTTGATTGCTTTCACCAGGGTCTTGGCCTGACGTTGTGCTAGGGGCTTCTTGGGCAAAAGCCTTGGCCCACGGTGACGCCTGTGGGCGCCGTTGCCCCTGTTGAGGGCGTCGCATTCTCCAGTACTGTTTTTTATGGGCGAAAGTCTGGTCCATCTCGGACATGCGGTGGTGGCGTCCCCAACATCACTCCATTCCTGAAGGTGTCGCTTTTGTCGCCACGACGTCGCCCTCGGTTTGTTGCTTTCGCTTCTCGGCACCCGGTAGGCGGGTGGAGGTGCCGGCTTGCAGCGTGAAGTCGGAGCTGCTACGTCAGGGCATGTGGCTCGGCAACGATGACGTGCGACGATCCCCCCTTCTTCGTGAACTGGGCTGCTTCCGAGGTTGGGCGTCTGTCAGGGGCGGAGCAGAGGATTTTGTTTGGAAGTCTCGTTGGTGAAGAATCGAAGATGCCTCGCGTGGAGTGTCTCGAGGCTTGGCAACGAAGGCGCACCGCGGTCTTCCTCCTGTGTTGGTGTTGTGGGTGTAGACGTCGTCGGATTTCCTTTGGTCATGTGCTGTCTGTCTTTGAGGAGTCGGAGCTGCTCGTTCTTTGTGTTGAGCTCGGCAACGATGACTTTAGAGGGGCTTTGTGTGTGAGGCTGTTATTGTCTGGGTCGCTTGTGCATCCTGTATAGGTTTTAGGCCCGGTTTCCCTTAAAATTGGGTCATTTCTACTCTTCTTAATTGAAAGGCAGAGCTCATGCCATTACGTTCAAAAAAAGAAATGTCTGTCCAAATCTGAGAGGGTACATCTAATGGTTGTAACAGGCCCACTAGGTGTAATGCTTTTGTTTTGTTTTGCTGACATACCAAACAAGCATGAACCCAATCCTTGACTAGAGCTCTGTCCCTGTGTACAAAGAAGTCTACCCGCAACCTTTGTAGTGTTTTCTGGATGCCTCCATGTCCAGCTGAGTGAGTTGTGTTCAGTATAGCTGGAAGTATTTTTGACGAGTCTGGCATAAAGATCCTATTATCATGTGGTATGAGTCCCTCTCTAATGCACCACGGTGTACCTAGTTGTCCCTTGGTGATCTATTCATGTAGGTGCAACCAGTCTAGGTTGCTAGCACAATCCAAGCATCCAGCTGAAGTTCTTTATAGAGCTCAAAGGTGGGAGTTGAAATAACATGGATAGAACCACTAGCGATGTCTCTGCATGACAGGGCATCAGCTACTGTATTCAGTCGTCCTGCTCGATATTCCACCGTGAAATCGAACCCAAACAACTTACTAATCCACTGGTGTTGTGGTACGGTTGACAACCGCTGATCGAGCATGAATTTGAGGCTAAAATGGTCTGTTCGTACCACTGGTGTTGTGGAAGAGATTAAGGAGTCGTTGTTGCAAGGAGTCAAAGAAGATTTCCGACGGACTCCTCATCTGTTTCTAGTGGAATATATGGTTGGAAAGAAATAACAGAATCTTTCAGGGACTTCAAAGATCTGCGGTCCAGGTTACGCAATTGGTGAAAGATCAAATTGGGAGCTTTAGTGTATCTTAGATAGATGAGTAAGTGGTTTTTTGTTTTCCTTTTGCTCGGTCTTGTGGAGACTTTTATTCATTTCTCTTCTAATACATTGAAGAGGCAAGTCTTTTGTCGCTTCCTTTCCCAAAAAAACAAATCGCCTTCCCCATAAATATGGTCTCCAATGGTGTACTGCCTGTACTAGTCCGATGAGTTCTCGCTCTTAAGCAGCGAGTTTGACATGCCGGGCTGCAAAGGGACGGCTGAAAAAAGCAATTGGTCCAGCATCTTGACGCAAGACCGCGCCAAACCCCGAGCCAGACGCATCACAGTCTACAATGGAGTGGCTAAAATCTGGAAGTTGTAGGACTGGAGCGGTAGAGAGAGCCTCTTTCAGTGCTGCAAACGCCTCTTCTGCTTCTGTACCCCATTGGAAACCCTCTTTCTTCAGCAATTTGGTCAGCGGTGCAGCAATGGCTCCAAAATATTTTATAAATTTGCGATAGTAGCATGCTAATCCAAGGAATCTGCATAGGCCTCTAGGTGACTGTGGCTGTGGCCAAGATGTCACAACATCAACCTTGGCGCTGTCCATTGCGACGCCTTCTACATAGATCACATGCCCAAGATAGGAGACCGATGTAGATCCAAAGGAGCACTTTGAGTGCTTGACAAACAACATGTTTTCCCTTAGCTGCTCTAGCACGTCTTTGACATGTATTAAATGGTCAGACCATGAAGCACTGTAATGAAGATGTCATAAAAAAAACAAGAATGCAACGGCGTAGATAATTTCCTAGAACCTCGTTCATCAATGCTTAGAAAGTTGCCGGTGCATTGGATAGTCCAAATGACATAACCAAGAACTCAAAGTGGTTGTGATGTGTCTGGAAGGCTGTTTTATGAATATCCTCATGGTGCACTCGTACCTGGTGGTAACCTAAGCATAGATCAAGTTTTGTGAAGAACCGAGCACCATTGAGCTCGTCCAGGAGTTCATCTACCACATGTATAGGGTATTTGTCCTTCACAGTGTGTTCATTTAGTGCTCTATAATCAATACAGAAGCACCAAGAGTTATCTGGTTTCTTAACCAATAAGACCGGGGCTGAGAAAGCTGAAGTGCTGTGCCGAGTAGTTCCTTACTGCAACATGGCTGCACACTATGTTTCCAACTCATCTTTTTGTAATTGGGGGTACCTATATGGCCGAACAGCAACTGGGGCGGTTCCAGGGAGCAAGTGAATGCAGTGATCCATGGCCTTGCTAGTGATAGACCACTGGGGGTCTTGAAGACATCACTAGAACTGCTGTAACAGGGACTCCATCATGTTTGTGGGGTCTGCCCTGGCTGCTCGAGCTGATAGCGGCATGGGTATATACCAGCGTGTAGACCCCAACCCTTCCCAGAGGATCCGTTTGCCCCTTCTCTAGAAAGACATGAACATATCATCCAGATCCCAAAGAATGGGTCCTAAATTGCAACCATTGCAGTCCTAAGATGACACCAAATGAATCCAAAGGAATGGCATAAGCATCCATGATGAACTCTTTCGGACCCACTGAGAATGTGAGGCTATTTGCAAGCCCATAGCCGTTTACTTTATCCCCATTGGCTACTGTCACCTTGCTGCCATGGCAGGGTCTAAACTCCAATTGCATGAACTGTGCAGTCTCTGTGTTGACAAAGTTATGTGTGGATCCTGTGTCCAACAGAGCAGTTAGGATTCGATCCCTAATCCTTATCTTGATTTGCATTGTGTCCTCTGATCGGATACCTGTTAGAGCATGCAGCGAGATCACTTGTTCATAATTCTCCGGTATCTCCTCTTCTTGTGTGGTCGTGTCATCCTCATAATCGGTCACCTCCAAATAAAACAGTCGAGGGCACCGATGACCACAGACATATTGTTCGTCACAATTGTAACAAAGTCCTTGGTGACGACGTTCTGCCATTTCTGCCGGAGTGAGGCGCTAGAATGGTCGTTGTTGTGCTGGATTGGTTGCTGCTGGCGCTGGTAGCTGAGGTGCCGGCACTGGTGTGCATGCCCACTGTGGTCCCTTCACGTATTTGCTGGGGGTTGCTGTGTGCTGACCGTCGAGGGCTTGGGACCTCCGTTCATATGCACGCGCCAGACTTAGGGCCTGATTGAGGTCTCGTGGAGCCATAAGCTCAACGTCAATTTTGATACGGTCCAGAAGTCCTGCGGTGAACAGCTGCACCTTTTATTCCTGAGTGAGCGGAGTTGTGTGTGAGCGAGCAGGTCTCAAAATCTTTCCTGGTAGTCATCCATCGTTGACCGGAAAGGAAGCCATGCAAACTCTCCGAGAGGATTGCTGCGCAAAGGCGATCCAAACCGTTGCTGACACAGGAGTTTGAATAGGCTCCACGACAAGGCTGGCTCATCGCGTTGGAGTTGACAGTACAACGTTCTGGCTACTCCCGTAATGTGATAAGAGGCGAGCCACACATTCTCTTCCATGGTGCGCTGACCGTCGAAGAACTATTCCCACCAATTGAGCCAATGGATGGGGTCTTCCTTGCCATCAAACATGGCAAATTCAAGGCGATGGAAGCGAGGAACTCCTGCTGTTGCAGGATGGGGGATGGCGTTGATCTGTGGCTGGGGAGGGGTTGGATAATGTGGAATGGGTGAAGGTGAATGCGGCAATGGCAGTAGATGGATTGGGAACTGGGTGGTGGTGGTTGGTGGCCCGGTGGAGGTGTATGCAGCAGCAGAGATGAGGTGATAGGTGGTGGGATGGCGTCGTGGTGGGGGGTATACCTCCATAACCGGGCAAGCCATAGGGGCAGCTTACTGGAAGTGACAACGCCAATGAAGCAGGAGCGTTCTCTACCGCTGCTATGTGCGAGGAGATGGAGGACATCTGCATTGCAAAGTCTCCAAGTTGGTGCTGCACTTCGGCCAGGACGATGGCGATCGCCTCCAGCGACGACGACTGGGCACGGTAGCGGCACTGTCTCCGCGTTGGAACCTAACATATCTGATACCAAGTTGTCAGGATTACCCCGACTACGAAGATTGTATGTATGGCTGCTGGACTTAGGATGGGAGGAGGTGCAGGAGCAGTGATAAATTCAGGTGCTCCACGCCCGGCGATGAACAAGTGAACAGGATGAGGCAAGTGCAATCTCCTTCTTTAGATTAAACTTGCTTAACCAATCAATACAATCCAGGGGCTTTTACATAGCCTTGGCCTAACAAACTCTAGCATTATTTCTGGGAGCTAAACAACTCTCTCCTATCTTTTCTCCCTAATCTTATCTGCTAGCTGATAGCCACAGCTAACTAACTAGGCCGAGCCCTCTAATGACGTCCCACTTACAGGCTGTTTAGGCCGGCGGTTATAGGTTCTACCAGTCATAACACCAAGCTCCTAAATCCTTAGTCAAACATGTATATGAATTATACTCGGCAGGAAAAGGAAATTTCCAACAATAGAAAGTCGAGGGACCCATCAACTAAGGCTCTCACTATCTACAAAAGAATAAGAATAACATACAAAGTGTTAAAAATTTAGTAAAAAGCGATAGGCAGGTAGCCGATAATAAAATGATAGCAACAGAGCAAGCACAAGTGTACAACTACTGCCAATTGGTTCAATAACACAACAATAAGGACCTTGAGCCAAGGATAATACTTGTAACTTTCAACTTTCAAGCCGATCATGCTGGGTTTGTAGAATAATGTGTAGTGGCACCACGTTACCGTATGCTATTAAATATTAGTTGAGTAGACAAAAAAAAGTGGATACGAATATTGATTAGTGAAGGAGGGTGTCACACGGTATCTTTAATAGTTGCTCTCGCTTGCGAGTCCGGTTGGTGCTTTAATCTTTGCTTTTGAGGGAGATTTTAGATTGAACCAAATAAAGTGTGTTCGTCTGGTGGAATAAACATATGGGAGCGTGCTCAGGCGAAACATCAATATAACCAAAAGAAGTATTTATAGGCTCAAACAAAATGCGAGTAGGTTTCAGAAAAAAATGTTATACTCCGTATGAAGGAACATAAACATGAATCAGGATTAGAATATTCTTTTAGGTCTTGTTAGTTTGTGTTGGATTGGTGGGTCGGAACGATTCCAAGTCGGATTGCTTCTCTAATTTATATAAACTTTAATTAGCTGGAACTATTCCGGATGCAATCCGATGTAAACGAACAAGGCCTTAGGTGAGTTGTGAATTCAAGAGTTACAGGTCATGCACTGAGTTAAATATGGTTGATCCACTGAGTTAAGAATAGTTATCGACTTATAGTGCCTCTGAAAACCAAAAAACAAATGAAGTGCACTCCCATCACCCATCAGAATTTTCAAAACAGAAAAACAGCGAAATGCACCCAACGAAATACAAGTTTCATCGACTGTTCATCCTATGATTTGTTCTCGAGAGACGACGCGGATCGACATCACCAGCTCGAGAAAACCAAGTGAAACATAAGAAGGCAATTTCCAGAGCAATACCCCACGAATTCGGACCGCGGACTCTACGCTAGAATAGAGGTCGAGACCCGAACGACGATGGAATGCGGATCATACCGAACGCTGAGGGTGGGGAACCGAGACGAACCAGCGCAGCAGGCGTCGGGGCGGGGCAGTGCGGCGCGACGGGGCGAGGCTTGCTAATACCTCGATGCGGAAGGCGAGTCCATGGAACTCTCGGGGATCGGTGCTCCGGGCGGCGGCGGAGAAATTTGATTCGGCCGGCAGGGGGGAGGAATCGAATTGGTTTGGGCCTTCGGCTGTCGGCACGTCGCTGCTCACGCACACGGCGGCCGCGATCCAAGGTGGGGTTAACAATAATCCGTGGGGCGCAAATGCTATAATTAAGGTCACTAAACTAGCGCGTGTGCATGAGGGTGGATCTTCTCCACTGGTCCGTGGTGAAGTTCGCGCGTGGCTCGTGACGCTGACGTGCGCTACCCGTGGTGTGATTTCCCGTTCCCTTGGACATTGGACGTGGATGCCCCAAACCACCTGGCTGTAGCTGCCTCTGCTTCCTTGCATTTGCAATTGCATGGTTTTGCAATATTTCTCAACTTCAACAAGCTTCACTACATACGCGTCCGACGGGTAAACTGTTAAAGCAGTATGATTTATTTTCCTAATGCAACTGGTGAATATAGATGTTGACGACTTTTCGGAGGCGCCAATCACTTCAAAAGAACCAGCGGCGGTGCTCTCTGCTCAGGCGCGGACGGTCCGCGGCACAGGGCCGGACGGTCCGCGACCTGGCGCGAGGCGGCGGTGCTCTCTGGTCAGGCGCGGACGGTCCGCGGCACAGGGCCGGATGGTCCGCGACCTGGCGCAGGAACTCGGGTTCCCTGCCTGACGGCCGGACGGTCCGCGCCCTAGGGCCGGACGGTCTGCGCGTGCGCAGGGGCGGCGGAAGATCGCTGACGGCGCCTGGATCTCGCTCCCGGGAGGGACCCCGTCAGGGAGGAGAGATCCTAGGAGTTGTCTAGGCTCGGGTAGACCGACCTAGACTCCTCTAATCGATGTAGAGTCGAGGAGAGGCGGAGAATTTGAGGATTGGAATGCTAAACTAGGGCTAAACTAGAACTACTCCTAAGATAAAATGCGAAATAGAAGTTGTATTGATTCGATTGATGATTACAAATCGGCCGTATACCTCTCTATTTATAGAGGAGGGGGGCTGGACCCTTTACAAACTAATTTCCGAGCTTTTCCCGTGATTTTAGCTAACAACCGTAGCACAAAAATCGGAACCCTAATCTGCTCTGCGCATGCGCGGACCGTCCGGCCCCTAGGCGGCGCGGACTGTCCGGACCGTCCGGCCTCAGGGCCGGACCGTCCACAAGCCTCAATACGGTGCTCAACATATGCCCCCCTGCCTTTTGGTGGAGCTGAGCAAACCAAAAGCAATTAACTCGATGTGATTACATCGGTTCTCTTAGGCATCTTGTCACATACTCGGATGGTACTGTTTGAGGAAACGCTCATTCAAAGCCTTAGGCAAATCCTTGCCTTGTAATGTTTGTAGCAAATAGGCGTTGCCAGACATCACCTGTTTTACTTTATAAGGACCCTCCCAGCTTGGCGACCATTTCTCGAACTTCCGGTCTTTATTCCTTAGAGACAGAATGGTCTTCCACACCAGGTCCCCTACTTGAAATGATTTTGCTTTGACCTTCTTGTTGTAGGCCTTGGCTACCATGATCTTGTCCTTTTCTATTGCTCCCAAAGCTATCATCCTCTTGTCGGTCACCTCATCAATATTATCCATCATTGAATTATAATAATCAGTAGCAGTTAGATCATTTTGTCTGGCGAACCTGACTGCATTCAAACTTATTTCCACAGGCAACACTGCTTCCTGCCCATAGACAAGCTCAAAAGGAGATACTTTAGTAGCCCTATGTTTAGATATTCTATGAGCCCATAAAGCTTCAGACAAAATCTTATGCCAATGTTTAGGATTATCAGATATCTTCTTTTTTATCAAATTAATCAATGTCCTATTACTAGACTCGGCCTGTCCATTGGCCTGAGCATAATATGGAGATGAATTAAGCAGCTTAATTCTGTATAATTCAGCAAATTTACGTACCTCCTTTGACATAAAAGAAGTACCTTGATCTGTAGTCAAGGTCTGGGGAATGCCGAACCTATGAATAATATGCTCAGTTATGAACTCAATTACCTCCTTGTGCGTCATGTTCTTTAGAGCAACGGCTTCAGTTCATTTGGTGAAATAGTCAGTGGCAACTAACACAAACCGATGCCCCTTTGATGATGAAGGATGAATTTCTCCAATAAAGTCTAATCCCCATCCTCTGAACGGCCAAGGCTTGATGATAGGATGTAATTCGGCTGCAGGGACCAACTGTAGGTCGCCGAATTTTTGACACACTTGGCAACCCTTGTAGTATTTGAAACAATCAGCTATCATATTAGGCCAATAAAAACCAGACCTTCGCAACAACCACTTCATCTTTGGAGCTGATTGATGAGTACCACAAATTCCTTCATGTACTTCGGCCATGGCTAATATAGCACCATCTGGGCCCAAGCACTTAAGCAGGACATCATTGACCGTTCGGCGGTAAAGTTCATCACTCATCAAAACATACTTGAAAGCTGTTCGCCGAATGTTCTTATCTGTCCTGATATTGGGATTTCGTAAATAATTAAGTATAGGTGTCCTCCAATCACTTGCATCGGCTTCATTGTCAGCCGAATCGATTAAGAGAACATTTCTGGTAACCCCGGACGGTCCGGCGTCATCACGCGGATGGTCCGCGACCTGGGAATTTGGCTCTGCACTGGTTATCAGATTTTCGGTTTTGTGAAATTTCCCTCTCTTTATCTGATAACCTGATGCATCTTGTGCCAAATCGTTAGCTCTATGATTCTCAACTCTAGAAATATGCCGAATACTGAATTCGTCAAAATAATGGATTATGCTCCAACATTTCTCAAGGTAACTATTTAGAGTACCATCAAAACATTGATATTCTTCTAACACTTGTTGGACAACCAGCTGAGAATCACCAAATACCTTCACATGTTTTACTCCCATACCATTTAAAAGTTCTAAGCCGAATAGGAGGGCCTCATATTCAGCTTGATTATTAGTGCAATAAGTTTTCAATCGGCTAGAGAAGTCAAAGGAGACATTACTTGGTGAAACAAGCACAATGCCAATTCCTTGCCCTTTATTGCAAACCGATCCATCAAAATATAAAGTCCAAGGAGTAATAGTGAGGTATGACATGTCTAGTTCATGAATATCATTAACCCGATGTTCTACAATGAAATCCGCTACGACTTGGCCTTTCATAGATTTCAATGGTTCATAGGCCAAGTCATATTCTATGAGTGCATAAGCCCACTTACCAATCCTACCACTCATAATTGGGTTATGCAACATGTATTTGATCACATCGGCTTGACCAGAAACAGTGCAATGACTAGACAGTAAATAACATCTACATTTGGTGCATGTGTAAAACAAGCATAAGCATAACTTTTCAATAAAAGTGTACCTTGTTTCAGCATCCACCAACCTTCGGCTTAGATATGTCACCACATGCTCCCTCCCCTCAGTTTCTTGTGTCAGAACAGCCCCAATAACCTTGTCTTCAGCTGCAATGTATAATCTGAATGGTGCTCCTACTTGTGGTGCTTTTAACACGGGAGCCGAAGACAAGTATTTTTTAATGAGATCAAATGCTTCCTGCTGCTCTGCCCCCCAAGTGAATTCGGCATCATTCTTAAGCCGAAGGATAGGGGTGAAGGCATCAATCTTCCCGGCTAGGTTAGAAATAAACCTTCGTAAATAATTCACCTTGCCGAGAAACTTCTGCACTTCGACCTTACAAGTCGGAGGCCCCACATTCCGAATAGACTTGATTCGGTCAGGGTCTATTTCTATACCATGTTCATGGATGACAAATCCTAAAAACTTACCAGCCGACACTCCAAAAGCACATTTACGTGGGTTCATTTTCAAACCATACCGACGCATTTTATCAAAGGCTTTGCGCAAATCAGCTATATGAGGACTAAACTCAGCCGATTTGACTACAATATCATCAATGTAGACTTCCACAGTGTTTCCTAACAACTCATGGAAGATCAGATTCATAGCCCTCTGATAAGTAGCACCAGCATTTTTAAGACCGAATGTCATGACAACCCATTCAAATAAACCAATGAAGCCTGGACATATAAAGGCTGTTTTAGACGCATCCTCTTCAGCCATGAAAATCTGGTTATATCCGGCATTACCATCAAGAAAGCTAATAATTCTATTTCCTGATGCATTATTGATTAATGTGTCGGCTATGGGCATGGGATATTCATCTTTAGGAGTTGCTCTATTTAAATTGCGAAAATCAATGCATACCCTAAGCTTACCCGACTCCTTCTTCTCTACCGGCACAATATTGGAGACCCACTCTGCGTATCTGCAAGGTCTAATAAAATTAGCTTCTAGCAACCGGTGGATTTCGTCCTTGATTCCTGGGAGAAGATCTGGACGAAATGTTCTAGCTTTTTGCTTGAAAGGTCTGAAACCAGACTTAATAGGCAGCCGATGTTCGACAATCTCTCGACTTAGTCCAGGCATTTCAGTGTAATTCCAAGCAAAACAATCTGAATATTCCTTCAATAGACCGATCATCTCATTTCTAGAATCGGTCTCCAGGGTCTTGTTTACAAAAGTCGGCCTTGGAGTTTTACCATCTCCTATGTCAATCTCCTCCAAAGGATCGACTGATGTAAACCCCTGTCCTAGTTTATCAAGATCTCTGAATTCCTCTATCATGTCCCCCACAGAGGAATCAGATGATCTTTGTGTGATGGCGGACTTTCCGGTCTCGGGGACCGGATCATCCGTAATATTGTCTTTTCGCTGTGATAGATGTTCGGTCTTAAAGTCCGAACTATTTTGTGAAAGACCGGACCATCCGGCTTTGAGAGCCGAATTGTCCGTGATCAACGACTCATGAACTTTGTGTGTATTCATCATTTAAACTTTATTTAGGATTTAGCCGATTCTCCATCGGCTCTAGCATTACAGGAATGAAACCTTTCTTATCTATACTTATGAACTGATAATTAGAAAAATCTACTCCTGTGAGACATGTAGCAGTCTCATAAGTCCAGAGTACAGGGGCATCGACCACAGCGATGCAGGCCGATACATTAGCATGTACTTGTTCTACCTCATCGCCTACCCATTGTATTAGCATTTGATGTAATGTAGAAGGTATACATTGATTGGCATGAATCCAATCTCTACCTAGAATTAAACTGTAATTCCCTTCTACATCAGCGACGAAGAATGCAGCAGCAAGGGTCTTAGTCCCGATGGTTAATTCAACGGACGTGACTCCCCTGGCTTTAATCGAACTATCCCCAACACCGCTGAGGGTCATGTTGGTTTTGACAAGTTCGTTATCTTGTTTACCTAATTTTCTGTATAATGAATAAGGCATTAGATTTACAGCCACCCCTCCATCTACCAACATCTTAGCAATCGGTATCCCATCAATGTGGCCGCGCACGAAGAGCGGCTTTAAATGATTTACCGATTCCTTTGGTTTCGTAAAGGCGGCTTCTTTAGGACCAAAATCAAACTGGGCAACAACAGGTTCATCGTCGCCGATGATAGTACAATCGGCAGAAAATGTAATAATATTTACATCCATACCTGGGCGTTCTGGAGAAGCCTCGTAGTCGACCAGGTCTTCTCCCAGCAGGTCGTCCTCTTCCATTGATGTTGTCGTGTCGTTGGAGGCTTCCTGGTGAACGGCGGACGGTCCGCACGCGGGGGCCGGACGGTCCGCGCCTGGTGTAGGTTGTCTAGAGGCTTCCTGGTGAACGGCGGACGGTCCGTGCGCGGGGGCCGGACGGTCCGCGCCTGGTGCAGGTTGACTTTCTATTTCTGTGGCCGTTTGTTTTTTCTCAATGGCCTTCGGTCTCCATTTCTTTTGCGGTGGCGGGTATAGTGGATGTGTCATTAAATGTCTTTTCCGCCTCCTTCTCCTGGCTCTCCTTTGCTCTTAGGCGCTGTAATTTTCTCTTTTGGGATCGTGTCAATCCCGCTGGGCACCATCGAGGCATGGAGTATTTTGGATCGGCTGTTTTGATGGTAGCCGTATCCTTTTCGGTTGTGTTGGCCGATTCGCCGAAAATCATCGGCCCTTTATTGTCTCCCTGTATGACAACATCTGCGGTGCCTATTTTGATGATGTCCTTTTTTGTTGTTCTTTGAGTTGCTACAGGCATATGCCCCCTGCCGGATTGGTCGGCCTAGGAGGCCGAGTAGTCCGGCAATCTTGTTGGGCCTATGCCTGGTGACCGGATTCAGCAGTGCTCAATCGGTCTTGCATTGGCGGCGCCAACCTATCGAAAACGGACGTTTGGGGTGCCCCCCAGGTGGGGTACTGTGGCATCCCAAATGGATATGGTGGCATGCCCCATATTTGATTTGGGACATATGGTGGAGGTAAATATGGATATGGATATGACATAGGCGGATAAGGTGGAGGTGTCCATGCAGGTATGTTAGGTCTCAGTTGTACAGTATGACCTTTCATTTCTTCCGATTGGTGAGGTGGTCCAATCGGCCTTACCTGACGCTGCTCATGAATGGGTGAGCGGGGTCGCTTTGCTGGCCGGTCACTGGGTCCGGCCTTATTTTTTACGTATTTAGACAATAATTGATCAAAAGTTGGGCCGGCTTTAACCAACCGACCAGCTGCCTTGAATGTATTTGTTTTCCACGTACCTATCTCTGGTCGTCGTGGTTTGAAAGTACGTGGCCGCTGTGAGTCCTGAGTACGGCCGGACCGTCCGCCAGAGCTCTCCGGACCGTCCAGTGGGGTCCCGGACCGTCCGCGCCTACGTGCTGGACCGTCCGGGATACGCAGCACGGGTTCCTGCATCTGTCTCCCTGTCTGCGCTTGCCCCCAGTACTGGAGGCTGTAATGGTCACCTTTAGGGTCTCCCCTCCATCGGGAGTCTTCTCGGCTACCACTTTCCTGCAAGAAACTTTACGATCCCCATCGGCCTCTTTAGCATTGCCGATGATTGTCTCTTTGCCTTTGTCTTTATCGGCTGTGTTTGGCCGAACTAGGACTTTCTTGCCCTCAAAGTCAATCATGTTCATCGGAAAAGGCTCTGTATCAACCTGCATTTCCTGAAATTTCAATCGTCCCTCGTTAATGGCCGATTGAATCTGTCGCTGAAATACATTACAATCATTAGTGGCATGAGAAAATGAGTTATGCCACTTGCAGTATGCACGATGTTTTAGCTCGTCGGCAGATGGAACAGTGTGATTTATTTTAATGTTGCCATTTTTGAGTAATTCATCAAATATTTTATCACACTTGCCAACATTAAACGTAAACTTTACATCCTCCTGCCGTTTCTTTTGAATTGGCTGTAGGGAAGCACAAGTCGAAGATCTGGCCTGCTTTGGCCAAACCATTTCAGCAGCATATATTTCTGTTGACTCGTCCTCTGAGCTACTTTGATCGCACTCTACTATATGTACGTTATGACGAATTGCTTTAGCAGTTTCTTTGCTTCGGCTTTCACAAGCCGACGCTCTCTGGTGTAACTGTGCTAGTGTAAAAAATTGGATGCCTTCTAATCTTTCTTTTAAATAATATCGTAGACCATTAAAGGCTAATCCTGCTAGCTGTTTTTCTGCTAAATAAATTTGGAAGCATCGGTTTCTTGTATCTTAGAATCTCCGGATGTAATCATTAACCGATTCATCTTTTGCTTGTCGTAATGACACTAAATCTACCAAATCCAACTCATAGTCACCGGAGAAAAAATGATCATGAAATTTTTGTTCTAGATCCCCCCATGATGAAATGGAATTAGGAGGTAAAGTGGCGTACCACGCAAACGCAGTTCCTGTTAAAGATAATGAAAATAAACGTATGCGAAATGCCTCTGTGTCGGCCAACTCTCCTAATTGTGCTAAAAATTGGACTATGTGTTCACGTGTGTTCTTTCCTTGATCACCCGAAAATTTTGCGAATTCGGGTATCCTGGTTCCCTGTGGGTATGGGTGGTGATCAAATCAGCTATCATAAGGTTTCCGATATGATTGCCCCCCAGGGACCATGCTTACTCCGAGCTTATCTCGGAACGCCCCGGCTATTTCTTCCCTTACTATATCAATGGTAGCCGGTGCGAGACCACTGGCTCTCTGATCAAACATAGGTGGGGTTGGCTGGATATTAGCATATTGTCTTTCCCCCCATTGGTTTGAACTACGTGGTGCATTGCCACTTGTCCTATATGGTTCATATGTTTGATCGTTCCTTTCCGGCCTTCTCGGTGGGGCCGGAAAGTTTTCCTGGGCTCTAGATCTCGAATTAATGGGTTGATGCATTGTATAATGTGATGGGAAGTGCTGCTGGGACAGATGAGGATTCAGGTAACAATCCTCCTCAAAAGGGTCATGTGCGGACTGTCCGGACATTGGCCCGGACCGTCCGTGATTATGTGCGGATCGTCCGTCGTTGTACGCGGACGGTCCGACTGGGTAGTTTAGATTCTGTGTTGTGTGTGGTGGTTCGGGCGCATATCTAGGTAACTCATTAAAAATAGGCCCGACTGTTGTTGGTCCGGACAGTCCGCGCTCACGTGCGGACGGTCCGGGCATGTGCAGATCGGCTGATTTGCTGTCGATTTGCGGTTGCTCAGGGTATGTGTCCATCGGCATCCCATAAAGGGGTTGTGACTGGTCGTGACAACCTGTAGCCGATGTGTTACGCGTGTTACCTCCTAACTCAACCTCGTGTGAAGGAAAATTTGCGATACTAGATTTATCAATTGCACGTACTAGTCTCTTAAGATCGCTTTGCATACCCCCTATGATGTTCTGCATTTGTTCACGTTGCACTTCTACATAATTTCTAAGAGATTGTAGCTCGTTGGTATTACTTACATTGGGGATATCTGGCGTGGGTTGGAGCGAAGCCGGATCCGTCGCCCGATGTCGGACGACCTTGTTGTTCCTGTCCACTTTGAAGTTGGCCAAGAATTTTGCTTTCGCCTCCTGGATCATCCGCTCCTTGTGCTCCTCAAACTGAAGCTGCTCGTCAGCCGGCAAGGTTTCCCAAGTCGACTCTATGATGTTGCTTGGAGAAATATCAGAGCTATCCCTTGAACCGGCCATTGAGGGCCGATTTGATGAGCCTAGATGTGTTGTCCCCAGCGGAGTCGCCAAAAAGTATGTTGACGCCTTTTCGGAGGCACCAATCACTTCAAAAGAACCAGCGGCGGTGCTCTCTGGTCAGGCGTGGACGGTCCGCGGCACAGGGCCGAACGGTCCGCGACCTGGCGCGAGGCGGCGGTGCTCTCTGGTCAGGCGCGGACGGTTCGCGGCACAGGGCCGGACGGTCCGCGACCTGGCGCGGGAACTCGGGTTCCCTGCCTGACGGCCGGACGGTCCGCGCCCTAGGGCCGGACGGTCCGCGCGTGCGCAGGGACGGCGGAAGATCGCTGACGGCGCCTGGATCTCGCTCCCGGGAGGGACCCCGTCAGGGAGGAGAGATCCTAGGAGTTGTCTAGGCTCGGGTAGACCGACCTAGACTCCTCTAATCGACGTAGAGTCAAGGAGAGGCGGAGAATTTGGGGATTGAAAGGCTAAACTAGGGCTAAACTAGAACTACTCCTAAGATAAAATGCGAAATAGAAGTTGTATTGATTCGATTGATGATTACAAATCGGCCGTATACCTCTCTATTTATAGAGGAGGGGGGCTGGACCCTTTACAAACTAATTTTCGAGCTTTTCCCGTGATTTTAGCTAACAACTGTAGCACAAAACTCGGAACCCTAATCTGCTCTGCGCACGCGCGGACCGTCCGGCCCCCAGGCGCGGACTGTCCGGACCGCGGACCGTCCGGCCTCAGGGCCGGACCGTCCGCAAGCCTCAATACGGTGCTCAACAATAGAGTTCTTTTGACTATTCATGTTACAGTGTTGCATCGGATAAGCGATGTTTTCTAAATTTAAGTTATTGAAGTCCTATTTGCATTCTATAATGACAGAACAAATCTAATGTATTGAGTGTAGTAGCAATTGACATTACAATGCTAAAGATTGAAACAAAAATATAATTGAAGATTTTATTTTAATGCACACTAATAGAATAACGATTTCTACATGAGAACTATGAAACCAATACAATATTTAGTTGTTATTATATCATATATATACACATATATGCATGTGTATATATTATTACTTGATAAGTTTTGCAGTGGGCCTACCAAAATGCCGAGACATCCCTACCTATATCTGATGCTTCCTCTTATTCTATCGGTTAGGGTTGTTGTTGGGAGTATGCTTCGTCGCCAAAGATTCTGTAAGAAGAAACACCTTCGACAGATCCTCTCAAAAAGCAGGGCCGAAGCTATCATTTATAAAGCTTCGGCATAGTCACATGTCCCAAGACGAAGGAGTGAACCGACTTAAAGATGAAATGACTAATCGACCCGTAATAGCTTGTATTATGATTGTAAGCGTTTGTAAAGGGCATGAATATAATTTCTCACAGGCTGCGCCCTGTGCCTATAAATAGATGAACAGTACCCCCGTACTGTTCTCGCTGGCTTATGTTTATTCGTACGTCACACTTGGACTTTTGCCTTCTGTAAAGCCGAAGGTACAAATGTAATTCAATATTGTTCATGCTCATTCATAATGATATAGAAAATATATATTAATGATATCATACGATTATCCGTGTCATTTTTCATGTTTCATATACTTCTTCTTCCTTTCATTTATATATACTATGATGATGAAGGTACGTCCTTCATGACCTTTGTCTGAAGATCATTATATCCTAATGGATATAATGCTTCGAAGGACGAAGGACTCTAACCATTAAAATTTTGTGTTGCCTTGTTCTTAATTCATAGCTTTTGAGAACAAGTCCCCAACAGTTGTCTTCAATCGTATGGTTCGACGCCTACAAAACTTTCTTTGCTTTGTTTCTTTGTGTTTTTTGTGTTTGGCTCCGCTCCATCATGTATCTTGTACTCTTGCATGTTATTGTAAGTCTTCAATTAGTTTTCTAATGTATTGCTTTATGCTTTTATCATATGATCATCTCTTTGTCTTTATCTAAGTCGACTTTGCATTCTTCAAACTAAAACCAAAGACATTCGTAAATAATATTAGTCTAAATGATTATATTGATCATAAAACATCAAAGTTTTAACTATCAATAGGCGAAGGGTGCTTAAGGTCCTCAGCCTCATATAAGATGAAAGGCCAACACCCAAGCCCTCTTGTGGGATTAAGAGACTCTTGCATGGACTAAGTATAAATCTGTCCACAGGATGGAAGGTTGTGGCCAGCCCACCAAAGTCATTATGACCCTAAAAACAAGGGTGTCATGTTTGAGGTCTACTGACAGGTCTATACCACTGGCATTTCAGATAAGCCTCTTGTACAACACATTAAATGTGTGATGTGTGATGTTATAGCCTGGCAGGCACACTATCACCATGACTTAGGTTGTAGAGTACTCAAAATAATTATTCAGTACATACATAAACCATGTAGCCACGTGTACGCATGGATGTGTACTACGAAGTGTTATCAATTATCGATATTACATCGGTCATGATGAGAGCACCTAGAGAGGGGTGAATAGGTGATCCTGCAAAATTCAACACTAATCGCACAAACTTGGTTTATAAAATGTTAGTTTGACTAAACCAAGTTCCTATAGAGTGAGCTCTTGAGAAGAAATCAATCATAGAGAAAAGCAACACAAGAGACACGGTGTTTTATCCCATGGTTCGGCCAAGTAACACTTGCCTACTTCCACGTTGTGGCATCCTAATGGACGAGGGTTGCACTCAACCCCTTTCAAGTGATCCAATGATCGACTTGAATACCACAGTCTTTTTTAGAGTTCTTTTCCCGTTTGCGAGGAATCTCCACAAGTTAGAGCCTCTCACCCTTACAATATTGATCACAAGAGAAGCACAAGAGTAAGGGAGGGAAAGCAACAAACGCAAGACTCAATACGCAGCAAACACACGCACACAATCCAAGACTTAAGCACAAAAATACGGCGCAGGAGTTCTCGACTCGAAAGGTGCTCAAATCTCTAACACAGCGATCCAAATGTGTGGCGGTAGAGTCTAGGTGTCCTAGATTGTTCAGAGAATGCTTGATGTACTACTCCATGCGCCTAGGGGTCCCTTTTATAGCCCTAAGGCAGCTAGGAGCCGTTGGAGATCAAATTAGAAGGCAATTCTTGCCTTCTGTCGGGTGGCGCACCGGACAGTCCGGTGCGCCACCGGACACGAACAGTACCTGTCCGGTGCCCGATCTCCTTCCTTTTCTAGCGCAGTCGACCGTTGGCCCTTCGGTCCCATTGGCGCACCGGACAGTCCGGTGTGACCAACCGACCGTTGGTGCGGGCCACGTGTCGCCCGCTGATTGCGCAGCCGACCATTGGCCGTGAGCGCCTTTGGCTCACCGGACAGTCCGGTGCACACTGGACAATCCAGTGAATTTTAGCCGTGGCGCCTCCGCTTTTTCCTGAGAGCGACGAGTTCATCGCCGAAGTCTTGAGTGCGGGCGCTGATGGCTCACCGGATAGTCCGGTGCACTACCGGACAGTCCGGTGATTTATAGCCATATCGCCCCCGCTGATTCCCGAGAGCAGCGAGTTCACCGCCGGGCCAGCCTAGGCACCGGACACTGTCCGGTGCGCAACCGGACAGTCCGGTGCGCCACAGGCTAGTGCTGATTTGGCTGAACATAGCCAATTCTTCTCCACTTTTTTTCCTCTTTTCTTGGCAATGTCTCTAGTACTTAGATAAACATGTTAGTACCCAAACACAATTTACTAGGGCTAGAAACATACCTTGGTTCTTGATGTGCACTTCTAAATCACTTGGCACATATGAACTTAAAAACAATATGTTGGGCATCTAATTACCAAAACATTTATAGAAATAGCCCAAGGGCACATTTCCCTTTCAATCTCCCCCTTTTTGGTGATTTATGCCAACACATTAAAAAGCAACTAAAAGTGCAACATCATTCTCAAAAGTGCAGATTTGATGACCAAATTTTCTTACTTGAGATTTGGCATATTTGGATCACTTTTGCCACCACTTGGTTTATTTTCACAAAACAAATTCTTTTCCCTATCTCTAAGTCAAACACACTTGTTTGGGCAAATAGAGAGATATTTCAAGAGTGAAATTGATCAAGTGCCAAAAACTCCCCCAAAATTCTCCCCCATAAGAGACCAAATTTTGCAATGAGAGGTTTTTTGGACGAAATACAAATTCTAACTCTATAATTTTCGAAATTCACAAGTGGTTGGCTGATCCATTTGCTTTGGCCTTTAATTTCTCCCCCTTTGGCATTAAGCACCAAAACGGGATAACTTTTGGCCCTTTTAACCTCATTGCCTCACCAAAATGTCAAATAAGAGCAAAAAGGCAATGAGAGCATTAGTATGAACTTGGAATAAAATACACGTATACCGGAGTGCAGTGGAAGTCTTTTCTTTGACCAAGTTCATTTTCCCTTTCAATGTTCCTTTGAGACTACTTCAAGTGCACTCAAACAAACAAGTTAGTCTCAAAGGAGTCAAGTTGTAGCATATCTCCCCCTAAACATGTGCATCATTTGCATAGAGACTTTTGAGGTCCGAGGATGACTCGTACAACTTGAGCACCAAATATAAGCAAATAAGACAATAAAGCTTAAAATAACATGATCAAAGGCATAGAACACATGTATGCTTTAGATCAATCCAAGTTACGCGAATCTAAGACATTTAGCTCACTACGCAACCTGCAAAACCTTTTCTCATCTAAAGGCTTGGTGAAGATATCTGTGGGGGACAGATATCCCCCGGGTCCACTAGCAGGGTAAAAGACCTCACGAAGGGCCCACAGGCCCAATAAGTCGTAAGGTCATTCCTTCATGGGCCTGGGGGAGGGGACAATCAGCAAAGCAAACCAACGTAAAGCCGGATCGACGTGAGTCCAGATGGCCTCACAACGTTGAGCGAGAAATTACAACAGAAGATCCGACTTTCCCGCGCTGGAGCACCATGCAGCAGAGCCAGGCGAGGATAGGTCGGCTAAATCATAGGAAGATAGACTCAAACAGTTCACTATCTTTTAGGTGCACGTTGTTATCATAAGCGCATGTATTGCCCCACGGTCGAATATATAAGGCCCAGGGGGCACCCCTTCAGATGGATTCCAACTCGAACATACTACCCGACCATCTACCTCAAACCTCCACGCTCTTGCTTTAGAGAACCACCTTGTAATCCATAACACGAAGCATCTCCGCCAGGACGTAGGGTGTTACGCATCTTGAAAGTCGCCTAGAGGGGGGGGGGGTGAATAGGGCGAAACTGAAAATCTCAAAAATAATCACAACTACAAGCCGGGTTAGCGTTAGAAATATAATAGAGTTCGCGAGAGAGGGCACAAAACAAATCGCAAGCGAATAATAAAATGAGACACGCGGATTTGTTTTACCGAGGTTCGGTTCTCTCAAACCTACTCCCCGTTGAGGAGGCCACAAAGGCCGGGTCTCTTTCAACCCTTCCCTCTCTCAAACGGTCCCTCGGACCGAGTGAGCTTCTCTTTCTCAAATCACTTGGGAATCAAACTTCCCGCAAGGACCACCACACAATTGGTGTCTCTTGCCTCAAATACAAGTGAGTGTTTGATCACAAGAAAGAATGCCAAAGAAAAAGAAGCGATCCAAGCGCAAGAGCTCAAATGAACACTACAAATCACTCTCTCTAGTCACTAGGGCTTTGTGTGGAGTTGGGAGAGGATTTGATCTCTTTTGGTGTGCTTTGCAATGAATGCTAGCTCTTGTATAGTGGTTGGAAGCTGGAAAACTTGGATGCAATGAATGGTGGGGTGGTTGGGGTATTTATAGCCCCAACCACCAAACTTGACCGTTGGTGGAGGCTGTCTGTCGTATGGTGCACCGGACAGTCCGGTGCACACCGGACATGTCCAGTGCGACAGCCACGTCACCAAATAGCCGTTGGGTCAACCGTTGGAGCTCTGTCTCTGGGCCCGCCTGGATGTCCGGTGGCGCACCGGACATGCACTGTAGAGTGTCCGGTGCGCCTGCTCCCGCGTGCCTGACGCCTGCGCGCTTCTGGCGCGCATTAAATGCGCCTGCAGGTGACCGTTGGCGCGAAGTAGCCGTTGCCCCGAGGTTGCACCGGACAGTCCGGTGTACACCGGACATGTCCGGTGAATTATAGCGGAGCAGCCTTTGTGAATTCCCGAGACCGGCGAGTTCCTGAGCCGCGTCTCAAATGAGCACCGGACACTGTCCGGTGTACACCGGACAGTCCGGTGAATTTTAGTGCGCTGGCTCCGGAAATTTCCCGAGGGCGACAAGTTTGAGCTGAAGTCCTCTGGTGCACCGGACACTGTCCGGTGGCACACTGGACAGTCCGGTGCGCCAGACCAGAGGAGCCTTTGGTTGCTCCTTTGCCCTTTTGTTGAACCCAACACATGGTCTTTTTATTGGCTAAGTGTGAACCTTTTGCACCTGTATAACTTATACACTAGAGCAAAACTAGTTAGTTCAATATTTGTGTTGGGCAATTCAACCACCAAAATTATTTAGGGACTAGGTGTAAGCCTAATTCCCTTTCAATCTCCCCCTTTTTGGTGATTGATGCCAACACAAACCAAAGCAAATATAGAAGTGCATAATTGAACTAGTTTGCATAATGTAAGTGCAAAGGTTGCTTGAAATTGAGCCAATATAAATACTTACATGATGCGCATGGATTGTTTTCTTTGTTTTTGACATATTGGACCATATTTGCACCACAAGTTTTGTTTTTGCAAACTCTTTTGTAAATTCTTTTCAAAGTCCTTTTGCAAGATAGTCAAAGGTAAATGAATAAGATTTTGCAAAGCATTTTCAAGTTTTGAAATTTTCTTCCTTTGTTCCAAATGCTTTTCCTTTGACTAAACAAAACTCCCCCTCAAAAAGGTCTCCTCTTAGTGTTCAAGAGGGTTTTAAGACATCAATTTTGAAAATACTACTTGCTCCCCCTTTAGAGCACAAAGAGATACCAATTTTGAAATTGTTTATCCGATTGACAAACATTAGTTTTAAAATTAGGGTGGTGGTGCGGTCCTTTTGCTTTGGACTCATATTTTCTCCCCCTTTGGCATGAATCGCCAAAAACGGAATTATTAGAGCCCTAGGAAGTACTTTCTCCTCCTTTGGTCATAAAATAAATGAGTGAAGATTATACCAACGTTGGAGAGTGATGCGGAGCGACGGCAAAGGATGAGTAGTAGAGTGGAAGCCTTTGTCTTCGCCGAAGACTCCAATTCTCTTTCAATATACCTATGACTTGGTTTGGAATACACTTGAAAACACATTAGTCATAGCATATAAAAGAGACATGATCAAAGGTATTCTTATGAGCTATGTGTGCAAGTTTAGCAAAAGAAATTCCTAGAATCAAGAATATTAAGCTCATGCCTAAGTCTGGTAAAAGATTGTTCATCAAGTGGCTTGGTAAAGATATCGGCTAATTGATCTTTAGTGTTAATGTATGAAATCTCGATATCCCCCTTTTGTTGGTGATCCCGAAGAAAATGATACCGAATGGCTATGTGTTTAGTGCGGCTATGCTCAACGGGATTATCCGCCATGCGGATTGCACTCTCATTATCACATAGAAGAGGAACTTTGGTTAATTTGTAACCGTAGTCCCGCAGGGTTTGCCTCATCCAAAGCAATTGCGCGCAACAATGGCCTGCGGCAATATACTCGGCTTCGGCGGTAGAAAGAGCGACCGAATTTTGCTTCTTTGAGGCCCATGACACCAAGGATCTTCCCAAGAACTGGCAAGTCCCCGATGTGCTCTTCATATTAATCTTACACCCCGCCCAATCGGCATTCGAATAACCAATCAAATCAAAAGTGGATCCCCGAGGGTACCAAAGCCCAAACTTAGGAGTATAAGCCAAATATCTCAAGATTCGTTTTACGGCCGTAAGGTGTGATTCCTTAGGGTCGGCTTGGAATCTTGCACACATGCATACGGAAAGCATAATGTCCGGTCGAGATGCACATAAATAAAGCAATGAACCAATCATCGACCGGTATACCTTTTGATCCACGGACTTACCTCCCGTGTCGAGGTCGAGATGCCCATTTGTTCCCATGGGAGTCTTGATGGGCTTGGCATCCTTCATTCCAAACTTGCTTAGAATGTCTTGAGTATACTTTGTTTGGCAAATGAATGTGCCCTCTTGGAGTTGTTTGACTTGAAATCCTAGAAAATACTTCAACTCCCCCATCATAGACATCTCGAATTTCTGTGTCATGATCCTACTAAATTCTTCACATGTAGATTTGTTAGTAGACCCAAATATAATATCATCAACATAAATTTGGCATACAAACAAATCATTATCAAGTGTTTTGGTGAATAAAGTAGGATCGGCTTTGCCGACTTTGAAGCCATTTGCAATAAGGAAATCTCTAAGGCATTCATACCATGCTCTTGGGGCTTGCTTGAGCCCATAAAGCGCCTTAGAGAGCCTATAAACATGGTTAGGGTACTCACTGTCTTCAAAGCCGGGAGGTTGCTCAACATAGACCTCCTCCTTGATTGGTCCATTGAGGAAGGCACTCTTCACGTCCATTTGATAAAGCTTGAAGCCATGGTAAGTAGCATAGGCCAATAATATGCGAATTGACTCAAGCCTAGCTACGGGTGCATAGGTTTCACCAAAATCCAAACCTTCGACTTGTGAATACCCCTTGGCCACGAGTCGAGCTTTGTTCCTTGTCACCACACCATGCTCATCTTGCTTGTTGCGGAAGACCCACTTGGTTCCTACAACATTTTGATTAGGACGTGGAACTAAATGCCATACCTCATTCCTTGTGAAATTGTTGAGCTCCTCTTGCATCGCCATCACCCAATCCGAATCTTGAAGTGCTTCCTCTACCCTGTGTGGCTCAATAGAGGAAACAAAAGAGTAATGTTCACAAAAATGTGCAACACGAGATCGAGTAGTTACCCCCTTATGAATGTCGCCGAGGATGGTGTCGACGGGGTGATCTCGTTGTATTGCTTGGTGGACTCTTGGGTGTGGCGGCTTTGGTTGTTCATCCTCCTTGTCTTCATCATTTGCATCTCCCCCTTGATCGTTGCCGTCATTTTGAGGTGGCTCATCTTCTTGATCTTCTTGTTCAACATCTTGAGCCTCATCCTCAATTTGAGTTGGTGGAGATGCTTGTATGGAGGAGGATGGTTGATCTTGTGCATGTGGAGGCTCTTCGGATTCCTTAGGACACACATCCCTAATGGACATGTTCCTTAGCGCTATGCATGGAGCCTGTTCTTCACCTATCTCATCAAGATCAACATGCTCTACTTGAGAGCCGTTAGTCTCATCAAACACAACGTCACAAGAAACTTCAACAAGTCCTGAAGACTTGTTAAAGACTCTATATGCCCTTGTGTTTGAGTCATATCCTAGTAAAAAGCCTTCTACAGTTTTAGGAGCAAATTTAGATTTTCTACCTCTTTTAACAAGTATAAAACATTTGCTACCAAAAACTCTAAAATATGAAATATTTGGCTTTTTACCGGTTAGGAGTTCATAGGATGTCTTCTTGAGGATTCGGTGAAGATATAACCGGTTGATGGCGTAGCAAGCGATGTTGACCGCTTCGGCCCAAAACCGATCCGGTGTCTTGTACTCATCAAGCATGGTTCTTGCCATGTCCAATAGAGTTCGATTCTTCCTCTCCACTACACCATTTTGTTGTGGAGTGTAGGGAGAAGAGAACTCATGCTTGATGCCCTCCTCCTCAAGGAAGCCTTCAATTTGAGAGTTCTTGAACTCCGTCCCATTGTCGCTTCTAATTTTCTTGATCCTTAAGCCGAACTCATTTTGAGCCCGTCTCAAGAATCCCTTTAAGGTCTCTTGGGTATGAGATTTGTCCTGCAAAAAGAACACCCAAGTGAAGCGAGAATAATCATCCACAATAACTAGACAGTACTTACTCCCGCCGATGCTTATGTAAGCGATCGGGCCGAATAGGTCCATGTGTAGGAGCTCCAGTGGCCTGTCACTAGTCATGATGTTCTTGTGTGGATGATGAGTGCCAACTTGCTTCCTGGCTTGGCATGCGCTACAAATCCTGTCTTTCTCAAAATGAACATTGGTTAGTCCTAAAATGTGTTCTCCCTTTAGAAGCTTGTGAAGATTCTTCATTCCAACATGGGCTAGTCGGCGGTGCCAGAGCCAACCCAAGTTAGTCTTAGCAACCAAGCAAGTGTCGAGTTCAGCTCTATCAAAATCTACCAAGTATAGCTAACCCTCTAACACTCCCTTAAATGCTATTGAATCATCACTTCTTCTAAAGACAGTAACACCTATATCAGTAAATAGACAGTTGTAGCCCATTTGACATAATTGGGATATGGAAAGCAAATTGTAATCTAAAGAATCTACAAGAAAAACATTGGAAATAGTATGGTCAGGTGATATAGCAATTTTACCCAATCCTTTGACCAAACCTTGATTTCCATCCCCGAATGTGATAGCTCGTTGGGGATCTTGGTTTTTCTCATATGAGGAGAACATCTTTTTCTCCCCTGTCATGTGGTTTGTGCACCCGCTGTCGAGTATCCAACTTGAACCCCCGGATGCATAAACCTACAAAACAATTTTAGTTCTTGACTTTAGGTACCCAAACGGTTTGGGGTCCTTTAGCATTAGAAACAAGAACTTTGGGTACCCAAACACAAGTCTTTGATCCCTTGTGTTTGCCCCCAACAAATTTGGCAACTACCTTGCCGGATTTGCTAGTAAGCACATAAGAAGCATCAAAAGTTTTAAATGAAATAGCATGATCATTTGATGCATTAGGAGTTTTCTTTCTAGGCAACTTGGCACGGGTTGGTTGCCTAGAACTAGATGTCTCACCCTTATACATAAAAGCATGATTAGGGCCAGAGTGAGACTTCCTAGAATGAATTTTCCTAATTTTGCTCTCGGGATAACTGGCAGGGTACAAAATGTAACCCTCGTTATCCTGAGGCATGGGAGCCTTGCCCTTAACAAAGTTAGACAAGTTCTTAGGAGGGGCATTAAGTTCGACATTGTCTCCCCTTTGGAAGCCAATGCCATCCTTGATGCCAGGGCGTCTCCCATTATAGAGCATACTTCTAGCAAATTTAAACTTTTCATTTTCTAAGTTATGCTCGGCAATTTTTGCATCTAATAATGCTATATGATCATTTTGTTGTTTAATTAAAGCCATGTGATCATGAATAGCATTGATATCAACATCTCTACATCTAGTACAAATAGAAACATGCTCAACATTAGATGTAGAGGGTTTGCAAGATTTTAGTTCTACAACCTTAGCATGTAACATATCATTCTTAGTTCTAAGGTCGGAAATAATAGTATTGCAAACATCAAAATTTTTAGCCTTAGCAATCAAATTTTCATTTTCTACTCTAAGACTAGCAAGAGACTCATTCAATTCCTTAATCTTAGCAAGCAAATCATCATTATCATTTCTAAGATTGGGAATTGAATCAATACAAACATGAGAATCAACCTTAGCAATTAATCTAGCATTTTCATTTCTAAGGTTGTTAATGGTCTCATGGCAAGTGCTTAGCTCACTAGACAATTTTTCACATTTTTCTACCTCTAGAGCATAAGCGTTTTTAACCTTAACATGTTTCTTGTTTTCCTTGATTAGGAAATCCTCTTGGGAGTCCAAGAGATCATCCTTTTCATGGATAGCACTAATTAGCTCATTTAATTTTTCTTTTTGTTCCATGTTAAGGTTGGCAAAAAGGTTATGCAAATTGTCTTCCTCACCACTAGCATTATCATCACTAGAAGATTCATATTTAGTGGAGGATTTAGATTTAACCTTCTTCCTTTTGCCGTCCTTTGCCATGAGGCACTTGTGGCCGACGTTGGGGAAGAGGAGTCCCTTGGTGACGGCGATGTTGGCGGCGTCCTCGTCGTCGGAGGAGGAGTCGGTGGAGCTTTCGTCGGAGTTCCACTCGCGGCATACGTGGGCATCGCCGCCCTTCTTCTTGTGATACCTCTTCTTTTCTCTTCTCTTGCCCTTCTTGTCGTTGTCCCTGTCACTGTCACTTGATAATGGACATTTAGCAATAAAGTGACCGGGCTTACCACACTTGTAGCAAACCTTCTTGGAACGGGATTTGTAATCCTTCCCCTTCCGTTGCTTGAGGATTTGCCGAAAGCTTTTGATGATTAAGGCCATCTCCTCATTGTCGAGCTTGGAGGCGTCAATTGGTTGTCTACTTGGTGTAGACTCCTCCTTCTTCTCCTCCGTTGCCTTGAAGGCCACCGGTTGCGCCTCGGATGTGGAAGGTTCGTCAAGCTCGTTGATCTTCTTTGAGCCCTTAATCATGCATTCAAAGCTCACAAAATTCCCGATAACTTCCTCGGGGGTCATTAGTGGATATCTAGGATTCCCACGAATTAATTGAACTTGAGTGGGGTTAAGGAAAATAAGTGCTCTTAAAATAACCTTAACCACCTCGTGGTCATCCCACTTTTTGCTCCCGAGGTTGCACACTTGGTTCACCAAGGTCTTGAGCCGATTGTACATATCTTGTGGCTCCTCCCCTTGGCGAAGACGGAAGCGACCGAGCTCCCCCTCGATCGTTTCCCGCTTGGTGATCTTGGTGAGTTCATCACCCTCGTGCGCGGTCTTGAGTAGGTCCCAAATCTCCTTTGCATTCTTCAACCCTTGCACTTTGTTGTATTCCTCCTTGCTTAAAGAGGCGAGGAGTATGGTTGTCGCTTGGGAGTTGAAGTGCTCGATTTGGGCCACTTCGTCCGTATCATAATCCTCATCCCCTACAGAAGGTACCTGTGCTCCAAACTCAACAACATTCCATATACTTTTGTGGAGTGAGGTTAGATGAAATTTCATTAAATCACTCCACCTAGCATAATCTTCGCCATCAAAAGTTGGCGGTTTGCCTAATGGAACGGAAAGTAATGGAGTATGTCTAGATGTACGGGGATAGTGTAAGGGGATCTTACTAAACTTCTTGCGCTCTTGGCGCTTAGAAGTTACGGACTGTGCATCGGAGTCGGAGGTAGATGTTGATGAAGTGTCGGTCTCGTAGTAGACCACCTTCCTCATCCTCTTGTGCTTGTCGCCTTTCCGATGAGACTTGTGAGAAGAAGATTTTTCCTTCTTCTCTTTGTGGTGAGAAGAGGAAGATCTTTTCTCCTTCCGTTTGGAGGAGCCCTTCTTCTTCTCCCTCCTCTTGGTGCGGGATTCTTCCGATGAAGTGTTCCCTTGGCTTGTAGTGGGCTTGTCGCCGGTCTCCATCTCCCTCTTGGTGTGATCTCCCGACATCACTTCGAGCGGTTAGGCTCTAATGAAGCACCGGGTTCTGATACCAATTGAAAGTCGCCTAGAGGGGGGGTGAATAGGGCGAAACTGAAAATCTCAAAAATAATCACAACTACAAGCCGGGTTAGCGTTAGAAATATAATAGAGTTCGCGAGAGAGGGCGCAAAACAAATCGCAAGCGAATAATAAAATGAGACACGCGGATTTGTTTTACCGAGGTTCGGTTCTCTCAAACCTACTCCCCGTTGAGGAGGCCACAAAGGCCGGGTCTCTTTCAACCCTTCCCTCTCTCAAACGGTCCCTCGGACCGAGTGAGCTTCTCTTTCTCAAATCACTTGGGAATCAAACTTCCCGCAAGGACCACCACACAATTGGTGTCTCTTGCCTCAAATACAAGTGAGTGTTTGATCACAAGAAAGAATGCCAAAGAAAAAGAAGCGATCCAAGCGCAAGAGCTCAAATGAACACTACAAATCACTCTCTCTAGTCACTAGGGCTTTGTGTGGAGTTGGGAGAGGATTTGATCTCTTTTGGTGTGCTTTGCAATGAATGCTAACTCTTGTATAGTGGTTGGAAGCTGGAAAACTTGGATGCAATGAATGGTGGGGTGGTTGGGGTATTTATAGCCCCAACCACCAAACTTGACCGTTGGTGGAGGTTGTCTGTCGTATGGTGCACCGGACAGTCCGGTGCACACCGGACATGTCCGGTGCGACAGCCACGTCACCAAATAGCCGTTGGGTCAACCATTGGAGCTCTGTCTCTGGGCCCGCCTGGATGTCCGGTGGCGCACCGGACATGCACTGTAGAGTGTCCGGTGCGCCTGCTCCCGCGTGCCTGACGCCTGCGCGCTTCTGGCGCGCATTAAATGCGCCTGCAGGTGACCGTTGGTGCGAAGTAGCCGTTGCCCCGAGGTTGCACCGGACAGTCCGGTGTACACCGGACATGTCCGGTGAATTATAGCGGAGCAGCCTTTGTGAATTCCTGAGACTGGCGAGTTCCTGAGCCGCGTCTCAAATGAGCACCGGACACTGTCCGGTGTACACCGGACAGTCCGGTGAATTTTAGTGCGCTGGCTCCGGAAATTTCCCGAGGGCGACGAGTTTGAGCTGAAGTCCTCTGGTGCACCGGACACTGTCTGGTGGCACACCGGACAGTCCGGTGCGCCAGACCAGAGGAGCCTTTGGTTGCTCCTTTGCCCTTTTGTTGAACCCAACACATGGTCTTTTTATTGGCTAAGTGTGAACCTTTTGCACCTGTATAACTTATACACTAGAGCAAAACTAGTTAGTTCAATATTTGTGTTGGGCAATTCAACCACCAAAATTATTTAGGGACTAGGTGTAAGCCTAATTCCCTTTCACATCTCTAAGCGGCCCGAACCTGTAAACATTGTCTATTGTCCCTCGTGCATCTGGCACGAACCATTTTTCTACAGTCGGCGACACCATCCTACTCCTAAAAACACCTCGAGGGGCAACCTCGGGTGTGCGGTCGGACCCAAAACACCGACAATATCAGCTATCTGGTTCTCGGTGCTAATATGGTAAATGACGATATCTCCCCTTTGCCGGTCGTCTCTCAGGAAGTGATGCCGGATGTCTATGTGCTTAGTGCGGTTGTGCTCAACAGGATTATCCGCCAAGCGAATTGCACTCTCATTGTCACATAGGAGTGAGATTTTGCTCAGATTGTAGCCAAAGTCCCAAAGGGTGTGCCTCATCCAAAGCAGTTGCGCGCAACACTATCCTACGACAACGTACTCGGCCTCGGCAGTCGATAGGGCAACAGATGTTTGTTTCTTGGAACTCCAGGACACCAGGGACCTTCCTAGAAATTGGCACGTCCCTGATGTGCTCTTCCTATCAACCTTGCACCCGGCATAGTCGGAGTCTGAGTATCCGATTAGGTCAAAGGTAGTCCTTTTTCGATACCAGATCCCGAAGCAAGGCGTAGAAACTAAATATCTAAGAATTCGCTTAATAGCCACAAGGTGACATTCCTTGGGGTCAGATTGAAATCTAGCACACATGCATACACTAAGCATAATGTCCGGTCTACTAGCACAAAGATAAAGTAATGAACCTATCATTGACCGGTATGCCTTTTGATCAACGGACTTACCTCTTTTGTTGAGGTCTAGATGTCCGTCAGTTCCCATCGGTGTCTTCGCGGGCTTGGCATCCTTCATCCCAAACCTCATGAGAAGATCTTGAGTGTACTTTGTTTGGGAGATGAAAGTGCCTTCCTTGAGTTGCTTTACTTGAAATCCAAGGAAGTAGTTCAACTCGCCCATCATCAACATCTCAAATTTCTGCATCATCACCCTGCTAAACTCCTCACAAGACTTTTGGTTAGTAGAACCAAATATTATGTCATCGACATATATTTGGCAAACAAAAAGATCACCATCATAGGTCTTTGTGAAAAGAGTTGGATCAGCTTTCCCAACCTTGAAAGCATTAGCAATAAGAAAATCTCTAAGGCATTCATACCATGCTCTTGGGGGTTGCTTAAGTCCATAGAGCGCCTTAGAGAGTTTGTACACATGGTCGGGATACCTGTCATCCTCAAAGCCAGGTGGTTGTTCCACGTATACCTCCTGCTTGATTGGTCCATTAAGGAAAGCGCTCTTCACGTCCATTTGGAACAACTTAAAGGAATGGTGAGCGTCATAGGCTAATAAAATCCGAATTGATTCTAACCTAGCCACATGAGCAAAAGTCTCCTCAAAATCCAAACCTGCGACTTGGGCATAACCTTTTGCCACAAGTCGAGCCTTGTTCCTTGTCACCACTCTATGTTCGTCTTGCTTGTTGTGGAACACCCATTCAGTTTCCACAACGTTTTGCTTTAGACGTGGCACCAGGCTCCATACTTCATTTCTTTTGAAGTTGTTGAGCTCTTCCTGCATGGCCAACACCCAGTCCGGATCCTGCAAGGCCTCTTCTACCCTGAAAGGCTCAATAGAAGAGACAAACGAGTAATGCTTACAAAAATTAGCTAATCGTGAGTGAGTAGTTACTCCCTTGCTGATGTCACCCAGAATCTGATCAATGGGGTGATTTCTTTGAATCGTCGTTCGGACTTGCGTTGGAGGGGCCCGTGATGCTTCTTCCTCCATAACATGTTCTTCCTATGCTCCCCCTTGATTCTACCCCTCTTCTTGAGGTACATGTTCATCGTCTTGAGTTGGGGGATGCACCATTATAGAGGAAGAGGGTTGATCTTGTTCCTGTAGCTCCTGTGGTCGCACATCTCCTATTGCCATAGTTTGCATTGCGGCCGTTGGAACCTCATCTTCATCTACATCATTAAGATCAACTTGCTCTCTTGGAGAGCCATTAGTCTCATCAAATACAACGTTGCTAGAGACTTCAACTAATCCTGATGATTTGTTGAAGACCCTATATGCCTTTGTATTTGAGTCATATCCTAGTAAAAACCCTTCTACTGCCTTAGGAGCAAATTTTGAATGTCTACCTTTCTTCACCAGAATGTAGCATTTGCTCCCAAATACATGGAAATAAGAAACATTGGGTTTGTTACCAGTTAGGAGTTTGTAGGAAGTCTTCTTGAGGAGACGGTGCAGATAGAGCCAGTTTATGGCATGGCAAGCTGTGTTCACAGCTTCCGACCAAAACCGCTCAGGCGTCTTGTACTCTCCAAGCATCGTTCTCGCCATGTCGATTAGCGTCCTGTTCTTCCTCTCTACCACACCGTTTTGCTATGGTGTGTAGGGAGCGGAGAACTCGTGCTTGATGCCTTCCTCCTCAAGATACTCTTCAACTTGTAAATTCTTGAACTCGGACCCATTGTCGCTTCTTATCTTCTTCACCTTTAGCTCAAACTCATTTTGAGCTCTCCTTAAGAAGCGCCTTAGGGTTCCTTGAGTTTCGGATTTGTCCTACAAAAAGAATACCCAAGTGAAGTGGGAAAAAACATCAACTATCACAAGACCATACTTACTTCCCTCGATGCTGAGATAGGCAACAGGGCTGAAGAGATCCATGTGAAGGTGTTCCAGTGGTCTTGACGTTGTCATCACATTCTTGCTGTGATGAGTGCTTCCCACCTGTTTCCCTGCTTGGCATGCTGCACAAGGTCTGTCTTTCTCAAAACAGACATCGGTTAGTCCTAACACATGATCTCCCTTTAGAAGTTTATGAAGGTTCTTCATCCCAACATGTGCTAGACGGTGATGCCAAAGCCAGCCCATATTCGTCTTAGCTATTAAGCATGCATCTAGATCGGATTCTCCTTTGAGAAATCAACTAAATAGAGCTTGACGTCTAATACACCCTTAAAAGCTAATGAACCATCACTTCTTCTAAAGACAGATACATCAATATTTGTAAATAAACAATTGTAGCCCATATGACACAATTAATTTACAGATAGTAAATTGTACCCGAGTGACTCTACTAAAAACACATTTGAAATTGAGTGCTCGTTCATGATGGCAATCTTGCCTAAGCCTTTGACCTTGCCTTGGTTCCCATCTCCAAAGATAATAGTATACTGGTGTTGGGGGCTTGTTCTCAAATGCTAAGAGTTAAGAACAAGGCAACACAGAAAATGTTAAATATTAAAGTCCTTCGTCCTCCACTTCATTATATCCCTTCGGGATATAAAGAATCTTCGGACGAAGGTTACGAAGGACATACCTTCGTAAACATAAGAACGAGAGATGAATTATTTATATAGATCATGAGGTATAAAATGAACATTCAAATGTTAGCATAGAATCATTTCCATTTTTATTAACATGAATGAATATAAATGACTTCAGATTACAAATGTACCTTCGGTCTTGAGGAAAGCAAGGGTATCGAAGGCAAAATGACAGGTTCGCGTGAACAGTACAGAGGTACTGTTCATCTATTTATAGGCACAGGTCGCAGCCTGTGACAAATTACAATTATGCCCCCTTATAAATGTCTACAACAGTATCTCAGACCTATATGAATAAAAAGGTCATTCTATCTCTATGTCGGTTTAAGATGCCGAAGCTCCATAAAAAAGAAGCTTCGGCCATTTCTTCGAGACGACTTCAGCCGAAGCTATTTCTTCGCGTGAGACCTTCGGCGCACCGAAGCACGACCCCAACAGTAGCCCCTTTCGCGGTACTAGATCGTTTTTCGTAACGAGCTTGAGCCGTGAAAAAAGAGCCTCTTCAGCTTCGGGAAGCCGAAGGTCCAAAAAACACCTTCCCTGAGCTCGTTGCGGAGAAACGATCCGGCTTCCGAGCACATGCCAGGCCCACCTTGCAGAGTTACTGTTTGATCTTTGCGGTCCACTGCTCAGCGAGTACAAGTGACCGCCCGTCTGGTGTAAAAATCTTGCCGCTTCGCCTTCTTACCTGCAGTACTATATAAACAAGCAGGTAGGTGTGAAGTTACCACAGCATTCATTGCTATTTGCACTGTTTTGCTGCCAAAATTTTCCACCATAGCCGAAGCTTGACTCTCAGAATCGAACGAAGGTCCGTCTCGACGCTTGCTTCGTCAGAACGGAGAGCTTCGGAGAAAAGAAAAAAGAAAAAAGTTTCTGACTTCCCCAAACTCAGAATCACATGGCACGAGTGCGATCTACTGCCAAAGTTGCACGTGAGGGAGACGAAGCCGAAGGTTCGGACACTATGCCCATCTCCGAAGCGATGCAGCGCTCCGGTCTAGTGACTGCGGAAGAAAAACCTGCTGCCGAAGCAAACCCGACAACAGCCGAAGAAGAAGAAAACATTGATGGGACTGACTCCGAAGATGACTACCACATTGCTACGCCCAGCAAGCCCAGTCACCTGGATTTTGGAAAATCAACTGTTTCAAAAGCTGATCTTTCGAAGATGGTGAAAGCGGGTTATTTCAATGAAGATCAGAAGAAGCTACTCCGCTTCGGGGGAGAAGAAACCACCCCGAAGCCAGGGAAGGATGAGATTGTTATTTTCAAAAGCTTTTTAAAGGCTGGGCTGAGATTTCCTCTGCACAATATTATTGCAGAGATATTGAGGAGGTTTGGTATCTATTTTCATCAATTGACTCCTAACGCCATCGTTAGGCTCAATGTTTATATCTGGGCCCTCCGAAGCCAAGCTGTGGAACCGTTTGCCGACAGCTTCTGCCGAGTTCACGAATTACACTACCAAACAAAGGCCAGAAAAGATGGGCTACATGATAATTTCGGTTGCTATAATTTTGCCTACCGGAAGACAACAAAATGCCCTGTCATTAGCTACCGAAGCAAATGGCCAGCAGGCTGGAAATCTGAATGGTTTTATGTGAAAGTTGACGAAGACAGGGAAAAATTGGTACAAAGCCCTCTGGAGTTAATCTTCGGAGAGACGAGGCCACGCTGCCGCATCGGCGATTTAAAGGGTCCTACCTGGGCTGCTCTGGGTGAATTTGAAATCATTTCAAAACATATTGGCACCAGGGATCTAGTTCAGGAATTTTTGGCATTCAGAGTTTTCCCTACTTTAAAAGAGTGGGAAATGCCGAAGCTGAAGGGAGAAAAGAAGAAGGGGGAGCTGGTCCGTGTGCCCTATCACTTTAAATTCAAGAAGTACTTTAAGAAACCCTGCAAAGAGTGGTTAGACACAGTTGAGACAATGTGCAATGAAATCTTGGGGAATTACTCCAAAAAGGAGGATCAATTAATGACAGCGGCCTTCGGCACCCGACCGAAACGAAGGCTGAACCGAGTATTTGATGCCCTGGGCTTCGAGTACCCAGACTACGAGCAGTTGAACAAGGGTGCCGAAGGTCTCAAAAGGAAAAGAGTAACTGAAATTCTGACAAAGGATGAAGAACAACCAGCAGCAGAGAAGAAAATCCCGAAGAAAAGGAAAATATCAAGTCCGAAACGGAAAATATCCGAAGAAGAGAGGACCCCCACACCGCCTTCTACCAGCGACGTGGAAGAAATTTTAAAGGTAATGACTGAACCCATGCCCACGAAGCTAAGTCCATTAGGGCTCCAACTGACGAAGCTTTTTCAAAAGGTGGACGAGCCGGATCAGGCGAAGATAAGCAAACCCAAACGGCAAAGAATCATTACGGTAACTGAAGTTATCGATAAGACGCCGCCAAGGGCGTCAGTTCAGAAAACAGCAGCTGCCGAAAGCACCAAAAACGTCGAAGTCACACCTTCGGAAGTCGCGGCTACCGAAGCCACTACAGCCGAAGATGTTAATTTAGAAACGACCATTGCGGATATTAACAAGATTTTGGAAGACATAGATGCAGAAGAAGCTGGTGCTGCTACTGAAAAATCCATGGCCACAGTGCCTGAAAAAGGAAAAGAAATAGCCGAAGATACTTCGGATGAAGAAGCCTACTCCTTTCAGAATTTAATTGGGCAAAAACTTACAAAAGACGAAATGGAAGAACTTAAAGAGTATGCGAAATCTTGCGGCTACAAACCAGGTGCTCTTCTATTTGGAGGTGTGGATGATGAAAAGCTAGGCTGCATTCGAGACCAGACTGGAGCTAGGGTAATCGGTACTCTATCAAAGAGTATCGGTTTTCCGAAGCTAGAGTCAGACATCAGCCGCTACCGACGACAACATGTCGTTGGTAGTTTATTTTACTCCAACTTCAAGGTGAACAACTTGCCACCTAACTTTTGTCGCTTCTAATAAAAACATGTCTGACGAAGGTTGTGTTCGTACAGAGTATGCTGCTGAGCAAAGCCTTGCAAATGCAACAAGATCTTGAAGATAAAAAGCATGAAGTTATAATTGGAAATTTGGAAAACAAAATAAAGGAGCAATCAGATGCTTTCGAGAAAAAGAACTTTGAGCTCCAGGCAACCGAAGGTTTATTGGCGGAAGCTGAAGCAAAAATATCAGAATTGAATACGAAGCTACTCCGCCAGTCTGAGCAATTCGAACGAGAAAAACAAGATCTTACTGCAAAACTTGAAGTCGAAGCTCAGCAAAATTCAGATTTGAGAAAACTACTGACAAATCTTCAAGAAAAGTGCTTGAAATTTAGCAACAAGTGCATTGAACGACTAAGAAAGATTTTTTACTCAGTTGGAGCCAGTAGTGAAAAATTCACCCCCTCAGCTGAAGATCTGCCGAAGACCTTCGAACATATTGAGGGGGAGATTAACGAGCTTGACGAAGTCATAGCTGGGCATGGTGACTTCTGTGCCTGGGTGGCTTCTCGGGGTACCGCTGCTGCATTTCTGAAGGCCGGCTGCGAACACGGAAAAATTGTCAACAGGCCCAACTTCACCTTATCTCCATCAATCCTGGATGATATGCCTGACCTCGCCCGAAGTATCTCCAATAGATTTATAAAAATGATATGGACAAAAGGCGGGCGGGAGAAAGCTGGAGACGAAGCACGAAGTCATCTTGAACCAGTAAGAAATGATACTTCGGAGTTACCTTTTCCTTTGCTCTTGATTTTTACTTATAATTCCTTGATTTATGTAGGATGACGAAGGTGAAGATGACGCCTAAGTTATGTCGCCGAAGCTGTTGCCGAAGCTGAAACTTAATGAGGATCAGTAGAAATATGCTATAGAAAAACTCAGGATATTTTTGTAACAATTCTTGTAAATACAATTAGACTGTCTTCAAGGAACCTTGTACATACCTTGTAATATATTCTTACCCTTTGCTTGAGGCGCTTTGGTGTGGACGAAATCAGTATTTTGAGCCGAAGGCGAAAAAACACCTTCCCTTCTTTTCGTACACAACGAAGCATAAAAGACCAATTCTCTTTTGTATACAACGAAGCTGATCAACGATCTCTTCTCTTTCGTACATAACATAGCATAACGAATCATAAAAACCTCTTCTCCAAAACTTTTCTTTTACACAACGATTCATAAAAAGCCAATTCTCCCTTCTGCCGAAGCAACCACTTTGGTACACAGATGCTATGAATGAATGCTTATGCATGCAAATGTTATGATGTAATGCAATGCGCGAATGAATGTCCGAAGCATATGTCCGAAGCCATATTGTCAGCCATTACTTAGAAACAACCGCACACTAGCTCTGCATTCCCTTAGGAACGACTTTGGAGCTTCTTCGCCTTTCACTTAGGCAATATCAGCGTTGACTTTTCGCTGTAAGCTCTGCATCCCCTTAGGGACGTCTTTGGAGCTTCTTCGTCTTTTACTTAGACGGTATAAGCTCTGCATTCCCTTGGGAACGTCTTTGGAGCTTCTTCGCCTTTTACTTTCGGCGGAATCAGCGTTGACTTTTCGCTGTAAGCTCTGCATCCCCTTAGGGACGTCTTCGGAGCTTTTTTCTCTTTTTCAGTTTCGGCACTCGATGGTGCACTCTCAGCTTTTACATTTACATCTTTTGGGGGATTTTGCTCTTATAAAACTAAAAAGGAAAATTACATATGATGGCCCCATTAAAAACCTTTCTCCCCCTTTAGAAAGGAAAAGGGTGCCATAAAAAAGAAAAGAAAAGATAAAATTACATCAAGTTATACATAGAACCGCCGAAGCTCATCGGCATTCCAAGATCTTGGAATTTCATTGCCATCCATGTCTTTCAGTCTGTACGAACCAGGCCTTGACGAAGATGCTACTAAGAAAGGCCCTTCCCATTTCAGTTGCAACTTACCCACTGTATCCGGGTTGGCCACTCTCCGAAGCACCAAGTGTCCTGGCTCAATATTTTTTAGCCGGACTTTTCTATCTCGCCATTTGATTGTTTCAGCCTGGTATTTGTTGATGTTTTCCACGGCCTGAAGCCTGATCCCTTCTAAGGCATCTTTTTCCACAAGGCAAGTATCTTTTTCCACAAGAGAAGTATCTTCGGCACCTGATTCTGCCGAAGCTACCACTCTTATTGATCCAGCTTTAGCTTCTTCTGGAGTTATTGCTTCGTCACCAAATAATAACTTGAATGGGGTAAAGCCTGTAGACCTTGATGTTGTTGTATTGTGGCTCCACACCACTTTGGTCAACTGATCTGGCCATTTTCCCCTTGGTTGGTTAAAAATTAGCTTCATTATTCCTGTCATTATGATGCCGTTGGCCCTTTCAACAAGTCCATTCGACTCCGGGTGCCTTACTGATGCAAAGTGGATCTTCGTGCCAATTTGATCACAGAAATTTCTGAAATCTTCGGAGTCGAACTGTGTTCCATTATCTACAGTGATAGCCTTCGGCACTCCGAAGCGACAGACAATACTCTGCCAGAAAAATTTTTGGACGGTGGCCGAAGTTATTGTGGCTAATGGCTTCGCCTCAATCCACTTGGAAAAATACTCCACAGCTACTATAACATATTTTAGGTTCCCTTGGGCCGGTGGCAATGGACCCAACAAGTCAAGGCCCCACCTTTGCAATGGCCAGATGGGTTGTATCAGCTGTGTTAATGACGAAGGTTGTTTTTGATCTCTTGCACATTTTTGACAACCTTCGCACTTTTGGACTAACTCCGCTGCATCCGAAGCTGCCTTCGGCCAATAAAATCCTTGGCGGAACACTTTTCCAAGTAACGGCCTGGATCCAATGTGGGATCCGCACAGGCCTGCATGTATCTCCTTCATCAACTCTATACCTTCGGCCCTAGACAAGCACTTGAGCAGCGGGGCACAAACTCCATGCTTGTATAACTCCCCTTCTATCATAACATAGGGACGAGCTCTTGCCTCTATCCTCTTATTATAAGCTTCGTCATCTGATAGAAAGTTTCCCTGAAGGTAAGAGATTATTTCTGTTCTCCAATCTTCACTGTAGACAGGAGAAATGTTAAGGACTGCTCTTTCAAGTAGCTCCACTGAAGGTGCCTTTATTGTTTCAAAGAACACGTCCGAAGGTAGCGGCAGCCTCTGTGCTGCAGACTTGGCCAACAAATCAGCATGCTCATTCTGCCCTCGAGGGATATTCTTAACAGAAAATCCTTCGAAGGAAGCTTCGATCCTTCGGACCGTGTCTAGGTACTTTTCAAGCTTTGGGTCTTTAGCCTTGCAACTTTTGTCAATATGACCCGAAACAACCTGAGAATCAGTTTTAAGGATCGCCCTTCTGACCCCCATTGCCTTTAGTTTCCGAAGACCCAGGAGCAAGGCTTCGTACTCAGCGATATTATTTGTGCAGCTGAAGTCAAGTCTTGCTGCATAGCAAGTTTTAACCTTGGACGGAGAGACCAACACAGCAGCTGCGCCTGCTCCGAAGGTTCCCCAAGAGCCATCACAAAACACTGTCCATGCTTCGGCATCTTTATTCGCTTCCTCGTCCTGAGCCCCTGGCGTCCAGTCGGCAATGAAATCTGCCAATGCTTGAGACTGAATTGAGGATCTATGCACATAATCAATGTAAAATTCATTGAGTTCCGCAACCCATTTTCCAATACGCCCAGTAGCTTCTCTGTTCCTCATGATGTCCTTCAACGGCTGCGAAGAGGGAACAATAATGTTGAATGCCTGAAAGTAATGCCGAAGCTTCCTGGATGCCATTAAAACGGCATACAATATCTTCTCCAGCTCTGTATAATTTTTCTTTGAGACACTGAGGACCTCAGACACAAAATATACTGGGACCTGCTTCTTAGCTTGTCCATCAAACTTCTCCTGGACAAGCGCCGCACTTACTGCTGAGTGCGAAGCTGCCACATACAACAACAGAGGAGCCCCTGGCGTTGGTGGAGTTAATGTTGTGAGATCTATTAAGTATTGCTTCAGCTCTTCGAAGGCTTTTTGCTGACTTGGGCCCCATTGAAAGACTTCAGCTGACTTCAGCACCTCGAAGAATGGTAAGTTTCTTTCTGCTGATCTAGATATAAATCTGTTGAGGGATGCCAGCCTTCCTGTCAATCTTTGGGCCCCCTTTCTTGTGGTTGGTGGCTCCATTCGAAGTATAGCTTCGATTTTATTTGGGTTAGCTTCGATTCCCTTCGTTGAAACTAAACATCCAAGAAATTTGCCCTTCTTCACTCCGAAGACACATTTCTCTGGATTCAGCTTCAGACCAGCCTGTCTGAAACTGGCGAAGGTCTCTTGCAGATCAGCAATATGATTTTCTTGCTTCGTGCTTTTTACAATGATGTCATCGACATAAGTCAGCACATTTCTGCCTATCTGAGATTGGAGAACCTTCGCAGTCATTCTGCTGAAACTCCCTCCAGCATTCTTGAGCCCCTTAGGCATCCGAAGATAGCAATATGTACCACTTGGAGTTATGAAGCTAGTCTTCGGCTCATCTTCCTTCTTCATCCAGATTTGATGATAGCCTGAGTAGCAGTCCAGGAGACTCATAAGTTCCGAAGAAGCTGCTGCATCAACTAAAGAATCTATCCTTGGCAGCGGAAATTCATCCTTCGGACAAGCCTTGTTGAGATCTGTGAAATCAATACACATTCTCCACTTGCCATTGGCCTTCTTCACCATAACAGTGTTAGCTAGCCACTCTGGGTACTTCACTTCTCTGATAACTCCTGCACTGAGGAGTCTTTTTACTTCATTGCGAGCCCCTTCGGCCTTGTCATCAGACATTTTCCGAAGCCTCTGCTTTCGGGGTCTGAAGGATGGGTCAACATTGAGCGAATGTTCAATGACATCCCGATTCACTCCACAAAGATCGTTGGCTGACCATGCAAAAACATCTTTGTTGTTGAATAAAAACCTTATCAAGGTTTTCTCTTGGTCTTCAGATAATTGCGAGCCCAACAGCACCTTCTGCTCTGCTATGTCTTCACACAATAACATGGGCTTCGGTTGATCTGCTGAAGCTGCCTTCTCCCTCCTGAATTTGTACTGTTCACAAGCTTCAGCCCCATCTATGTTATGGATTGCCTTAGAATCAGTCCAGCTTCCTTCGGCCCTTCTAGCAGCTTCCTGACTTCCATGAATAGCAATAGGTCCTTGGTCCGAAGGTATCTTCATGCAGAGATAAGCTGGGTGAAGAATTGCTTCGAAGGCATTAAGAGTGCCACGGCCGATGATAGCATTGTAAGGATACTCCATGTCAACAATGTCAAACACAATTTGCTCAGTCCTTGTGTTGTTAACAAACCCGAAGGTTACCGGCATGGTAATCTTCCCAAGTGCCACAATCTGCCGCCCCCCGAAACCACAAAGGGGGTGCGTAGCATCATGAATCTTGTCTTCGGGCTCTTGCATTTGTCTGAAGGCTTTAGCGAATATAATGTCAGCTGCACTGCCTGTATCAACTAGGACATTGTGGACCAGAAATCCTTTGATCACGCAAGAGATAACCATAGCATCATTGTGAGGATAATCCTTAAGCTGAAGGTCTTCCTGAGAGAAGGTAATTGGAATATGAGACCATTTTGACTTGATGAAGGGTCCCTGTACTCCAACATGCTGCACCCTTCTCTGAGCCTCTTTCCTCTGCTTCTTGTTAGCCGGCTCTGAGCAAGAACCGCCTGTTATCGGGAGCACCAGCTTCGAAGCCGAAGAAGCTCCAGCTTGATTGTTGAACGAAGCCATCAGCTCAGAAGAGTGGAAGTGAGTTCACCGGAGGTGGGCGCCAATGTTGGGGGCTTGTTCTCAAATGCTAAGAGTTAAGAACAAGGCAACACAGAAAATGTTAAATATTAAAGTCCTTCGTCCTCCACTTCATTATATCCCTTCGGGATATAAAGAATCTTCGGACGAAGGTTACGAAGGACATACCTTCGTAAACATAAGAACGAGAGATGAATTATTTATATAGATCATGAGGTATAAAATGAACATTCAAATGTTAGCATAGAATCATTTCCATTTTTATTAACATGAATGAATATAAATGACTTCAGATTACAAATGTACCTTCGGTCTTGAGGAAAGCAAGGGTATCGAAGGCAAAATGACAGGTTCGCGTGAACAGTACAGAGGTACTGTTCATCTATTTATAGGCACAGGTCGCAGCCTGTGACAAATTACAATTATGCCCCCTTATAAATGTCTACAACAGTATCTCAGACCTATATGAATAAAAAGGTCATTCTATCTCTATGTCGGTTTAAGATGCCGAAGCTCCATAAAAAAGAAGCTTCGGCCATTTCTTCGAGACGACTTCAGCCGAAGCTATTTCTTCGCGTGAGACCTTCGGCGCACCGAAGCACGACCCCAACAACTGGGAATCCCTGTTCTTGACGTAGGAGGTGAACATTTTCTTCTCCCCCATCATATGGTTTGTGCATCCGCTGTCGATAATCTAGCTTGAGCCCCCGGATGCATAAACCTGCAAGGAATTTAAGCTTGGGTTTTAGGTACCCAACTCTCATTGGGTCCTACAAGGTTAGTCACAACAATTTTTGGAACCCAAATGCAAGTCTTGTCTCCCTTGCATTTAGATCCCAACTTTCTAGCAATCACTTTTGCATTTTTGCATGAGAGTATAAAAGAAGCATTACATGCATGATAAACAGTAGTAGGACTATTGCATGTTTTCCTAGGCGCATGAGTCACAACATGATTACGCCTAGGCCTATTTCTACTATAAGCATAAGTAGAGCTCGATGCAAACATAGCATGTGAATCATGATAAATAGGTAAAGTAGCATGATTATAACTTTTATCATGATGAGAAACTTTTTTGACATGAGCATAAAGATAAGCATGGTTCTTTTGATCATGTACAGAATATGAACTACTAGCCATAGGAGCCTTCCCTTTCCCCTTGTTGAGATCGAAAGTCCTTTGGCTTGTTAAGTTCTTGGTTTCCTTTCAAAAACCAAGTCCATCCTTAATTGAGGGGTGTCTACCAACGATGTAGGCATCCCTAGCAAATTTTAGTTTCTCATAATCATCTTTGCAAGTATTAAGTTGATCATTAAGACTTGCAACATCATTATTTAGCTTAGCAATAGTAGCAGTATGTTCATCAAAATCAACATCTTTACATCTATTACAAATAACCACACACTCTACACATGAACTAGTTGCATTTACTTTCTCTAGCTTAGCATTCAAATCATCATTTAAATTATTTAAGCTAGAGATAGATTCATGACAAGTAGACAACTCAGAGGATAGCATTTCATTTCTCTTAATTTCTAGAGCAAGAGATTTTTGAACACTAATAAATTTATCATGCTCCTCATACAAAATGTCTTCTTGCTTTTCTAGCAATCTATCCTTTTCATTAAGAGCATCAATTAATTCATTCATTTTGTCTACCTTGGTTCTATCTAATCCCTTAAACAAATCAGTGTAGTCTACTTCATCATCAGATGATTCTTCATCACTAGAAGAAGTATATTTGGGAGTGTCCCGAATACATACCTTCTTCTCCTTAGCCATAAGGCATGTGTGGCGTTCGTTGGGGAAGAGCGAAGATTTGTCGAAGGCTGAGGCGGCCAGTCCTTCATCGTCGGAGTCGGATGAGGAACAGTCGGAGTCCCATTCCTTTCCAAGGTGCGCCTCGCCCTTCGCCTTCCTATAGTTCTTTTTCTCCTTCTTCCCATGCTTTTCTTGTGCCTGGTCATTCTCATTATCGGGACATTGAGCTATAAAATGACCAGTCTTACCGCATTTGAAGCAGGAGCGATTTCCCCTTGACTGGTTCTTGTTGGGGTACTCCTTTCGTCCTTTTAGTGCGGTCTTGAAGTGCTTGATGATGAGCGCCGTCTCATCTTCATTGAGCCCGGCAGCCTCCACTTGTGCTACCTTGCTAGGTAGCACCTCCCTGCTGCTGGTTGCTTTGACAGCAACGGGCTATGGCTCGTAGATGGGGAGTGGACCGTTCAAGGCGACATCCACATATCTTGCCTCCTTCACCATCATGCACCCGCTTACGAATTTTCCGAGGATTTCCTCGGGCGTCATCTTGGTGTACCTGGGGTTCTCACGAATAAGATTTACAAGATGGGGGTCAATAACTGTAAATGACCTGAGCATGAGTCGGACGACGTCATGATCCGTCCATCTTGTACTCCTGTAGCTTCGTTTTTTATTGACCAGGGTCTTGAGCCTGTTGTAGGTCTGTATTGGCTCCTCTCCCCTGATCATCGCGAACCTCCCTAGCTCGCCTTCCACCAGTTCCATCTTGGTGATCATGGTGGCGTCATTACCCTCGTGAGATATTTTGAGAGTATCCCAAATCTGTTTGGCGTTGTCCAAGCCACTGACCTTGTTATATTCATCCCTACATAGAGATGCTAGCAAAACAGTAGTGGCTTGGGCATTTTTATGAATTTGTTCATTGATAAACACATGATTATCAGTACTATCAAAATGCATCCCATTCTATATAATTTCCCAAATACTAGGATGGAGGGAAAATAGATGACTACGTATTTTATGGCTCCAAAATGAGTAATCCTCTCCATCGAAGTGCGGAGGTTTTCCAAGTGGAATAGAAAGTAAATGTGCATTTGAATTGTACGGGATGCGAGAATAATCAAACGAGTAATTTTGGTTAACTGTTTTCCATTTGGACGAGGAGTCATCGTCGTCGTCATCCCTTGGTGAAGAGGAGGAGGCATCACTGTCGTAGTAGATAATCTTTTTGATGCGTCTCTTCTTCTTCCCGTCCCTCTTCTTGTGACTCGAGCCTGAGTCAGTGTGTTTGTCGTCTCTTGGCTCGTTGAAGAGGGACTCCTTCTCCTTATCGTTGATCACCATCCCCTTGCCCTTAGGATCCATCTCTTTGGGCGGTTAGTCCCTTAGATGAAGAGTACGACTCTGATACCAATTGAGAGCACCTAGAGGGGGGTGAATAGGTGATCCTGCAAAATTCAACACTAATCGCACAAACTTGGTTTATAAAATGTTAGTTTGACTAAACCAAGTTGCTATAGAGTGAGCTCTTGAGAAGAAATCAATCACAAAGAAAAGCAACACAAAAGACACGGTGTTTTATCCCAATGGACGAGGGTTGCACTCAACCCCTTTCAAGTGATCCAATGATCGACTTGAATACCATGGTTTTTTCTTTAGAGTTCTTTTCCCGTTTGCGAGGAATCTCCACAAGTTGGAGCCTCTCGCCCTTACAATATTGATCACAAGAGAAGCACAAGAGTAAGGGAGGGAAAGCAACACACGCAAGACTTAATACGCAGCAAACACACGCACACAATCCAAGACTTGAGCACAAAAACACGGCGCAGGAGTTCTTGACTCGAAAGGTGCTCAAATCTCTAACACAGCAATCCAAATGCGTGGCGGCGGAGTCTAGGTGTCTTAGATTGTTCAGAGAATGCTTGGTGTACTGCTCCATGCGCCTAAGGGTCCCTTTTATAGCCCCAAGGCAGCTAGGAGCCGTTGGAGATCAAATTGGAAGGCAATTCTTGCCTTCTGTCGGATGGCGCACCGGATAGTCCGGTGCACCACTGGACATGAATAGTACCTGTCTGGTGCTCGATCTCCTTCCTTTTCTGGCGCAGTCGACCGTTGACCCTTCGGTCCCGTTGGCGCACCAGACACAGTCCGGTGCACACCGGACAGTCCAGTGTGACCAACCGACTGTTGGTACGGGCCATGCTTCGCCCGCTGATTGCATAGCCGACTGTTGGCTGCGAGCGTCGTTGGCTCACCGGACAGTCCGTTGAATTTTAGCCGCGGCGCCTCCGCTTTTCCCAAGAGCGATGAGTTCATCGCTGGAGTCTTGAGCGCGGGCGCTTGGCTCACCGGATAGTCCGGTGCACCATCGGACAGTCTGGTGATTTATAGCCACATCGCCCCCATCGATTCCAGAGAGCAGCGAGTTCACCGTCGGGCCAGCCTGGGCACCGGACACTGTCCGGTGCACCACCGGACAGTCCGGTGCGCCACAGGCTGGTGCTGATTTGGCTGAACATAGCCAATTCTTCTCCACTTCTTTTCCTCTTTTCTTAGCAATGTCTCTAGTACTTAGATAAACATGTTAGTACCCAAACACAATTTACTAGGGCTAGAAACATACCTTGGTTCTTGATGTGCACTTTTAAATCACTTGGCACATATGAACTTAAAAACAATATGTTAGGCATCTAATCACCAAAACATTTATAGAAATAGCCCAAGGGCACATTTCCCTTTCACATAAACCCGACATATGTAGAAGCGACATAACATACCTGCCATGGAGTTGGTATGATAGCCATTAGAGAAGGACATCCTCCCCATTCTCATGTTACTGACACCATCCCTTGGATATCCCTTAGTTGTAGGCCTTTTTTCTTGATGCCCACGAAAGTAAATCCTTATTCCCTACAGCACAAGATCTTGCTTGAGATAAATATGAAGTTAGTGATATAACAACTAAATTCATCTTTGGGTCAATTTTAAAAGAATAGACAATGTAAGATTGATAGCTTGAGATAAAAGTTGAATTATCCCGCTCAAGCACCCCAAAGCTTCATTTCATCTCCAAGTACCTGTGAAACTTATCATGTACATTTTGGTACCCATCTTATGATGGGTCCATCAAGGTTAGCCAATAAGGACTTAGGCACCTAAATAGCCTTTGTTCTACAATGTTATGAACTCATCATCTTTCTAGCACAAGAGTCAGATTTGGGTCTTCTAAGCATACTCGAATGTATTGACAAGTTATGCTTAGGAAAGTTACCCATTGGGCAATCCTTGCATAAGTGTCCCTTTTTGTGACGATTGTAGCAAATATGTTGCTTGTCCTTGCAAGGTATTTGCCTTTTACTTGTTACCTCTTTGTTTATGGACACTTCTCTTGATGGTGCAAGGTCTTGGTTCTTCATGTGTGGGCACGAACCAATTTCACGACCCTTCTTCTTGTATCAGTGGCACCACTTATCGTTTCTATTTGATCTTTCTTTGTTGAAGCACATAAGTAAATTGTTAGAGCATTTAACATGAGCAAATGATTTCTTACCTTGAGTCTTGCCCATGCCCTTCTAGGAAAGCTTTGTGCTCTTTTGAAAGGGTTTTGAGCATGCTATGATTGTTTCCTTCTCAACCCTTTTCACCATGTTATCACGGTTATCTTGAGAAGGTTGAGCATGGCACTTTTCCTTTAAATGAGTTAAGCTCCTTCTTATCCTCTCATTTTATTCCTTGAGTTTATTGTTTTCTTTTGCATAGGAAACATTACTTGTTCATGAAAATTCTGGCTCAATGGAAGATTGGCTTTCTTGAGAGCAACATTTGTTAGCGCATGGTAATATAGTTTCAATTTCAACACAAGTGCATGTGTGAGGTTGATATGAATTTAAACTAGTGAGAACAACACAAGTACATATGGTAACCTCATGAGCAATGTCTAGCAAGATATGTTCATTTATAAACTTTTCATGTAAGCATATAGCAACATATCATGTTTTTCTTGCAAAGCTAGATTTTCAATTCTAATCTTTTCTACTGTGTTCTTGAGCATATAATTTTCATCTTCTAATTGAGCAACACACGATAAAGAGATCGTAGCTCTAGTTTTCCCAATTGAAATGTCATCATACCTTCGGACCAAATCATCATGAGAGCACTTTAGCTCCTCATGTTCTTTGATCAACTTATCTAATCTTTTGGTCTTGTTGGTGATGATGTCTTCTTGCTTGTGAAATGTTTCTTATTCTTCCGCTCTTCTCATGAGTTAAAACAAGACCATCTTGTTCTTCTTGCTTTGTTGAGCGATGAATTGTTGAAGGTCATCATCACTATAATTTTAATGTTCCTACTCATCCCCCACTTTTGCTTTCACTATCATTCACATTAGCGACCAAGCACATATGAGATGTAAAAATGAAAGACGAACCTTATGAAGAGGGGGATTCATTATTTGGTCTTCATCAACCATTTTCTTCTTCAATCTTGTTCTTCGCCTCATCTTCCTTCATTTCGAGGAACATCCTTTCGATGATTCTCATGGCAAGGTCTATTGCCGTAGGATCAATATCTGCACCAAAGGATGAAGTTGAGGCAACCTCTACTTCTTCAAGCTTAGAAGCACTTTTGTTTCTTAGTCCCCTCGACATGATCTTTTTCTCAGGCGGTTAAGGGTTAAAACGAGGATTAGGCTTTGATACCAATTGAAATTTGCTTAGAGGGAGTGAATAGGCAAGTGACAATTTTTAATCAAAAACTAGAAACTAACTGGGTGAAACTGGTGTTAAAACTGGTTCAACCGCACTTTATGAGTTCAACTAAAGAATGAGATACAAAACAGAATTGATCTTGAAAACCACCCCATTATCTTTGGAAATGAGATGTCCTAAATGATCCATAGGGTTCAAAGTAGTATATCTAAGAAGGGCGGTTCTCAAAATCCAGACACCAAAAGATATCAGAAAATCTTCCACGGAATGGTGAGAGAATGAAGAACACAAACAAACACAATGAGCAACCAAACAAGAGACACAAGATTTATCCCAAAGTTCGGTCACACCACAAAGGTGCCCTACTTCCTCGTCGAGGTGCCCACAAAGAGTCGGATCTCTTTCAACCCTAATCCTCCCTTTGCTGCCCAAAAAGTTCAATCCCACACACTAATCTTTGCTCAAATGAGTGAGTAATACAAACTTTCTTATGGTCTTCCACAAGTGACACCTAGTCGTCTAGAAGCTAGAAGCTCCAAGAGTAATGAATCCACAAAGATATCGATGTAGTACCAAAGCTCAAATCAAGAAGAACAAGTTGGATTTAGAGATGAAGCATAAAGACCTATAGCTCTCAAATTCTTACTCAAAGATTTCTCTCCAAAGATTTGAAATGGGAGATGCAAGAGACGTGAGAGAGAGTGTGTGGGGAGTGTTCCTCATGTTAAAAATGGAGTTCAATGCATGCTTTTATATGGAGGAGAGAGGTAGGAGTGATTATATATAGGCGTGGCTCTAAATCTATACATTTGGGAAGTTCCTTGCAAAACACGGCTGGGCCACCACGAAATCCGGCTGAGCCGGTTTCCACTAGAGTCAATCCGTGCTCAACTTACCATCTAAGTAGCTAGGTGGACCGGGAAAATCTCAGCTGAGCCGGCCTGAAATCCGGCTAAGCCAGGATTTTCTAGAGACGTTTCTGGAAAAAACCAGTTGAGCCGCCCTTGAGGGATGAGGCCAGCTCAACTGGGTTTTTCCAGAGAGCAATTTTGGTCAAGATAAATTTTAAAAGGTTGTACTATATACTTCCATTAAGGATTAACAAGGGTAAATTAGAAGTTTTAAATCAAGGATTTTGAGCTCTAGTACCAACACCAAACTTCTTTTTGGACCCCTCTTCTTTCAGAGATAATGATTCTAGGGCAAAGGTGATGAAGAAAGGGTCTTCATCTCTTATAGAGATAATAATATTACAATATAGTATTATATAAAGTCTTCATTTATTTCATTAATATGTTTAAATAATGTTATAGTCTGAATTATACATCAATAAAGAATTACTTCACATTTATACCTTCGGCTTGCTCGAAGGAGAGAATATGATAATGACTTCCAATTAATGCGTGAACAATATGGGGTACTTTTGGTCACTTGTTCTCAAATGCTAAGAGTTAAGAACAAGGCAACATAAATGTTAATGGTTAAAGACCTTCGTCCTTCGAAGAATTATCTCCCTTAGGATATAATGAACTTTAGATGAAGGTCATGAAGGACATACCTTCATCATTTCGAAATATGTAAGAATATTAACAGAGTTATATGAAACATAAAAAAGAACATGAATAACTATATCAAATCATCATATTATTCATATTACCATTATATAATCATGAACAAACATTAATGATATCAAATTACATTTGTACCTTCGGCTTGACAGAAGGTAAAGGTCCGAGAGTGACGTGCGAGTGATTACAAGTCAGTGTGAACAGTATAGGGGTATTGTTCATCTATTTATAGGCATGGGACACAGCCCGAACAAAATTACTTTCATGTCCTTGAAAACATAAACTATCAGGGACTATGCAGTCTTTTCCTCTTTAAGTCGGTGCCATCCTTCGTCTCAAGCATGTCATCATGCCGAAGCTTTTTCAATTGTAGCTTCGGCATACATCTTCTTGTCATGCCTGCTTGCATGTCATCCTGCCGAAGGTGTTTTTGCTTAGAGGACCTTCGGCGTAGAAGAAGGCCTCCAACAGTAGCCCCTTCGCGGTGCTAGATCGTTTTTTGTAACGAGCTCGATTCACAAAAAACTCGAAGGCTTCGGAATGGCGAAGGTCCGAAAACACCTTCCCTGAGCTCGTTGCCGAGAAACGATTATAATATTCCAAGCGTCGAGTGGTCCACCGTTCAGCGAGTACGGGCGACTTGGCGGTCCGCCTTCCCACCTGCAGCACTATATAAATAGACGGGTTGGTGAAGAGTTACCACAACATTCATTGCCATTGCACTATTGTGCTGCTAAAAAAATTTAACCATAGCCGAAGCTTTCTGCACTGCGCTTTCAAGCGAACACTTCATCGTTTAAGGTTAGCTTCGTCAGACGGGTTAGCTTCGTCAAACTGCAAAAATCCATCAAAATGGCTAGAGTACAATCAACTGCAAGGGTGTCTCATGAGGGAGAAGAAACCGAGGCCACTGAAACAGCACCAATTTCAGAAGTAATGAAACGATCAGGTCTTGTTGTAGCTGACGAAGGTACTTCTAATATCGAAGTTGAGCAGACTGTGATTGAGGGTGAAGATGTTGAGAGCGAAGAAGATTACAATATTCTGATCCCAATGAAGCCTAGTCATCTAGATTTTGAAAAATCTACTGTGTCTGAAGACGACATGACTTTGATGATGAAACTGGGCTATTTTGGAGAAGCTGAAAGCAAACTTGTTCGATTTGCCAGAGAAGAGACTACCCTAGAGCCAAAGAAGGATGAAGTTGTGGTTTTCAAGAGCTTCTTCAGAGAGGGGCTGCGATTTCCCCTAAATGAGATGATAGGGGAAGTCCTAAAGAACTTCAAAATATATCTTCATCAGTTGACTCCTAACGCTATTTTTAGGCTTAGTGTCTTTATCTGGGCCCTTCAAAGCCAAGGGATGATCCTAGATGCCGAAGCTTTCTGCTGTGTGCATGAGTTGCACTATCAGACGAAGGCCAGGGCATATGGTCTTCATGAAAAGTTTGGTTGTTATAATTTTGCGTATCGAAAGGATACGAAGGCATCAGTCCTCAGCTATCGCACAAAGTGCCCAACCGATTGGAAAAATGAATGGTTTTATATGAAGGCTGATGAGAAAAACAGAGAGAAGCTGATGACCATGGTCATGAGTCCTCTGAGCTTGAACTTTGGAATGAACCGGCCCTTATGCAACATGCAACTGGGGTCACCCTGTCAGCTAGCTGAAGTGGAATTTAGAGTGGTAGCTGAGCAGATCAGTACCAGAGACTTAGTGCAAGAATATTTAGCTAACAGAACATATCCTACATCGAGTGGCTGGGGAATGCCGAAGAAGAAGGAAGCGGGGAAGAAGCATGAACTCGTTCAACTTGCTTACCGCTTCAAATTTGAAAAACAATTTAAAAAACCATGCAAAGAATGGCTGGACATGATCGAGACAATGTGCAATGAAATACTTGGAAATTATACCAAAAAGAAAGACCAACTTATGACCGCAGCCTTCGACACTCGGCCAAAACGAAGATTGAACCGGGTGATGGATGCCTTGAATTTTGAATATCCTGATTATGAAAGGCTTGACAAAGGTGCCGAAGGGGTAAAAAGAAAAAGGATTGTCAGCATTTTGAATAGGCAAGCTGCTAGGATGGTAAAGGATGATGAAAAGGCTTCAAAGAAGACAAAAATTGCTCCTGAACCGAAGGTAGCGGTTTCGAAGAAGAGGAAGGCTAAAATTCCGGAGCCAAAGGTAACTGAGACAACAGAGGAGACCCCTTCGACACCGCCTGCTGCTGAAATAGCAGAGATTTTAAAGGTAATGACTGAATCTTTACCCATCAAGCTGCTAAGTCCTCTCAGACCAGAATTGACATGACTTTTACAGAAGAAGGATCAACCCTCAGCTGTAAAGGAGAAGACCGGGGGTCAGAAAAATGAAGAATTGTTAATGTCATGCAAGCCATCGAGTGGACACCGCCGCCGGCCTCGGTATCCAAAATAACACCTATTGCAAGCGCCGAGGCCATTGCTAAAGCTGATATCTCTGTCGAAGCTGCAGCTGTTGCCGAAGCTGCCAACCTTGAGAGTACACTGTCAGGGATTGATAAAATTCTCTCGGACGTGGCTACAGAAGAGACAGCTGCGGCTGCAGAGAAGGTAATGGCCACAGTGCATCAGTGCCTGACAAAGGGAAAAAGATCGCTGATGCTGCTTCGGAAGAAAGGGACTTTGACCTTCGGAACCTTGTAGGTCAAGAATTATCCGAGGCCGAAAAGAAGGAGCTACAGGAATATAGGATGTCCTATGGCTACCAGCCAGGAGCTATGCTCTTTGGTGGAATTGACGAAGGGGCCTTAGGATGCATTCGTGACTGCACCGGGGCAAAGGTAATCGACACTCTATCGAAGAATGTCGGTTTCCTGAAGCTTGAAGCTGATATTAGCGGCTACCGGTGACAACATATCATCGACAGTCTGTTTTACTCCAATTTCAAGGTAAAATTCCTTTTGCTATGCTTCTTTTTTTTTGTGATGAAGCAAAATTTTCTGATGTTGGCTTATTTCTACAGAGTATGCTGCAAAGTAAGGCACTGAGAATGCAACAAGTAGAGATGGCAATGGGTACCCGTGACCCGATACCCGATGGGTATTTACTCCATTAGGGTCTGTTTGTGGGCTAAATATTCTACCCGTGGGTCTGTTATTGGGCAAAAATCTTCATCCAATGGGTAAACGGGTATTAGAACATTCCACCTTCACCCATACCCGTTAACCCGTGGGTATAAAATACCCAATATAAACTTAGCCCAAGCATGAACTTGGACTTTAGTCATCCATCATTTTTACTATTTAACAACCTTTTAGGCCATAATGTAATAGAATGCTTAACAACAATTTAATGACCATGTAATGGAACATATAATGTGCTATGTAGTACTATCCTAGTGTTACTACTTCATCCAATTATCTCTAGTGTGTTGAATGGATGGTTAAATGATGCTAGAAATTTTGTAATGGTATTTAGATGGATATACTTGACATTTGTATAATATAATATTTTGATAGATGTTTAATTTTTGTGGGTACGGGTGATCCGATGGGTAACCCATACCCACATGGGTATGTGTATGGGGGTAAATTCATACCCGCCAATGTATATGGGTGACTCAATGGGGTTATTTTTGTGTCGTGGGTATGGGTATGGGGTAGTAATACCTGGTGGGTATTTACCCATTGCCATCTCTAGCAACAAGATCTCGAAGACAAGAAAATGAAATCATAATCGAGGGCTTGGAAAATAAAATCAAAGATTACAAAGCTTTTCTGGAGAAGAAAGATTTCCTACTCCAAGCAACAGAGGGCTCGCTTGCAGAAATCCAAGCTAAAAATGCTAGATTAAGGGAGGAGCTTCTCCAAAGTCAAGCAGCCTTGAAAGAAAAATAAAAAACATGGAACAAGAGAAAGGATCTACAAGCGAAATATGATGCCGAAGCTGACAAAAATACGAAGCTAGAGAAATCTTTGAAAGACCTTCGGGATATGTGCTTGAATTTTGGCAGCCGCTGCGTGCAACAGTTGAAAAAGGTCTTCAGCTCGGTTGGGGCCAACTCTGAAGATATTACCCCTTCGGTTGAAGACATACCAAATACCTTCGAGCATATTGAAAATGAAGTTGATGCACTTGATGAAGTGATAGCCGGGCATGGTGACTTTTGTGCCTTGCTAGCTTCTCGTGGCACAGCTGCCACATTTTTGAAGGCTGGTTGCACGCATGAGAAGACGGTAAATAGACCAACCTTCGGTCTGTCTCCAACAGATTTGATTGATATTCCCAGTGAAGCCCGAAGCATTGGAAATAGATTTATAACTCAAATTTGGGCTAAGGGTGGACGAAAGTTGGCTGGGGACAAAGCCCGAAGCTTGCTAAAACCGATATGGAACTTATACATGTTGCTTGCCTTGACTCTTGTAATTACTTTTTACCTTATACCGTTGTTTATCTGCAGGATGGTGGTGCCGAAGGTTGATAATCCGAAACACATTCTGAAGGCTGCTAAAGCTTCTCTTTAGGCCTGCCTGTATAGACCTTAGGAACATTTGTATTATCTTTGCAAAAAAACTGTAATCGAGAATTAAGCAATACTATGTATATTTGTCCATACCTTATAATATATTTTTACCTTTTCATCTATGTACAAATTGCTTTGCTATGGATGAAACTTGTATCTTTTGAGCCGAAGGCGAAAAACACCTTCCCTTCTTTTCGCACACAACGAAGCATGTCCCTGCATAAAATATATATGTTTGAAACGAAACTTCTTCGTGTTTATTAGAGCACTGTCGTCGAAGCTGGAGTATTTCTGTTCATGCTTCATGTTATGATGATGATCCTACGAATGTCTAAATGAATGTCTGTAAGAATGCAATAAATGATGTAATGTAATATGCAAATGAATGTCCCAAACACACCCAGACTCTGCATCCCCTTAGGAACGACTTTGGAGTCTTTAAGCTCTGCATCCCCTTAGGAACGACTTTGGAGCTTCTTCACCTTCTATTTTGGTGGCATTTAAGCTCTGCATCCCCTTAGGAACAACTTTGAAGCTTCTTCACCTTCTATTTCGGTGGCATTAAGCTCTGCATCCCCTTAGGAACGACTTTGGAGCTTCTTCACCTTATATTTCGGTGGTATTTGACTCTGCATTCCCTTAGGAACAACTTCTGAGCTTCGGAACTTATGCTGCGCTCCCTTAGGAACGACTTCTGTAGCTTTGGAACTTACGCTACGCTCCCTTAGGAACGACTTTTTGCAGCTTCGTCATCCTTTGTGGTGATTATAGCTCTGCATCCCCTTAGGGACGTCTTTTGAGCTTCTCCCTATTTTCTTTTGCACTTGACGGTGCAAGTTCTGATTTTACATATTACATCTTTAGGGGATTTTGGCCCTTATATTGCGTAGGGCTAAATAAGAATGAAAATTACAAACTATGGCCCCCATTAAAAACCTTTCTCCCCTCCTGAAAGGAAAAGGGTGCCATAGGAAAAATGAAAAAGATTACACCAATTACACATAGTACCGTAGAAGCTCATCCGCATTCCAAGATCTAGGTATGTCGTTGCCGTCCATGTCCTTCAATCTGTAAGAATCGGGCCTTGATGAAGATACTACCAGAAAAGGACCTTCCCACTTCAGTTGTAATTTGCCTACTGTATCTGGATTGGCCACTCTCCGAAGCACCAAATGTCCTGGCTTGATGTTTTTCAATCGAACTTTCCTATCACGCCATCTTATTGTTTCGGCCTGATACTTATTGATGTGTTCTATGGCCTGAAGTTTGGTCCCCTCTATAGTGTCTTTTGTTGTTTGATAGTCAGCTTCGTCCTCTGCTGAAGCTGTTGTTGTTATTGATCCTGTCCTTGCTTCTTCTGGTGTTATTGCTTCGTCACCGAACATGAGCTTGAAAGGTGTAAAACCTGTTGACCTCGACACAGTTGTGTTGTGGCTCCACACCACTTTAATCAACTCATCTGGCCACTTTCCTCTGGGCTGGTTGAAGATTAACTTCATTATTCCTGTCATTATAATTCCATTTCCTCTTTCTACCAACCCATTTGATTCTGAATGCCTTACTGATGCAAAATGAATTTTTGTACCAATTCAGTCACAGAAATCTTTGAACGTTTCAGCATCAAATTGAGTTCCATTGTCCACTGTTATTGCCTTCAGCACACCGAAGCGACAAACAATGTTTTGCCAAAAGGATTTCTATACTATGGTCGAAGTTATTGTGGCCAAGGGCTTTGCTTCGATCCACTTAGAAAAATATTCCACTGCTACAACGACATATTTCAAATTTCCTTGTGCTGGTGGAAGTGGGCCTAACAAATCTAGACCCTACCTTTGCAGTGGCCAAATTGGCTGTATTAACTGGGTTAAAGACGAAGGTTGTTTTTGGTCTCTTGCACATCTTTGGCAATTTTCACATTTTTGAACCAGATCTGCTGCATCCGAAGCTGCCTTCGGCCAATAAAATTCTTGTCTGAAAACCTTCCCCAGCAAAGGCCTAGACCCAATATGAGATCCACATAAACCTGCATGTATTTCCTTCATCAGCTCTTGACCTTCAGTTCTAGATAAACACTTCAGTAATGGAGAGCAGACTCCATATTTATATAACTCCCCTTCTATGATCACATATGGTCTTGTTCTTGCTTCCATCCTTTTATTATAAACTTCGACATCCAAAAGACAGTTACCTTGGAGGAAAGATATAATTTTAGTCCTCCAATCTTTACTATGTACAGGTGATATTGTAAGCAGTGCTCTCTCCATCAGTTCGACTGAAGGTGATTTTATTGTCTCAAAGAACACTTCCGAAGGCAAAGGGAGCCCTAGTGCCGCTGATTTAGCTAGCAAATCTACATGCTCATTTTCCCCTCTTGGAATTTTTTTACAGAAAATCCTTCAAAAGAAGCCTCCAATCTTCAGACTGCATCCAAATATTTTTCAAGCTTCGGATCCCTTGCCTTGCTACTTTTGTCTATATGTCCAGAAATAACTTGGGAATCATTTTTAAGGATTGCCCTTCTTATTCCCATTGCCTTTAGCTTCTGAAGCCCTAACAGAAGAGCTTCATATTCAGCAATATTATTTGTACAACTAAAGTGATGAGGACATCACTCCCATGGATACAAACAACACTCCTCAAGTTGACTCCCCAATTACTCGAGCACGCGCTCGACAATTGAATTTACAGGTGATCTCGTTCCTAAGTAATTATTCTTGTGCATTTGAGAGTAGTATGCTACCTAATGATTTAATTGTACTTAGGAATGAAGGAGAGAACCAGCATAGGTGTATGAACATCCTTGGAGGCGGGGAGGACCAGCTAGGACGTCTGGATCAAGATGGAGGCCCAAACCGATTCGAGTTCATTTCAGTTTCAGATTCCAGGAACATCCCATAATAAAATGAGCGCCCAAGTCGCATACGGAGTCGGATTTGGATGTTCTTTATATGGATGGAAAGATAATTTCGAGGAGCTTCCAATGGCACTAGTTTGAGGTCCAAATTCATCCAGAATCCACGGGAATTGTCTAAACAAGTTGACATCCAGAATATGTTCCGGCGCTGCAACACCGTCTTTTGGCCTATTGGGCCGTGTATCTTTGTTGAGCCCATTAGGGGCGCATCCAGGGTTTTGCATAACCCTAGAGTCTTTATTAGTAGCCGCCCCCTTCTTGTTAGAGGCGGGTTTTGCTTAAGTTAATCTATCAAGAACAGTTTGCCGTTTAGATCGGTTTGTGAGACCCCAACTCGAGAGCGTAATTCATCCATCCGCAATTTTTCAGATTGTGTTCTTTCTCGTTCTTGCTTGTGTCTTCGATTCACATGCAAGGATTAGCCCTCGTGGCGAGGTCAATCGAGCAGCGCACGGTTGATAACCAGAGGAGAAGTGGTGCTGCGATTGCGGGGTTCTAGTCTTGTTGATTGGAAGCCGGATCGTCTGTATGACATCTCCACCAAATCGATAGTTACCTTCACTTGACAGAAGATCGGACACCCCGTTCCTATCAAGTGGTATTCAAAGACTCAGGTATTACCCTCAAGTTTACCCTAGTTTAGTTTATGTTTTTCATCCTATAACTCTAGAAAATTGCCATACAAAAAATTCCGTTGTCCTAGAACCCTTGTTTAGCCTTTGCAATTTTGTTTTCAGTTTGGCTTTGTTCAGTTTGTGTCCGTGGTCGAGTCGTGTTGCTGGTTTAGGGTGTATCTTTGTCGTAGTTCAACTGCACCTTCGCCGCTATCCCATCCACCATTACCCAGATCACAAGTCGATCCACCCTATTAATCGACTTGCCCTCGCTAGCCGCTGCCGCGCCAGTCCTAGATAGATTGCAGATAGGGAAGTTTTGCCCTAACCGCCACTTTCTAGTCGTGCCTCCCAAAAACATAACTTGAGGTACCTTCCTTAAACCGGACATAACTTTTCGCTCGGTTGTCCAAAAAATCTGAAATTTTTATAGGAGCTTGGTGACGCCATTCTGAGGCCAACCAAACTCGCCTTCGGCCTGTTTGGTTTCGATAAAATTGTCAAAAAAAATTCAGAAAAATAAAGAAAAAAATTTGTCAAAGCTCTTGCACGCTTTTCAGAGAATTTGCTGATTTTCTGTAGATCACATCTGATCTCTGTTTTAGGTGAAACTTGGTGTAGCTCCTATTTTGTTGCTTCTTGTGCTGAAAAAATATCAAAAAATCATACAAAAAAGAAAAACAAAATCACCTGTGATTTCTACTAGTGCCTTTTTGGCCTCGCTAGTACAATATTTACGGTACTGCCATTCTGCTAGTTCCATTGTTCTTTGTTCCAACTTGTTGTGCTACGCCTCGGATACATCTCTTAGCCAGCAATTGTGAATTATGCTTTGGATATTTATTGAACTTCTCATCTGCACTCGATTTTGTTCCACATTCACATACATATTGTGCCTGTCCTACAGCTCCACATACTATATCTTCTGATCAATACAAATTTGACCTTGCAATCGCGGTTTCACTACCTCTTGGTAAGTATCACGAACCAGCCTCTGATTGTACCGTCCTTTGCATTGTGTTTTCATTAGATACTAGTAAGAACTTGGTAAGACACGGTACTATGTTTTACTATTCACCCAGATAGCGCGTAGTTGCTTATTAGGGATAACCTTTACTGTTTGTTCCTATTTTGGTGTTTCCAATGGCAGGATCCAATGACGAGATTGAGGTAGTCATTCCCACACAATTTTTTGATTGTGTCAGCCGCGAAGACTTCGATGTTATTTGCAAGCGTATGGACGAAAATATGGAGGAAACGGTCCACAAGTCTGTCCATGATGCGATTATTGCAATGGATCTTGGCAAAGTGCTAGATAGGGTGGAGAGACAGATAACCAAGCTTGTCGATTGGGTTGCCACGTTGGAGACACGTCCACTACATCATCAGCAGCCTCCTCCTCCACCACCACAACCCCAGCAGCAACCCTAGCAGCATCCACCACGACATCAGCAGCCTCCACCATGGGCTCAAGATGATGCCATTTTCGATGCACGTGGCAATTTTGATGAGGCAGCTACCAGAGACGCCCGCCTACGATGCCGTCTTTGTTGGAACAGGGCAGGTATGGGTGACAACTAGCGAGGTAATAACAATCGTATTCCCGATGACCCTTTTGCTAAGATTAAGTTCACCATACCTTATTTTTCGGGTCATTATGATGCTGAGGCATATCTTGATTAGGAAATGATAGTAGAGCAAAAATTTGCCTCCCATCTTGTGCCTGAACACCATCAGGTTAGACAAGCCACTAGTGAGTTCAAAGATTTTGCTATCATTTGGTAGACTGGTTTAGTGGGTGATGGTAGAGAACCAACTACTTGGGATGACCTAAAGGATGTTATGCGTGATAGATTTGTTCCCCCATATTATCATAGAGAATTGCGTAAGAAACTGATGTGTTTAGATCAATGGGATAAGTCTGTTCAGGATTATTATGGTGAGCTTCAAAAGGGGTTGCAGCGTTGTAAAATAGTCGAGGGGACCGATGATGCTATTTGTCGTTTTTATTCGGGTTTGAGGCATGAAATACAGGATATTCTTGATTATAAAGATTTTGACACTGTCAACAAGTTGTTCCAGTTTGCTATGCTTGCAGAGAAGGAAGTGCAGGGACAATATCAGTCATAGCATCGATCCCGAAGTACCTTTGGCGCCACCCCTTGCCAAAGACGACACCTCGCACACCTCCGACTCCTCCAGCGCCCACACGACCTTCATCTTCCGCTCCTACCGCAGGTACGTCTACTTTTCAGGTACCTGCCAAGAAACCAGATTCGGCGGCGCCTTCCAGTGGACGCACTTCGAGCATTCAGTGCCACCGCTGCCATGGGCTTGGTCACGTCAAGAAGGATTGTCCTAGCCAATGGACGTACATTGCTACGGATGATGGCTACATTAGTGTGTCGGATGTGGAGGATGATGGTGTTACAAGTGATGATGCCAGAGATGATGCTGCCATTGATTGTGATGCTGCCACAGCAAATTTCTGGAACATCATTGTGCAGCGTGTCCTCAGTGCTCAGCCAGAGACCTCTGGGCAGCAGCAGCGCCATAATTTGTTCCAGACTTTCTTCGTCATCAAGGATCGACGTGCTCGTGTTATTATTGATGGAGGAAGCTGTAACAATTTGGTGAGTTCAGATTTGGTCAAGAAGCTTAGCTTGCCCACACGCCCACATCCGCATCCATACCACATTCAATGGTTTAATGATACCGGCAAGGTTAAGGTAACACAAACGGTATGCGTGCATTTTTCCATTGGTATATATTCTGATTATGCAGATTGTGATGTTGTACCTATGGAAGCATGCTCTCTTTTGGTGGGTAGACCTTGGGAATATGATAATGATGCACGTCACCATGGTCGGAGTAATATATACACTTTCATGCATAAGGGCAAGAAAATTACTTTGCTTCCTTTGACTCCTGGTAAGATTGTACAAGCTGACAAGGATAGAGCTGCAAATACAAATAATGAACCACCTATTAAATCTAAAAATCAGCAAGCATTCATTTGAAAGCTCCTGTAATGCTTGTTACAAAATCTGATCTTGCTGAAATACATGCTGATTATACTTGCTGCTATGCTTTAGTGTGCACAGATGTTTTATTTTCCAATGATGATATTGCTAGCATTGTGCCTGTGCCTGTGACTAACCTTTTACAGGAATTCAGCGATGTTTTTCCCGCTGAGATACCTCCTGGACTTCCTCCCATTCATGAGATTGAGCATCAAATTGATTTCATTCCTGGAGCAAGTTTGCCCAATTGTGCTGCATATCAGGCAAACCCCGAAGAGACTAAGGAGATTCAGCGACAGGTCCAAGACCTTTTGGACCATGGGTATGTACGTGAGAGCCTTAGTCCTTGTTCTGTACCTGTCATTTTGGCCCCCAAAAAAGATGGTAGTTGGCGCATGTGTGTAGATCGTAGAGCCATTAACAACATCACCATTAGGTACCGTCATCCTATTCCTCGATTATATGATATGCTTGATGAGTTAAGTGGTTCTAAATGGTTCTCTAAGGTTGATTTGCATAGTGGTTACCACCAAATTAGAATGAAATTGGGCGATGAATGGAAAACTGCTTTCAAAGCTAAATTCAGCTTGTATGATTGGTTAGTAATGCCTTTTGGGTTAACTAATGCACCTAGTACTTTCATGAGATTGATGAACAAGGTTTTATGCCCCTTTATTGGTAAATTTGTGGTGGTTTACTTTGACGATATCTTAATTTATAGCAAGTCATTAGAGGCACATATGGATCACTTACGTGCCGTTTTTGGCGCTTTGCGAGCTGTGCGTTTATTTGCTAACCTCGAGAAGTGCACCTTTTGCACCGAACGAGTTTCGTTTCTTGGCTATGTTGTGACTCCATAGGGCATTGAGGTGGATGAGGCCAAGGTGTATGCCATTCAGAGTTGGCCAACGCCTTCGATGGTGACACAAGTGCGGAGTTTTCTTGGACTTGCAGGCTTTTATCGCCGTTTTGTGAAGGATTTTAGCACCATCGCTGCCCCTTAACATGACCTGACCAAGAAGGGCATTTCGTTCCATTGGGGGTAGCCACAAGAGGATTCCTTTGCACTTTTGAAAGAGAAGCTTACTCACGCACCGCTACTCCAACTTCCTGATTTTGGTAAGACTTTTGAGCTTGAATGTGATGCAAGTGGAGTTGGTATTGGTGCTGTTTTGTTGCAAGGAGGTAAACCCGCTGCTTACTTTAGTGAGAAACTGCATGGACCTGTTCTTAATTATTCTACATATGACAAAGAATTGTATGCTCTCATTCGTGCTTTACATACGTGGAAACATTATTTATGGTCTAAGGAATTTGTTATTCATCCGGATCATGAATCAATTAAGCATCTTCGTAGCCAAACAAATCTGAATCGTAGACATGCTACGTGGGTGGAGTTTCTTGAGACATTTCCCTACATCATTAAACACAAAAAGGGGAGTGATAATGTAATTGCTGATGCTTTATCTATACGCTATGCCTTGTTGTCTCAACTTGATTATCGTATTTTTGGACTTGAATCGATTAAGGGACAATATGCATTAGATGATGATTTTAAAGATGTGTTATTAAATTGCAAAGATGGACGTACATGGAATAAATATGTGCTTAATGATGGATACTTATTTAGAGCTAACCGCCTATGCATTCCAGTTGGTTCCGTTCGTCTCTTGTTGTTGCAGGAAGCGCATGGTGGTGGTTTGATGGGCCACTTTTGTAACACCCCACTGGTCGCACAGAATGAATAATACCACAAACCCCACCCTCCAGACTTACTCAACACAAAAGATGAAATAAAGAAATGATATGAAGCAAGAAAATCCGGCAGCACCTCATTTGAAAACTGGCATAACGAGGAGGGGAAAACATGAAGTGTATACAAGGTATAAAGACATATAAACCATGTAGTAGAAACTAAAATGCAAAAGTGGTAAAACTTAATTGTGACCCAACTGAAGTAAAATAGATGAAATAAGGTACTCAGCCCACCCAAATCAAACACTCAACCAAGAACAAGGTATTTCACTAGTCTTGACCAACTCAGAATAACAACATTATTAAGTGAGAATTCCTTTAATTAAAGGTGAAGTGGCCGTGCTGCTACATCCCTCTATTTCCCCAAGCAGAAATTAGGTGCCTGCATCAAACAATGCAAGATGTGAGATAACACATCTCAGCAAGTAAACATAACCACAACAAATAGGGTATTGTAAATCAACTGCTTACACAACCACGTATTCCGGACTTATTTCTCTTCTTTTGAACAATAAATTGCAGCAAGAAAATAAGTAGCTACAAACTCATCGCCAAGTAGGATCACCATGCACAAGTCCAAAGTATCCACATCCACATAATAGATTCAACACCTCTTCCATGAATGCACATGGCTACAAATGCAATTATGACTTCTGCCTCCATATCTCTAAGGATATGAAGCTGCACCATACCCCTTCTCGGGCAACATATGATGCTCAATGTACCGGTACGGTCGGACCATAAGATCGCGACGAAACTTCAATGCAATGGATGATGAGTGCAATATGCATGACAACATCATAAGTTCTTCCCAAGTAAGAAAATGTGCTAGTCATATACTTCCACTCATTCCACAAAATAACCACTTGAGTAACATGATCAAACCCTCAAACTTAACATATGAAATCCATGAAACATGAACATTCTCAAATGATAGTACTCAAATAACAAACAACATGTGAATATGAACATAATAGCACAACATATTCAAGAACAAGACTCCTCATTAGCCAGACGGAATAACCATCACAAGTTTACTTGCCTTCACCGGAGTTTGGGCAAAAATCTCTAAGAACGATCCGGAAGTCCACCACCTGTTTTTGACACCCAACTTAGTGCACCAAATTCATATAAAAAACTCAAAGACAACACCGCACCTACGCGCAATCTCAACCCCCCCGCCGTGGATAACAATTTTCTCCACACCAACCAAACTGCAGCGGCGCTGCTTAGCAATTCCATAACTTTTAAAATTAAGACAGCCATGGTGTCAAACAAAACTCCAGAGGCAACTACATAAAATTCCCCACAAGTTTTGTATACAATTTACGGTTAAATTCTAACATCTAATTACTCCTAAACAGTCCACAACATAACCCCTGCAATCTGTTTTTTTCTGTTTTGGGCAGCGACACACTCGGATTCAAACAGCGATAACTTTTAAAATATAATTCCGAATCAAGCGCATAAGTACTTGTTGGAAAGATAAGAAAGGGCCCTTCATGATTCTTATACTGATTAACCCTAATTACTCCCGAAAAATCCCCAGAAACTGCTAATACTGCTGCTGTTCATCCCACCTAAAAATCTGTTTTTTTTGGACAGCCACATACCCGGATTCAAATGGTGATAACTTTCAATTTATAACTCCAAATTGAGCGCATAAATACACGTTGGAAAGGTTAGGTAAAGCTCTACATGATCCCCAAACTGATTCCCCCTAATTCCTCACGAAAAAAACATAAAAACTGCTAGAACTACTGCTGTTCATTCCACCACCTAAAATTTCTGGACAGCCACATACCCGGATTCAAACGGTGATAACTTTCAATTTATAACTCCAAATTGAGCGCATAAATACACGTTGGAAAGGTTAGGTAAAGCTCTACATGATCCCCAAACTGATTCCCCCTGATTCCTCACGAAAAAAACATAAAAACTGCTAGAACTACTGCTGTTCATTCCACCACCTAAAATTTCTGGACAGCCCCCTCTACCCAATTGCAAACGCAACTTCTAATCAATTAAATTGCAGCGCAAATGAACAAGAGATGAACACCAAAAATCACCTTGGATTCTCCCCCTTTCTTCCCTCCACCAAATCGATTGAAGCCTCGCACCACGACGACAAAGATCCGAGCGGTGAGGATTGGCACCTTGGGAGGAGAGGATTGGGGGGGGGGGGCGGCTAGGGTTTAGGTGGCTGCAAAATTTGAGAGAGAGGGAGATGGGCAGGGGGGCGGCGGCCAAGGGAGGGAGAGAAGTGGGGGGGCGGCTGCACATGGGGGGGAGGGGTTAAGAGGGAGGCGGCTAGGGTTTGGGAGGGTTAATGGGCCGAAACACCAATTGCGGCCCAACTAACACACGCGACAGCTCCCGACCGCAACGCAAGCGCCAAACCAAATAAATTCTACTGCCCTAGTTGTGAATGTTTCCCACAAAATCCCAAATCCCCAAAACAACAACCGGGTGAAGGGAAAAAAAACAAAAGGAACAACCCCCAACTTCTCTTCTTTGCAAACCGGGTATTACACTCTACCCCTCTTAAAAAGAATTCGACCTCGAATTCTGTCGTTTCTATCGGAATGACAAAAGAAAAGATTAATGAATCAACCACACTTACCCACAACGAAAAGTTCCGGGTACTTCTGCCGCATCAGCTCCTCTAGTTCCCACGTAGCCTCGCGCTCCGACTGATTAGACCATAAGACCTTGACATACTTAATTGATCTCTTCCTCAACACACGCTCTGAGAATTCCAATATACGCACCGGACGACACTCCAGTGTCAGATCCTGCTGCACCGCAATTGGTTCCATCTCAATCTGATGGTCCGGATCCCGCAAGAACTTCCTCAACATAGAGACATGAAAAACCGGGTGTACCCCTGCCATGGAATCCGGCAACAGCAAGCGATAAGCCAGGCTGCCCACTCGAGCCAAGATAGTGAACGGTCCAATGTATCTCGGGCTGAGCTTCCCAGAGACACCGAATCGAACCCCTCCCTTAGTGGGTGATACCCTGAGAAGGACTTGGTCACCCACAGCAAATTCCAGATCCCGCCTCCTCACATCAGCATAACTCTTCTGACGACTCTGAGCTGCCAAAATATTCTGACGAATTTCCCGAACCTTTTCAGAAGTTTGCTGAACCCAATCAGGACCAACCAGGGATCTCTCTCCCAAAGTCTCCCAGCACAGAGGAGAGATACACCGCCTGCCATACAAAGCCTCAAATGGCGCCATCTTGATGCTAGCCTGGTAGCTGTTGTTATAAGCAAATTCTGCCAGAGCAAGATGATCTTCCCAGCTACCCTTCCAAGACAGGACACAAGCACGCAACATGTCTTCCAAGGTTTGGATTGTTCGCTCGGACTGACCATCCGTCTGAGGGTGAAAAGCGACACTAAGCGAAAGCTTGGTGCCCAAAGCACTATGGAGACTCTCCCAGAATTTGGATACAAATTTGGAGTCTCGATCAGAAACAATAGACTTAGGTACCCCATGAAGCCTGACTACCTCCTTCATATATAAGGGAACCAAATCTGAAGCTGAATTTGTGGTCTTCATGGGAATAAAATGCGCAGACTTAGTCAAGCGATCCACTACCACCCAAATAGCATCCCTGCCACGAGGGGAACGAGGTAGACCCACCACAAAATCCATGGTGATATGCTCCCATTTCCACTCTGGAATTTCTAATGGCTTCAGCAAACCTGCAGGCCGCTTATGTTCGGCCTTCACGCACTGACATACTTCACAGGCGGCCACATATTTAGAAATGTCAACCTTCATCCGCTTCCACCAGAAATTTTGTTTCAAATCCCGGTACATTTTGGTTTCGCCAGGATGGACGGTGTACGGCGTTTTATGAGCTTCTCGCAGGATATCCAGCTTCACCTCTGATTTCTGAGGCACACAAAGACGGCCCCTGAAACGAACCAAATCATTCTCATCAATGGTAAACTCCCGCGGTTTAACATCACCAACCCTCTTTCGAGCTTCCTGCAAAAGACGATCCTGCTGCTGAGCCACACGCACTCTCTCCATAAGAGAGGATTGAATAAGCATCTGAGTCTCCTCGCTAGCGGTGCCAACATAACACAAAGCGATCCCCAAACGGTCCAGATCAGCGATCAATGGCAAGGCCACCTTTGGAAACCCGGACCTGCTAAGGGCATCCGCCACCACATTAGCCTTCCCCGGGTGATAATGAATGGACAAATCATAATCTTTAATCAATTCCAGCCACCGCCGCTGCCTCAAATTCAGCTCCTTCTGAGTGAAAATATATTTGAGACTTTTGTGATCAGTGAAAATGTCACAAGCCTCGCCATAAAGATAATGCCTCCACGACTTTAGAGCAAAAACCACGGCGGCCAATTCCAGATCATGAGTCGGATAATTCCCCTCATGCTTCCTCAACTGCCTTGAGCCGTAAGCAATCACTTTGCCTTCCTGCATCAGCACACAGCCAAGACCAATACGCGAAGCATCCGTATAAACTGTGAAACGCTTACCACTCTCAGGCAAAGCTAGGATAGGGGCGTCCACCAACTTGCTCTTCAATGACTGATAATTGACCTCACAATCGCTGGACCAGACGAAGGGAACACCCTTCTCCAAGAGCCTAGTCAAAGGCTTAGCAATGCTGGAGAAATTTGGTACGAAGCGCCGATAATACCCAGCAAGCCCCAAAAAACTTCGAATTTCAGAGACACTAGAGGGTCTCTTCCACTCCACCACAGCCGCAACATTTTTGGGATCAACCGCAATACCCTGCTGATTAATCACGTGCCCCAGGAAAGCCACTTCGGATAGCCAAAAGGCGCACTTCTTCAGCTTGCCATAGAATTGATTCTTCCTTAGGGCACCCAGAACGAGACGAAGATGCTGCTCATGCTCGGCCTCGGTCTTTGAATAAATCAGAATATCATCTAGGAACACGACCACAAAGTCGTCCAGGAATTCATGCAGCATCCTATTCATTGCTTCCATAAAGGCAGCAGGGGCATTAGTTAAGCCAAAAGACATGACTATGAACTCATAATGCCCATACCTGGTACAGAAGGCAGTCTTCTCAATATCCTCCTCACGAATCCTCAATTGATGATAACCAGAGTTCAAATCAATTTTGGAGAACACCTGGGCACCCCTCAACTGCTCAAAGAGGACCTCAATTCGGGGAAGCGAATATTTATTCTTGATTGTCACTTGATTCAAAGCGCGATAATCCACACACAGCCGCTTGCTTTTATCTTTCTTCTCAACAAACAATACTGGGGAAGCCCATGGAGACCTGCTAGGCCTAATGAAGCCTTTAGCCAGCAGGTCATCTAATTGCCGCTTTAATTCAATCTGCTCCTTTGGAGCCATTCGATACGGGGCCTTATGAATAGGCTGCGTACCCGGGATCAGCTTAATCTCAAAAGCTGCATCGCGCTCCGGAGGAATGCCTGGAAGCTCAGCCGGAAACACGTCAGCAAAGTCACACACCACCCGGATGTCCTGCACCCGCAAGGCAGCCTCACCCTCCACCACCATAGAGAAAAAGATCCCCGACTTCCTTGACCGGCGATCAGGAATCAATTGCGCCAACAAGGATAATGTGAACTTCGGGGAACTTCCCAAGAATACCACCTCCTTACCCGACGGCGCCTGCAATAATACTGTCTTCCAGAAGCAGGATATAACCGCGCGATACTGGGATAACCAATCCATACCCAAGATAACATCAAATGCCCCCAAGGAAATCACCACCAAATTGGCCGAAAAAACCTCATCAGCAAGAATGATGGAACACCCCTGACAAACTGAACAGCTACTAATGGAGCCATTAGCAGAACTAACCAAAATTGGGTGACCCAACCTCTGCACCGAAAGACCAGCCCGCGACACAAAATCCTCCGAAACAAACGAATAGCTAGCGCCAGAGTCAAAAAGAGCATGGGCTGCAAATGAATCAACTGAAATCGTACCTGTCACCACGTCTCCTTGCTCCCTGCCATCCGCAGCGGGTAGCACATAAGCTCCAGAAATACCCGCAGAAGAGGAAGCTCCCGGAGTAAAATTAACAGAAGAACCCCACTGAGCCACCGGAGGAGGCTGGCGCGGAGCTCCAATCTGAGTCAGCATAGGGGCAGACGGTGCAGGAGTAGGCGCGACCTGATACTGGGGAAAACCCTGCATCGGCACAAACTGAGAAGTCCCAGGCACATAAAGCTGCTGTGGAGGAAGAGGAACTGAAAACTGCTGCTCAGCACTTGACATCATGTTGATAGTGCCCTGAGAAGAGGAGGAAGTCACCGGCTCCCATCTGAGCTTCCCATTGGGATTCCTCCTACACACCACATCCTTGTGGTCCTGACTACAGATCGAACACCTGCCACTCCACTGACACACTGCACATGTAGGATGGGTTTTCTGTCTTGCTATTGATATGATTATGTTATTGTCTGTGCTAGTTTTGACATTATCTAGAGAGATGCTATGCTTATCTCATTACTTATTATTCTCGTCTCTGTGGCTGCGCTATGCCGCCTCGTAGAGCTTGGGGTAGTCTGCAAGCTCCTAGTGGGGACTCGATGAGTCCAGCGGCAATGTTAGCCGCAATGCAGGCCATGCAGCAGGAGTTGGCCCTTCTGAGGCAAGCCATTCCTGTCGCCCCTACGGGTGGTGCTCAGGGTGCTGGAGGTGGAGAAGTGCCCGGGGGCGCTGTCCCTGCGGGTGCTGTTCCAGGTGGCGGGGCCGAGGTGCCCCTTCCAGTCAGTGGTCTTACTCTGATGCAGTGGATGGGCATGAAGTTGGATTCTTTTGATGGCAGTGGTACTCCGGTCGAGGCGGCAGATTGGTTGACTTATGTGGAGGATAAGATGAATGTCTTCGAGATTGCTATGGAGATCGGGTTCGCTTTGGCACTCAGTTGCTGAAGGGAGAGGCACAAATTTGGTGGAGAGGCGTGCAGGCAGCGCACTCCTCCTCACCAGGAGTCCTATCATGGGATGTTTTTATCAGGCAGTTCGAAAGGAGATTCTACCTGGTCACCTTTCTGGAGAAGATGAAGATTGACTTGCAGTCCTACAAGCAGGAGAAGAAGTCTGTCACGGAGTATGAGGTGGGCTTCAACAAGATGGTCCGCTTTGTCCCTCATGTGGCTTATAATGAGATGGAGAAGGCGAGCCAGTTCCTGTAACACCCCACTGGTCGCACAGAATGAATAATACCACAAACCCCACCCTCCAGACTTACTCAACACAAAAGATGAAATAAAGAAATGATATGAAGCAAGAAAATCCGGCAGCACCTCATTTGAAAACTGGCATAACGAGGAGGGGAAAACATGAAGTGTATACAAGGTATAAAGACATATAAACCATGTAGTAGAAACTAAAATGCAAAAGTGGTAAAACTTAATTGTGACCCAACTGAAGTAAAATAGATGAAATAAGGTACTCAGCCCACCCAAATCAAACACTCAACCAAGAACAAGGTATTTCACTAGTCTTGACCAACTCAGAATAACAACATTATTAAGTGAGAATTCCTTTAATTAAAGGTGAAGTGGCCGTGCTGCTACATCCCTCTATTTCCCCAAGCAGAAATTAGGTGCCTGCATCAAACAATGCAAGATGTGAGATAACACATCTCAGCAAGTAAACATAACCACAACAAATAGGGTATTGTAAATCAACTGCTTACACAACCACGTATTCCGGACTTATTTCTCTTCTTTTGAACAATAAATTGCAGCAAGAAAATAAGTAGCTACAAACTCATCGCCAAGTAGGATCACCATGCACAAGTCCAAAGTATCCACATCCACATAATAGATTCAACACCTCTTCCATGAATGCACATGGCTACAAATGCAATTATGACTTCTGCCTCCATATCTCTAAGGATATGAAGCTGCACCATACCCCTTCTCGGGCAACATATGATGCTCAATGTACCGGTACGGTCGGACCATAAGATCGCGACGAAACTTCAATGCAATGGATGATGAGTGCAATATGCATGACAACATCATAAGTTCTTCCCAAGTAAGAAAATGTGCTAGTCATATACTTCCACTCATTCCACAAAATAACCACTTGAGTAACATGATCAAACCCTCAAACTTAACATATGAAATCCATGAAACATGAACATTCTCAAATGATAGTACTCAAATAACAAACAACATATGAATATGAACATAATAGCACAACATATTCAAGAACAAGACTCCTCATTAGCCAGACGGAATAACCATCACAAGTTTACTTGCCTTCACCGGAGTTTGGGCAAAAATCTCTAAGAACGATCCGGAAGTCCACCACCTGTTTTTGACACCCAACTTAGTGCACCAAATTCATATAAAAAACTCAAAGACAACACCGCACCTACGCGCAATCTCAACCCCCCCGCCGTGGATAACAATTTTCTCCACACCAACCAAACTGCAGCGGCGCTGCTTAGCAATTCCATAACTTTTAAAATTAAGACAGCCATGGTGTCAAACAAAACTCCAGAGGCAACTACATAAAATTCCCCACAAGTTTTGTATACAATTTACGGTTAAATTCTAACATCTAATTACTCCTAAACAGTCCACAACATAACCCCTGCAATCTGTTTTTTTCTGTTTTGGGCAGCGACACACTCGGATTCAAACAGCGATAACTTTTAAAATATAATTCCGAATCAAGCGCATAAGTACTTGTTGGAAAGATAAGAAAGGGCCCTTCATGATTCTTATACTGATTAACCCTAATTACTCCCGAAAAATCCCCAGAAACTGCTAATACTGCTGCTGTTCATCCCACCTAAAAATCTGTTTTTTTGGACAGCCACATACCCGGATTCAAATGGTGATAACTTTCAATTTATAACTCCAAATTGAGCGCATAAATACACGTTGGAAAGGTTAGGTAAAGCTCTACATGATCCCCAAACTGATTCCCCCTAATTCCTCACGAAAAAAACATAAAAACTGCTAGAACTACTGCTGTTCATTCCACCACCTAAAATTTCTGGACAGCCACATACCCGGATTCAAACGGTGATAACTTTCAATTTATAACTCCAAATTGAGCGCATAAATACACGTTGGAAAGGTTAGGTAAAGCTCTACATGATCCCCAAACTGATTCCCCCTGATTCCTCACGAAAAAAACATAAAAACTGCTAGAACTACTGCTGTTCATTCCACCACCTAAAATTTCTGGACAGCCCCCTCTACCCAATTGCAAACGCAACTTCTAATCAATTAAATTGCAGCGCAAATGAACAAGAGATGAACACCAAAAATCACCTTGGATTCTCCCCCTTTCTTCCCTCCACCAAATCGATTGAAGCCTCGCACCACGACGACAAAGATCCGAGCGGCGAGGATTGGCACCTTGGGAGGAGAGGATTGGGGGGGGGGGGGGGGGCGGCTAGGGTTTAGGTGGCTGCAAAATTTGAGAGAGAGGGAGATGGGCAGGGGGGCGGCGGCCAAGGGAGGGAGAGAAGTGGGGGGGGCGGCTGCACATGGGGGGGAGGGGTTAAGAGGGAGGCGGCTAGGGTTTGGGAGGGTTAATGGGCCGAAACACCAATTGCGGCCCAACTAACACACGCGACAGCTCCCGACCGCAACGCAAGCGCCAAACCAAATAAATTCTACTGCCCTAGTTGTGAATGTTTCCCACAAAATCCCAAATCCCCAAAACAACAACCGGGTGAAGGGAAAAAAAACAAAAGGAACAACCCCCAACTTCTCTTCTTTGCAAACCGGGTATTACACTCTACCCCTCTTAAAAAGAATTCGACCTCGAATTCTGTCGTTTCTATCGGAATGACAAAAGAAAAGATTAATGAATCAACCACACTTACCCACAACGAAAAGTTCCGGGTACTTCTGCCGCATCAGCTCCTCTAGTTCCCACGTAGCCTCGCGCTCCGACTGATTAGACCATAAGACCTTGACATACTTAATTGATCTCTTCCTCAACACACGCTCCGAGAATTCCAATATACGCACCGGACGACACTCCAGTGTCAGATCCTGCTGCACCGCAATTGGTTCCATCTCAATCTGATGGTCCGGATCCCGCAAGAACTTCCTCAACATAGAGACATGAAAAACCGGGTGTACCCCTGCCATGGAATCCGGCAACAGCAAGCGATAAGCCAGGCTGCCCACTCGAGCCAAGATAGTGAACGGTCCAATGTATCTCGGGCTGAGCTTCCCAGAGACACCGAATCGAACCCCTCCCTTAGTGGGTGATACCCTGAGAAGGACTTGGTCACCCACAGCAAATTCCAGATCCCGCCTCCTCACATCAGCATAACTCTTCTGACGACTCTGAGCTGCCAAAATATTCTGACGAATTTCCCGAACCTTTTCAGAAGTTTGCTGAACCCAATCAGGACCAACCAGGGATCTCTCTCCCAAAGTCTCCCAGCACAGAGGAGAGATACACCGCCTGCCATACAAAGCCTCAAATGGCGCCATCTTGATGCTAGCCTGGTAGCTGTTGTTATAAGCAAATTCTGCCAGAGCAAGATGATCTTCCCAGCTACCCTTCCAAGACAGAACACAAGCACGCAACATGTCTTCCAAGGTTTGGATTGTTCGCTCGGACTGACCATCCGTCTGAGGGTGAAAAGCGACACTAAGCGAAAGCTTGGTGCCCAAAGCACTATGGAGACTCTCCCAGAATTTGGATACAAATTTGGAGTCTCGATCAGAAACAATAGACTTAGGTACCCCATGAAGCCTGACTACCTCCTTCATATATAAGGGAACCAAATCTGAAGCTGAATTTGTGGTCTTCATGGGAATAAAATGCGCAGACTTAGTCAAGCGATCCACTACCACCCAAATAGCATCCCTGCCACGAGGGGAACGAGGTAGACCCACCACAAAATCCATGGTGATATGCTCCCATTTCCACTCTGGAATTTCTAATGGCTTCAGCAAACCTGCAGGCCGCTTATGTTCGGCCTTCACGCGCTGACATACTTCACAGGCGGCCACATATTTAGAAATGTCAACCTTCATCCGCTTCCACCAGAAATTTTGTTTCAAATCCCGGTACATTTTGGTTTCGCCAGGATGGACGGTGTACGGCGTTTTATGAGCTTCTCGCAGGATATCCAGCTTCACCTCTGATTTCTGAGGCACACAAAGACGGCCCCTGAAACGAACCAAATCATTCTCATCAATGGTAAACTCCCGCGGTTTAACATCACCAACCCTCTTTCGAGCTTCCTGCAAAAGACGATCCTGCTGCTGAGCCACACGCACTCTCTCCATAAGAGAGGATTGAATAAGCATCTGAGTCTCCTCGCTAGCGGTGCCAACATAACACAAAGCGATCCCCAAACGGTCCAGATCAGCGATCAATGGCAAGGCCACCTTTGGAAACCCGGACCTGCTAAGGGCATCCGCCACCACATTAGCCTTCCCCGGGTGATAATGAATGGACAAATCATAATCTTTAATCAATTCCAGCCACCGCCGCTGCCTCAAATTCAGCTCCTTCTGAGTGAAAATATATTTGAGACTTTTGTGATCAGTGAAAATGTCACAAGCCTCGCCATAAAGATAATGCCTCCACGACTTTAGAGCAAAAACCACGGCGGCCAATTCCAGATCATGAGTCGGATAATTCCCCTCATGCTTCCTCAACTGCCTTGAGCCGTAAGCAATCACTTTGCCTTCCTGCATCAGCACACAGCCAAGACCAATACGCGAAGCATCCGTATAAACTGTGAAACGCTTACCACTCTCAGGCAAAGCTAGGATAGGGGCGTCCACCAACTTGCTCTTCAATGACTGATAATTGACCTCACAATCGCTGGACCAGACGAAGGGAACACCCTTCTCCAAGAGCCTAGTCAAAGGCTTAGCAATGCTGGAGAAATTTGGTACGAAGCGCCGATAATACCCAGCAAGCCCCAAAAAACTTCGAATTTCAGAGACACTAGAGGGTCTCTTCCACTCCACCACAGCCGCAACATTTTTGGGATCAACCGCAATACCCTGCTGATTAATCACGTGCCCCAGGAAAGCCACTTCGGATAGCCAAAAGGCGCACTTCTTCAGCTTGCCATAGAATTGATTCTTCCTTAGGGCACCCAGAACGAGACAAAGATGCTGCTCATGCTCGGCCTCGGTCTTTGAATAAATCAGAATATCATCTAGGAACACGACCACAAAGTCGTCCAGGAATTCATGCAGCATCCTATTCATTGCTTCCATAAAGGCAGCAGGGGCATTAGTTAAGCCAAAAGACATGACTATGAACTCATAATGCCCATACCTGGTACAGAAGGCAGTCTTCTCAATATCCTCCTCACGAATCCTCAATTGATGATAACCAGAGTTCAAATCAATTTTGGAGAACACCTGGGCACCCCTCAACTGCTCAAAGAGGACCTCAATTCGGGGAAGCGGATATTTATTCTTGATTGTCACTTGATTCAAAGCGCGATAATCCACACACAGCCGCTTGCTTTTATCTTTCTTCTCAACAAACAATACTGGGGAAGCCCATGGAGACCTGCTAGGCCTAATGAAGCCTTTAGCCAGCAGGTCATCTAATTGCCGCTTTAATTCAATCTGCTCCTTTGGAGCCATTCGATACGGGGCCTTATGAATAGGCTGCGTACCCGGGATCAGCTTAATCTCAAAAGCTGCATCGCGCTCCGGAGGAATGCCTGGAAGCTCAGCCGGAAACACGTCAGCAAAGTCACACACCACCCGGATGTCCTGCACCCGCAAGGCAGCCTCACCCTCCACCACCATAGAGAAAAAGATCCCCGACTTCCTTGACCGGCGATCAGGAATCAATTGCGCCAACAAGGATAATGTGAACTTCGGGGAACTTCCCAAGAATACCACCTCCTTACCCGACGGCGCCTGCAATAATACTGTCTTCCAGAAGCAGGATATAACCGCGCGATACTGGGATAACCAATCCATACCCAAGATAACATCAAATGCCCCCAAGGAAATCACCACCAAATTGGCCGAAAAAACCTCATCAGCAAGAATGATGGAACACCCCTGACAAACTGAACAGCTACTAATGGAGCCATTAGCAGAACTAACCAAAATTGGGTGACCCAACCTCTGCACCGAAAGACCAGCCCGCGACACAAAATCCTCCGAAACAAACGAATAGCTAGCGCCAGAGTCAAAAAGAGCATGGGCTGCAAATGAATCAACTGAAATCGTACCTGTCACCACGTCTCCTTGCTCCCTGCCATCCGCAGCGGGTAGCACATAAGCTCCAGAAATACCCGCAGAAGAGGAAGCTCCCGGAGTAAAATTAACAGAAGAACCCCACTGAGCCACCGGAGGAGGCTGGCGCGGAGCTCCAATCTGAGTCAGCATAGGGGCAGACGGTGCAGGAGTAGGCGCGACCTGATACTGGGGAAAACCCTGCATCGGCACAAACTGAGAAGTCCCAGGCACATAAAGCTGCTGTGGAGGAAGAGGAACTGAAAACTGCTGCTCAGCACTTGACATCATGTTGATAGTGCCCTGAGAAGAGGAGGAAGTCACCGGCTCCCATCTGAGCTTCCCATTGGGATTCCTCCTACACACCACATCCTTGTGGTCCTGACTGCAGATCGAACACCTGCCACTCCACTGACACACTGCACATGTAGGATGGGTTTTCTATCTTGCTATTGATATGATTATGTTATTGTCTGTGCTAGTTTTGACATTATCTAGAGAGATGCTATGCTTATCTCATTACTTATTATTCTCGTCTCTGTGGCTGCGCTATGCCGCCTCGTAGAGCTCGGGGTAGTCTGCAAGCTCCTAGTGGGGACTCGATGAGTCCAGCGGCAATGTTAGCCGCAATGCAGGCCATGCAGCAGGAGTTGGCCCTTCTGAGGCAAGCCATTCCTGTCGCCCCTGCGGGTGGTGCTCAGGGTGCTGGAGGTGGAGAAGTGCCCGGGGGCGCTGTCCCTGCGGGTGCTGTTCCAGGTGGCGGGGCCGAGGTGCCCCTTCCAGTCAGTGGTCTTACTCTGATGCAGTGGATGGGCATGAAGTTGGATTCTTTTGATGGCAGTGGTACTCCGGTCGAGGCGGCAGATTGGTTGACTTATGTGGAGGATAAGATGAATGTCTTCGAGATTGCTATGGAGATCGGGTTCGCTTTGGCACTCAGTTGCTGAAGGGAGAGGCACAAATTTGGTGGAGAGGCGTGCAGGCAGCGCACTCCTCCTCACCAGGAGTCCTATCATGGGATGTTTTTATCAGGCAGTTTGAAAGGAGATTCTACCCGGTCACCTTTCTGGAGAAGATGAAGATTGACTTGCAGTCCTACAAGCAGGAGAAGAAGTCTGTCACGGAGTATGAGGTGGGCTTCAACAAGATGGTCCGCTTTGTCCCTCATGTGGCTTATAATGAGATGGAGAAGGCGAGCCAGTTCCTGTAACACCCCACTGGTCGCACAGAATGAATAATACCACAAACCCCACCCTCCAGACTTACTCAACACAAAAGATGAAATAAAGAAATGATATGAAGCAAGAAAATCCGGCAGCACCTCATTTGAAAACTGGCATAACGAGGAGGGGAAAACATGAAGTGTATACAAGGTATAAAGACATATAAACCATGTAGTAGAAACTAAAATGCAAAAGTGGTAAAACTTAATTGTGACCCAACTGAAGTAAAATAGATGAAATAAGGTACTCAGCCCACCCAAATCAAACACTCAACCAAGAACAAGGTATTTCACTAGTCTTGACCAACTCAGAATAACAACATTATTAAGTGAGAATTCCTTTAATTAAAGGTGAAGTGGCCGTGCTGCTACATCCCTCTATTTCCCCAAGCAGAAATTAGGTGCCTGCATCAAACAATGCAAGATGTGAGATAACACATCTCAGCAAGTAAACATAACCACAACAAATAGGGTATTGTAAATCAACTGCTTACACAACCACGTATTCCAGACTTATTTCTCTTCTTTTGAACAATAAATTGCAGCAAGAAAATAAGTAGCTACAAACTCATCGCCAAGTAGGATCACCATGCACAAGTCCAAAGTATCCACATCCACATAATAGATTCAACACCTCTTCCATGAATGCACATGGCTACAAATGCAATTATGACTTCTGCCTCCATATCTCTAAGGATATGAAGCTGCACCATACCCCTTCTCGGGCAACATTGAGCATCATATGTTGCCCGAGAAGGGGTATGGTGCAGCTTCATATCCTTAGAGATATGGAGGCAGAAGTCATAATTGCATTTGTAGCCATGTGCATTCATGGAAGAGGTGTTGAATCTATTATGTGGATGTGGATACTTTGGACTTGTGCATGGTGATCCTACTTGGCGATGAGTTTGTAGCTACTTATTTTCTTGCTGCAATTTATTGTTCAAAAGAAGAGAAATAAGTCCGGAATACGTGGTTGTGTAAGCAGTTGATTTACAATACCCTATTTGTTGTGGTTATGTTTACTTGCTGAGATGTGTTATCTCACATCTTGCATTGTTTGATGCAGGCACCTAATTTCTGCTTGGGGAAATAGAGGGATGTAGCAGCACGGCCACTTCACCTTTAATTAAAGGAATTCTCACTTAATAATGTTGTTATTCTGAGTTGGTCAAGACTAGTGAAATACCTTGTTCTTGGTTGAGTGTTTGATTTGGGTGGGCTGAGTACCTTATTTCATCTATTTTACTTCAGTTGGGTCACAATTAAGTTTTACCACTTTTGCATTTTAGTTTCTACTACATGGTTTATATGTCTTTATACCTTGTATACACTTCATGTTTTCCCCTCCTCGTTATGCCAGTTTTCAAATGAGGTGCTGCCGGATTTTCTTGCTTCATATCATTTCTTTATTTCATCTTTTGTGTTGAGTAAGTCTGGAGGGTGGGGTTTGTGGTATTATTCATTCTGTGCGACCAGTGGGGTGTTACAACTTTGGTGCTAAGAAGACGGAGGCTGTGCTGTCCACACACTTCTTTTGGCCCCATTTGAGACGTGATGTTGAGCGCTTTGTTGCTAGATGCACAACGTGTCAAAAGGCCAAGTCGCGGTTGAATCCACATGGTTTGTATATGCCTCTCTCTATTCCTTCGGTTCCATGGGCGGATATTTCGATGGACTTTGTTTTGGGATTGCCTCGAACGAAGAGGGGGAGCGATAGTGTTTTTGTGGTGGTTGATCGTTTTTCTAAGATGGCACATTTTATACCTTGTCATAAAACGGATGATGCCGTTCATATTGCTAACCTCTTTTTCAAAGAGATTGTACACTTGCATGGTATGCCTTCTACTATTGTTTCAGATCGTGATGCAAAGTTTTTGAGTCACTTTTGGTGTACACTATGGAACAAATTGGGGACAAAGTTGCTATTTTCTACTACTTGCCACCCCCAAACGGATGGACAAACAGAGGTTGTGAATCGCACATTGTCTACAATGTTGCGAGCGATATTGAAGCACAATTTGAAGATGTGGGAAGAGTGTCTACCACATGTGGAATTCTCATATAATAGGGTGGAACACTCCACTACCAAGGTAAGTCCTTTTCAGGTAGTGTATGGCTTTAACCCTCGTGTGCCTATTGATCTTTTGCCTCTACCTACTATGGAGCGTGTACATAGTGATGCTAAGGAGCGTGCTGATTTTATTTTGAAATTGCATGCTTCAACTAAAGAGAACATAGAAAAGATGACCGAGAAATATAAACTTGCTGGTAGTCAAGGTAGAAAGGCAGTAAAACTTGAACCGGGTGATTTAGTGTGGTTACATTTACGGAAGTATAGATTCCCAGATTTGAGAAAGTCTAAATTAATGTCCCGGCTGCTGGACCATATAAAATTTTGGAGAATATTAATGACAATGCATATAAACTTGAGTTGCCCCCCGAGTTTGGGATTAGTCCCACCTTTAATATTTCAGATTTAAAGCCATATTTGGGAGAAGAAGATGAGCTTGAGTCGAGGGCGACTCCACTTCAAGAGGGGGAGGATGATGAGGATATCACTCCCATGGATACAAACAACACTCCTCAAGTTGACTCTCCAATTACTCGCGCACGCGCTCGACAATTGAATTTACAGGTGATCTCGTTCCTAAGTAATTATTCTTGTGCATTTGAGAGTAGTATGCTACCTAATGATTTAATTGTACTTAGGAATGAAGGAGAGGACCAACATAGGTGTATGAAAGTCCTTGGAGGTAGGAGGACCAGCTAGGACGTCTGGATCAAGATGGAGGCCCAAACCGATTCGAGTTCATTTCAGTTTCGGATTCCAGGAATAGCCCGTAATAAAATAAGCGCCCAAGTCGCATACGGAGTCGGATTTGAACGTTCTTTATATGGATGGAAAGATAATTTCGAGGAGCTTCCAATGGCACCGGTTTCAGGTCCAAATTCATCCAGAATCCATGGGAATTGTCTAAACAAGTTGACGTCCAGAATCTGTTCCGGCGCTGCGACGCCGTCTTTTGGCCTATTGGGCCGTGTATCTTCGTTGAGCCCATTAGGGGCGCATCCAGGGTTTTACATAATCCTAGAGTCTTTATTAGTAGCCACCCCCTTCTTGTTAGAGGTGGGTTTTGCTTAAGTTAATCTGTCAAGAACAGTTTGCCGTTTAGATCGGTTTTTGAGACCCCAACTCGAGAGCGTAATTCATCCATCCGCAATTTTTCAGATTGTGTTCTTTCTCGTTCTTGCTTGTGTCTTTGATTCGTAGGCAAGGATTAGCCCTCGTGGCGAGGTTAATCGAGCAGCGCACGGTTGATAACCAGAGGAGAAGTGGTGCTGCGATTGCGGGGTTCTAGTCTTGTTGATTGGAAGCCGGATCGTCTGTATGACATCTCCACCAAATCGATAGTTATCTTCACCTGACGGAAGATCGAGCATCCTGTTCCTAACATAAAGTCCAGTTTTACTGCGTAACATGTCCTGACTTTAGAGGGCGCTACTAGAACAGCAGTCGCTCTAGCGCCGAAGGTTCCCCAAGAACCGTCACAGAATACCGTCCAGGCTTCAGCATCTTTTGTTGCTTCTTCTCCTTGAGCCCCTGGCGTCAATCAGCAATGTAATCTGCTAGTGCCTGAGATTGAATTGAGGACCTGTGTACATAATCAATGGTGAATTCATTGAGTTTCGCAGCCCATTTTCCAATTCTTCCTGTAGCTTCTCTGTTTCTCATTATGTCCTTCAGAGGTTGTGATGAAGGGACTATTATATGATAGGCTTGAAAGTAATGCTGAAGCTTTCTGGAGTCCATTAACACAACATACAACACCTTCTCCAATTCTATGTAATTTTTCTTTGATAAACTGAGTACTTCAGAGACGAAGTATCCTGGTGCTTGTCTTTTTACCTGGCCATCTTGCTTCTCCTGTACAAGTGCCGCACTGACTGCAGAATGGGAGGCAGCCACATATAGGAGTAACGGAGTTCCTGATGAAGGTGGAGTTAGAGTTGTCAAGTCTATCAAGTATTGCTTTAACTCTTCGAAAGCCTTCTGTTGAGCCAGACCCCATTGAAAAACTTCGGCTGACTTTAGTATTTCAAAGAATGGTAGATTTCTCTCTGCTGATCTTGATATAAATCTATTCAGCGATGCCAATCTTCCTGCCAATCGTTGAGCCCCTTTCTTTGAATTTGGCGGCTCCATCCGAAGGATAGCTTGAATCTTACTTGGGTTAGCTTCGATACCTTTTGTTGACACCAGACACCCAAGAAACTTGCCCTTCTTTACTCCGAAAACACACTTTTATGGATTTAACTTGAGACCAACTTGCCTGAAATTGGCAAACGTCTCTTGCAAATCGGCAATGTGATTTTCTTGTTTCGTACTTTTTACTATGATGTCATCAACATAAGTTAGCACATTCCTGCCTATTTGAGAGTGAAGAACCTTGGCTGTCATTCTGATGAAGCTTCCTCCAGCATTCTTGAGCCCCTCAGGCATCCGAAGGTAACAATAAGTACCACTGGGGGTTATGAAGCTTGTCTTTGGCTCATCCTCTTTCTTCATCCAAATTTGGTGATAGCCCGAGTAGCAGTCCAATAAGCTCATGAGTTCCGACGAAGCTGCTACATCTACAAGGGAGTCTATTCTTGGTAAAGGGAACTCGTCCTTCGGACATGCCTTGTTTAGATCTATGAAATGAATACACATTCTCCATTTCCCATTAGCCTTCTTCACCATGACAGTGTTAGCTAGTCACTCTGGATATATTACTTCTCTGATGACACCAGCACTGAGAAGTCTCTTTACTTAATTTTGAGCACCTTTGGCTTTATCCTCATACATTTTCCGAAGTCTTTTTTATTTTTGGCCTGAAAGATGGATCCACATTGAGTGAATGCTCAATGACATCTCTGTTAACACCATAGAGATCATTAGCTGTCCAAGCGAAGACATCTTTGTTGTTGAACAAAAATCTTAGCAGAGTTTTTTCTTGTTCACTAGATAACTGAGATCCCCCAATACCCTTTGGTCTGCTATGTCTTCACACAGGAGCATAGGCTTCGGCTGATCTATCGAAGCAGCCTTCTCTCTTTTGTGCTTATATTGCTGACAAGCTTCAGCTCCATCTATGTTATGGATGGCCTTTGAATCTGTCCAACTCCCTTCAACCCTTCTGGCAGCTTCTTGACTCCCATGAACAGCAATGGGACCTTGCTCCAAAGGTATCTTCATGTTGGATGAAGTATTGATTCGAAGGCATTAAGCGTCCCTTGACCAATGATTGCGTTGTATGGGTACTCTATGTCAACAATGTTAAAGACAACTTGTTCAGTTCTTGTGTTGTCAACGTAACCGAAGGTAACTGACATTGTTATTTTGCCAAGTGCCACAATCTGTCTTCCTCCAAAGCCACAAAGAGGGTGTGTTGCATCATGAATCTTGTCTTCTGGTTCTTGCATTTGTCTAAAAGCCTTTGCAAATATGATGTCCGCTGCACTGCCTATGTCAACCAGAACATTGTGGACCAGAAATCCCTTGATGACACAAGATATAACCATGGCATCATTATGAGGATAGTCTTTAAGCTAAAGATCCTCCTGGGAAAAAGTGATTGGGATATGAGACCACTTGGATCTGATGAAGGGTCCTTGCACCCCAACATGCTGCACTCTTCTCTGCACTTCCTTCCTCTATTTCTTGTTGCCTGGCTCTGAGGTTGAACCGCCTGTGATTGGGAGCACCAGCTTCGTTGCCGAAGGTGCTACAGCTTGGTTGTTGTACGAAGCCATCGTTTCAACAGTGGAAGTGAGTTCACTGACGGTGGGCGCCAATGTTGGTCACTTGTTCTCAAATGCTAAGAGTTAAGAACAAGGCAACACAAATGTTAATGGTTAAAGACCTTCGTCCTTTGAAGCATTATCTCCCTTAGGATATAATGATCTTCAGACGAAGGTCATGAAGGACATACCTTCATCATTTCGATATGTAAGAATATAAATAGAGTTATATGAAACATAAAAAAGAACATGAATAACTATATCAAATCATCATATTATTCATATTACCATTATATAATCATGAATAAACATTAATGATATCAAATTACATCTGTACCTTCGGCTTGACAGAAGGTAAAGGTCCGAGAGTGACGTGCGAGTGATTACAAGTCAACGTGAACAGTACAGGGGTACTGTTCATCTATTTATAGGCACGAGACATAGCCCGGACAAAATTACATTCATGTCCTTGAAAACATAAACTATTAGGGACTATGCGGCCTTTTCCTCTTTAAGTCGGTGCCATCCTTCGTCTCAAGCATGTCATCATGCCGAAGCTTTTTCAATTGTAGCTTCGGCATACATCTTCTTGTCACACCTGCTTGCATGTCATCCTGCCGAAGGTGTTTTTGCTTAGAGGACCTTCGGCGGAGAAGAAGGCCCCCAACAGTACTGTTCATCTATTTATAGGCTTGGGAAGCAGCCTAAAAAAGTACAATTATGACCCTGATATCTATACATAGTCCTAATACAGATACTAAGGATAAATGAGTCTTTTCACTATTGATTTGGTTTCTTGTATGGCCTTTGGGACCACCTTAAGCCGAAGCTCTGATTCTTGACTAAGCTCAGTTGTATTCCTTGCGTTCCTTGCTTCGCTGCTCTAGCTTCAGCATTTGATCCTTCGACATATCTGTTAAGATGACTCAAAAACAGTTTTGTTCATTCTGAGGACCTTCGGTAGAGAAGGAGACCCCCCAACATTAGCCCCTTCACGGTGTTAGATCGTTTTTTCATAACGAGCTCGATTCGTGAAACATATGAAGGCTTCTGAATGTTGAATGTCTAAAAACACCTTCTCTAAGCTTGTTATTAAAAATGAATAAAATATTTACGACCTCCATCGATCCACTGATCAGCCAGTGTAATTGGTGTGGCGATTCGCCTTCTTCACCTGCAGGACTATATAAATATATTGGTTTGTGCCAAGTTATTACAGCATTCATTGCACTTGCATCGTTGTGCTACTGAAAATTTTTACTACAGCCGAAGGTTTTTGTGTTCTGTTCGTTTGTTAACTGTACTTCGACATAAGTGTTGAAAACTATTAGCTAGCTTCATCTTGAGAACTCAAATGGCTAGAATTAGGTCTACGGCTAGGCTGACGAGTGAGGGCGAAGAAACCAAAGCAACGGAGATAGCTCCGATCTCGAAGATTATGAGAGATTCTGGAATGGTTACTCAGGGGGAAAAGGGAACTGTGCCAGAGAAGGACACCATTGATGCCGAAGCTAAAACTTTGATGTCGAAGCTGACAGTGATGATGAAGAGGATGATGGCATTTTGAGTCTGAGCAAACCTAGCCATATTGAATTTGGTAAATCTACTGTGAAGCCTGAAGATCTGGTTTTAATGAAAAAACTTGGCTATTTTGGAAGGAATGATGATGAGCTGATAAGGTTTGCAGGTGACGAAATAGTCCCGGAACTGAAGAATGATGAAGTGATAGTTTCAAAAGCTTCTTTCATGCTGGACTTCGGTTCCCCTTGTACGAAATGATTGATGAAGTATTGAAGAAATTTGAAATATATCTTCATCAGTTGACTCCAAATGCTATAGTCAGACTCAACATGTATATATGGTCTCTGCGAAGCCAAGGTATGAGTGCTAATGCTGAAGGGTTCTGTAGAGTCCATGAACTCCATTACCAGACCAAGGCAAGAGTAGATGGTCTGCACAAAAACTTCAGATGCTACAATTTTGCATTCCAAAAATATACAAAGGCTCCTGTAATTGGATACTGCACAAAATGGCCCACTAGTTGGACAAGTGAGTGGTTTTACGTGAAAGCTAATGAGAAGAAGAGGGAGAAGCTCATGAGCATGGTGATGTGTCCCTTAAAATTGAGTTTCGTCATGACAAGGCCTTTGTGCAATATGCAACTCGACTCCCCATGCCAGCTAGCTGAAGTTCAATTCAGAGTTGTGGCCGAGCACATCAGCACGTGACACTTAGTTCAAGAGCATGTGGCCAATAAAATTTTTCCAACATCAGGCGGATGGGGAATGCTGAAGATAAAAGATGAAAGAAAGAAACTTGAGCTTGTAAGGCTATCATATCATTTTAAGTTCTAGCATTGAGAGCACCTAGAGGGGGTGAATAGGTGATCCTGTAAAAATCAAGTCTAAACAACACAGACTTGATTTATGAAATGTTAGTGAAGTCAAAACCAAGGTGCTATGACTAGAGAGGGAGAGAACTTCTTCACTTAATTGCTCTTCACAAGATGAGCATTAAACTTAGAGCAATTATGAAGTGAGTGTTGGGGCGATCAAAACATCCTAGCAACATCAAAACATCCCCCACGCCCCAAAGCAGGAAGACTTCGCCGATCAACCATATCGCGGAGTCATCCACATGATAACTGGGGGGTCCAGCACTGACTTCGACACCAAGCGGCAGAAGCGGGACCACTACCGCAGCATCAACCATGTCGCCGTCACGGGCCCAGTCGTGCAGACAAAGTGGTCCCACATACCGCTAACCTTCGACGCACGGGACGTCGACCTGTGCAGCGCCCCCCACTGCGACGCCATGGTTATCAATTGCAGCGTGGCAGGCTGGGACCTGCACAAAGTCCTAGTTGACAACGGCAGTCAGGCAGACATCATCTTCCTCCACGCCTTCGATCGCATGGGCATAAGCCACAGCCTGCTTAAGCCTTCGGACAACCCGTTGTATGGCTTCGGCGGCAAGGGCACCTTCCCCGTCGGCAAAATAGAGCTGCCTCTCTCCTTCGGTGTAGCACCCAATGCCCGAAGCGAGCAAATAACCTTTGACATTGTGGACATGGTATATCCTTACAATGCCATCATGGGCCGGGGCTCCATCAATAAGTTCGAAGCAGCCATTCACGGACTGTACCTATGTATGAAGATACCAGGTTCGTTAGGCGTCATCACAGTCTTCGGCAATCAACAGACTACGCGCAACATAGAGCGGGACTTCGTGCCCGGTCAAAGAAACGTGCACTGCCTCACGGCCCAACGCGAGGTCCCCGCGCCTGCCAGCCCAACCAATAAGCAGCACAACAAGGCACAGCTGCAGAGCAACAACGGGACCAAGACTGTCCCCCTCGACCAGGCCACGCCCAGGCAGACAGTCATTATCAGCGAAGACCTTACTTCGCATGAAGAAGAGAATCTCCTCTGCTGCCTGTCCAAGAACAAAGATGTCTTCGCCTGGTCGGCCCTCGATCTGGTCGGGGTTAGCCATTCAATAATTGAGCACAGTCTGGGAATCGACCCTTCGGTACGGCCGAAAAAGCAGCGGCTTCGCAAGATGTCCGACGAGAAGACAGAGGCCGCCAAGGCAGAAGTGCACCGCCTCCTGGAAGCCAAATTCATCGAGCCGGTGGCTTACCCCACATGACTCTCCAATGTCGTGATGGTGCAGAAAAAGAGCGGGAAGTGGCGAATGTGCATCAACTTCACCAGTCTCAATAAAGCCTGCCCAAAGGACAATTTCCCGTTGCCGCGGATCGACAAAATAGTCGATAGCGCGGCCGGATGCGAGGTCATGTCCCTCCTCGATTGCTTCTCCGGTTACCACCAGATATACATGAAGGAAGAAGACAAGGCTAGCACCAGCTTTATAACACCCTTCGGCACAATCTTCATCAGAATGCCGGAGGGACTCAAGAACGCCGGGTCCACCTTCTCCAGGCTTACCAAAACAGTGCTCGAAGGGCAAGTTGGCAGAAACATATTCACATATGTAGACGACATTATCGTCGCCAGCAAGAGCAAGGAGGACCACCTCGCCGACCTCACCGAAACATTCGGGAACATGCGAGACGCACAACTCCGCCTAAACCCGGAAAAGTGCGTCTTCGGCGTTCGCCAAGGCAAAATATTGGGCTACCTGGTATCACACCGCGGCATCGAGGCCAACCCAACCAAGATTCAGGCCATCTTAGACATGACGCCTCCGCAGTCCGTCAGGGACGTCCAGCGCCTGACAGGCAGATTGGCCGCTCTCAACAGATTCATCTCCAGGTCCGCCGAGCGAAGTCTCCCCTTCCTCAAGACACTCCGTGGTGCAAAAGACTTCGCCTGGGGACCAGAGCAGGCGGCGGCCTTCGCCTCATTAAAATAGTACCTGACAGAGTTGGCCGTCCTTACCAGCCCCGACCCCTCGCTCCCCCTGCTGTTCTACGTCGCGGCTTCGCCACATGCGGTCAGCGTGGCACTAGTGCAGGAGCAGACTGTCGAGGGCGTGGTCCGGCAGTGCCCCGTGTACTATGTCTCCGAAGTGCTGACACCGTCCAAGTGCAACATGACAGAGCTGGAGAAGATTGCCTACGCAGTCGTCATGTCGTCGCGCAAACTGCGCAATTACTTCGAAGCATTCAAGCTCCGAGTCACCTCAAACAGGGGACTCGGCGAATTATTCAGAAACCCGGAGGCATCGGTGAGGATTGCCAAGTGGGCGGCCGAACTCTCCGGCTACCACATCTGCTTCGAGCCCAGGACAGCTATCAAGTCTCAAGTCCTGGCAGACTTCGTCGTCGACTGGACTGGGCCAACAACACAGCCAGACCCGTCCGCAGAGAAGATTTGGACGATCCATTGCGACGGCGCATGGTGCCATGCGGGGGCAGGGGTCGCTGCAGTCATCACCTCACCAGTCGGGGTCAAGCACAGATATGCAGCACGACTCAGCTTCAATCTGGAATCCGACAGATGCACAAATAATATAGCAGAATACGAAGCAGTCATCCTCGGCCTCCGCAAGCTAAGGGCCCTCGGAGTCACCACCTGCATCATCAAAACAGACTCCAAGGTAGTTACCGGCCAAGTCGAGAAAGACTATGCAGCAAAAAACCCCGCGCTCATGCAGTACCTCGCGGCCACACCAGCAACATCAAAACATCCCCCACGCCCCAAAGCAGGAAGACTTCGCCGATCAACCATATCGCGGAGTCATCCACATGATAACTGGGGGGTCCAGCACTGACTTCGACACCAAGCGGCAGAAGCGGGACCACTACCGCAGCATCAACCATGTCGCCGTCACGGGCCCAGTCGTGCAGACAAAGTGGTCCCACATACCGCTAACCTTCGACGCACGGGACGTCGACCTGCGCAGCGCCCCCCACTGTGACGCCATGGTTATCAATTGCAGCGTGGCAGGCTGGGACCTGCACAAAGTCCTAGTTGACAACGGCAGTCAGGCGGACATCATCTTCCTCCACGCCTTCGATCGCATGGGCATAAGCCACAGCCTGCTTAAGCCTTCGGACAACCCGTTGTATGGCTTCGGCGGCAAGGGCACCTTCCCCGTCGGCAAAATAGAGCTGCCTCTCTCCTTCGGTGTAGCACCCAATGCCTGAAGCGAGCAAATAACCTTTGACATTGTGGACATGGTATATCCTTACAATGCCATCATGGGCCGGGGCTCCATCAATAAGTTCGAAGCAGCCATTCACGGACTGTACCTATGTATGAAGATACCAGGTCCGTTAGGCGTCATCACAGTCTTCGGCAATCAACAGACTGCGCGCAACATAGAGCGGGACTTCGTGCCCGGTGAAAGAAACGTGCACTGCCTCACGGCCCAACGCGAGGTCCCCGCGCCTGCCAGCCCAACCAATAAGCAGCACGACAAGGCACAGCTGCAGAGCAACGACGGGACCAAGACTGTCCCCCTCGACCAGGCCACGCCCAGGCAGACAGTCATTATCAGCGAAGACCTTACTTCGCATGAAGAAGAGAAGCTCCTCTGCTGCCTGTCTAAGAACAAAGATGTCTTCGCCTGGTCGGCCCTCGATCTGGTCGGGGTTAGTCGTTCAATAATTGAGCACAGTCTGGGAATCGACCCTTCGGTACGGCCGAAAAAGCAGCGGCTTCGCAAGATGTCCGACGAGAAGACGGAGGCCGCCAAGGCAGAAGTGCACCGCCTCCTAGAAGCCAAATTCATCGAGCCGGTGGCTTACCCCACATGGCTCTCCAATGTCGTGATGGTGCAGAAAAAGAGCGGGAAGTGGCGAATGTGCATCGACTTCACCAGTCTCAATAAAGCCTGCCCAAAGGACAATTTCCCGTTGCCGCGGATCGACAAAATAGTCGATAGCGCGGCCGGATGCGAGGTCATGTCCTTCCTCGATTGCTTCTCCGGTTACCACCAGATATACATGAAGGAAGAAGACAAGGCTAGCACCAGCTTTATAACACCCTTCGGCACATATTGCTTCATCAAAATGCCGGAGGGACTCATGAACGCCGGGTCCACCTTCTCCAGGCTTACCAAAACAGTGCTTGAAGGGCAAGTTGGCAGAAACATATTCACATATGTAGACGACATTGTCGTCGCCAGCAAGAACAAGGAGGACCACCTCGCCGACCTCGCCGAAACATTCGCGAACATGCGAGACGCACAACTCCGCCTAAACCCGGAAAAGTGCGTCTTCGGCGTTCGCCAAGGCAAAATATTGGGCTACCTGGTATCACACCGCGGCATCGAGGCCAACCCAACCAAGATTCAGGCCATCTTAGACATGACGCCTCCGCAGTCCGTCAGGGACGTCCAGCGCCTGACATGCAGATTGGCCGCTCTCAACAGATTCATCTCCAGGTCCGCCGAGCGAAGTCTCCCCTTCCTCAAGACACTCCATGGTGCAAAAGACTTCGCCTGGGGACCAGAGCAGGCGGCGGCCTTTGCCTCATTAAAACAGTACCTGACAGAGTTGGCCGTCCTTACCAGCCCCGACCCCTCGCTCCCCCTGCTGCTCTACGTCGCAGCTTCGCCACATGCGGTCAGCGCGGCACTAGTGCAGGAGCAGACTGTCGAGGGCGTGGTCCGGCAGTGCCCCGTGTACTATGTCTCCGAAGTGCTGACACCGTCCAAGTGCAACATGACAGAGCTAGAGAAGATTGCCTACGCAGTCGTCATGTCGTCGCGCAAACTGTGCCATTACTTCGAAGCATTCAAGGTCCGAGTCACCTCAAACAGGGGACTCGGCGAATTATTCAGAAACCTGGAGGCATCGGTGAGGATTGCCAAGTGGGCGGCCGAACTCTCTGGCTACCACATCTGCTTCGAGCCCAGGACAGCTATCAAGTCTCAAGTCCTGGCAGACTTTGTTGTCGACTGGACTGGGCCAACAACACAGCCAGACCCGTCCGCAGAGAAGATTTGGACGATCCATTGCGACAGCGCATGGTGCCATGCGGGGGCAGGGGTCGCTGCAGTCATCACCTCACCAGTCGGGGTCAAGCACAGATATGCAGCACGACTCAGCTTCAATCTGGAATCCGACAGATGCACAAATAATATAGCAGAATACGAAGCAGTCATCCTCGGCCACCGCAAGCTAAGGGCCCTCGGAGTCACCACCTGCATCATCAAAACAGACTCCAAGGTAGTTGCCGGCCAAGTCGAGAAAGACTATGCAGCAAAGGACCCCATGCTCATGCAGTACCTCGCGGCCATCCGAAGTCTCGAGAGGCAATTCAAGGGGTTCACCTTGCAGCATGTGGATCGGGCCAAGAATGAAGAGGCCGACGCATTGGCCAAGGCCGCCGCCAGGGGCGAAACCCTACCCTCCGACGTGTTTTTTCATGTCATCGGCACGCCAGCCGTCCGGAGCCCCGAAGGGCTCCAAATAACCAATGACAGCGAGGGCCACCGCATAGTCAACCTTATCATGACCGAAGACTAGCGAGCACCAATAACCCTGTTCCTACAGGGGTATTATCATCCAGCCGACATCAGTGAGGCCAAGCGCCTCAGACATCGAAGCCGAGACTTCGCACTGATTGAAGGCCAACTCTACAAAAAAGGGATCAGTCAGCCAATGCTTAAGTGCGTCACCGAAGCCGAAGGCATGCAGATCCTGCGTGAAGTCCACAGTGGCACGTGCGGCTCACACGCAGGGCCAAGGGCCCTAGCTGCTAAGGTGATCCGCCAGGGCATTTACTGGCCCGCAATGATCTGCGCCGCAAATCGGGTCACACGGTCCTGCGAAGCCTGCCATAAGTTTTCTCCTCGGTCAGGTAGCCCCTCACAGTATACAAAGCTGATCGCCTGTACATGGCCTCTCCAGCGCTGGGGCCTGGACATTGTCGGACCCCTGCCCACCGCTCAGGGGAACCTTAAGTTCGCCTTCGTCGCTGTCGAGTACTTCACCAAATGGATCGAGGCACGGGCTGTTTCTACAATAACATCAAAGACTGCCCAAAAATTCTTCTGGCAGAACATTGTTTGCCGCTTCGGAGTACCGTCTGAACTAACAGTTGACAACGGCAAGCAGTTTGACAACCAAGACTTCAAGGATTTTTGTTTCTCCATTGGCACCAAGCTTGCCTTCGCCTCAGTCTATCATCCGCAGTCCAACGGGGTCGTGGAACGCGCCAACGGGAAAATCTTCACAGCTGTCAAGAAAATGCTCCTCGATGAAAAAAGGGCAGATGGAGCGATTTGTTACCTGAGGCAGTCTGGGCACTAAACACGACTGAGTGCAGGGCGACCGGGTTTACTCCCTTCCGCCTTCTATACGGATCGGAGGCCATGACCCCGCAAGAAATAAAGCATGGGTCCCCGCGAACAGTTCCGTCAGCCGTCCCCGACATGGACGAGCCAACTTCAAAGGATCTCATTGACGAAGACCGAGTCTTCGCCCTACAGGCCCTAAACAAATACCAAGCCCAGACCAAAGCATGGCGCGACCACTCAGTCATCCCGAGGGAGTTCAGCGAGGGGGACCTCGTACTCATCCGAACAGCTCGGACGGAGTCCAAGGGCAAGCTGGAGCCCAGGTGGGAGGGCCCCTTTATAGTCAAGACAAAAGCTTCCCCCAGCGCTTACAGGCTCACAACGCCAAACGGCGAGGACCTGGAGCACTCCTGGAACATCGACAACCTCCGCAAATTTTTTGTTTGACTCCTCAGGGCTGATTTCGCCCTTGTAATTCGCAAAAACAATCTTGTTCCGGCCCGCACTCTTTTCCTCCCGGGGGGTGAGGTTTTTAACGAGGCGGAGCCATGTAATATATGTGTGAAAAATCCCCCACAAAAACATGTGTCGAAAAAAGACCGCGACGACGGTCTTCGACATTCGACCAACACGAGGTCACCGCGAGGCTAAGCGCTAGCCACCCTCGCGTGCGACAAATCCTCGCAGAAGTCGCCTAAGGGTGCAGCCGGACCAGCACAACAAGTGCGAAAAAATCGAAGTCCATCGCGAAGACTATCCGCGCAAAAGTCGCCTAAGGGTGCAGCCGGACCAGCACAACAAGTGCGAAAAAATCGAAGTCTATCGCGAAGACTATCCGCGCAAAAGTCGCCTAAGGGTGCAGCCGGACCAGCACAACAAGTGCGAAAAAATCGAAGTCTATCGCGAAGACTATCCGCGCAAAAGTCGCCTAAGGGTGCAGCCGGACCAGCACAACAAGTGCGAAAAAATCGAAGTCTATCGCGAAGACTATCCGTGCAGAAGTCGCCTAAGGGTGCAACCGGACTAGCACAACAAGTACGAAAAAATCGAAGTCTATCGCGAAGACTATCCGTGCAGAAGTCGCCTAAGGGTGCAGCCGGACTAGCACAACAAGTGCGAAAAAACCGAAGCCTACCACAAAGACTGTCCGTGCAGAAGACACCTAAGGGTGCAACCGGACTAGCACAACAAAGGCAGAAACGACAACATCAAACCGTCCGCGCCAAGACCAACTATAATCACACCAGCACAGCACAACAAAACAAACCAGACAAAGTACACAATGCCTTCGCACACATATACAAGCGAGGGCACACAACTTCATCATACAAGCCTCTACATATACAAGCGAGGGCACCACACCCTACATCGGCTCAACCTTAGGAATAATTCCCATCTCCCTATAATTAAATAACATTATCCTAAGCTCCTCACCCGCAAAAAGACTTCGCAGTTCCCCTTCACCTGTATTCACGGTGGCCGGCAAAGACAACAGTTCCTGCCGGCCAGCCCCACTCACACGAAGCTGAGCCCCCTCCGCCCCACTAACTCTACGTTTCGCAACCGCCCTTCGTCGTCGTCGCCCGGTGCTAGGACCTAGCACATCTCCTGCGTCCGCGACGTGCGGCGAAGCCTCCGCCGCAGCCACATCCAAGGCCGCAAAGTAGTCCAAGTCCTCCTCCGACGACTCCTCAGTCCACTCAACCGAGCTCCTAGAGTCAGCACAATCAAAAAACTCAGATGCAAATCCACCACATTCATTACCATCTTCCGCGGTCGAAGCCGCCAAAAATTTAGTAGTAGCAGTTGTGTGCGCAGGCCCAAAATCTTGAACCTGCGCAGCAACCAAAATTCAGCAACATATACAAATTTCCCCAACCCTCTACACCCACTATGCCACCTGCGACGGCCCTGACGTTGCGGGAGCCTCCGCCGTTGGCTCCGCCGTTGCTTCTGCTGTTACCTCCGCCGCCACCACTGCGGGATCTTCAGCACTCGGCGCGGCAGCTGCGGAGGCATCAGGCGCGCCTTCGGCGACCTCTGGGGGCAGGTCTTCGCCGGCCGCAGCGGATGCGGGGGCACCCGACGCGTCTCCCGCAGTCTCCGGGGTCGGCTCCAGGGCGACCCCAGACACGGCCCCCGCCGGGGTCGGCTCCGGGTCAGACAGCATGCTGTTCAACGCCCCGAAGTCGTCGACCCTCTCGTCGCGCGCCGCCTAAGACAAAACACACAAAATTCATCAAACACACACACAGCCTACATCCAACAAACACCAAACAAACGAAAACGTACCTGAGCCCTCGCCGTCTCGGCCCGCTCCCTGACCACCTCGCGACCGTGCGGACCCCACATCCGGTCGTAGATAGCTCCGGCGGATTCCTTCACTACAGGGTCCTCAACCTTAAAGATATCTTGCTCAAAATCTTCATCGACTTGGTCGAAGACCTCGAAGTGCCGGCACCCTTCGCGGGAGAGCGCGTTCATCGCCCCCTCGCAGGTGACCAGGGAGGCATACGCCATAAACCCCTCCACGACAGTGGGGAGTGCCTGCAACTCCTCCTGCACCCACTCCAGGCAGCGAAGTCCGGGCTCTCGGTCCGGCACTTCGAAATCACCGGTCCCCGCGCCCAGCCCACGGTATGTATCTATAAGCAGTTGGCGCGTCCGCTCTGCCTCCGCGCGTGACGCGGCCTCGGCCCTCTCCACGCGGCTCTCCAGGGCGGTGAGCCGCTCCTGCAGCTGCTCGGCGCGCTCCCTGGCAAGATTGCCCTCCGCCCGTGCCAGGTTGGCCTCCGCCTGCGCAGCCTGCGCCTTGACAAGGGCCTCGTTGGTCTCCCCCCTTTCCCCCGCCAGCTGGCGCCGGAGGGCAGCCTTCTCTCCCTCCAGTGTGGCCACCTTGTCCGCCAGCTTGCGACACTTGCTGTCGGTGGCCGATTTTTCACGAACGGCGTCAGCATGTTGTGTCCGAAGTCTCTCGACTTCGGCAGCCACAGCTGCCGTGAGGGCCCCCGACGCAGTGCGGCTGGTGAAGTCAGCCACCTGCAGAGCAATCGTAAGACCGCGGCCCCAGCAAACCGATATAAAAAAAAGGATGAAGTCCAGCTCAGCGGACCTGACTTAGCGCCTCCGTCACCTCCTTCAGCCGGCGGGACGCAGCGCCCGCCTCATCCATGACAACCGCGAGGGCCGACACCTCGTCTCCGGCGCTAAGAGCCCCGCCCTTCGCCTTCGGCACTGCGGCAGCTGTCGTGGTCGCCGCGGCAGGCGCAACCATAGCAAGTTGGCCTTCGCCCGACCCTGCGACGTACCAACGAATAAATTAAAAAAATATATAAATAAATAAATAAATAGAGCTAACGACTTACCACCGAGATAGTCGTCCACACTAATATCGGTGGCGAAGTCGGCGACACGTTTGCCCGACAACGGCAACGCTCGGGCCGCCTTCGCGACCTCCGCCACTCCGCTGGACGGCGGCACCGCCTTCGCCGATTTCGAGCCTCCGGCGCCTGCCGTTGCCTCCGGTGCCTTGCTAGATGCAGGGACGACCGACTTCGCCGCCAGCGGCGGCCGGCCTCCGCCGGGGGCCGTAGCCTTTGCAGCCCCCCGCTGCCTCTTCGGCCTGGCTTCAACGAGCCTGACAGCCGCCTGGCGCTTTTGCGTAGCTCCCTGGCGATCCTTGTCCATCACTGCTGACACAACAGCAGCAATATTCAGCCCATAAGGAAAAACCCTCCATTCACGAACCATGCGAGATGTAAAAAAGTCCTCGCCAGCCGCGCGGGGGATAGGAACATTCCTAGGCCAACAACCCCCGGTAACCCTCAGCATCCGAGCCGAAGACTCCCGGAGCTCGGGCGAAGACATCCTTTCCCCCGGGGCCGCGCACGTCCTCATCAACTCTCTAGCAAAACCATCAGAAACCCCAAGTCCTCCCATAGCAGTACCTAATTTTCTCTTTTTAGAGGATGGGGCGGCCGCCGGCGCAGGGTCGTCACCAGTCTCCACCGCCGGCTTCTTCCCACGGCGGTCCACATCGTCTTGACCAGGGTAGCCGTCATATGGCAATTGATTTAACTCAAAAACCCTGTTCAAACGGTCATTCGACCCGCGGATATCCCAGCTGCGCTGGCCCTCTGTCCTCGGCACGTAACGTCCAACGAGCCGCACCGCCCCATCCTCCGCCTCCCGCACAAAGGCGGCCAGATCGCGGTTTTGCAGATTCAGGGCGAAGGCGGGACTCCGCACCTCCCTTCCGCGATGGAAAGGCATCTGGCGAGGGCACACTTCGCCCAACGCCCAGCCATGCGCCAAGGGCCATACCCCGTACGCCACAAATTCTTCAACCAAGTCGCGCCCACTGCTCAGGCCGGCGGCGCACCGAAGGGCCCCTTCGTCCACATCCTCCTCTGCCACTTCAAAGGGCGGGTACGCTGAGTAAAAGTGAGAACACATCTCGGACACGGGGAGTGCCTCATGGCCTTCGACGGTACCCTCAGCAACGTAAAACCAAAATTCATTCCAGTTGCCCCACTTGTTGCGGGCGCAAGGAACCAACTCGACTACCTGCATCGTGGTTTTGTCGGTCTTCGGCGTGAATGTGCAGGACCCAAACTGAGCAACTTCGTCTCCAATCATCCTCTTCTGCCAGTGCAAACAATAATACTTCGCAAAAACTTCGACCGATGGCTGTCCGCCGTACGAAGTCGTCGCCCAGACATACTTCGACAGAGCCACTATGGAATTCGGTGTCAGCTGATGTATTTGAACGTTGAACCTGCGCAGGACTTCACCAACAAATCGGTGCGCAGGCAAGCGGAGTCCGGCGGCGAAGAACGCCTCGAAAACAACCAACTCGCCCTCCGGCTCGGGGACTTCCTCCGTCCCCGGGACTCGAGCAACTCCGCCGCCGAAGTAACCCAACCGCTGCATATCTTGCACGCGGACCGACGACATCCGCGATACGCCAAAATCAACAGAATCGCCGGCGCGCAACTCCTTCGCCATTAAACTACTCAGCGTCTCCTCAGACGAGGCGGCGGCCGGCGGCGAGGGAACGGCCGGCGGTGTAGCGGCAGCGGAAGAAGACGAGGACGGCATCGCTACGTACCGTCGGCGGCGGCGGGCGGTCTGCTTCACTCGAGCCAGATCTCCGGCGAACAAGAGCACGGCGGGCAGACGAGCAGCAAGACGGCGGAAAGGGCGGCTAGGGTTTTCGCGGAGCGTGGAAGGTGAAGTTCAAAAAGCGCTGACCCCCGCCCCCTTTTATAGGCAGGGCGCTGCTCTTCGGGAAACCCGCAATCCAACAGGGCGCGGCGCTTCGGGAAACCCGCAATCCAACAGTACGCCGTCAATCAACGGTCATATCAAAAACCCCCGCGGAACCACTTCGAGCGAGGGCAGCGTCTCCGCCATCTAGCGACGTCTTCGGCACCAGGTGACTTTGTCGAACTGGTCCCTCGGAGGGCAAATGTTGGGGCGAAGGCAAAGGCGCCACCCTTCGCTCGAAGCCTTCGCTGCAGCAGCTGAGCTAACAGAAACAAAACAGGCAGGGACACCCTTCGCTTGTTCCGCACCAGACGAAGACCGGCGACGAAGGGCATCCCACAGTGCGGCCTCGTTCAGCTTAGAGGCCCACGTGCGATCCGGCCCATCGTAACGGGCCCCGCGTGGCCGCCGTGCGTTACGGGCCTAATTTGTAAAGGCACCCCTGTAATTATGGTCTGTAACCACGCTTTATGGGAATATTCTGGGGATAACCTAGGTAGCTGAGGTCACATGCGTCCTTAGCTCAAGGCGCTGCGCACTCAGGTACCTATAAATACTCCTGCACAGTGCCCGTGAGAGGCCAGATTAACAGAGCTTTTGCCATCTAGCGCGAGTGCCCTGTTGACGCCACTGTTCACCCTTGTTGGATCCCCTTGCAACTAAAAGCAAGTTCCAACAGTGAGTAGTAGAGAAAACTGCACACGAATAAAGACAGTGACACAGTGATTTTATCCCGTGGTTCGGTCAAGTGGAACACTTGCCTAGTCCACGTTGTGGCATCCCAACAGACGAGGGTTGCACTCAACCCCTTTCAAGCGATCTAAAGATCCACTTGAATACAATGGTTCTCTTTATCTCAAGTTTATCCACAAGTTGGAGTCTCTCACCCTTACAAGATTGATCAAATGAAACCACAAGAGTAAGGTGGGAATAGCAACACACACAAAAGCGAGAGTCGCTGCACTAACACGCACACAAGACGAGAGCAAGCACAAGAAAGCAATACAACGGAGTTACAACTTAGAAAAGTGCTCAAATCTCTGACACAGTGAATCAAATACGTGAATGCGAGGTCTCGACATCTTAGGATGTTCAAGAGGTGCTTGGTGTAATGCTCCATGCGCCTAGGGTCCCTTTTATAGCCCAAGGCAGCTAGGAGCCGTTGGAGGTCCATTTGGTAGGCAATAGTTGCCTTCTGTCCGTGGGCGCACCGGACAGTCCGGTGCCAGATGGGATGCTAGTCTTGTTCCTTGTAGCTTGAGCTGGCTAGGGATAGGGTAATGATGTATCCCCTGTTGGCGTGGTCGGTCCGAGCCCAAGGTCGGGCGAGGCAGAGACTTCTCTTGAGGCCGAGGCCAGGGTCGGGCGAGGACGCGATTCCTCCTGAGGCCAAGGTCGAGGCCGAGTCCAGGGGTCGGGCGAGGTAGAGACCTCCTCCCGAGGCCGGAGCCTGAGGTCGAGGCCGAGTCCGGGGGTCGGGCGAGGTGGAGACCTCCTCCCGAGGCCCGAGCCTGAGGTCGAGCAAGGTGGAGCTTCCTGTTGCGCCCGAGGCCGAACTTGGTGGTTGATCGTGACTTGTTGTCAGTCTTCGCCTGGGTGGTTGGCACAGCAGTCGGAGCGGGGCGAGCGGCACTGTTTTCCTGTCATATCGGACAGTAAAAGAGAGGGGCAAAGTGACTGTGGTCACTTTGGCCTAGCCGACTGAGGCGCGTGTGTCAGGATACGGCGTTAGGCGTCCCCTGCATTAAATGCGCCTGTGAAGCGGTCGGTTGGTGAGGCGGTCCGGCCAAGGTTGCTTCACAACAAAGCCTGCCCGAGCCGGGCTTCGGGAGAGCCGAGGAGGTGCCCGCTGCCTGAGGAGGCCCTCGGGCGAGGTGTGAACTTGTCTGGGACTACTGCTCCAGCCCGAGGCTGGGCTCGGGTGAGGTCGCGTCCCTTGGGTAGACGAAGCCTTGAGTTGAACCGCGCCCATCAGTTGGTTTGAGGGTGTTTACCAGCCGTGATTAGGAGAGTTGGGGGTACCCCTAATTATGGTACCCGACAGAACCTATCATAGACCTGTATGCCTTTTGATCAACGGACCTACCTCCTTTATTGAGGTCCAAGTGTCTGTCGGTTCCCATCGGTGTCTTTGCAAGATTTGCATCCTTCATCCCAAACCTCTTGAGTAAGTCTTGGGTGTACTTAATTTGGGAGATGAAGGTCCCTTCCTTGAGTTGCTTCACTTGGAATCCAAGGAAGTAGTTCAACTTGCCCATCATAGACATCTCAAATTTTTGCATCATCACCCTGCTAAACTCCTCACAAGACTTTTGATTAGTAGAACTAAATATTATGTCATCGACATGTATTTGGCATACAAATAGATCCCCATTACAAGTCTTAGTAAAGAGAGTAGGATCATCTTTCCCAACCTTGAAAGCATTAGAAATAAGGAAATCTCTAAGGCATTCATACCATGCTCTTGGGGCTTGCTTAAGTCCATAGAGCGCCTTAGAGAGCCTGTAGACGTGGTTGGGATACCTATCATCCTCGAAGCCAAAGGGTTGTTCCACATATACTTCCTCCTTGATTGGTCCATTAAGGAAGGCGCTCTTCACGTCCATTTGAAACAACTTAAAAGAATGGTGAGCAGCATAGGCTAATAATATGCGTATTGATTGAAGCCTAGCTACAGGAGCAAAAGTCTCCTCAAAATCCAAACCTGTGACTTGGGCATAATCTTTTGCCACAAGTCGAGCCTTGTTTCTTGTCACCACCCCATGTTCATCTTGCTTGTTGCGGAACACTCACTTGGTTCCTACAACGTTTTGCTTCGGACGTGGCACCGGGCTCCAAACTTCATTTCTCTTGAAGTTGTTGAGCTCTTCCTGCATGGCCAACACCCAGTCCGGATCTTGCAAGGCTTCTTCTACCCTGAAAGGCTCAATAGAAGAAACAAACGAGTAATGCTCACAATAGTTAGCTAAATGTCAGCGAGTGGTTACTCCCTTGCTGATATCACCCAGAATTTGATCCAATGGATGATTCATTTGTATTGTCGCCCAGACTTGAGTTGGAGGAGCTTGTTGTGCTTCTTCCTCCTTATCATGTTCTTCATGTCCTCCCCCTTGATCAATGCACTCATCTTGAGGTACCTGTTCCCCATCTTGAGTTAGGGAATGCACCAATGTAGAGGAAGAAAGTTGATCTTGCTCTTGTTGTTCCTATGGTCGCACATCACCTATCGCCATTGTTCGCATTGCGGCCGTCGGAACCTCATCCTCATCTACATCATCAAGATCAACTTGCTCTCTTGGAGAGCCATTAGTATCATCAAATACAACATCGCTAGACACTTCAACTAATCCTGATGATTTGTTGAAGACCCTATATGCATTTGTATTTGAGTCATAACCTAATAAAAACCAATCTACAGCGTTGGGAGCAAACTTCAAATGTCTACCTTTCTTTACCAAGATGTAGCATTTGCTCCTAAATACACGAAAGTAAGAAACGTTGGGTTTGTTATCAGTTAGGAGTTCGTATGATGTCTGCTTGAGGAGGTGATGCAGATAGAGCCGGTTTATGGCATGGCAAGCTTATTCACAGTTTCTGTCCAAAATTGCTGAGGCGTCTTGTACTCTCCAAGCATTGTCCTTGCCATTTCAATTAGCGTCCTATTCTTCCTCTCTACTACACCATTTTGTTGTGGTGTGTAGGGAGCAGAGAACTCATGCTTGATGCCTTCCTCCTCAAGATATTCTTCTACTTGAAGGTTCTTGAACTCAGATCCATTATCGTTCCTTATCTTTTTCACCTTTAGCTCAAACTCATTTTGAGTTGTCATTAGGAAGCGCTTTAATGTTCCTTAGGTTTCAGATTTATCCAGCAAAAAGAACACCCAAGTGAAGCGGGAAAAATCATCAACAATTACAAGACCATACTTACTTCCCCCGATGCTAAGATAAGCAACAGGCTCGAAGAGATCCATATGTAGGAGCTCTAGTGGTCTTGATGTCGTCATCACGTTTTTGCTTTGATGAGTGGTTCCCACCTGTTTTCCTGCCTGGCATGCTGCACAAGGTCTGTCTTTCTCAAAACAGACATCGGTTAGTTCTAACACATGTTCTCCCTTTAGAAGCTTATGAAGATTCTTCATCCCAACATGTGGTAGACAGTGATGCTAGAGCTAGCCCATATTAGTCTTAGCGATTAAGCATGCATCTAGATCGACATTCTCTTTTGAGAAATCAACTAAGTAGAGCTTGCCATCTAATACACCCTTAAAAGCTAATGAACCATCACTTCTTCTAAAGATAGATACATTAATATTTATAAATAAACAATTATAACCCATATGACATAATTAGATTATAGACGACAAATTGTACCCGAGCGATTCTACTAGAAACGCATTTGAAATTGAATGCTCGACAGTGATGGCTATTTTGCCCAAGCTCTTGACCTTACCTTGGTTCCCATCTCCAAAGATGATAGTGTTGCAATAGACTTTGGAGCCTAGATGCAATTTTTGACTCTCTTGCACTTAGGTCCCAACCTTCTAGCAACTACTTTATCATTTTTGCATAGCAGAACAAATGAAGCATCACATATTTGATAAAGCATTGTAGGTCCATTTGATGCCTTTCTAGGCGCATGAGAAGCAACATGATGGCGCCTAGGTCTATTCCTACCATGAGCATATGAAGAACTAGATGCAAACATGGCATGAGAATTAAATGCAGCATCATGACAGGTAGGTAAAGCAACATGATTATAACACTTATCATGATGAGCAACACTAGAAACATTCTTGACATGAGCATAAAGATAAGCATGGTTCTTTTGGTCATGTGAAGAATGAGAGCTACTAGCCATAGGAGCCTTTCCTTTTTCCTTGTTGAGATTGGAGGTCCTTTGGCTTGTTAAGTTCTTGGTTCCCATTTGGAAACCAAGTCCGTCCTTAATTGAGGGGTGTCTACCAATGGTAGGCATCCTTGGCAAATTTTAGCTTCTCATAATCATCTTTTACAAGTTTTAAGTTGAGCATTGAGATTAGCAACATCATTATTCAACTTAAGAATGGTAGAGACATGTTCATTGCAAGCATCAACATCAAAATCTTTACATCTATTGCAGATAACAACATGCTCTACACATGAACTAGCCACATTAACTTTTCTAGCTTAGTATTTAAATCAGCATTTAAACTCTTAAGACTAGAAATGGAATCATTACAAGTAGATAGCTCAGAAGACAATAGTTCATTTTTCTTAATTTCTAGAGTAAGAGATTTTTGAACATTAATAAATTTATCATGTTCCTCATAAAGAATATCTTCTTACTTTTCTAACAACCTATCTTTTTATTAAGGGCATCATTTAATTCATTTATCTTATCTACTTTAGATCTATCTAATACCTTAAAGAAATCACTATAATCTACCTCATCGTCAGAAGATTCCTCATCACTAGAAGAAGTGTACTTAGGTGTATCTCGTGTACGTACCTTCTTCTCCTTAGCCATGAGGCACGTGTGGCGTTCGTTGGGGAAGAGGGAGGACTTGTCGAAAGCAGAGGCAGCTAGTCCTTCATCGTCAGAGTCAGATAAAGAACAGTCAGAGTCCCATTCTTTTCCAATGTGTGCCTCACCCTTTGCCTTCCTATAGTTCTTCTTCCTTTCCTTCTTCCCTTTCTTTTCTTGTGACTGGTTATTGCCATTATCGGGACATTGTGCTATAAAATGACCAGACTTACTGCACTTGGAGCAGGAGCGCTTTCCCCTTGACTTGTTCTTGTTGGGATACTCCCTGCGTCCCTTCAAGACGGTCTTGAAGCGCTTGATTATAAGCGTCATTTCATCCTCGTTGAGCCCAGCAGCCTCCACTTGTGCTACCTTGCTAGGTAGCGCCTCCTTGCTACTTGTTGCTTTGAGAGCAATGGGTTGCGGCTCGTAGAGAGGAAACGGTCCATTTGCAGCATCGTCCACATACCTCGCTTCCTTCACCATCATGCGCCCGCTCACAAATTTTCCGAGAATTTCCTCACGCATCATCTTTGTGTACCTGGGATTCTCATGAATAAGATTTACAAGATGAGAATCAATAACAGTAAATGACCTTAGCATTAGTTGGACGACGTCATGATATGTCCATCTTGTACTTCCATAGCTTCGAATCTTGTTCACCAAGGTCTTGAGCCTATTGTAAGTTTGGGTTGGCTCCTCTCCCCTTATCATGGCGAATCCCCCCAGCTCGCCTTCCACCAGTTCCATCTTGGTAATCATGGTGGCGTCATTACCCTCGTGAGAGATCTTGAGGGTATCCCATATTTGCTTGCATTGTCCAAGCCGCTGACTGTTGTATTCATCCCTGCATAGAGATGCTAACAAAATAGTAGTAGCTTGGCATTTTTATGTATTTGCTCATTAATCAATACATGATAATCAGTACTATCGAAATGCATTCCATTTTCAACAATTTCCCTAATACTAGGATGGAGAGAAAATAAGTGACTATGCATTTTATGGCTCCAAAACAAATAGTATTCTCCATCAAAGTGTGGGGGTTTTCCGAGTGGAATCGATAACAAATGAGCATTCGATTTATAAGGGGTGAGAATAATCAAAAGAGTAATTCTGATTAACAATTTTCTTTTTCGACAAAGAGTCTTCATCATCGTCATCCCTTGGTGAAGAGGAGGAGGCATCGATGTCGTAGTAGATGATCTTCTTTATGCGCCTCTTATTCTTTCCATCCCTTTTCTTGGGACTCGAGCCTGAGTAAGTGGGCTTGTCGCCTTTTGGCTCATCGACGTAGAGGGTCTCCTTCTCTCTGTCGTTGATCAGCATCCCCTTACCTTTAGGATCCATCTCTTCAGACGGTTAGTCCCTAAATGAAGAGCACGACTCTGATACCAATTGAGAGCACCTAGAGTGGGGTGAATAGGTGATCCTGTAAAAATCAAGTCTAAACAACACAAACTTGATTTATGAAATGTTAGTGAAGTCAAAACCAAGGTGCTATGACTAGAGAGGGATATAACTTCTTCACTTAATTGCTCTTCATAAGATGAGCATTAAACTTAGAGAAATTATGAAGTGAGTGGAAGTAGAGAAAATCGCACACGAATAAAGACAGGTGACACGACGATTTTTATCCCGTGGTTCGGCCAAGTGGAATACTTGCCTAGTCCACGTTGTAGCGCCCCAATGGACGAGGGTTGCACTCAACCCCTTTTAAGCAATCCAAAGATCCACTTGAATACCACGGTTCTCTTTATCTCAAGTTTATCCCCTTTGTGAGGAATCTCCACAAGTTGGAGTCTCTGATCACAATGAAACCACAAGAGTAAGGTGGGAATAGCAACACACACAAAAGCAAGAGTCACTGCACTAACACGCACACAAGACGAGAGCGAGCACAAGAAAGCAGCCCAATGGAGTTACAACTTAGAAAATTGCTCAAATCTCTAACACGGTGAATCAAATGCGTGAATGCAAGGTCTCGATGTCTTAGGATGTTCAAGAGGTGCTTGGTGTACTACTCCATGGGCCTAGGGGTCCCTTTTATATCCCCAAGGCAGCTAGGAGTCATTGGAGCTCCATTTCATAGGCAATAGTTGCCTTCTGTTCGTGGGCGCACCGGACAGTCCGGTGTCCCACCGGACATTTAATAGTGTCGATTTCCTTTCTTCTTTGGCAAAGCCGAACGTTGCAGCCAGGGTCCCCTTGGCATATCGGTGTAAGGCCCAAAATCGGTACAAAATTTTTTAAAATAAATATATGAACAGATAAAATAGTAAATCCAGAAATCTCGAATTAAACTTGAGTACTAAAAATCGAGAACTGAATTTTGAAAACCAAGAATTATTTTTGAAAAGAGATAATAGAAAAGTCTTCTATTCAACTAAATGATTGTTCATTTTATTAAGTGATACACAATCAACATCTACTTAAATGAGTATTCAGATATAAAGATAGTATTAAATTTGGAGGATTTGAATCTAGAAGGGACTTTAAAAATTAAATTCAGAAAATAAATAAATTGGGGGATTTTCGATTTATTAGAGTAAATACCCTTCATCAATATTGAGAGACATTAAGTAAAGTAAGAAGTGAATAAACTTTACACTCAGGTTTGGAGTTCAAATTGTTTGTGCATTTAATAATAACATCGATATTATTGGCAAAAATATAATAATAAGGAGACTAGATTAAAACCTAAATTGACGATTAGGGTTTGGAAGTGGAATGGAAAACAAAGAATGGGTATGAAATATAAGAGAATATATATATCTTCATAAATGGTACTTTTAATTGTGCAATATAATTTGCGGGCAATTTGCGAATCAAATTTGAATACAAATGCTAGATTTGAAATTAATAAAAGAAATTTAAATAAAAACAAAAAGAAAAAGGAAAATAAGTCAGCTCAACCCCGTTTGGGCCCAAACTGTTTCTGCGTCGACCCATTAACGCGCGTGCGCACCTGTTCCTGCCCCTTTTGCCGCCGCGCTCAGTCTCTGACTTGTGGGCCAGCCTTGTCATCCTCAGTTCACACCCACGCTGTTTTCCCCCGCTCACTGATCGGTGGGCCTAACCTGTCAACTTCGCCTCCTCCAAGCAATTGCGTACCTCGCGGTGCGACCACGGCTCGTCGGACTCGGTTTTTGCGCACCCAGGTCGATCCCTGCCTGACTCCGCCACCATGGAACCTTCCCTGTCCATGCCGAGTTGCAATTGGGATCAATACGATCTTTTCTCCGCTAAATTCGTGTGGTCAGCTCCTCCTTCCCCTCAACGAACGCGCCATGCATGGCGGGGTCGCGCTAATTTCGCGTGGACCGTTACTGCGCCGGGACTAGTCCTTGCCTATTTAAGTAGCTCGCCTCGGACCCTTCTCTTCCTACTCCTTGTTGCTTCTCGCCACCATCACCGGGAAGAAAAGGTCGGGATCTCCACCGCGGAAGGATCTGGTGCCGCAGCCCCGCTTCTCTGCCTCCCCGTTGCTGGTATGGTGTACCTCAATCGGATCGCTAGGTTCTCCAGTTGGTGTGGCGCTAGTCGGGTGATAGGATTAAGTCTCAAATCACCGGAGGGCCAACTTCGGTGAGGAGTGCAGCCGCGGACCAAAGCGCCGCCGTCTTCGGTCGCCGAGGGAAAGGGGAATGTATGGCAGCCGTTAGACCTGTGTTGGGCGGGTATGATTAGATCGTGACCAATTCGTTCTGAACCGTTGATGCAGGGATGTGTGGTGGAGAATCGATCTGGCGTACCCTTTCGCGCAACCAACCACGACCGTCGATCGCGGATCCGAGGGCCCTGATCTGTTAAATGGCGTGGATAGATATCAGGCGTCGATCTAGGATCCATCGGCCCATGTGCCGTACCGGTTCTGTGGATGCCCCTTTTAATTGGGACCGTCGATTTAGAATCGCGCGGCCGGAATTTGAGATACCCGTTCGCTAGCCTGTTTTACACTTAAGCCCTCGAGAAAAAGGAATATCAACCCGCCATCCACTGCGGGATGGCCCTGTGTCTTGCGGATTCTTGCGCCAGAGACCCTACCTTCTCTGGTATTTTAAGCGCAGTCCAGGGATCAATTAAATTGGATAAATGAATTAGAAAATGAATTTTTAATATGAAAACAATTCCTAAAACTTGTATAAATCATAGAAAATTCATATGAACTCCAAATTAATCCATTCCAGTTCCTATAATTTTAATATTATTGTTTATCAAATAGTACCACTGTTTTCACATGAAAGTCACATTGAAATTTATATCCTATTCAATCTTGTACAAAACACATAAAATCCTTAGAAATTCATAACTCCTCCGTTTTAACTCCGATTTGATCCGTTCAAGTTGCGTTAGTCTCGTATAAATATTTACTATGCAATAACAACACTTATTATACCATGTCTCATTCTTTTATAATTAGGTCTTTATTTAACCTATGTTGGTTAGTCTTGTTAATCAACTTACCATTGTAATATACTAACATATGATCTAAGGTCAATTTATAATTTAGAGAATAACCTCTCATATGATTTATATTAACCAATTTATGTTATAGTTTAATATTTTAATCACATCAATCCTCTATAAAATCATAATTCCTTAACGGTAACTCCGATCTTAGTAGTTCTCGATCCCACGATCTCGTAGCACCACGTAGATCATTATTATTCAGTTTGTACTTATGTTTGATGTGATGTTAATTTTATCTATATGATGTTTGTTTGTATTGCTACGACTAGCAGTGAGGTCATGAGGATCTGAAGAATCACCCTAGTAACTGGAATCTCAAGTGCCAGGCAAGTTGTGCCCTTGATCCACTTTTGTTACCCAATAATATTCTTTATTATCATTATTCAATGCATAGGTTTAATTTTGATGGGACCCAATAGGTCACCCTAGTCTGAGTATCTTTATACATTGTTTATCCCTGAATCACTTGGGTAGTTTTTGCTATTGCTCTATATGGTTTTGGGATCAATATTACATTATATCCATGTTCCAATTATTTTGTTATGTTATTTATGTTCATGTCAAGATCATTATATTTTTAATTGGAACATGGAGCTTAACTTGAGAAACACGTGCCACCACAAGGGAGGAATGGGACCCCTTGGCTAACTAATTAGGAAAGCTAGTGGAAGACTACCTTACCCGAAAGGGGCAAGGGCAGTAGGGGAGTTGCATGCAAAGAGGTTCTCGGGTTGATTTTGCTGCGATGGCGGTCAGATGACGGATTCTTGCAAGTGCTCTTCCCATAAACTGTAGCGGGTTTTCGAAAGCTAGTGGAACTTTGTAAAGGCCTCGTACTGGATCCCTAGCCATTCACCTCGGTAGTGTTTAAGGGTCTAGCTAACCCTGGCGACATGGGAAACATGGCTTGTGGGTAAAGGGTACAACCTCTGCAGAGTGTAAAACTAGTATACTAGCCGAGCTCACGGTCAAGAGCAGCTCAGGACTCTCGCATGATTAAATTATGGAACCTAAACTCAATTTGTCATTTGCATTTGCATGGGTTTATTATTAATTTTGTTCTATTATTTTTATTTATGATTTGGTATCTACTTACATTTAGTAACTGCTAATAAAACTTTGATCAACTTGTTAAAAGCAATGCTTAGCTTTAACCCCTATTGTTGATCAGCCTTACACATCACATGAATTCCCACCTTTGGCGAGTTCATGCCACATTATTCCCCACAACTTGTTGAGCTATAATCATGTGTGAGCTCACCCTTGCTGTCTCACACCCCCCACAGGAGAAGAACAGGTGGTTCAAGTGGAGCCACACAACATGGAGTTCGATTCGATCTAGGTGGTGTCTCCCAGTTGACTTTCTGGCACCAAGGATGGATTTTAGATCCTATTATATTTATCTTTTATTTTGTAAGACTTCCGCTATGTAACAAGTACTCTGATTATATTGTGACATTTATCTTTATACACTCTATTATTATATATGTTGTCTTTTTTGGCGCATGTATGAGATGCACTTGGCTTTGTCCCTTAAAACCGGGTGTGACAGAAGTGGTATCAGAGGAATGTTGACTGTAGGACGAAACCTAGATAGAACTGGACAACCCTCATTTACTTACCTCTGCTACTCTGATTCTTTCTAAACTTTTCTTAATCTTTTCTCATCTATTTCCGCTTTACTCTGATTATTCTTACCTCTTCCATCTAAAGACAAATGTGGATTTCACACTTTGAAATCCTGTGCCTAAAGAGACCTTTAGGAATCGGAGACCTACTCTTAGGAACAAAAACAAAACTATTTTTATAGGTATCTATACTATCGGTACCCCGAAACTAGGTACCCATTACTGCTGTATAAAAGCACAGTACCCACACGGCTACTCTTAGTCACGTGGTAAAAGAGCTGTATGCGGGACCAGGCCAAGACTCGCCCCAGCCTCGGGCGACTACTTTGGGTCAGCAACAGCGCCTGACCCCACCACATGGGCGGGTCCAGGGCCACCACGTGTCCAAAGAAAGTGATATACTCCAAGGCATCAACAGTGAGTCCGGACCCCATGGGAAAGTGCCGGACCCCTAGATATATAGTCCAAACCTCCAAGTTTGGTCTAGGACCCCCATGTGTATGGACTGGACCCCTGGAATGGGATCTAGACCCCCCTGTATGGGGTCCGGGCCACCCACAGTAGGGTCCCAGGGTTCCAGGACAGAACACACCTGGGCCTTAATCAGGGCCCAGGTGGGGGTCCGGTGCCGGCACGTGTCTAGACCTGGTCTGATGGGATCTGGACCTATCCGCATACACTCCTGCTCCCCGCTCAGGCGGAGACTCGATGCTGCCACGTGGCCTACTGCGCGTGACATAAGCCAACGAGTGGAACCTGGCATGACGCCTCTGGGCTACGCGCGCCTTCACATTTATTACGGATAAGACGTGCGCCTGTCTATTCGAGTGACAGGCGGCGTACCCAGTCCACGCTACATGGACCGTGCAGTTACTCACACGTTACCATATCAAGGGTAATAACTCACCATTACTCGCGCGTTTCCAAGAAAACGGTTACTGCCCATCAATGTTGCATGGACTGTAGTCATCATGACCTCCACTAATTACTCAGGCGTTACTAAAGCGGGCAGCACAGCGTCCGACAAAGATATCTGTGTGCTGTCAGCATTTATTACTCACATAATGTATTTCTTCCATTATGCTCCTGGTACCACATGTCGGGGCTCATCATCCTTGTATGTGCCTCCCTTAAACTATAAAAGGGAAGGCACACAGTGTTACAAGGGATGGGTTTTACACACAGGCTCACACGCTCAAACACACACGCTGACACACATACTCAATACAACTTACATACAGTGGAGGTAGGGTATTACGCTCCGGCACCCTGAACCACTATAAACCCTCGCGTGTTCTTGTGTTCATCATCAATCCACCAAATAGGCAAACGCTTAGGCCGCCTCCTCATCTTAGGATTAGGGTGGGTGCATTCTGCCACCCGGTCGGAGGATTTTCTCCCCGACATTTGGCGCGCTAGGTAGGGGGTCTAGCCTTGAGATTTTCGCCTGTTTTCTTGCTCGACATGATGGTTTAGATCGTCGAGCACCACGACTTGTCTCCCAAGGACTTCCTGATGGAGGAAGAGGCAGCATCTTCCATGCCACGAGGCTCCAACCGCCCTGTGCCTGGTGCTGCTGCTGTGCGCGCTACACAACAGCACACGCCTGCGCAGACATCCAGGGCTCCGTCAAGGGCTGCTCCTAGGGCGTATCTGCAGCTAGGGAGTTGCTACGCAACCCCCCAAGTTCCACGGCCTCGTCGGGGGCCATGAGGCAGTGGCGTGAAGATGTCGACCGTCTCCTTGGCATGTCACATTCTGGCTCGGCCAGGCCTAGGCCTCGATCATTCCGGCGTCAACGCTGGCGTCGACATATGTGCGCTCACCCTCAGTGAGGGGTGCACGGACTGATGACCTGTGGGTAGAGCTCAACCGCAAGCGTGCGGGCGAGGATGCTAGAATCTCTCTGGAGAGGGCTGACAACCTATGGGCAGAGCTCAACCGTAGGCGTGCGGGCGAGGATGCTCGAGTCTCTCTAGAGAGGGCGTGGGAGCGCCGGCAAAACTTTGAGGGTCGCAACCTCGACAAAGGCTTCGATGCAGTTGCACCACAACTCCAAGGGGCGTCCGGATCCAGGCGGGTGTCCCATTGGTCGGTGTGGGCTGTGCCGCACTAGCGGATCATCTCCACGCGGCAACTTGGCCACCCAAGTTCCGGCCACACCTGCCGGAGAAGTACGACGGTACGTCAAACCCGTCGGAATTCCTGCAGGTCTACGTCACCGCCATTACGGCAGCTGGAAACACTGCTGTAATGGCAAGCTACTTCCATGTAGCCTTGACCGAGATAGCCCGGACCTGGCTCATGAACCTCACCCCGGATGGCTCATCGCCTCGTCGCCGACCTAGCAAGGAGAAGGTCGACGAAGGTGACACAGCCGCGGGAGAGCGGGACCTCGGGTATCAGTCCCCTGAGCAGGTCCTTAAGGACGTCTTCACTGGAGACTCCGACTCCGGTGACGACAATGACCGCCGAAAGAAGCTGTATGTGATGTACGGCGGAAGCTGGGAGCTCACCTCCCGTAGGAACGTGAAGTCCCTGCGCCGAGAGGTCCTTTCGGTGACCCCAGGGGTCCCAAAGGCTGCTCCACATTAGTAGTGGCGGAGCACCACTATCTCCTTCGAGGCATCCGATTGCCCCAAAAACATGGCAGGGGCCGGCATACTACCACTCATCACCGCCCCTGTCATCGCCAACATGAAGCTGCATCATGTCCTGATCGATGGTGGAGCTAGGCTCAACGTCATCAGTCACGCTGCGTTCAAGCAGCTGCAGATCCCAGGATCCCAACTGGGACCCTCTCGCCCATTCTCCGGAGTGAGCCCTCAACCGGTGTATCCCCTTGAAAGCATCGCACTCCCAGTTACATTCGGGATGGAGGAGAACTTCCGCATTGAGAACGTCCAGTTCGACGTTGCGGAGGTTAACCTCCCTTTCAATGCCATCATTGGCTGACCGGCCCTGTACCGGTTCATGGCCATTGCCCATTACGGGTACTTGGTCCTCAAGATGCCATCTCCCGCTGGGGTCCTCACTGTGCGGGGCGACCGCGCCGCTGCGCTTGCAGCTGTCGAGAAGTTGCACGCCCTGGCGGCAGAAACTGCTCGCTCGGATGACAGGGGAAGGGACCCCTCGACTTCCAGTACCAAAGCGCCTACCAAGGTGCCTAAGGTGCATGTTGGGGACTTGTTCTCAAATGCTATGAATTAAGAACAAGGCAACACACAAGAAAAATGTTAAATGTTAATGTCCTTCGTCCTTCGAATCATTATTTCCCTTAGGATATAATGATCTTCGGACGAAGGTTATGAAGGACATACCTTCATAGACACGACATGTGTATTCATAGGATGAAGGTTATGAAACATAAGACAGCAACATAAATAATAACATAATATCGAAATATGAACATTTATTGTTAAATAATCTTGAATACATGAAAGTTAAACTAAATTACATTTGTACCTTGAGCTTGACCGTATACGAAGATACAGATGCGATGCCAAAGCATGAACAATACGGGGGTATACTGTTCACCTATTTATAGGCACAGGGCACAGCCTGTGTGAATTTACATTCATGTCCTCTACAAATGATTACAATTATTACACAGTTTATCATGGGCCGATTGGTCATCTCATCTTTAAGTCGGTGCATTTTGAAATATACTACAAAGCTTATTGACTGGTAGCTTCAGCATTGTTCCTGTTCTGGCCTTCCGAAGGTGTTTCTTCACACAGGACCTTCGACGACGAAGCAGACCCCCAACAGTAGCCCCTTCACGGTGCCAGATCATTTTTCGTAATGAGCTCGACCCGTGAAAAATTCTTTTATGCTTCGGAATGCCGAAGGTCCAAAAAACACCTTCCCTGAGCTCGTTGCCGAGAAACGATTTAAATATTCCGAGTGTAAGGCGATCCCACCATACGATGGGTACACTCGATCTGGTGATTCGTCTCCTCGTGCAGTATGGACCACCGTTCAGTGGGTGCGGGCGGCTGTTCAGCGGGTGTGATTGTCTTGTCGATTTACCTTCCCACCTGCAGCACTATATATACAAACGAGAGGTGTGAAGTTACCACATCATTTACTACTATTATACTATTGTGCTGCCGAAAAATTTGACCATAGCCAAAGCTTATTCACCGTATTCCAAATCAAAGCTTCGTCATAAGAGGGAGCTTCAGCAAAGATAAAAAATATTCAACTTCGTCAAAACGCAAGAAATCCATCATCAAATGGCTAGGGTCCGCTCAACAGCTAGGGTTACACGCGACGAAGAGGACGCCGAAGCTGCTGAAACTGCCCCGATCTCCGAAGTAATGAGGCAGTCGGGACTAGTTGTGCCAGAGGGTATTACTGACGAAGTTGCACCTGCTGCCGAAACCGAGCAGGCATATATTGAAGAAGGTGAGGCTTACGAGGAAGATACTGTGCCATCTAAGCCCAGCCACTTGGATTTTGGGAAGTCGACTGTCTCCGAAGCTGATATACCGATGATGACAAAACTCGGCTACTTCGGGGAAGCCGAGAAGAAGCTAATTCGCTTTGGCGGGGAAGAGACCACTCCGAAGCTAGAAAACGATGAGGTGGTAGTCTTCAAAAGCTTCTTTAAAGCAGGATTAAGGTTTCCTCTGCATGGGATGATTGCAGATGTTTTGGAAAATTTCGAAGTTTATCTTCATCAGCTGACTCCTAACGCTATCGTTAGGCTCAGCGTTTTATCTGGGCTCTCCGAAGCCAAGGAGCGGAGCCGCTTGCCGAAGCCTTCTGTCGGGTACACGAACTTCACTATCAGACGAACGCTAGAGAAGATGGATTGCACGAGAACTTCGACTGCTATAATTTTGCTTATCGCAAAGACATGAAGACACCGGTGGTTAGCTATCGCACCAAATGGTCGAGCAGTTGGAAAACTGAATGGTTTTATGTTAAGATTGATGAGAAAAAGGAGAAGCTAGTTCAGGGCCCGCTGGAGCTAACCTTCGGGTTAACTAGGCCTTAGTGCAACATGACGCCGGGGACATCATGCCCAGATGTTGTGGGCGAATTTAGAGTTGTGTCTGAGCATATTGGCATTAGGGATTTAGTTCAGGAATACTTAGCCAATAGGGTATTCCCAACGTTAAAGGAATGGGGTATGTCGAAGCTTAAAGGAGAAAAGAAAAAGAATGAACTCGTTCGGCTGCCCTATCATTTTAAGTTCAAGAAACACTTCAAAGAACCCTACCAGGAATGGTTGGATACAATTGAAGTTATGTGCAATGAAATCTTGGGCAATTATACGAAAAAAGAAGATCAACTGATGACAGCAGCCTTCGGCACCCGGCCGAAACGAAGGTTAAACCGAGTAATAAACGCTTTGATATTTGAATACCCAGACTACGAAAGGTTAAGCAAAGGTGCCGAAGGGCCAAAACGAAAAAGGGTTGTCAGTATTATACAAAGACAAGTTGCCAGGATGATAAAAGAGGATGAGAATTTGGCAAAAAAGAAAAAATCTAGTCCTGAGCCGAAGGTGGTTGTGTCGAAGAAAAGAAAGGCTCCAGCTTCGAAGCCAAAAGCTGATTTAGAAGAAGAAGCTCCCTCAACACCTTCTATCACTGACGCAGAAGAAATTTTAAAGGTAATGACTGAATCTCTACCTAATAAGCTAAGTCTGTTGGGACCGAAACTGATGAAGCTTTTACAGAAGAAGAAGAAGCCTTCAGCTGCCGAGAAGCCTGCTGAACCAAAAAAGCGAAGAATTATAACTGTCATTGAGGCTATTGAAGAAACACCGCCATCGGCCTCAGCGCCGAAAATAGTAGCAGCCGAAGCTGCTCCTGCTGAAGCTTCTACTTCCGAAGCTGTAGTAGCCGAAGCTACAGATTTGGAAAACACACTCAATGATATTGATGAAATGATTTTGAATATGGCTGTTGGGGACTTGTTCTCAAATGCTATGAATTAAGAACAAGGCAACATAGAAAGAAGTTAATGGTTAATGCCCTTCGTCCTTCGAAGCGTTATTTCCCTTAGGATATAACGATCTTCAGACGAAGGTCATGAAGGACATACCTTCATCATCATAGTTTATATTGATAAAAGGAGAAGCATATGAAACATGAAAGAATAACATGAATAATCACATAACATTATTACGTGTTCTTATCGTATAATCATGGAAGAATAAAAACAATATTGAATTACATTTGTACCTTCGGTTTGATAGAAGGCAAAAATACAAGTGTGACGCACGAGCAAGTACAAGTCAGCGTGAACAGTACGGGGGTACTGTTCATCTATTTATAGACACAGGATACAGCCTGTGAAGAATTACAATTATGCCCCTCATAAAAGTTTACAACATTGACTCAAACCTTTATGGACTAAAAGGTCATTCTATCTTTAAGTCGGTTTGTAATACCGAAGCTTCATAAAGAGGAACCTTCGGTCATCTCCTGCAGACAGCTTCAGCCGAAGCTGCTTCTTCCTACAAGACCTTCGGCGTGACGAAGCATAGCCCCAACAGTAGCCCCTTTCGCGGCGCTAGATTGTTTTTCATAACGAGCTTGATCCGTGAAAAAAGTCTCTTAAGCTTCGGGAAGCCGAAGGTCCAAAAAACACCTTCCCTGAGCTCGTTGTCGAGAAACGATTCAGTTTTCGAGCGCGTAGCGGTCCCACCTTGCAGAGTTACTGTTTGGTCTCTGTGGTCCACCGCGCAGCGAGTGCAAGCGGCTGTCCGCCTGGTGTAAAAATCCTGGCGTTTCGCCTTCTTACCTGCAACACTATATAAACAGACAAGTAGGTGTGAAGTTACCACAGCATTCATTGCTATTTGCACTGTTTTGCTGCCAAAATTTTTAACCATCGCCGAAGCTTGACTCTCGGAATCGAACGAAGCTCCAACTTGAAGCCTGCTTCGTCAGAAGGAAAGACTTCAGAAGAAAAAAGTATTTAATTCCACAAACTCAGAATTAAATGGCCAGAGTGCGATCTACCGCTAGGGTTGAGCGTGAGGGGGCGAAGTTGAAGGTTCGGAGACTGTTCCCATCTCCGAAGCAATGCAACGTTCCGGACTGGTAACTTCGGAAGGAACCCCCACTGTTGAAGCAGAACAAGCAACTGCCGAAGCAGAAGAAGAGAACGTTGAAGAAACTGATCCCGAAGATGATTATCGTATTGCCATGCCCAGTAAGCCCAGCCACTTGGACTTCGGAAAGTCTACTGTTTCGAAGGCTGATCTCTCCAAAATGGTAAAGTCGGGCTTTTTCAATGAGAATCAGAAGAAGCTGTTACGCTTCGGGGGAGAAGAGACTACCCCAAAGCCGGAGAAGGATGAGATTGTCATTTTCAAGAGTTTTCTAAAGGCTGGGCTGAGATTCCCCCTACATGAGATTATTGCAGAGGTATTGAAGAGGTTTGGTATCTACTTTCATCAGTTAACTCCTAACGCTATCGTTAGGCTTAGCGTTTATATCTGGGCCCTCCGAAGCCAAGCGGTGGAGCCGTTTGCAGACAGTTTTTGTCGAGTTCACGAACTGCACTATCAGACGAAGGCTAGAAAAGATGGATTGCATGACAATTTTGGTTGCTATAATTTTGCTTATCGAAAAACCACAAAGTTTCCTGTAATCAGCTACCGAAGCAAATGGCCGGCAGGCTGGAAATCAGAATGGTTCTATGTCAAGGTTGATGACGACAAGGAGAAGCTTGTGCAAAGTCCACTCGAACTGATCTTCGGAGAAACCCGACCTCGCTGCAACATGACACCAGAAGGTCCAACACAACAGGCAATGGATGAATTCAGAATTATTGCAGAGCATCAGTACAAGAGACCTGGTTCAGGAGTTCTTGGCCTTCAGGGTTTTTCCTACTTTAAAAGAATGGGAAATGCCGAAGCTAGAGGGGGAGAAGAAAGAAGGTGAACTTGTGTGTTTACCTTACTATTTCAAGTTTAAGAAATACTTTAAAACACCTTGTCACGAGTGGCTGGATACAATTGAAGTAATGTGCAATGAAATACTTGGCAATTACTCCAAAAAAGAAGATCAATTGATGACTGCGGCCTTCGGCACCCGTCCAAAGCGAAGACTGAATCGAGTGCTGGACGCCCTGGGTTTTGAATACCCTGACTATGAAAATCTGAACAAAGGTGCCGGGGGCCAGAAAAGGAAAAGGACAACTGAAGCCTTAAATGAAGATGAGAAAGAACCATCAAAGAAGAGAATTCCGAAGAAGAGGAAAGCGTCTTCTCCGAAGCAAAAAATATCTGACGAAGAAGAAACCCCCGCATCACCCTCTGCCACTGACGTGGAGGAAATTTTGAAGGTAATGACTGAATCCCTGCCTGCAAAGCTAAGTCCATTGGGGCCTCAACTGACAAAGTTTTTTCAGAAGGAAAAGGAGCCCGAAAAAACGAAGAAGACGACTAAAATAAAGAGGCAAAGAATTATCACTGTGACAGAGGTTATTGACAAGACACCACCAAGAGCTTCGGCTCAGAAGACACCAGCGGCTGAGGAAAGAACAAATATTGAAATCACACCTTCGGAGGTCGCAGCTGCCGAAGCTGCCTCAACTGAAGATGTGAACCTGGAAAGCACAATCGAACACATCAACAAAATACTGCTAGACATGGCCACAGAAGAAGGTACCGCTGCCGCCGAAGAGGCCGTGGCCGCAGCGTCGGGGAAAGGAAAGGAAATTGCTGACGAAGCTTCAGAGAACGAAGCCTTCATGTTTCAAAATTTAGTTGGAGGAGAATTGTCAAAACCCGAAATAGAAGAGCTTAAAGAGTATGCCAAATCTTGCGGGTACAAACCAGGAGCACTCCTCTTCGGAGGTATTGATGATGAAAAATTAGATTGTATCCGAAACCAAACTGGAGCCAAAGTTATCAGTACTCTATCAAAGAGTATTGGTTTTCTGAAGCTGGAAATGGACATTAGCCGCTACCGACGACAACATATCGTTGGTAGTTTATTTTATTCCAATTTCAAGGTGAACTACTATTCCCTTGACTTTTATTGTTTTTAATAATGAAAACATGTCTAACGAAGGTTGTTTTCGTGCAGAGTATGCTGTTGAGCAAGGCCTTGAAAATGCAGCAAGATTTTGAAGACAAGAAACACGAAGTTATAATTGAAAATTTAGAAAACAAAATAAAGGAGCAATCAGCTGACATTGAGAAGAAAAACTTTGAGCTCCAGGCAACTGAAGGTTCATTGGCGGAAGCCGAAGCAAAAATAACAGAACTGAACACGAAGCTTCTTTGCCAATCTA